>CATKUP010000062.1:0-1200000 GCA_949786385.1 Onychomys leucogaster
TTTTAAATTCCAAGTTTTCCAGTTTTTTAGAGTACAAAATTTTGAAGTGTTTCTTTATAATTTTCTGAATCTTCTTGGTGTCTGCCTCTCCCTTTTATCACTATGTGTTATTCTTCATATAGTAATAGCCAATAAAAAGCAACTCATTTTAAACTCCAAATTAATCCACTAAGTTAAATTTACATTGATTTTGGAAATGAATTAGCTTTGAAGAATTTAAGACAAGTAATGCAAATCAGAACCAGAAAGCAAAATTTTTGTTTAGAATTCTAGAATCTTTATTTCTGGTTGGCTGATGTGCAATTTGTTTGAAAATGAGGATTTTCTTGATGAAAATTTTTGAGCTAGATTTAATAAATCGAAAGAATATAGGCCATTTAAAACACACAGCATCACTTAGTACTTCTTACTGTTCACTTCTGTGTGAACACGGTTTTATACACACACACACACACACACACACACACACACACACACACACACACACACATACCGTTCATACATATACCTCTGTGACTCACTGGATTTGGTTCTCTACTTTCACCTGGGACATGGGATCCAGGGGCCAATCTTGAGTAGAAAGGCTTTCAGTCTGATCTGACCTAGTCTACTGATCAGATGGCCAAACACCCTAACAGTCAAGCTGGAACACTCAACCAGTAACTGATGGAAGTGGATGCAGAGATCCTCAGCCAGGCCCCAGGCAGAGCTCCAGAAGTCCAATTGTCGAGAAAGAGGAAGGACTGTAAGAGCATGAATTGTTGAGACCAAGATTGCAAAAAGCACAGGGACAAATAGCCAAACGAATGGAAGCACATGAATTATGAACCAACGGCTGTGGAGGCCCCAGCTGGATCAGGCCCTCTGGATAAGTGAGACAATTGAATAGCTTGAACTGTTTGGGAGGCATCCAGGCTGTGGGACCAGGACCTGTCCTTAGTGCATGAGCTGGCTGTTTGGAACCTTGGGCTTACACAGGGACACTTTGCTCAGTCTGTAAGGAGGGGACTGGACCTGCCTGTACTGAATCCGCCTGTACTGAATCCACCCGGTTGAAATGAATCCCCAGGGGAGTGTTGGCCCTGGAGGAGATGGGAATAGAAGGGAGGGGAAGAGGGAAGGTGGGAGCAGGTGCGGGAGGGGGGAGGACAGGGGAACCCAAGGCTGATGTGTAAAATTAAAACACAATATAATAATAATAAAAAAAAGGAAAAAAAGAAAGGCTTTCAAAGAAAGTGCATTATCCATTGAGCCATCTCACTCAACTTTTAGTACTTACTTTTTAACAAAAAATTATAACAATTTCCTTCATATATAACTAATCATTACTATAAATTTTTAAAATTATTTAATATATGTATAAATATAGTCTTGACTTTACTATTTCTAACATGACATATTTTAAATTGTAGAAAGCATCATAATGCAATCAAACCAGTTTACCACCAGGAAATATAAATTTGTTTTGCAATTAAAATACTTCAGAAAGAACAACTATAAAATGAGACTTTAAGGAAAATACTCAAGGAAATGATGGAAAATAGGGATGTGATTACTATACAGTAAAACTAAGCTGTTAAATAAAAGTTATTTTTTCATGTGAAATAAAGTCTTCATAGGCCTTGTCAAGATTTACTAATAATAAATTTTAATACCTTTATCTCCCTACACATGAGATTATATAAGCAGGAATACACAGAATTTCAAAGTTTTCTAACTTAAAAAAAAAAAGTTCTTTAGAATATTCATACTCTAAAATAGAGGTCATCATTCTAATTAACTTTTCCATCAAAGCAAAACTCTAAAGCATGATAAACATTTGTCAAATTTGTATGTTTCCTATAAAAATCTTAACTTTGCCATTTGTTTTCTTCCCTTAAAAAATATTTATGACAGCAACTGTTTACTAGCTGTCATTGCATAAACTGCAACCTAATCAGAGTGAAAGACATTTATGGTCTTTAAAAATAAGCATACATATTTTATAAGCAAATACCTTAAAAAACTATCAGACATAAAAAACTAAAAATTTCTCATTTCCTTATACAGTGATATAGTGAGATTTCTACATATAATACATGTGTTTACAAACACATTAAATATACATATTCACTAAATTTGAAAAAGAACAAAGAGTGGATGTATATAGCCTTCAAAACTCAAATATTGAAAAAATCCTTTAAACATTAAACAATTTAAATAAAATTTATGTACAATGCTAAATAACTTTATTTACATGTATAAAATGTAACTGGTATTTAAATTACACAACTCCTCAGTATTAATGACAAGTAAGTCTAGAAAAAATAACAACATTCCATTCACAAGTATTTTCAAGCAATAAATATATAAAGTTTAAATATGAATCAAGATTAAAAACAAAACAAAAAACACCAGTCAGAAATTTATTGTTTATATGCAACCCATTACATTTTTGTCTTCACTATTAATATTTTTGTAATCACATGAAATCATGACTTCAAAACAACAGAGACAGAGAGCAGTATAAGTCTTTTTCATATTATTTCAACTTTAGAAAATGTTGGTAAACTTTTTTTAAATTGTTAACTGTCTTACCAAGAAGTAGCCAAATAGGAGTCTATGTAATCCTGGAGAAAGAAACTGAAAGGTAACAAACAAGCTTAAATGAATCCAATCAGCCCAGAAATACAGTCAAAATAGTATTTCTGTCAGATATATACAAATCACGTAACTATATTAATATTAATTTTTAACAAAAATGAAATACATCTGGTCAACTTTATGAATCTTGGAGTAGAAGGTGTATTCTCAGTTTAGTCTCTACATCCTCTATTCTTGAAAGGTTGCATAGACTGAGCTTTGAGATAGCATTCTTGTGAAATAACAACAAAATAAGTAGCATATTTCCTGAAGAACAATGTTCTTGATACTTCTGAAACAATATTAAGATGCAGGAGATAATGAAGGAGCCTACAGATAAAAGAAAATATTATGGTTTTGTTACATAAGCCTGAAAAAGTGTTCTGTAGTTCAGAACTATAAATGAAAAAAAACAATTATCTTTTTTTATTTATGTACATTGGTGTTTTGCCTGCATGAGGGTGTTGGGATTCCCTGAAATCGGACTTACAGACAGTTGTGAGCTGCCATGTAGGTTAAGTGAGTGCTCTTAACTACTAAGCCATCTCTCCATGCCCTAGAAACAAAATCTTAACAGTCAGCCAAATGAGAATTTATCCTGAAGCCAGTTCCCAAGATTTTGCTACCAAAATCTCTCATCATTTTTCTGTAGTTTTTCCACTATCCAAAAACTTTTGGAACATTATTCATAATTTTTAAGTTCTAAATGTGCACTGAAAAAAATTAACATTTTATCAGCTAGCTATTGGCATGATTATCTTTCTGTTCTATTATTTACTTTATACACTCCACACTGTTTTAAATCTTCCCCAAACAAGATAACTATTAACAAAAAACAAAAATCAGAAAACAAATTTACAATGTAGAAATAAAGCCCCTAAAATAATATATACAACTCAAATCGTATCCCAAAAAACGCAACTACTGGAAATAGAAGTAAGTGCTACCTCAAATAATATTTTATTGAAATTAAAAATCACAGTTTTGCAGCAAGTGTACTGATATACATGCAGGCAAAATACCCAAACACAATATAATAATAATAATAATAATAATAATAATAATAATAATAATAATATAAAAAAACAAAAACCTGTGTGACTCATCTAATAGAGAATGTTCTTACATGAATTTCACATTTACTCTGGATCCATAAAATATTCCCATAAATTAATAGAAGTAGGATTACATTTTGGATAAATATAGTGACATTGAAATACACAACTGGATAATTACTACAGAAGAATTAATTAACTGTCAACTAGGGCAAACAACATATAGGCTATAGTGTTCTCAAAAGCAAAGGAGGATATTGAAAATTTAACTGTGACAATGAACACTCCCATTTTTAAAAAAGTACAATATGCCTACTGAACTATTAATAAGAGATTTTGGTTACTACAGCTAGCACAGTGGAGACCCTGACAGCAAAAGTAGCTACCACAGTTAGTTAATCTTTCATTCTACTGGGCATTCAAAAGAAAAAAAAAATAGATTTTGCCATATTTGTATTCAAAATCCCAACTGCTGCTTTACAACCCAGGTAAGTAGATAGTGACACTTTAAATAACTTACTAATGTAAACTGGTCATAGACTTGCATCAGGTCCTCCATTTTGTACTGTTCTAGCACCACAAAATTTTCCAAATTTCCACTTGTTTTTCGTGCACAGTTCTGACAATATACTATATATGTCTTTTGAGAATTGCTTTCATTAGTGACAAAAAGCAAATTAAAAACTTCCACCTATTTTTACACAAGAGAAAGGGGCAAGAGATAAATAGTTGGAATTTAAACATTTGTCTAGAGGAAAGAACTAAAAAGACATTAAATGCAATGAGGTATCATGTATATTTAACACAGATCTAAAAGATGTAAATGATGTTTTCAATTAAAATATTCATTTTAAGAAAGTTAAATATTTCGTCTAAACACTAATTAATGCTTATAATGGCTTCACAAGTATTAGTTTATTTTTATTTTACTCTAAATATCTATACAATCAGATATAACATTATTTTCCTATGATGAGTCAGCATAATTTATTATCTCAGTGTTTGTCTTCATCCTAGCTAGAAATACTCAATATTTTATCAGGAAAAAAACCAAACCAAAACAACCCAACAACATGCTTAAAAAATATAATCTATACTCTTTTAAAATTAGGAAAGTGATGTGTGACTTAAGAAAAAGTGTTCAGCTTTCATTCTCATATATTAATGAAAACAAGTACAAACAGAAGAGCATTCGTGAGCATTAACATGATGATTGGCATATTTTAAAAAGAGTGGAGAGTTATAAAGGCTCAGATACCATAAGATAAAGATTATGTACTAATGATAGGAAAGATACAGACTCCTTTATATATATTTATATATAAAACAAACTATAATCTCTTTGATCTCATAATGAACTGCTGTACTGCAAGGTTAAAAACTGCAAGTTTATTACTTAATTTATCTATTGTTTTCAAAATACATATTGATCATGATTTTCCCTTCTCCTGTTATATTCCCAACTTTCCTAAACCATCAAATTCCTTGCATGTTTGCTAACCTTTGCTCCACACAAAAAGGAGAAAACAAAACAAAAAACTAATGAAATCCATTTATGGGTGCCTTTAATTTCTCAACTGAAAGTAGAACTTCTACTTCTTTTTTATTTCACTCTTGATAACAAATCATTTCTCCTTAGACTGCTCTGTCAAAATCCCAAACTTCTTATGCGATCTCTACCTTCAAAAAGCTATTAACAATATTCTAGTATCCTGAGTTTAAAAAACTAGGTCATGTACAACTTGTCATCAAGCTTTATCTGATCCATTCTTTTATTTGAATTGTTATGCAGTTCATTTAAAAATAAACACTCCCCCCTCCCCCAAGCTGAGGACCAAACCCAGAGCCTTGCACTTGTTAGGCAAGTGCTCTACCACTGAGCTAAATCCCCAACCCCCAAAGAAAACACTAAAGGTCATTCAAACAACTTCCAAATGAATGACAATTCTGTCTATACTATCTCCAATTATCAAATACTACAATTACTTCAGAGTCATGTGTTTTAAATATATTTGCCAATGTTCATTAGTCTTACAAGAATTTGAAGTACATCTTGAGCTAGAGATGTATCACAGTACTGTGATGCTTGCTTGCCATGAACAAACCCATTCCATCTCAAGCATTCTTCCTTTACCCAGGTTAAAAAAAAAAAAAAAAGCCATTACTTTCACTCACTGCTTATCTGTAGTAAAAATAGTACTCATTCTATTGAGAGCTGCTGGTAACAAAGGTCATGAGAGTATACAGTAGGTGACAACTAGTGTTCAGAAGGTAAACCTATCAGAACCATGGATTCTGGTGGAGGAAATCATCATCCAAGGCATTCTGGAATTACTGCCTTTTGAATGAATTGGCTGTTTCTTGCTGTAAACTTCTTGTGTAATAACAGCTATGATATCTTTTCATTACCATGCATTTTCACAATATATATATTACATCCCAATCTTATGGGCACATATATCTCTGGGTGGTCAGGAAGATGACTTTTCATTTGGCTGCATAATTTTGATATATAAAAAAATACTAGGATATGCTTCAAAGCCAGATTCATTTTCCCATTATACTGTAGACACTTAAAGCCTGCTTTGTTCATTTTGCTCAGATTAACACAGAAAATAATAATCTCTCCTCAGTCTAACATAAAATGCACACATTTAGCTTATTTCAACCTCAAAGCAAGTTGAAACAACTCCAGGCCTTTGTATATAGATCGTAAGTTTACAATTTTAGAGTTATGCATAAGCTCAGAGTCGCAGGTGTCTCACCAAGGCTACTAACAAAAAATACACTAAGAAAAACCTGCCAATTCTTCATTCACCAAGTCTGCTGATAAAAAAGCTATGTCTCAGAGTTTGTCACACTGAGCATTGCAGCCCCTCCATCTGGTCGTCAGATCTTGGAACCTTGGGTTGCTGTGGTAATAGCTCTACTCCTTATTGTCTATTCTAGGAACGTGCTATAATCTTGAGGGTTTTGAAACTTTTCTCAGGATCATAAGGAGTCTCAGGTTAGAAAATGTGAGAAGGCAGGCAAGAGAGGAGTTAAGCATGAGGGCGGAAAGAAAGCTATAGATTTAGAGAAGTAGTAAAACAAAGAAAGAAGAGCAAAGAGATCAGAAACTGATTTAGAATAATGAAGTGAATGGACTGAAAGAACACAGTGTGCATAGAGTCAATTGATATCCTTAAGATTAGACTTCCAGCTGCTTGTATGCATCTTTTCTGGACACTGGGAGAAAATTATTGGGGCAGGACCCCAATAGTTTTTGATACCTTTCTTTGTCCTTTGAATGTGAATAAAACCTGATGATGTTCTACAGCAATCCACTGTTGGCTGATGAAATTGAACTCAACCCTCAAAGGAAGTTGAATGCTGGAAAGCCTGTACTTGTATCTGAATTAGAAAAACCACCTCTCCTCAGTATTGAAGAGTCTGTCTATTTTGTGCAGCTTTATATTCAATCATCTATAGTGCAATAGTTGGTGGTTTATAATTTGGTAAAATGAAAAGTCCATTTCCCCTAGTAATAGGAACCAAATCCCCCAAACTCTGTCATGCTATGTAAATGGTATCACTTGTGGGACATTTCTAGCCATGTGTTGGTGTTGTGACTAAAACACATCAATATAGAATTACTCATATTTCTGCATGTTAGAAGAAATTTCTAGAGTTTAGCACCAAAATTGTGCACTAGGAATGCTCATCTACTATGAAAAGTACTATAAAGGGTTAGTAACTTTTTACACTTCACTAAATCTAGTTTGTCAGCATCTATGCTTTTAGGATGTATTGATGCCAGTTGAAATTCTGAGATAATTGTCACCTGGCAAAGAGTTATTACATGTATAGGTATAACATCTTAGGAGACAATTCTAGGCCAATCTATAAAGTGAAATATTTTATTTTTATATAAGAATTTAAAATAACTATAATATGTAACTTTAATAAGGTGACATAAAGGTATAATTTTATATTTTGTAAAGGTTAGGCACTTATAAATTTAGAGAAACTAACCCAGGAAATGCTGATATATATCTATTATCCCAGTAGCTGTAAGGTAGAGGGATAAGAAGTTCCAGAGTTCAAAGCCTCTGTAGCCTACATGAGATATGCAAATAAATCAATGAACCTATAACTTCAAAGAACACCAAAGAAAACAACAATCATTAAGAAAAGTTACTTACCTCACAAATGCTACAGTAAGGAGCTGGTTCATCATTTACCCGCCCATGCCATAGAACCTCTTTCCCTGCTGCAACAAGAGCTTCTCTCAAAGTCTGACACTGCTTTAGAATTTTGAGGAGACAATATCTATAACGGGAGCCATTATGAAGAGAAATTGAACAGTGAATATTAAGAATTTTAGCTTCCCCTTCCCCATGCACCATAGCTAACCTCCAGGCCCAGCCCAGCTACACATGCTAGGCTCCAGGCCCATCTTACTGAGTTTGCCTGATACTACCCAATTTGCATCCTTTCAAATCCTCACACCTATCCCTAGTCCCACATCTGGTGTTCTAGGCCTATATATGCCATCCCCAATCTCCAGACCAACGGCCTAAACATACATCCCTGGTGCCACCCTAGCTCTCTGGATAAGCACTTGAAGATAAAATATGGGCAATCACTTATCCAAATTAACCAAATCAGAAATGAAAAGGGGGACATAACAACAGACAATGAGGAAATCCAGAGAATCATCAGGTCATACTTCGAAAACCTCTACTCCAAAAAAACTGGAAAATCTAAATGAAATGGATAACTTTCTGGATAGGTGCCACATACCTAAGTTAGATCAAGACCAGATAAACCATTTAAATAGTCCAATAACCCCTAAGGAAATAGAATCAGTCATTAAAAGTCTCCCAACCAAAAAAAGCCCTGGACCTGATGGTTTCACTGCAGAATTCTACCAGATCTTCAAAGAAGACTTAATACCAATACTCTTTAAATTGGTCCACACAATAGAAGCAGAAGGTATATTATCAAACGCCTTCTCTGAGGCTACAATTACCCTGATTCCTAAACCAAACAAAGATGCTACAAAGAAAGAGAACTACAGACCAATCTCCCTCATGAACATTGATGCAAAAATACTCAATAAAATTCTGGCAAAGAGACTCCAAGAACACATCAAAACAATTATCCACCATGATCAAGTAGGCTTCATCCCAGGTATGCAAGGGTTGTTCAACATATGAAAGTCCATCAATCTAATACACCATGTAAGCAAACTCAAAGAAAAAAACCACATGATCATCTCACTAGATGTAGAAAAGACATTTGACAAAATCCAACACCCCTTCATGATAAAGGTCTTGGAGCGATCAGGAATACAGGGAACATACCTAGACATAATAAAGGCAATCTACAGCAAGCCAACAGCCAACATCAAATTAAATGGGGAGAAACTCAAAGCAATACCACTAAAATCAGGAAGAAGGCAAGACTGTCCCCTCTCCCCACACTTATTGACAAAGAAGCCAAAAATGTACAATGGAAAAAAGAAAGCATCTGCAACAAATGGTGCTGGCATAACTGGATGTCAGTGTGTAGAAGGCTGCAAGTAGATCCATATCTGTCACCGTGCACAAAACTTAAGTCCAAGTGGATCAAAGACATCAACATATATCCAGCTACTCTGAACCTGATAGTAGAGAAAGTAGGAAGTACTCTTGAGAGCATTGGCACCAGAGATCACTTTCTAAATATAACACCAGTAGCACAGACACTGAGAGAAACAATCAATCAATGGGACCTGTTGAAACTGAGAAGCTTTTATAGAGCAAAGGACATGGTCAACAAGACAAAGTGACAGCATGCAGAATGGGAAAAGGTCTTCACCAACCCCACATCTGACAGAGGGCTGATATCCAGAATATATAAAGAACTCAAGAAATTAGACATCAAAATGCCCAACAGTCCAATTAAGAAATGGGCTATAGAACTAAACAGAGAATTCTCCACAGAGGAAGTCCAAATGGCTGAAAGACATTTAAGGAATTGCTCAACATCCCTAACTATCCAGGAAATGCAAATCAAAACGACTCTGAGATACCACCTTACACCTGTCAGAATGGCTAAGATCAAAAACACTGAAGACAGCTTATGCTGGAGAGGATGTGGAGCAAAGGGAACTCTCCTCTACTGCTGGTGGGAATGCTCGTACAGCCACTTAGGAAATCAATATGGCACTTCCTTAGAAAACTGGGAATCCATCTCCCCCAAGACTCTTGGGCATATATCCCAGGAATGCTCAATCATACCACAAGGGCATTTGCTCAGCTATGTTCATGTCAGCATTGTTTGTAATAGCCAGAACCTGGAAACAACCTAGATGCCCTTCAACTGAAGAATGGACAAAGAAAATATGGTACATATACACAATGGAGTACTACTCAGCAGAGAAAAACAATGACATCACGAGGTTTGCAGGCAAATGGATGGATCTATAAAAAAATCATCCTGAGTGAGGTAACCCAGACTCAGAAGGACAAACACGGTATGTACTCACTCATAGGAGGATACTAGATGTAAAACTAAGATTACTAGACTGCTACACAACTCCAGGGAGGCTACCTAGAGAACGGGACCCTAGGAAAGACACAGGGATAAGTGAGACAATTGAATAGCTTGAACTGTTTGGGAGGCATCCAGTCTGTGTGACCCGGACCTGTCCTTAGTGCATGAACTGGCTGTTTGGAACAGGGACACTTTGCTCAGTCTGGAAGGAGGTGACAGGACCTGCCTGTACTGAATCCATCAGCTTTAAATGAATCCCCAGGGGAGTCTTGGCCCTGGAGGAGATGGAAACGGAGGGAAGGGGTTGGGGGGGAAGGTGGGGTGCGAGCGGGGGGAGAGGGAGGACGGGGGAACCCATGGCTGATGTGTAAAATTAAAACACAAATATAATAATAATAATAAAAAATTAATAAAAAATATGGGCAATCAGCATATTTCAATAATGACTTGAAATAACAGCCAATCAGGCTATTATTAAGAAACAATTTTTATATCTTTCTGTCATCTACAAGAAGAAAAAAAATCAGCCTCACAGACAGGGACTGACTGGAACTGAAAAGACAGTAAATGGAACCAGGAAGTAGGAAGGCCTTGCTATCTTAAAGTGAAAATACAGACTTCAAACTAAAACTAATCAAAAGAGACAAAGAATGACAACAAATCTAATCAAGGGAATAATCACCCAAGAAGATAATAGAATCCTAAATATATAATCACCAAACATCATTGCACCCAATTTCATTAAAGAGTAGTTGAATCAGTTATTCTTGAAAGAGTAATTAGGCTGACAGAGTCTAACTTATCAATGGTGACTGGCATTTAATAAAGAAGATGAAGCCACTCACAAGCTCAGACGAATGGGCAGCCGAATTCCAAAAAAACCAGCAATTTCCAGAATTTAAAATCCTGAATCATGACAGGACAGTGGTGGAATTCAAGTTTATCTGGTACATGGAATACTCTCACCAGATATAAGGTCAAGCTGTAGGCCTTGTATACACACCCTACTTCACAAATGAGTCTGTCAGATACACTACGCCTGTAGGCCGAAGATAATGCCCCAGTGTGCACAGGAACCTTGGGTGACTGTCCAGGTAGCTGGCTGTTTCTGTCAATTCACATTTTATTGGAAGGTGCTTGTTTGCACTTCCTGTTTTACCACTTAATATTGTATCCTTCTGAGTTCTTTGATGTTGTTGAAGACTAGAGAGTGATAATTTTCTTTGGTTATGATAAAAGATAAATTAGATATAAAACTTTAGACTCACAAATATAGTATATATAGAATATTTTCTTTAATTTTGTCAAATAGAAATAGACTAGATACTGTAATTATTGCTTGATAACTTTGTTATATGTAATTTTAATAATATTGTATCCTTCTGAGTTCTTTGATGTTGTTGAAGACTAGAGAGTGATAATTTTCTTTGGTTAAGATAAAAGATAAATTAGATATAAAACTTTAGACTCACAAATATAGTATATATAGAATATTTTCTTTAATTTTGTCAAATAGAAATAGACTAGATACTGTAATTATTGCTTGATAACTTTGTTATATGTAATTTTAACATATTAAAATTAAAACCTTGCTTTTTAATTAAACAGAAAAGGTGAAATGCTGTGGGATAATGCTTTTGTACATTTGATTGGCCAGTAGCCAGGTAGGAAATGTAAGCAGACAAGGAGAATTCTGGGAAGAGGAAGGCTAAGTCAGGAGACAACAGCCTGTCATCTAGGGCACACAGAACATGTGGTGATATATAGATTAACAGAAATGGGCTGAGATTAAAGGCACGAGTTAGTGCATGGTAGGCCTGAGCTAATGGCCAAGCAGTTTTAATTAATATAAGCCTCTGTGTGTTTATTTGGGTCTGAGGGGCTGCAGACTATGTGGGACACAGGAAATCTTCAGGAATGAATGAAAGGCAAATTAAAACAAGCCTGAGATATTCATCTTACTCTAGTCAAAATGGCTAAGATGTACAAAATTGACAACAAATGTAAAAAGTATTGTGGGACTGTAAACTAGTACAGCCACTCTGGAGATAACAATAGAGAATCCTCATGAAACTAAAATAAAGTCTACCATACAAATTACTTATCCCACTCTTTCATATATACCCAAAGGATTCAACATCCTGGCTCATGGATACTTATTCAGCCATGTTCACTGTCATCTTTTATTCACAATAGCCAGGAAATAGAACAAGCTACAGGTCCTTCAGCAGATGAACGGATTATGCACGTAACACACACACACACACACACACACACACACACACACACACCACCACCACCACCACCACCATCACCACCACCCCCCACCACCACCAACAACAACACATACTGAAATACGATTTAGCTGAAAAGAAAAATGAAACTGGGTTCAGGAGATGGCTCAATGTTTGAACGCATGCACTGCTCTTAAAAGGAGATCGGTTTTCAGTGCCCACAATGCATGGGTCACATCTACCTATCACTCCAGCACCCAAAGGATCTGCCTTCACACAAATCACACACAAATACACATACTAAAAATTAAAATAAATCTTTAAAAAAGTAAAAATGGAATTGACAGGTAAGTGGGTAGAACAAGATCATACTACACTGAATAAGTAATCTATAAATGCCACAAAAAAATCTTCACATGTAAATATGTAACAAGAAGTTACCACAGAAACTAGGAATGTAAAAAGGACTACAGAAGGTAAGGAAGGGGCAAAAGGAGAGAAAAATAGAAGATGATATGAAAGGGATAAATTGTGGAGTGGTTTTAAGTGAGAAAGGGAAAGGAAGGACAACACAAGGGAAGGGCAGAAGAAGGGACTATAACAATAAGAATGTGTGTGTGTGTGTGTGTGTGTGTGTGTGTGTGTGTGTGTGTGTGTGTTACATTTATATGCAACACACATTATATTTATTATGCAAACTTCCAAAGGAGGGAAGTACTATCAGTTCTACTATGATACATGACCACCATCAACATGGCATAATGATACTAAGGGTGGAGAATGGAATGCATCATATGTTGGCAGCAACCAATAACTCTCTAATTGGACTAAGATCCACTGAACAAGAAAGAAACTTGTCAACTTCCCAGCGCTAGTGAATAGGCAGTCAAAACATACAATCTTTTTTGTGTGGATATTTTCACTTAGTATGTTCTTGAGGTTCATCTGTGTTGTAATATGTGTGTATGTGTGATATGTCTAATGTTTGGCTTTATTTTCTTTTAATTGTAGTCTATAACTTTTAGATGGTGAAACTGTTGTTACAACAGTTTTCACCTGTGCATTCTATTAATGATTAAGCCCTCAAGATAAGGTGGCTCACTGATCATAAATTGAAAACTAGACTGGGAATATAAAGAATTCCGTATATGCTGTACTACATAGTGAAATGTTTAAATAAAGTAGAGAATATCTCTAATCAATTAGCTCAAGTCAAAGAATTAACAGGGCCTAAACATAAGGTAGAGAAAACACAACATTTGTACAGCAATAAAGGAGGGTGTGATTAATAAAAATGACATCAATCTTCCAAAATCAAGAAATCCAATAATACATAGAAAAGAAAAAAGGAGGAAAAAAATGAGAAAACAAGGAGCAAGGAGCCTCCACCACCAATGCTAGAGTTTCAAGGAGACTGGCCACCTGCCTTCCCTGTCCTGTGTCTTCAAATTTGTTACAGCCATTTGTTAAAACATGCTGGATTACAATGAAGTTCTGGAGATACAAGAGATGCTTCACCTGGACATTATAAAAGCATACTGGAAACAGACATTTAAATGGCACTGGCATTAAAAAAAAAAATCCTAAAAAAAACCAAAGCAGACTGGAAATTAAAAAAAGTAGCTGAGGCCAACCAGGCATTATAAAATGTTATAAAGCAGGACATCTATATGACAGATACCACAAAGCATTGCCCTGGTGGAGAAGGAGGTGGAAGTCATTTTAGCAACTTGGCTTTACAATTCAGAACCCAAATAATGTCTTCAGGAATGTTTTGGTAGAAGGCACCTATTTTACATTCAACTTCTTTGAAAAACCCTTGGATGTCTATTTTTGGAGAATGGAAGAAGTTCTGGAGGAATGAGAAGTTAAGGTATCAGCTTGTTTTTCACTGCCTTCAGTGTATTTCTATTGTTTGGAGATGGATTTTTTGCTTTAATTCATTTATTTAGTGGCAGTAGAGTGGACAACTTTAAAAGTGTCAATTTCCACCAAATAGTTAATGGTAGATAACTCATTACCAAAAAAAGTATGGAGAACAATCAAGAAAAAGTATATTTAACAGTAAGTGCTGTGACTGACATGAACGCTCTTACAAAAGAAAACCAATAGAGAGGGTTATACATACTACCCTTGACCTCTTCTTTGGCTCGAAAACCAGTCTCCATCCTCTCCCAGCTCCAGCCCCCATGCCAGCACCTGATCACAGAAGCCACCAGCCTGCTCTAAAGGCCAAACTTGTTTCACAACAACCCAGAAGATGATGAAGAGCAGGACAGGCAGCAGGTTCCTATCAAATAAGATAACCCCATGAACTCTTCTGGGCTCAAAAAAGTTGCAAAAAGAAGCTGAAAGAGAACTCAAAAGCCTATACAAGGTGGCAAACAACCACCTCAGCCACAGCTGCAACAGCCAGTCTGGCCTGTGTAAACACATAGCAGCGACGTCTTTTCAGCGCTCCCAAGAGTCCCTTCCCTTGGCAGGATTACAGATGTGTGCTTCCAGATGGGAGAGAGGGGTGATAATCTCAGGTGTGCCAGGTGTCCTGTATAAGTTTGTGCCAGCCTCAGCCTTGTAACTTTTCTTTACCGTAACACTAAATACTAATATTTTCCTCCTGAGTCTCAAGTAGCTACCTCATTCTTTTCAGTTGTCTAAGCCCTGCTCCAAACACTTAGGTAATTGGAGCTGTAGGAAGGAGTCCACTAGATTCCAGCAGAAAGTTGGTTAAATGCTCATGACAGACTGCTAGGAGTGGAATAGTATGCAGTTAGTTGTATAGATATGCTAAGAGGTAACTAACAACACTGCAACTTGATCAGTGGGTGTATGGGTGCTTGTGATTCAGAGTGACATGGCAACACATATGTCATCCATTTCAGATTAAGATTTTTCCTTCTACTTACTAT
The DNA here is from genome assembly GCA_949786385.1 of Onychomys leucogaster. NCBI lineage: Eukaryota > Metazoa > Chordata > Mammalia > Rodentia > Cricetidae > Onychomys > Onychomys leucogaster. The sequence continues at coordinate 15,343 of CATKUP010000062.1, forward strand.
TTAGCTTTTGATCTCCAGGTTAAGATAATTCAACAGCAAATATAGTTTAGTTTTTGGGAAACTAATCTTTTCTTCTTGAAGCAATTACTTGTTCTTTATTCAGGGAAAGGGTTTTGCTCAGCAGTACAATTTCTAATTTTCATAGTTTCACTTTCACACTGAGGAAACCAGACTGGCTATTTGCACAAACACACAATCATACACAACTGCATGCAAAATAACTGGCTATCAAGCAAGAATCTTGACTTCAGTTCTTCAGATTGCAAACACTGGTCCCTTCACAAATCATAGTGGTGTCACAACCCTTTGCCACACTGCCAACCTAGTTTTCATTTTGCAATTAAGTTCTGGTGCTGTCCTACTTCTGGGCTACATGTACTTCTTGAGGACATGTTCCTTTTCCTTTGGCCATGAGGGTCTGTTGCTCCAACTTTGCCCCTTTAAAAGGCAGTCTTTAAGTGTCGTGAACTTGAGATGCCAGCAGCTGAGTCCAGCAGTGTGGAAAAGGGGATTAAGAGAGAGAAAAGAATGAAACTATAATATCTAATTCAAAATACCTTAGAGAGCACAACAACACTGCAACACAATGACTTCAATCAACAAAAAAAAAGCCTTTCAATAATAACTTTAAAAACCAATGGCCTCAATTCTTCAATCAAAAGAACCAGGCAAACTGAATAGGATCAAGTAACAAAATCCATGCATCTATATACTATCCACAAAATACAAAGCTTTAAAGATAGTCAGCACTTTTAAGTGAAACAATGCACAAACGAATTCTAATTATATAGGAGAAGGGAGCAACCAGGTGTCTCTGTCCCATTATTTGACTAAACAGACTTCAGAGTAAAACTAATCAGAAAAAATAAAGAGACTACAATCTAAAAGAGAACAAAAAGACATTACTACTTAAACATATATGTACCAAGCTCTTAAGCACCTGATTTCATAAAAATTTTAGTAATAGGAATAAAGACACAGACTAACATCAAATATCTAATAATAGGAAATTTCAAGACATCACTTTTCCCAACCAAAGGAAATGAGAAAAAAATTAAACAGAGATACTTTAGAATTAAAAAAATATTACACATCATAGCAACCTAACAGATACATACAGAATATTTTACAAAAACACCAGAGAATATACATTTTTCTCAATAGCTCTCTGAAGTTTCTCTAAAATAGAACAAATACTGGGCCACAAAATAAATTTTATCAGATTCAGAAAGACCAAAATAATTCTATATATGCATTAAAAATTAAAATTAACAGCAAGCAAATGTTTAGTAAGCACAAAGATTCATGGCGCTTCAACCACTCAATATTAATAATAAATGGGGCAAGGAATAAATTTTTTTTAAAAACCATGGGATGAAATAAAAGTAAAAGACTACACACTAAGAGTGGGAGACTTCAACTCCCCACTCTCACCAATGGACAAGTCCACGAGAAACATAACAGAGAAATAAGGAAACTAACAGACGTTATGCCTCAAATGGAATTAATATCTACACAACATTCCACCCTAACACAAAAGAATATACCATCTTCTAAGCACCTCAAAGAACCTTCTGAAAATTGACCACATACTCAGTCACAAAGCAAATCTCAACCAAAAAAAAAAAAAAAAAAAAAAAAAAAGGAATAATCCTGTATTTTACCTGACCACCATGGCTTACAGTTAGAATTAAGCAACACAAATTACAAAGAGCCTACAAACTCATGGAAACTGAATAATGTTCAACTGGATCAAGGAAGAAGTAAACAAAGAAAGACATCCAGCCTAGAATTCAACGAAAATGAATGCACAACATACCCAAACTTACCGGACACTATGTAAGCAGTGTTAAGAGGGAAGTTCATAGCACTAAATGCCCACATAAAGACCATGGAGAAATCTCACACTAGCGACTTAACAGCACATCTGAAAGCTCTAGAACAAAAAGAAGCAAACTCACCCAGGAGGAATTGATGCCAGAAAATAATCAAATTGAGAGCTGAAGTCAGTAAAATAAAAACAAAGAACAATACAAAGAACCAATGAAACAAAGAGTTAGTTCTTTGAGAAAACCAACAAGACAGTCAAACCCTTATCCAAACTAGCTAAAACAAGGAGAGAGAATATCCAAATTAACAAAATAAAACATGAAAAGGCAGACATAACTGACAATGAGGAAATCCAAAGAATCCTCAAGTCGTACTTAAAAAACCTGTATTCCAGAAAATGGGCAATTTTGCCAGGCGGTGGTGGCGCACACCTTTAATCCCAGCACTCAGGAGGCAGGGCCAGGTGGATCTCTGTGAGTTCGAGGAGAGCCTGGGCTACAGAGCGAGTTCCAGGAAAGTCACAAAGCTTCACAGAGAACCCTGTCTTGGAAAAAAAAAAAAAAAAGAGGCAATTTTCTGGATAGGTACCACATACCAAACTTAAATCAAGCCTACATAAACAATTTAAATATAACTATATCTCCTATGGAAATAGAAACAGTCATTAAAAGTCTCCCAACTAAAGAAAGCCCAGGGCAGAATTCTACCAGAATTTCAAAGAAGAGTTAATACCAATACTCCTGAAATTGTTCCACAAAACAGAAACAGAAGGAACACTGCCTAACTCTTTCTTTGAGCTACAGTTACCCTCATACCCAAATCACACAAAGATGTAACAAAGAAAGAGAATTACAGACCAACGTAATTCTCCCTCATGAACAATGATGCAAAAGTACTCAATATAAAGCTGGCAAACCAAATCCAAGAACACATTAAAAAATTATCTATCTATACAAATGGTTAAACAGATATAAAAATCTGTCAATGTAATCCATTATATAAACAAACTGAAAGAAAAAAACCCACATCTCATTAGATGCTGAAAAACCCTTTGACAAAATCCAACAACCATTCATGATAAAAGTCTTACAGAAATCAGGAATACAGGAACATACCTAAACATGATAAAGGAAATTTACAGCAAGCCAACAGCCAACATCAAATTAAATGGAGAGAAACTCAAAGCCATTCCACTAAAATCAGGAACAAGACAAGGCTGTCCACTCTCCCCATATCTATTTAATATAGTACTTGCAGTTCTAGCTAAAGCAATAAGACAACAAAAGGAGATCAGAGGGATAGAAATTGGAAAGGAAAAAGTCAAACTATCACTATTTGCAGATGATAAGATAGTATATATAAGTGGCCCCAAATATTCTACCAGGGAACTCCTACAACTGATAAACACCTTCAGCAGTATGACTGGATACAAGATTAACTAAAAAAAAATATCAGTAGCCCTCCTGTATACAAATGATAAATGAGTCAAGAAAGAAACCAGAGAAACATCACTCTTGACAATAGCCAGCCACAAATAATATAAAATACCTTGGGGTAACTCTAACTAATCAAGTGAAAGACCTGCATGACAAGAAATTTAAGTCCTTGAAGAAAGAAACTGAAGAAGACAACAGAAAATAGAAAGACCTCCCATGCTCATAGAAAGGTAGAACCAACATAATAAAAATGGTATTCTTACTAAAAGCAATCTGCAGATTCAATGCAATTCCCATCAAAATCCCAATACAACTCTTCACAGACTTGGAAAGAACAATATTCAACTTCATACGGAAAAACAAAAATCCCAGGATAGCTAAAACAATTACAATAAAGCAACCTCTGGAGGCATCACCATTTCAGACCTCAAGCTCTACTATAGAGCAATAATAATAATAAGAACAGCTTGGTATTAGTATAAAAACCAACATGTGGACCAATGCAATCAAATTGAAGATCCTTACATTAATCCACACACCTATGAATACTTGATTTTTGACAAAGAAGCCAAAATTGTACAATTGGAAAAAAGAAAGCATCTTCCACAAATGGTGCTGGCATAACTGGGTATCTGTATTTAGAAGAATACATATAGATCCATATCTATTGCACTGCCCTAAAATCAAGTCCAAGTGGATCGAAGACCTCAACATAAATTCTGATAAACTGAACCTGATAGAAAAGAGAGTAGTAATAGCTTTAAGTTCTTTGGCACAGGAAACAGATTCCTGAATAGAACACCAATGATGCAGACACTAAGATCAATCATTAATAAATGGGACCTCTTGAAACTGAAAAGCTCTGTAAGGCAACCGACACTGTCAAAAAATAAAAACAGCAGCGTACTGAATGGGAAAAGATCCTTACCAACCTCACATCTCTCAGAGGGCTGATCTCTAAAAGATACAGAGAACAAGAAATGAGACACCAAAAAACCCAAATAGTCCAATTAAATAATGGGCTACAGATCTTTATAAAATAATCCCAATAGAAGAATCCTAAAATGGTAAAGATATACTTAAAGAAATGTGCAACATTCTTAGCCATCAGGGAAATACAAATCAAGATGACCCTGAGATACCATCTTAAACCTGTTAAAATGGTGTAAGACGGTGTAGATGAAAAACTCAGTGGCAGCTTATGCTGGAGAGGATGTGGAGCAAGGGGAACACTCCGCCACTGCAGGTGGAAGTGCAAACTTGTATAGCCTCTTCAGAAACTTGTACACAACTTTCTGAGCTGTGACTCAGAAAATAGAATCAATCTACCTCAAGACTGGGCTATACCAAACTTGAGCCCATATCCAAAGGATGGTCAATCACACCACAATGGCACCTGCTCAACTATGTTCATAGCAGCATTATTCGTAATAGCTAAAACCTGGGAACAACCTAGATGCCCTTCAGCTTAAGAATGGATTAAGAAAATGTGGTACATTTACACAATGGAGTACTACTCAGCAGTAAAAAACAATGACATCATGAAATTTGCAGGCAAATGGATGGAACTGGAAAATATCATCCTGAGTGAGATAACCCAGACCCAGAAAGACAAACATGGTATGTACTCACTCATAAGCAGATATTAGCTATAAGGTAAAAGGATAACCATGCTACAATCCACAGACACAGAGAGGTTAAGTAACAAGGAGGGTTCATGGAGAGATGTCCTAATCTCCCTGGAAGAGTAAATAGAGATTTCATGGGTAGGCTAGGAGTGGGTGGTGATGGAAACATGAGGAATAAGGTTGGCATTGGGTGGGATCGGAGAGTAATGAAAGAGACTGGAAAGAAGATAAGCCAGGATCACGTAGAAACCTGGCGCCAGGAAAACCTCCAGAACTCTACGAGGATGACCCCAGCTAAGACACTTAGCAATAGGGTGATACATAGCCTGCCAACCAGCTCCCTGATGAGGCAAGCCTTCAAGTGGAAGGAGTAGGAAACCAATCCAGTTATATAACCTTCAACCTACAGCTAGAGAATAAAGCTGATAGGGAGTTTGTGGAAGTAGCTAATGAATGACTGGTTGAGCCTGAGAATGATGCCTCATGAGATAGCCCACCCCTGACACTACTTGGATTGCCAGGATTCAGAGGGTGGATGGCCCAGAGATCTAGGATAGGACCAAACACACATGACTGGAGAGAAAAAAAGATGTCAATGATTCTTTACAATATTCTTCTATAATTAGCTGCCCAGCCAAGGCATCAGAGAGGAAGAGAGGAAGGCAGGATTTTAGGAGCTACAGGGGTCTAGGACACCATATGAAACCCACAGAATGAACTGACATGGCTCATAAAGGTTTACAGAGTCTGAATGCACAAAAAGAGAGGCCTGTAGGGGTCTGACCCTGACACTCTACATATATGTTATATTTGTGTGGAACTTCTTGTGGGACTCCTAACAGTGGCAACAAGGGCTATCCCTAATATTTTGACTAGCTTTTGGGACCCACTTCCTCATACTTCCTTCCTTAATACATGAGGGAAATGCTTAGTCTTATTACAACTTGATATACCATACTTTGTCAATATTCATGAGTGGTCTGCACTTTTCAGAATAGAAACAGAAGAAGAGTGGATGGGAGGGGAAAAAAGAAACATTGAAGGGGTTAGAGGAGAAAAGGATGGGGAAACTGTGGCCAGGTTAAAAAAAATAGCACAATAAATAAACAGATAAAAATAAATGAATGAATAAATAGCTGGTAATGGGAGGGAGAATACAGAAAGCTCCAGAAGGTGGAGGCACACGCCTTTAATCCCAAGATTCTGGAAGCAAAAGCAGGTGGGTCTCTGAGATCAAGACCAGCCTAGTGTGCAGTGTGAGTTCCAGGACAGCCAGGGATACAGAGAAACCCTGTTCCAGAAAAGAGATAGAGACAGAGACAGAGATGGCTAGAGAGCTAGAGCACTATAAATAAACGGATACAATTCTATGAAGTATCATTACTTCCACCCAAGCAAAATTTTAAAAAAGGATATTTCATCAAGTTTTTTCAAATAATGTCATTATACAATAAAGAAAGGTAGAAAGAGAGAGAAAGAAGGGAGAAAGCAAAAAAGAATACTTAAGGGATTTCAGGCCAGTGCATCAAGGCTGACAATCTGAGCTCAATCAATACTATCCATATGATATAATTAAATAATCAACCAGTACAAGTTCTCCTCTGACTCACATACATGCAGTATGGCATGCACACATTGTCCCAAAATAAATAAATGTAACTGGGGAACAACTAAGTACTTACTTAATCATTTCAAAAAGCTTTGGATCTGAGACTTTGATATTTCGTGCCATATTCCATGAAAGATGAACCATGGGTACTACTGACTTCACACTTTGCAATTTGTTCCATTCATACCGTTCAACTGCCAATTTATACTGAAAGGCTAGGAAGACACCCCCCCCAAAAAAAAAGTTATAAAGTAACAAAAATAAACAAAACATACATTATCTTATCTTATTTTATAAGTCCATCAATTCTGAAAAATCTAAAGGTATTGGTAGATTATGTTTAATATACTGATAATCTAAAAAAGATCTATCATGTAATAAACAGTCCCAATTCTTAAGGTATTATGCTACATTGTTTACATATTTTTTTTATTTCATGCTTTCAAATTAATCTTGTATTTCTCAGTCTACATATAGTAGATGATGAGCCGAGGGCCCAGAGAGTTAAAAGCTAAAGCAAAGTAACAAATTTAAAGGTATAGAATATATGTCCAGTTTAGGTCCTTCAGGTGCTGAAGGACCAGAAAAGTTCACATACTAAGGTTTCCTGTATTACATGATTATGAATTCTGAAGACTAGAAGCTGCAGAGACAGCTCAATGGTTAAGAGCATTTGTTGTTTTTGTTGCAGAAAAAAAATAAGCCTCAACTCCCACCATTCACATGGCAGGTCTCAACTGTCTGGAACACCAACTGAAAATCTAACATTCTCTTCCAGCATTTGGAGGTACAAAGAACTCCTCAGACATATATGCATATAAATCTTTAAAAAATTCTGAAGAATAATTGCCAATATTTTTTAGAGGGGGAGGGTTTCAAGACAGGGTTTCTCCGTGGTATAGGTGCCTGTCCTAGATCTCACTCTGTAGACCAGGCTGGACTCGAACTCACAGAGATATCCACCTGGCTTTGCCTCCTGAGTGTTGGAATTAAAGGTGTATGCCACAACTGCCCGGCAATTGCCAATATTTTAGTCATTTCTAAAGAATGATATAAAAATGAAGCAAAGAATTCTACACATCAAATTGGCATATATTCTAATGTATACAAAAAAAATTCACTACTTTGCTGAACTCTGTTATCAGAATGCCATTTGTTATGTTTGAATTAATCTCTATGATAATTTTTTTCTCTAACTTAGTTATTTGCTGAAACAAATGATCCATAAAATAAAAATCTATATTGGTGTGCTATTTTAAATACCTGTTAGAGGACCAACATTCCAGGCAATGTTGTTACACCACCCAATAGCCTGAACCCAATGGACAGTGCCTGCATTTATCCAGACCAAATCTCCAGGTCGCTGAATAAACCTATATACAGGAACATTTGCTTCATAAAGATCTTCAAGGTTTGGCCACCAAGAACTCATCAGGAAATTCAAATTATTTCTGAGAGAGCAAGAGTCAAATATTTAAAGACTTAACAGAGGAAAAAGTAATCACAAAAAGTTAAAAATGCTATAATATTTATTTCATTAAAATGTTGAACTGGAAAGCTGCATTTCTCTTTGCAAAATGAAGACATCAAACCTGAAAGTGTGCAATACTTCATATGAGCTGCAAATGATTGCTGATTGATCTGTTTACATTTGTTAAACATCATATTCAACATTAACATGAGCCCTATAAGACACTATGTAGTCATTGAGAGACTTAGTCCTAAATGGGATGCCATCATCAAAGCCATCCCTCAAAGCTTAGGAATACATGCAGAAAAGAAGGTGCAAAGATTTTAAGAACCAATGGGGATGAATGCATCCAAGGAAACACTGTCTTCCATATACAATAGAATGGACATATATGAACTTACAGATACTGTGTCTACATGCACAAAGCCTGCATAGACCCATGCCAGACTGGATCCCAGGCCTGAAAGGGCAAGTTGAAATAAACCACTTAACTAACTAACCCAATAGTATTTTGGTGGGCTGTTTTGTTTTGCTTTTTTGTTTGTTTGTTTTGGCATTTTGTTTTTGTTTTTTGTTTTGGCTTATTGGTCTTTTGCCTGTTTTTCTGATTTTCATTTTTGTGGACTTCTGATTTATATGAATAAGTAGAATCTAAATCTTTGACTAGAGTCATTGACTATAATCACAAAGGCAGATAGATAATAAGAACCACATTCTCAAGAGAAATTAGAACTTCCCCTAGAGCTATGCTAAATTATTATCAAAAAAAAAAGAAGATGACAGAAAGTATATTTCTGGGAGATCCAGGGAATTCATTGACTTAAATGAAATAGAGGTAAACTATCCAGAGCTAGACTTCGGTAGAATCATTTGTTTGGTTCATCATTAGTTTTTACGGGGTAAAAGTTGTTTTTATTTATTTTTTAAATGCCTCCCCCCCAAGTCACATAAGTTCTTAAAGGAAAATGTACAAGAGTAAAAACTGGCCATTGCATTAAGAAACTCAGCTTTTTTACTTTATTCTCCACGGCTGTTTTGACCTATATGTTAAAAGGAGTTTACTTCTGAAACCTACTTTTCACAGAAGTCATTCAGAACACCCCAATAATCTTCAGGTACAACAAACCATTCACAATCACCTGGCCCAATATTTATGTTAACAGAACAGAAGTTGTTGTTTTCTTGGTGACCTGAAAAGAAAAGGGAAATTAAAGTCATAACTGTACTGTAGTTTTAGTGTTGAGATTATAGGCAGCTACCACATCTGCCCAATTTTTACACGTGTGCTGGGCATCCAAACGCAGATCTTCAAACCTGTAGGAATGCTTTATAAGCAGACCTCCATGAAGTAAGTGTGTGTGTATCATCACCTGTCTACCCAAGAGGCAAATCACTGACTTAGCAATGGTAAAAGACATATGTTCCTTAATATAATTTAATGTACAGATAGAATTCTGAATCTACTATTATCAACTCTGACTAGCTATAGAAATCTTGTTGCAGCCTTAAAAGTATTTCCTTAAAATGCCACTAAAATTTTAAAATATTTAAGTCATCTCAATTTGAACACAGAAACGCCCCTTCAAATAGAATTTCATTAAAGGCTAAGACGATAAATTGGTTGGTAAAGTGTTTATGGCTTGCAAGCTTGACTCTCAGGATTCACTTTTTAAAAAGCCATCTACATATGCATACACACAGTCAAGAGCTGAAGCAGAAATACATGCCTGTAATCCCAGCACTCTGGAAGCAGAAGAAGAAATTCAAGACCACCTTCCACTATTCAGAGTTTCAGGTCAGGTAGGCTATCAATATCTTTCATATATTTCATTTCCTCTCTGGTTCAAAATAAGAAGTTAAGTCCCATTTTTCACACTTGGTCAGAATATAACTTTCATATACAAATTATACTACTTCCTAAACTATATTACAAGTGTAGAGAAAGTTTCTGTATTTGAAAATTTGCATAACCACTGGGGTTACTTGCATGGTTTGGGGATTAGCTCAGTGGTAGAGCACTTTCCTAGCAAGCGCAAGGCCCTGGGTTTGATCCTCAGCTCAAAAAAAAAAAAAAAAAAAAAAAAAAATCTAATTATATTGTTCCTGGCATAGGAAAATAATTTAAAACATTTTGGAATAAGAATACAATGAACTCCCTTATTAAAATCATTATAGACATTACATTATCTTCCAAGTGAAGAGAAAACTAACCTTGAGCAGTAACAACAAAAACTAACTACAAGCCAGGCGATGGTGGTACATGCCTTTAATGCCAGCACTCTATGACTTCGAGGCCAGCCTGGTCTACAGGGTGAGTTCAGGACAGGCACCAAAACTACACAGAGAAAACCTGTCTCAAAAAACAAAAAACAAAAAAAGAAACTACAGAACTATGAAACTGAAATAGAAAAGCAAAAAGCAGCTCAACTATGTGCTTAACAAAACATGCTCATAAATTAACAGCTGTAGTAGGTAGCATCATTCCATGCCAAAAGACATTTTCAAATTTTCAATAAGATATAGACTTGAAAGATGGCTTAGAGGTTAAAAGCAGTGGCTGCTCTTCCAGAGATCCAAGGTTTCAATTCCCCATATTGTTATAGAGGGTCACAACTATCTGTAATTTCCAGTCCAGAGTTCATGATACCTTTTTCTGGCCCCTGAGATCACCGTATACATATGTACATAAACATACATCCAAGTAAAACACTCATAAGCATAATATCATTTTAAAAAATAACTGTATGTGTAATTTACAAAATAAATAAATGACTTAGCACCTCTGTCCTGGGTTTTAATGTTTCTAATTATATTGTTACCAGCATAGGAAAAGAATTTAAAACACCACAGAAAAACAATAACATGAGCTCCATTATTAGAATCATTATAGACATTATAAATATAAAAAAGAATTTATATTTTATCATATTTGTTTAATTAATTATAAATGATAAGCTCTATAAATATAAATAAGCTCTGTCCTTTACAAATGTGATTGATTCCTTTATTTCAACTAAGCAAAATGTTTGCTCATATCAATCACCTGGTATTCTACTTCCTGGAACTTTCATACATAGTTGAACTGTATTCATCCCCAGTATGGTATAGCCAACGTGACTTAGAAGATTTCCTGCTGATACAACACGCACAAAAGCAGGAAGTTTAGTCAGCTCATGTAACTGCAACTTCCACCTGCAATAAAAACAGGTTTACAGTGAAACTTTCCATAAATATTAGAGAAAATTAACTTTTTCCTAAGACACCTTGTGATTACTAAGAAAAAGTTAATGTATGAACATCTCAGAATTAGTATTAATGAATTTTTCCAAAGACAAAAATATCCCAAAACAAAGATAACTGAGAACATAAAATGTATAATCTAGCAAAATAAAATGAATAATTTACTTTCTATTTTTAAGTGTTTATAGCTTAATTCTTTGATCTTCTTTAATGCAAAGGAAAAAGTATAATAGTAAATCTGTTATTTCAAATATTTTAAAAATAACTTTGAAATAATGATTTTTAAGCAAAAATACTAGACTTAAAAAGGAACAGAAAAATACACTTTTCACAATACAGAAATGCTGTTTCCATTCATACAAATAGTACTGGGTTAGGAGACTTACTTTTTGTTATCAGACAGATCAATGTTAATCCCACATTTTATGGTTTTAAAAGGTCCTTTCCGTCTCTTTCCAGAACTAAAAAAATAAAAATAAAAATAAAAGGTGAACTCATGTCTTTGATACAAGAAAACTGAATGCCTACAATTACTTACTTATCTGAAGATGCCGATTCGCTATCTGAATTGTCTTTAACTTGCATTCTGTAGTAGGAATCTTAAAAGTTCTTATTAATAAAACTCAAACCCGAAGCCAGTTATTGGGGTGATTGCTGGAAGATCAGAGACACAGAACAAGCCACAGTTTCCTCACCTCGCCAGTCCCTCAGCTGGTTTTGTTTCGTCAGACTGGAAGCTTCTGAGTCCCCCTCCAATGGCTCTCAGCTGGACTGTGCTGCTCCAAAGCCCGAATACTTCTCCAGCCAAATGCTTAACTAACTAAATGCTTAAAACCTTAGTTCCTGGCCCTCACGCCTTATATACCTTTCTCTTTCTGCCCCCACTCCCTGGGGTTAAAGGTTGGGTTTCTGGGATTAAAGGCGTGGGTCACCATGCTTAGCTGTTTCTAAAGTGGCCTTGAACTCACAGAGATCCACCTGGCTCTGCCTCCCAAGTGCTGGGATTAAAGGCGTGTACCACCACTGCCCAACTTCTGTTATAGCTTACTCTTCCTATTTTCTAGCCACCATTTTTGGCAGTGGCTGTCTGTTCTCTGACCCCAGATATGTTTATTTCAGGGAACACACAATATTTCAGGGAACACAATACCCACCACAGCATTCTCCTCTCATTTTCTTCCTATTCATTAAACAAAACATTCACAATTATCAAAGTATAAAAAGATCCTATTGCAATAACATAAATAAACGTAAGTCATTTATATGAGCATTTGTGACTGTATTTTAAAAAGTAAGGAGCATTTCACTAAAAATACTTCAGTTATCACATTGAAAGCAGCAGTTCTCAACCTGTGAATTGTAATATGATATCCTGAATATAAGATATTTACATTACAATTCATAAAAGTAGCAAAATCATAGTAATGACGTAGGTCTCGAACTCATAGAGATGTCTGCCTCTCAAGTGCTGGGCTTAAAGGCATATATATGCCAACACTGCTTGGCCCTTCTGTCTCTCTTGATGTCTTCTTTCTAACTTACTTATTTTTTCCCTTACAGCTTATAGATTCCAGAAAATCTTTCAAGTCGTATAAAAATTATAATGTAGTTACAGTCTGTTTTTCAAGTGAATGGTTACAATGAATACAAGTAAGTAACAGCATGTTTTCCATATCCCCTCACACTATTAAACATTTTAAGTATTTTTTTTTTTTTAGTTAGTGTGTTTGCCTGTAGGCTGCACTGGGGCTACAAAGAAAGTATCTGTTACTATATTGTTTATTTCAAAAGGTAATTTTTTAAGAAAATCTTAAAAGAATCGTAAGTGTAAGCTTTTATGTATGAGAAGCAATTAGTTATCTCTACTTTGACTCCTCAGTGTGCGTACTCACTCATCAAATTTTTTATTAAATCTTATCAAGAAGCTGAGGTTAGAAATGGGTACAAGGAATTAATCATCACCCTTGATCACCAACCCACCATAGCAAGAAAGGTACATCAATCAGCCAGCAATAGCCAGGCGGCCACTGTTCTTATTTCCTGACCTCAACAAATCCCTCACTCAGCTATTAAAGTATGTCTTTAAATTATGTTCCAAGATTTGTTTTACCTCAAGGCCATTAACAGAATTATCTTAACCTAAACTTAAGTCATTTTTAAAGCTTTCTTTCACCCATGATGCACTCCAAAACTTGTGAACACATCTTCTGGACATTAAGATGAAAAGAAAGTGAGCTAACTGGGATTCTGGGTCTCAATTGTTTTTTCTTAATCATTAATCTGAGCCACAGTCTATACCACTCTTCTATGGAAACTATCTGTGTGACATTTCCTGTTCTTATTTTCTATCCTCTGCAGCCTCTACTTTATCAGGGTGGTACAACACCATATCTTGCCTTCACCTACATAGTTTCCCCCCAAGCTAACCTCTTTCACAGTCCCTCATTGTATTTATTAAGGATCCTCAATCACCAAAATCCTATTTAAACTAGCACTATTATTGTATAAAATCATTGATTCAGTTGAACAACAGCTTATGAGGATATCATCTTCATAATAATCTACAGGTAAAAATGTCCAGCATAAGGGGATATTTCCATTACATAATCATGCCACATTAAAGGCACTGGGAATCTCCACATATCCATTCACACCATGCTAGATTTGAGAGAAAAATGGCAGCAGCAAACATGTAAAGGCACAGTAGATGCAAGAGACATTCTAGAGCCTTGCCTATCCAGCATTCACCCATCAGAGCTTTGTTTCCTGTTGGGCTTATCCACCTGCAAAAAGGCAAAGGGTCTGAGGCCCCTCCCCCATGTTAGCTCCCTACACCTTCTCCACTCATCCCATTTACCCATCTCCAGTTCATTTTAAGCCTTATCCTTTCCACTCAGCTCCAGGTTGTAAGCTTAAAAGCAGACCCAAAGCCTACGCTTAATATAGCTGGGAAGGAGAGGAGATAAAATGTGTACTGGGTCCTAATGCCTGCTCTTTCTTTTGGGTCTCCAAGACTGCACCCTAACTGAGATAGGATCATCTTTTTGTTCTTGGGACATTTTACCTTAACCCTTTACTCTGCCTTTATTTTTTCTGTACTAGGCCTGCAGACTTGTTTTGATTTCTACCTTTTAGTTACTTGTTAGGCTTTTCAGGATATCTGCCTCCATGTTTTCTGCCAAAATCTATGTCCTGGGTCAGGATGGCCCCCTAACTCTATATCAGGGAGAAAGAGAGCAACCAAAGGGTAGGCAGTGGTGGGGGGATGGCACTGGGGTGTAGACATTATACACTTAAAAGGAGCTGGAAGGGTGAAGGGAGTTGAGATATACTCAAGTGGAAGAAACTGGAAATTCAAGAGACAGGGGACTCATGTACCATTCACTGATTTTTCTCTGTGAGTATATGGAAGGCATGAGGTTTTTCCTAAGGGAGGAATACAGGGGTAGGGTGTGGCTGGAGTTGGGGCTTCACACAGCTAGATGCTCAATCATGGCAAAAGCATGATATGGGACTGACTCCTGCTAGCACCCTTGGGTGTGGTCAAGATCACAGTGCCCATCGTTTCAATTGAGCAAAGGAGAAGTAGTTTCCTCCCCCAGGCCTACCTGTTACCCTCCTATGAGCCCTAGAAACGAGGATGACTACCAGTTGTTCACATGGAGATCTCATGACAGTGGAGCTGCTAGCAGGCAATGCTGCTTGTGGGGCTTTGCCTCCTGCTTCAGCGACATTGATCATTCTCCTTTTCTGTTCCTTCAGGCCCACCTACCAACACTACCCTTTATACAGAAAACCCCTGACAGAAGGCTTGGGTGAGCACCCCAGGCCTTCATCATAGGTAGTACCTGGGGTCTCTCAGGAATGATACCATTATTAATTCCAGAATATCTCACCACTAACCCTACAAAGACTTAGGGGACTTAGCTAGAAAAGACACTCACACAGTGTGAGAAGTTTGCCAGTGGGTTGGTTCCAGACAGTATTTGTATTATACTTCCTGCACCCTCATTACACAGACACACACACACACAGACACAGACACACAGACACACACACACACACACACACACACACACACACACACACACACACAGAGCCTTAGATAGCTAATTATCTTTCCCAGATGTGTAAGGAATACAGGGTCCTGGGATCTTCAAGTATTCTGGGCCAAGGATGTACAGCAGGAAATTGTCCCAGCAAAGGTCCAAGAACCCGGGCAAGGGCCTCCTTGACCTGGACCCATAAGGTTTCCTTTCTGCCCTGTGATCATCCTCTTGTAAAGTCATAATCAGGCAAAGACCATTTATGACCTTTATTGTGTTCACAGGAGAGAAGTGTCAGCCATCACTTGTTGGCCAGGTTTCACCTCCTTCTTACACTGTATGTCCAGAGCAGCCCCCAGAGCAGAGGGTGAAGGGTTCTTCTGTTTAGGATCACAGGAGCCACCCTAGTTCTTACATCTTGCCTTGCTGACTCTCAACAAGTGCTCTTCCTATTAAAGCTGTGCACGTAGAATGCAGACATGTGTTTCCAGGAGTGTATCCTGCTGACAGTGGAACCAGGCAATCAGGACTCCATATCCTTACTTGGTTGGGCAGAAGTTACATGGAAATGCTTTTTTTTTTTTTTGGAGCTTTGTTGACCTCCCCAAATGATTTCTGCTCCAATTTTCTTCTTCCAATTTTTCAGTGCTTACTGACTTTCACCACAATAGAATCCTTTTTTTCCTTCCCACATGATAGTCTTTCAGCATTTTGTTTCCCAATATCAGTGTACTTGGAAATCAGAATTTACCTTCACTAATATTTAGACAATTTACTAAAATGGCATTTGAACTATTTCTAGAGATAGGTAACTAGGAATGACATAATCAGAATTTGGAGGTTCTGGTTCAGCAGATAAGAGCACTTGGACTTTATTTAGAGTTTTCCCTAATCTTTGTAACAAGCAGGTGCTGATGTCTGATAGCCAGGTGGTAAACCAGCTTCCTAGGAAAATAGTACCCCTGGGAGGTTTTTCCATAATGGCCTCTGTCTGTGTGTGTAGGGAAGGGTGGGAGATTGTGGGGACTGCTCTTTTCTTTGAAATGCAAATACCCGAGAACAAAGGATCTCATAGTCCTACGTCAATAGGAAGTGTCCAGGGACCAACACCTGCTTATTTCAGAGATAAGAGAAAACTGCTTTACTCAAAGATAATTAGCTAAGCCTAATTTACTTTTACATTCTATATGATTAAATGTTTTGAAATGCTGGGCACATTTTGTTTAAAAGGAAAAACAATGCTCACTGATAAAAGTCTACTACAGTTTTAGTATATTTGTGGAAATGGAAGACAACAAGATACTTGGAATTTACATCATAGCTTTATTCTGTATTGTTTATATTGCATTGAAATCTCAAGCAATTTGCTCCCAACTCCATTCCATAGTAAGAATTGTTCATGTGAATACCTGTTTTTTTTTCTCTATAACCTTTAACAGTTAGGCAGTGGAACAAAAATATATTTCTAATGTTTCAGGTCTGTTTGAGCTATCCCTGTTCTGTGAGCCACTGATGCACCATTGTCCTGGAAGTTTCTCAGGCTTGAACATCTGGGCATGGGCCTGAAAATGTTCAGAGCAAGAATTATCAGGGGTGTGTGTAGGGGGAGAGAGGCTAAAAAAGAACACATCTCTCAAACTCTCCAAGAAATTAGCAATTCAGTTCTCACTGCAAAGAGAAAAATGTGATATACTTTCCAGAAAAAAGGACTGAAAATTCTAGGCAAAGCACTGCTTACAAAATTGAAGTCAGAATTAACTAGAAAACTGCTGGCACCAGGTCCACAAATCAGGAGGAGAAGGAAGAGAGGAGGATATGGAGGATGAGGATGAGGATGATAATCTGTAAGTAGGCCCAGGTGAGAAAGAGGAAGTCTGTGGAAAGCGAAAGGGATCATGAATTCATTGTCCTGTATCTAACTCTTTGTGAAAGGGTTTTGGGGCCAAAGAATATTTTGGTGATAGGGGACAAAGAATGGCACAAAAATCACACCACACAACAGACCTCATTGCAAGTGAAAAATGGCTGTCTCTAAGTGGGGATGGAGACAGTGGCAGACCAGATGGCAGACTTTATGGAGATGTTGGGACATGGATCATGAACATAGGGAAATTTTTGGTAAGGTAGGGATAGTGGAAATGTGTCACATTGGCCCTTAGTAATGGGAGGGCATTGTTTTTTAGTCATTGAAGGGAGGGTAGTGGTGGATAAACCTGGTTCTGGACAGTTCTTAGTTAACTAACACTTTGTATATAATTCACACAAAGGAGAAAATCACAAAAGTGATGAAGAACACATGCAGAACACTAAAATGGACATATTTATGCTCAGTTGAGTTAGAAATCTATTCAAAGACTTACAGAACCTTATTTAAGTTAACTGGTATTGAAACAATGTTGGAACACACCCATAAAACCCAGCCACTTTGTGGTGGTGGTACATGACTTTCATCCCAGCACTTGGGAGGCAAAGGCAGGTGGATCTGTGTGAGTTTGCAGCCAACCTGGTCTACAGAGTGTGTTTCAGGAAAGCCAGGGCCACACAGAGAAACCCTGTCACATAAAAACAAAAACAAACAAAACCCCAGCCACTTAGAAGAATAGCAGTGTGATTGTTTCACTGAATTCCAGAAAACAATCTTTTAATTAATTTACATAAAACAGTGCCTGCGATTTAGTTTTTACACTAGATGGTTTTAAAAATCAAGTAAAGCTCAAAGGTTTTAAAACTATGTGGAATACTTTTTTTTTCAAAGTGCTCAATAACCCCATGGCTCCCTGAATAATAAATACTTCATGTATTGTACTTAGTGTACAAGATGTCACTGTTGATCCTCTGTTTCTGTTATTTTCTTCCAACCTATGTTTTCAAAGTATGCCATTCTTACACAGTCATTCAAAAGTATATGGGCAAGATTGAATTGTGCAACATAAAGTATGATGAAAACATTCTGGGGGATTAAGATGATGAAACTGGAACAGGATAAGTTAAGTTTTAGGTAGAAAACTTTAGAAACCTGGTCTATGGTTCCTTGAGTTTTCCAGAGGAAACTGTTGTAGGAGATGCTGTGTATAGGGTTTTAATTTTTGTTTTAAGCGTGCTTTTAATAACCAGACTTGGACACTTTCAACCACTCCTTAACTTAAAATCTGCCAATTTAGCTAATGGACAAATGTTATGCACTTCCCTTCACCTTTTGTATTAGTCCAGTCATTTTGTATATATCGATTCTTGAAGTATTGGTACATCCAATTATCTAGCCTATATGAACTTGTCACTGTGCCCCTTCCATTTCTGATGCTCAACCAGATCCTGAAAATCTAGCTTTGGTCTGTAATGCTTTTGTACAAAATCTTTTATTTTAATAAAACAGTTTGATCTTTAAAGACAGATAATATTTTTAAAAAAGGAGAATGTGCCCTCTCATGCATGAACAAGAGTTAAAGACTTTGTTTTTTACTAAAAAATGTTATAACGAACTCATAGCAAAATTCATAGGTATGGAATAGAGTAAGATGATGAAAAGAAGTAAAACCTCAGCTTTTCACAGTGGGGAGGAGAATTGAAGAGACCTGAAAGACAGACTTTACATAACTGTACTTGAGTTGTGTATGATATTTAGGAACCCTGAAAAACAGCTTGATGCATTTGGTCTACAAAGGAGTGCTTTGTATGCTCAAAGAGGCACAAGCTGTTTTGTTTTGTTTTGTTTTTTTCCCCCCACAGCATTTAGCTATGTGTGTTTCTCATAGATAAGCATTGAAGAGTTACAGGTAAAAAATAGTTTCCACAGTGATGCAACTAGTATCTGTTAACCCTAAAAATAGGTAGAACCACTTCCAAGCATTCTCCTTCCTTATACCACAGCACATCTTTACACACCTCATTTTGGAATCCAAATATAAATGAGCAAGGCCTTTAATATGAGAAGAGGGAAATCTGTATTCAAAGTAAAAGCTAGGAATCAGAGACTAAATTATAGCAAAAGTGAGTATTGACATACATCCCAGCAGAAGCCAATGTCATGAGACTGCCACACGGTTTTGCTGAAGTGCTGCTGCTATGCTGTGAGTTCACTGGTGGTAAATTGTTGCTGCTGCTGTGCTGTGTTGTGCTGTGCTGTACTGTACTGAGTGCTCAGTGGGGATGTCCACAGGTTGTAAATAGCCTAGTTGGCTCTCACAAGACAAGCATGCAGCCTTTGCCCAGTCCTCTCTGTATTCAAATGTGCACAGGTTCTTGTTCCCTTGCAGCAGGTTGTATAGATTTGAAGAGGTATCTGCAGGTAGCAAAGTGTCACTCCTCTGTGGTACTTTGGCTCTTCGGTGAGGTCGATACTTATAGTTTGGGTATTTCTCTTTGTGTAGAGTTTTCAGTCTCTGTGCCTCTTGGAAAAATGGCCTTTTTTCGGCTTCTGTAAGGCTTTTCCACTGGTACCCCAGTTGCTTGCTGATCTCTGCATTTTTCATGCTGGGATTCTCCAGGGCCAACTTACGTCTCTGAGTTTGAGACCATACCATAAATGCATTCATGGGGCGCTTGACATGGCCCTCTATATGATTGCCACCAGTCCCAAAGCGTATCTTTTCTCCAGAGATGAAGATATCCTGTGGCTGTAAGGCTGGACTATAGTAATCATGATTCAATATGCTAAACATGGTGGGCAAATTATGTTGTAACTAAGGGAGAGGGGAGAGAGAGAGAGTAGGAAACTAGGTGTTGGGGAACAAGACAAAACTTAAAGTGTGAAAGCTAGAAGCTACTATCCAAAATGTGTTTGTCACAAAGGTTTTGTTATTTAAAGTATCTAGCAAAATATTCATCTCTCCTCCCTCAGCACCTCCCTTAAGACCACCCCCAACTAATATACTCTCAGCACCCTGTGGACCTACCTATTATCAACTAAAACCACTCTAATTTAGTGAGTATTAGATGCTGCACTTCTACACTCCTTAAACATGCATCATTCCTCTATCACTTTATCTCATCAAGATTGAGAGTATAATAAGGAGCATACTACTGAATTTTTCATCCTGTAATGTAACTGATTTCTATGATGGACTAACATGAGAAACTAAAAACTGAAAAAAGCAAACAGGACAGTGAAAAGGATAAGTATGAAACCTATCACTGTATTCAAAGTCCTCTAAGGAAGTTTAACTCTGAAAAATCAAATAAGTAGTATTAAATAAAAATGCTATGCTGGGGGCAAAGACCAGTAGTAGAGCACATACTGGATTTTTAAGCTAGCTGTGTTACATTTTTTATAAGGTTTACCTGGGAACTTAAAAGGCCTAATGGTTTTACAGAATGTACATAGGTAATATTAGTTTTTTCATTGCTCTTTGTGTGTAAAGGGTTTCAACCTTCTCTTATTAAAGTAATACCTTCTAAGCCCAACAATGTCTGTCTTCAGAGCTCCAGCAGTACCTGCGTAAACATTTACAACTGTACTTGTTAAAGATTAATATTTCTTCAAATGAGGAGGAGGTAGATAAGGTCATTGTGCCTTCACCTGAACATCCAGTCACCCCTCCTAACTGGTTGTAAGTCACCTAATTATATAAGACTAGGAAGTTTTCTGGGTATACAGGCTAAAAACTAAAACTGAGAAGGGGGTCCACCTACATAGCCTTGAGAAACCATGATATAAAAGGATTTATATAACGGGAAAGGAACCAGATGTTACCTAACATCTCCCCTTATAATTTTCTTTGTAACAAATGATGGCTTTACTTGTTACTTTTATGTCTCATGACATTCGAAAACATTTTAATCAAGATGTGTAATATATATGTATATATTTTAAAATCAGGTAAATCACACACACACACACACACACACACACACACACACACACACACGGTGAAATGGATAAATATAATTATGGGTTTTATCTCTCTGAATACCATCTTATGTTCTTGGTTCTTGTTAACCTAACACCTACTATGAAAATATTAATACTTAAAAATACATATACAAATTATCTTAACTTGCTAAAACATGTCACATATAGATTCCAAAAGATATAAAGGTGTATTTTCATGTTAACAAAATCTGACTTAAAGATGTATGTCTAATCACTTTTGTGTTTGCTAACTTTATTAAGCTTTAACTACTTAGAGACTTTGAGTCACACTTAAAAAAAAGTAATAGTTTATAAATGTACACTTTTATTAAAGGATTTTTAAAAATGAGGTTTCCAGTCTCTGGATGGACTATATCTATGGTTTAAGGTTTATTTTGATACTAAAAGAGCTTTAATTCAAAATTAAAAGAATTAAGACTCAAACTTAGCACAGATAAATTGCAAAATTCTAATATTATGACAGTTACTTACTGTAAGCTCTTAAAGATAATTAAGCTATATAAGCTAATGGTCTATTTCCTTAAAAATGATCAAATTCTTTAATGTACTCAGAACTACATTTGTAGTCAAGCTAACACAAATGTAATTCATTTATAGAGACAAGCTTGGAGGGAAGGACAAACTTATATCTCCTATTATGTAATCTACTGTATATGTTATCAAAGTTAGTCCTGAAGCAAGTATCTCAAAATAAGTTTAAACTTAAACTTTCTTTAATGTAAAATAATATTCAAACTCAGGTATACTGAAAAGAAAAACAAACCTGGTTATGGGAAAATAAACATGAGTAAAATGGGGTACATTTATAATATACTTGTATGGCAGGATGTCCCTAGGCCCAAGTAGTTCCATTGGATGGAGCACAATCTCACCAGAGTAAGTTGCATGCAAGCCTCATTACAGGATAAGGATGAATGTGGAAATAAGACCTACCAAAAGTCTTTTTTTGCTGTCTCTGGCTGTCTAGGCCTGATCAGCTCTGGTCCTGTGTAAGATCTTGCCCCATAGAGTCTATACCCACATCCTAAATGTCTCAAACAACAAAGAGTCAAATAGCAACTACTTTGGTCTCACTGACTCCTACACTGACGTGAGAATGTTGTAAAAAGGGAAATCTGGAACATAAGCCTACTACAAGGTTGGTATGAGACCTGCATGCCCTCTATTCTGGCTTCTTTCCTCTTAAGAAAAGCCAATTCCAGGATTTGTTCCCTTACCACCCTTGTTCCATGATTAAAAAAGCCTATCAGATACTGTCATCAAACTCATAGTTTGGGGTAATGATTCAGACTATCCAGGTGCTGTCTTTGAAAACTTTGCTAGACAATCCTATATATATATATATATATATAAGACTCAATAGGATTCTATTTCTCTTTCAAATTGCCAGTTAGGTGCTGACGTCTTTTAAAGAACTTCTTTTAAAAAGCTTTCAGGGGGTCGTTCCTTATCTGGGGGGTCTGATGTAACAAACAGCTGATTTGTCAGCTCAAGAACAAATCTGCATGCTAGACCCTCTAAGAACAGTTTGGGTGATCTCTGAATGGGGTATCCAACTCATCCTTCTTTTTGCCATGCTGGACATTGTTTTGGAGACTCAGAACTAAAACAGTGAGACTGAAGCCTTTACAGGATTACATCCATTAATTTCTCTGCTTTACCAGCTCTCAAAAACCTTGAGCCTTTGGGTGGAAGATGCCCCATCACTCACCCCACCCCCACCCTGAGAAACTATGACCCCTCCCATTTCTTTTTACCCTCCCAGCGTTTGGCTTTGTTGGGTAGTAATACCCTCATGTCATAAGAAACTGAGGCTGTAAGGGGCAATAAAATAAGGGGCATAAAGAATGGCTTAGGCCCAGCCTGTCTGATGGGTCATTACCCTCCAACCTGCAACCCACCCTGCTTCCAGTTAAACCACAAAAAATAGACCTAAGTTGCTGGTAACTACCCAAGTATGTGTGTGTTGTATGTAAGGTAACTGTTCCCTAGACCCCCTAAGTGCACTCAGCTTTCATCCCAAGGAAAGGTTGAGGCCCCTCACTGTTGCAATAAATCAGCCTCAGCCTATTCAGATGGAGGCTGTTTGCCTCTTTGCCTTAACTTTCTTATACTCAAGATAGCACAGCAAGCACTCTTAATTGCAGACCCATCTCTGCAGTCCCTCTCTTCAGCTCTTCTTCCATTTATCCTGTCAAATTCCAGGTACATATGTTAAAAAAAAATGCTGTGCTCTATCTCATGTAAACTCATGAGCTGATCTCCATGAGTTTAATGAGTTTGCTAATTTGTTCAAGTAGATGTCTGGAGAATATATTTAGAAGTGGATTTTAAGAGTATGAGAAAATGGTGGAAGAAATATATACTGAGTCACACTGAGTTTATTGATATGGACCTCCTGACTGGAGAATAGATTTAATATGGAAACTCTTACAAAAAAAAATAAGATGTCAAAATTTGTTTGAATGGTTGGCTGAAATATTTGTCAAAGGATGGCCTACTGAAAAGAATAGATGACTGATATCCCTGCCTGAGTGTTGATGAAGGGATTTTTAAGGCTCAGGGAAATTGTAATTCTAGAGTAGGTATGCTGTGTAAAACCTAATCTTTCATAATGGGAAGGCTCAGAAGACCTGCTATTCACTCATCCTGTAAGATCAAAATGGTGAGGGGGCACCAACATATTGAAGAATTTTGTTTTTGCCCTTTCCCTTGCACCAAACCTTAGGCTTGGATGTACTGCTGCACAGCTGGATGAATTGAAATCAGTAAGTTTAGTTGGGTTCTGAGGTAGCATGGGCCAGGTGGCAGCATTGAATCACCAAAGGCAAGGTGATCATAGTTATTGTATTAGATAGCATAGGCAAAGTAATGTCCTTAGTGGCCTGGCTTATACATAGGTAAAGTGAATTTTATGGTAGCATAACTTTTTTTTTCTTCACTTAATATTTTTTTAATAAATATTTTTTTCTTTATTATTATGTGTTTTAAATTTTATACATCAGCATGGGTTCCCCTGTCCTCCTCCTCCCACCTCCATCCCCGCCTTCCCCCCAGCCCCTTCTCTCCGTTCCCAGGTCTTCCAGGATTAAGGCACCCCTGGGGATTCATTTAAACCTGGTGGATTCAGTACAGGCAGGTCCTGTCACTTCCTTCCAGACTGAGCAATGTGTCCCTGTGTAAGCCCAAGGTTTCAAAGAGCCAGCTCATGCACTAAGGACAGGTCCTGGTCCCACAGACTGGATGCCTCCCAAACAGTTCAAGCTATTCAATAGTCTCACTTATCCAGAGGGCCTGATCCAGCTGGGGGCTCCACAGCTGTTGGTTCATAATTCATGTGCTTCCATTCAATTGGCTATTTGTCCCTGTGCTTTTTGCAATACTGGTTTCAACAATTCATGTTCTTGCAGACCCTCCCCTTTCTTGACAGTTGGACACCTGGAGCTCCACCTGGGGCCTGGCTGAGGATCTCTGTATCCACTTCCATCAGTTATTGGATGAGAGTTCCAGCTCGACTGTTAGGGTGTTTGGCCATCTGATCACCAGACTAGGTCAGATCAGGCTTTCTCTCGATCATTGCCAGCAGACTACAGAGGATATATCATTGTGGATTTCTGGGGACCTCTCCAGCACTCTGCCTATTCCTGTTCTCATGTGGTCTTCATTTATCATTGTCTGTTATTCCTCATTCTTCCTTTCTGTTCTTGATCCAGCTGGGATCTCCTGATCTCCTAAGCTTTCTTTCCCTCAAATCTTGCCCGTCACTACTCCCACTGTCATCCAGGTTGTTCATGTAGATCTTATCAATTTCTCTGTCATTAGGTGATCCTTGGGTCGTTCCTAGGGTCTTGTTCTCTAGGTAGCCTCCCTGGAGTTGTGTAGCAGTCTAGTCATCTTTGTTTTACATCTAGTATCCTCCTATGAGTGAGTACATACCATGTTTGTCCTTCTAAGAAGGGGTTACCTCACTCAGGATGATTTTTTTCTATATCTGTCCATTTCCCTGCAAACCTCATGATGTCATTGTTTTTCTCTGCTGAGTAGTACTCAATTGTGTATATGTACCACATTTTCTTTATCCATTCTTCAGTTGAAGGGCATCTAGGTTGTTTCCAGGTTTTGGCTATTACAAACAAAGCTGATATGAACATAATTGAGGAAATGCCCTTGTGGTATGATTGATCATACCTTGGGTATATGCCCAAGAGTGCTATAGTTGGGTCTTGGGGGAGATAGATTCCCAATTTTCTAAGGAAGCACCATATTGATTTCCAAAGTGGCTGTACAAGCTTGCATTCCCACCAGCAGTGGAGGAGAGTTCCCTTGCCCCACATCCTCTCCAGCATAAGCTGTCTTCTGTGTTTTTGATCTAAGCCATTCTGACAGGTGTAAGGTGGTATCTCAGAGTCGTTTTGATTTGCACTTCCTGGATAATTAGGGATGTTGAGCAATTCTTTATATGTCTTTCAGCCATTTGAACTTCCTCTGTGGAGAATTCTCTGTTTATTTCTATAGCCCATTTCTTAATTGGACTGTTGGGTGCCACGCCCATGACGGTGTCGCCTGCGTGACAAATGCCTTGGATAAGGTAGTTACGTGGGAAAGGGGGGCTCGCGGCCCTCGGGTCTATGCCCCCGGCGACCCCTCATCAATTTGCCCGAATCAAGGTGCCAGGCTACACGGAACCACGCAGATCTGCTTGCAGAGGCTGGCTGGCACTCTGCCTTCTTTTTGCAGCTGTAATTATTGTTGTTTCCTTGTGTATTAATTCCAAGAAGTTAACTCTTAATGTTCCTGATGTGCCCCATAAAGAGAGTAATGATTCCTCAAAAGTGGCTTCAATACTCCCACCTATGATTCAAGCTTTTAGGCCAACAGTTCAAGAGGGTCCCTAAAGTTTGGAGGAATTCATGAATGATTTAGAGCAGAAAGAACTTATGATTCAGAAGGACAAAGACTCTAGCGAAGAGAGAATGAAAGTAAAGGTACAGGCACTCATAGGCAATTCACACGCGCAGCCGACAGCAGCTGCGAGGAAGCAGTTACAGGAATTAGCCATTCCTACAAGAATTATTCAGGGACAAATAGAGTTTCTCATCAAGGGTCGATGGTGGCAACCCCCTAACTTTAATCTTAGATACAATAATTATTTAGAGCCATTACCTTTTACGGGAGCTTATGACGTACATGGGAACCGATGTGTGAATCATAATGGTATGAAAACAGAATGGCATAAGTTACAGTTCATGGAAAGATTAGCTAGGTACCGACCCCCCCTGGTGCCTTCTCACCCACAGGCAAAGGTTAAAATATTTTCACACAAATGAAACCATGGCTAGAACAATGATGGAAAGGGTTTAATTTTGATACAGAACAAAGGTGTAGAAGGAAAACTACAGCTAGGGCCGTAATGTTCTCTGTCCGGATGAGGAACCACAAAAGAAAAAGTAAAGGCTATACTCATGAGATCTGTTAATCATTCTGAAAAAAGTATGTGACTATATTGTTGATTCTATGTCTATCACCCTACTGGCCGATTGCCGTGTTTCCTCAAGTAACTGTATAAAATTCACTGCTTGGTCTGAGTAAAATTGCAGCAGCTTCACAACATACTCTCGTGTCTGTGGCTGTCTGTCATTCGCCGAATCCCACTTATCCTGAGTACCTTCACCCCGTTCTCCCTCGGTCTGGTGGTCTAGCTGAGATCCAGTCCGCGGCAGTTGGGCATTTTGATGTCTAATTTCTTAAGTTCTTTATATATTCTGGATATCAGCCCTCTGTCAGATTTGGGATTGGCGAAGACCTTTTCCCATTCTGTAGGCTGTTGCTTTGTCTTGTTGACTGTGTACTTTGCTCTACAAAAGCTTCTCAGTTTCAACAGGTCCCATTGATTGATTGTTTCTCTCAGTGTCTGTGCTACTGGTGTTATATTTAGAAAGTGATCTCTGGTGCCAATGCGCTCAAGATTACTTCCTACTTTCTCTACTATCAGGTTCAGAGTAGCTGGATATATGTTGATGTCTTTGATCCACTTGGATTTAAGTTTTGTGCACAGTGACAGATATGGATCTATTTGCAGCCTTCTACACATTGACATCCAGTTATGGCAGCACCATTTGTTGAAGATGCTTTCTTTTTTCCATTGTACATTTTTGGCTTCTTTGTCAAAAATTATATGTTCATAGGTGTGTGGGTTAATGTCAGGGTCTTCAATTCGATTGCATCGGTCCACATGTCATTTTTTATGCCAGTATTATGGTGGCATAACTTTTATAGACCTTTGGTACTGACTAATCTGTTCTGGTGTTTTCAGACATTTTTGTTGGATCTATATAAGCAAAAAGAAAAAACAAACAAACAAATGAAAGAAAGGTTACATTGGTTCCTGTCAAGAGGAAATATTAGCCCATGAGCCAGTTTCCAAACTTGAGCCAGTTAGCATCCCTTGAATGAAGAAATGCCTTCTCCCCAAGATGTACCTTGGTAAAATACCAAAAAGTTTTACTGTTATCCTTTCTCCAGTCTTTACCGCAGAGGGACCTAAGGCCTTTTACAAGGGTAACTATGCACTGGGGGACAGGAAACAATCAGACTTTCTAGGATCTACTGGATAGTTGTACAGAATTGACACTGATTCTAGTTGACCCCAAGAATCATTGTGGCCATCAGTTAAATTGGGGACTTACAGAGGTCAGGTCATTAGTGGAGTTTTGGCTGAAGTCCAATTCACATTAAGGACAGTGTGTCTGCAAACTCATTCTGTAGTTATTTCCACAGTTCCAGAATGTGTTTTGGGATAGATTGAATTAGAAATTGGCAGCATTTCCTTAGCAGTTCCCTAACTCATGAAGTGAGGTCTATGATAGTTGGAAAAGCCAAATGGAAGCTGTTGGAGATGTCTCTGGCAGAAAAACTAGTGAACAAAAGACAGTATTACATCCTTGAAAGAAATGCAGAAATTAGTTCCACCATAAAGGACATGAAAGATTCCAGGTTTGTGGTTTCCACCACTGCTGTGGGATATCTTTCTGTAGCTCTGACAATGTGTTGCTCTCATTGGTTGATAAATTAAGCTTCATTGGCCTATGGCAAGGCAGCTTAGAGGCAGGCTGAAATCCAAGCAGATAGACAGGAAGGGAAAGTAGAGGCAGAGAGACGCCAGCTGCTGCCAAAGGAACAAGTTGCCAGCAGACCGGTAAAGTCATGGAACACATGACCAAACATAGATTAATAGAAATGGGTTAATTTACGATGTAAGAGCTAGCTAGTAAGAAGCTTGAGCTATTAGGCCTTCCAGTTTGCAAATAATATAAGCCTCTGTATGTTTGCTTGGGATCAAGTGACTGCAGGACACAGGAGGGAGAAATTCGTTCCAATTGCAGGGCTGGGCAGGATTAGAGAAAACATTGGATTACACACCACATCTCCCTTGAACTCTCCTGTGTCATAATTTAGTTTGAAAGAATATTGATTGTCCATCTCTTCCACCAAGTATCAGTGATCTATTATATTGGGGCCATTATGACTGATTGGACCAAGTGAGCAGAGAATAACAATCACCTTGGACATATTGGTAATAAAGTGCACATGTACATCAGATATGGGTGTTAGCAGGCTTTGCTGATCAGAGGTTTCAGTCATTATGGACTGGCAGATTTTTTTTTCTAGCTTTTTCCCTCCCCCACAGGGAGACTTCTTGCTCTCTACCTGCCCTTAGCTAGAGAATGTCTCTGGGATAGAAGGATTGACCTTATCTGAAAGCTGTTTCTAAACCTGGATGCCTGATTTATCTCTAGGGTGACCCTTATCATAATATCCTGCTTAAAAGCCTTTCGTGTTGTGCATACGGTAACTGAGACTTGTACTAGGAGCTTTGCTATAGGACCCTGCTGCCACATATGAAGCCTTATAATAGGGACATGCCACTTAATGCAAATTAGGGTTTGTTCCAGGCTCCCCAATCCTATATATTTCCTACTCTAGTATAAAGCTGTGTTGATCAATCAAAGTCATCTGCCAGAGAGTTTTCTCTGTCTTACCCACATCTGTCTTGAACTCTGTTTCCAGCTTCTGCTCCCTCCACCTTCATGAACCAATGCACTAGTGATCCCCAAGGGAGAAGCAGAACCACAGATGGGAAATAAAACCAGCCAAAGTTCAAGGGTTTTCTACTTCAGTGACATTCTTAGGAGTCCAGATGTAATGGGTATGAAGAGATATTCTGTGGTTGAAATATTGTGCACTTCAATAAACTTATCTGGAGTCAGAAAACAGAACAGTCACTATATTAAATATATAACAGCCAGGCAGTGATAGCACATACCTTTAATCCGAACATTCAGAAGACAGAGATCCATTTGGATCTCTGGGAATTCAAGGTCACACTGGGAACAGAGCCAGGCATAGTGGCACACACCACTAATCAGCACTTGAGATCTCATGTCTTTGCTTGTAAAGGAGACATGCCTTTAATCCCAGGAAGTAATATGGCAGGACACAGATAGGTATATAAGGCATGAGGACCAGGAACTAGAAGCTGTTAGCAGCAATCTGACTGAGACTCTCAGGGTTGAGGATTCAGAAGCTTTCAGTCTGAAGATTCGTAGAAACAGGATTGGCTGAGGAGTTGGTGAGGTGAGGTTGGCTGTGGCTTGTTCTGTTTTTCTGGTCCCTCAGTTTTGAACAGGTTTTTTATTATAAGACCTCTTAAGATTTATGTTACAATATTCCTTCCAAGGTGAAAGATCATTGCACTGGCACCTCCCACCTCCAAGAAAAGAAGCCTATTTAGATTCTGGAGTCAGCACAATTCTTCACTTGGGTGCATTGCTCTGGCTCATATACCAAGTGATTTAGAAAGCTGCTGGCTTTGTGTGGGGCCTGGAACAGGAGAGCTTTCTACAACAGGTCCAGGCTGCTCTACCACTTGAACCATATGATCCAGCAGATATGAAAGTACATGAAAATGTCAGTGGCAGAAAGGGATGCTGTTTGGAGCTTTTGGAAGGCCCTTATTGGTCACAGAAGAGACCTTGGGAATTTTGGAACAAAGTTCTACTATCAGCTCCAGATAATTCTTCTCCCTTTGAAAGACAACTCTTGGCATGCTCTTGGGCCTTAGTAGAAAGGAACATTTGATAATGTTCCAAGTTACAATGCTGAGTGTTATCTGATCCACCAAATCATAAAGTAAGGCATGAACATCAGCAACCAGTATCAAATGTAAGTGGTATGTACATGATCAGACCAGAACAGGTCCTTATTACAAATTATGTGAAGAAGTTGTCCAAATTCCTTTGTTAATTTCTCTTTGAGCACTTTATTCATTCAATAATGAATTGTGTAATAATCTTGATGAGTTTTCAAATTTACTAGAGTGTTGTATATTTACTTTTTAATATTTTGACTGCCAACTTTAAGTTTTATTTTTATTGTGGTCAGATGGGATACAAGGAAAGATTTCACCTTTTTGTTTGTAAAGAGGTGTTTTGTGTCTCAGTATGTGGTCTATTTTAGAAAAGCTTTGATGTGCTGCCAAGTAAAATATGTGTTTGGGTAGGTATCTGTTAAGTGATTGATCTCAATTAGTTCTGAAGTTTCCCTGTTTATTTTTGTTCTAACAGCCTGTCTTGTGGAAGTGGATGTTGAAATTACCTCCTATTAATGGATTAATGTTCATATGTATCTTTAAACCCAGCACTAGATTTTCTAGGAAATTAGGTGCTTCAGAGTTTGGTGCATGTATGTTTGGGATAGTAATGTCTTCTTGGTTAGCTGTTCATTGATTAAAATGAAGTGTCCCTTTTTATCTCTTCTGATCACTTTTAGTTTGAAGTCTATTCTGTCAGATATTCTGCTTCCATTCTGGTCCTAATTAATTGGAATGCTGTTGTCCACCATTAAGGCGGTCCCTGTCTTTAAAGCTAAGATTTATTCCTTGGAGGTGACAGATAGATGGATTTTGTTTCTTCATCTATTCAGTCTTCCTGTGTCTTTTGGTTGGGGAATTGAGGGGAATGATACTTAAAGATATTACTTAAATGTGTATGTTAATTGTGGTAATTGTGTTGTGGATTTTCAATGTTGTTTGTGCCATTTTGATTTTTTACCATAATGGCTTCATATTCTTCTCTGCTATGCTCATTCCTCTCTTCAGCTGGAAGTAATGCTTCCTGTATATCCTTTAGGCTTGTTTTGTTGGACTTAATGTTTTTAGGCTGTCTTTGTTGTGGCAAATTTTTCTTTCTTCTTCAAGTGTGGTACACAGTTTTGCAGGGACTATTAGTCTAGGTTGGCTATGGTGGTCCTTTAGAATTTAGAACTCATTGCCCAGGACCTTCTGGCTTTCAAAGATTGCATGGAGAAACCATCTGTTTTTCTGTTGGATTTTCCTTCATATCAGCTTGTGCTTTTTCTCATGTACCTTTCAATACTCTGTCTCATCTCTTTACACTTCCTGTTTTTATTATGATATGCTGTGAGGTTGTTCTTTTCTACCAGGTGATCAGTGTGCTTCTTCTGTTCCTTCAGCTGTGTTTTTCTTTAGTTTGGGGAAGTTTTCTTGTATTTGCTTGTTGAAGATCTGGTCTATGCATTGACTTGGGATGTTTCTCCTTTCTCTACACCTATTATTCAAAGTTTGGCTTTTTCATGGTGTTGCATATTCCTTGTGTGTTTCTTTCTCTCTTTCAGTCTCTTTGTTGTTGTTGTTGATAGTTTTTTCTTGTTTCTGCTTTATTTTTTTATGTTCTTTGCTTTTCTGGTCTAGATCCTCTATTTTATCTTCTCGACTTGATATCTATGCTTTGCTTGAGTCATTGCACTTGTAAGTTTTTCTAGTTGGGCTGTAGTGATTTTCAGTTACATTTTCATTTCACCCTGTGCCCTCTTCACTGTTTCTATCTCTGGGTTGAATTCCATTCTCAAGTAAGAATTTCAGACAGCCTTTATGTTTCCCTGGGTATCACTCAGGCATTTTGTTTTCTTAATAAGCACTTTCTCCTTGATTTCATTGAGGTGTTTATTTGTGTAGTGTGTAACTTCCTTGAATTCTATGATGAGGTTTAAGTTTAGTGTTCTGAAGTTCATCTAGATTATTCTGCTTGGCAAGCATTTCTACTGGACTGGTACATTTCGGAGGGAGGGTACTGGCCCAATCTTTAATGTTATTGGTATTTTTGCAATGCAATTATAGCATGTGGCCTTCATTTGTTATATGGACTCTACTTGTTAGTTCTGAGTTAGTTATGGATAAAACATAGCATGGGGAAGAAGAGAAGGTCTGGGTTAGAGTTGGGTCTAGAGGTTGGAAGTGACTTGGATGGGGTGGGGAATGAAGTCAGGTTGACAAGAGGAGACTAAACTAGTATACAGGATGTGCTTCCTGTTCCAAGCTTGGAGGATGGGGGTACATCTGTTTGGGTATCAAGGTTGGATGTGATCTGAGAGAGTCTGTAGTTTAGGGGATAGATAGGGAGAATCTTGGAGCTGTCAAAGGCTACTGCTACTTTGTAGTGAAGGCAGGGAAGGCCAGACTAGGCTGGCACTCTGCTTGTGGGACTCAGGCTAACTCTAGTGGGTTGTGGGAAAAACACAGATGGGGCAGTTAGGGGTATTTACCAGGCTAGATCCTGGAGGAGGATATAGAAAGTGTGGGCACTTAGTGAGGTATTGAAAGCCAGAAGAAATCTGTGAGTAGTGGTGTAGTTAGGGTGGGTCCTAGCAAAAGTCTAGAGCTTGACTGAGGTGCAGGGCAGGAGAGCAAAGAACAGATTGGGGCACTGACTCAGGGACCAAGGCTAGATCTGGCATGTTTTGGAAAATTCAGCATCTGGTGGACAGTCGGACTCATCATACTGGATGCTGGAGTGGGTGTGTAGGAAGTCTAAGTATGAAATTGGGTGGTGAAGGTGGTACATGGAGACTTGTAGGTGTTTGCTGTTTATGATTGCTGTTACTTTGTTGTGATGACATGGCTTTCCCTGCCCTACTTTTGATTTATATATCACTTTGTCTTTTTTCCCTGTAGCTTTTTCTTTTTTCTTCATATGCATTGTTTAGATTATTATGTATCCTCAGGAGTTTCTCTTCTGGTCCTGTCTATTTGGTGTTCTATATGCATCTTATACCTGGAGGGTCATCTCCTCCTTGAAGTTGGGGAGACTTTTTTTCATGATTTTGTTAAAAACATTTTATGCACCTTTGACCTGGGTTTCTTCTCCTGCTATTCCCATTATTGGTAGATTTGATCTTTTCATAGTATCCCAGACTTCCTGAATGGTTTGTGCCTGAGTTTTTTTAACTGACATAGCCATTTCTTCTACACCTGATAATCTCTCTTTCATGTCATTTAGTCTGTGATGAGGCTTATCTCTGAGGTTTTGTTTGACATATTTTTCATTTCCAGTTTACTTTTACTTTGGTTTTCTTTGTGGCTTTCAGTTCTACTTTCATGATTTGGACTGTTTTACTTATTTCATTCAACTCTTTCTTTTTGTTCTCTCAATGTTCCCTAAGGGATGAATTTATATCTTCTTTGAGATTCTTGAACATATTGATAATTTCCATGTCTGAATTCCTTGTCTTGTGCTTCAGGTGTATTACATTTCTCAGGACCGACTCTAATACAGTCACTGGCTTCTGTTGGAGGCATGTTGTCTTCGCTGTTCATGTTTGTGTTTTCATTGGGTTGTAGGTATCTGGAGTTATGATGCTTGAGGTGTTTCTTGGTGTCTATATCTGTTCTTTTCTTTGTTGGGTGGGTATTCTGTTTTTTGTTTTTTGTTTTTTTTTGGTTGCCTAGGATCTCTCTGGGTAGAGAACACATTTTAAGAATCAGTGGAGGCAGAAGGGAATAGACACAGTCTAGAACAAAAAGCTTGAGGGGAGGAGCTAGGGGGACTGGAGCTGAGTGTGGAGCTGTGGGAAAAAACTAGGGGGATGCTATCCACACCAAGGTGCAGAGTCACCAGGGAGTTGGAGTATGGTGGGAAGAAGGGACACCAAAATAGGATAAAGAATACACCTGGAAAGACAGAGATGAAAGGGCTTGGGTGATTCTGGTCCACACGGTAGTTCTGGGGTTAGTTGAGGGGCTCCCCTAAGGAGGCTAATACAGCACTAAGAGTCTATGTAGAGTATAATGGAAGACAGGAAGGAAAGTGACAGAGAGTCTCCTTTTTGAGACCTAGTCCAGTGTGGCCACTGGGGGTTTCTAGTACAAAGTGTTCTTAGGTATCAGTGGCTAACAGGAAGGTGTGGATACGGGAAATAAGGAAAGCAAAGAGGATCAGTGGAAGTAGAGCTAATCTGGTTCCACACCAAGAGGCAGAGTCCTGAGTGAAGTGGAGGTATTGTGGGAGGATGAGAACTACCTGTATTTAGGATGCTACAGGACTCACAGTGAGACTGTAGGAATTGTAATGGGGAACAGGAAATGGAATGAAAATCCTCTACTGGAGTCCCAGACTGGTATGACCCGTACGTATTGTGTTTTCTGAACCCACAGGGGTCTTGGGTTTTCTAGCACTGTGTATGTTACTGGGAAGGAAGAGAGTTTATGCTGTCTCTGCTCCTTAATGCATCATTACCCCACCTCAGTTGCCCATTTGTCCTTTCCTGGATTCCATATGTACTCTACATAAAACACACAAAATGAATTACTCAAAGCTAGGATTCACATATGAGAGAATATGTGATGTTTACCTCTCTAAACCTTTGTGACCTTACTTGCTATCACTTTTTCTTGTAATCTGTTTACCTAAAAATTTCTATTTTTGTTTCTATTTGAGTCACAGTCCATTTTAATTATTCCCTATTAGCTATTCATCTGTTGATGTATGTCTAGGTTGATTCTATTTCCTAGATACTGTGGGCATAGCTGTAATGAACATGGGTGTGCAAGTTCTTTATGTTATATGCTCAGGAGTGATATAGTTAGACAATATGATTGTTCTGTTTCTACTTCTTCTTCCCTTATTTGTTTGTTTGTTTGTTCTGTTTTAGAAACCTTAAGACAAGTTATAAAAGTGACTACACCATGTATACTGCCAACAACAGTGTACAAGGTTCCCATTCCCCAACATCCATCCCAGTTCTTTTTATCATTGATGTTCCTAATAATGGTCATTCTGATATGAGGGGAGGGGGTTTGGTTAGGGAATCTTATACATTTTCAAGTCATTTGTACTTCTTTTGAGAAATTTCTGTCTAATTCTGTACCCTTCTCTACCACTGCTTTAAAATAAGAGATTTAGGAAAACAAAAAACAAAACCTTAATGGTATTATTTTATCTGTATAGGTGCTTTGCCTGCTTCTGTATCTAGCCACCACATAGTTACTTTGTTCCTGTGGAGGCTAGAAGAAGGCATCAAATCTCTTATAACTGATGCCACAGAGAGTTGTGAGCTGCCCTGTGGGTTCTGGGGATTGAACTCAGGTCTTCTGGATGAACAGCCAGTGCTCTTATCCATTGAGTCATCTCTTCACATACTCCCCCAAGACTATTTTTAAAATTTTGTGTTTGATTTTTTAATATTTAGTTTCTTGAGTTCTTTGGATATTTTAGAACTGTCGTCTGTGGTTGCATGAGATGCAAAGACTTTTTTCAAAAAGGGTGATCAGAGGCTTTTCCTGAGGCTCTGATGTATGGAGAAGGACTGAAGTTTTCTACGTAAAACCAGAAATGTGTTTGGTAGAGCCAGTTATGGCCTGAGCATTGAGAGCTGCTGATAGCAAAAGACCATGGGAATATACAGCAGGTGACCACTAGAGTTCAGAAAGTCAATGTATCAGAACTAAGAATTCTGTTAAAGGAAACCATCATGCAAGGTGTTATGGAATTACTGCCTTTTGAATGATTGCTGTCTCTTGTTGTAAACTTCTTGTGCAATAACAGCTATGATAGCTCCCCATTTACTGTGCATTTCCATGTTATGTGTATATGTAATCTCATGATTGCATCTGAGTCTTGGGCGTGTGTGTGTGTGTGTGTGTGTGTGTGTGTGTGTGTGTGTGCGCACACACGCTCATGTAACATAGCAGGTCATCATGGAGGCTAGGAATGTTTGATTACCCTGGAGATGGAGTTACAGAAGTTGTGATTCACCTGATGTGGGTGCTGGAACTCAAACCCCATTCCTCTGGGAGAAGAAAGTGTTCTGGGCCTTATCTTCAGCCCCCACAAATATAGATGTGAAGAGCCTGTGACCACAGATAATATTTTTTACAGATTTTTAAAAAATGTTTAACAGTCCTTGGCCAGGTGGTGGTAGTGCACACTTTTAATTCCAGCACTTGTGAGGCCAGCCTGATCCAGAGAGCAAGATCCAGAACAGGCAACAAAATACACAGAGAAACCCTGTATTGAGAAACCAAAAAAAAAAAGCTCACCAGTCCTTAACACCTGCAAAGAACTCTTAGGAGAGGGGTGCATCACTTGTATGTGTCTCAGTGCTTCCAGTAAGGAGTACTTTTATTTTATATTTTTATTAAGAGATTTTTCTATTCATTGTACATACCAACCACAGATTTTACATTTTACATACCAACCCTGTCCTTCCTCCTCCCATCCTCCATCATTCTCCTCCAACCCACCCCAGTTCCCACCTCTTCCAAGGCAAGGTCTCCCATGAGGAGTCAGCAAAGCCTGGTACATTCAGTTGAGGCAGGTCCAGTCCCCTCCTCCCCTGCACCAAGGCTGTGCATAGTGTCTCACCATAGGCACTAGGTTCCAAAAAGCCAGCTCATGCACCAGGAACAGGTCCGATCGCACAGCCTGTTAGCTTAAACAGTTCAAGATGAACCCTAAACAGTTCAAGCTAAGCAACTGTCTCACTTATCCAGAGGGTCTAGTCCAGTACAATGGGGGCTCCTCAGCTATTAGTCCACAGTTCATGTGTTTCCACTAGTTTGGCTAGTTGTCTCTGTACTTTTTCCAGTCATGGTCTTGATATCCCTTGCTCACTGAATCCCTCCTCTGTCTTGTCAATTGGACTTAAGGAGTTCTGCCTGGGACTTGGCCATGGATCTCTGCATCTGCTTCCATCAGTCACTGAATGAGAGTTCTATGATAATAGTTAGGGTATTCAGCCACCTGATCACCAGAGTAGGTCAGCTCAGGCACCCTCTCGACTATTGACAGTAGTAGTGTATGGTGGAGTCATCCTTGTGGATTCCTGGGAACCTCCATAGCTCCTCGTTTCTACATATTCCCATGGTGTCTTCATTTATCATGGTATCTCTTTCATTGCTTTCCTGCTCTGTTCCCATTCCAGCTCGAACTTCACACTTTTCTAAGCTCTCATCTCCCATCCCTTGCATTCCATTACCTGCCCTCACCCACAGTGTGCTCAGGCAGATCTCACCCATTTCTCCATCATTGGGCAATCTGTGCACCATTCCTAGGGTCCTCCTTACTCACTAGCTTCCATGGAGCTGTGTGTTGCTGTCTGGTTATCCTTTGCTTTATATCTAGTATCCACTTATGAGTGAGTACATACCATGTTTGTCCTTGGGTTACCTCACTCAAGATATTTTCTATTATCCATTTGCTGGCAAACCTCATGATGTCATTGTTTTTCTTTGCTGAGTAGTACTCCATTGTGTATATGTACCATAAATTTTTTTTAAAACATTCTTCAGTTGAAGGACATCTAGGTTGTTTCTAGGTTCTGGCTATTACAAATAATGCTGGTATAAACATAGCTGAGCATGTGTCCTTGTGGAATGATTGAACATTCCTTGGGAATATGCCCAAGAGTGGTATAGCTGGGTCTTGAGGAAGATTGATTGCCAATTTTCTGAGAAACTGCCATACTGATTTCCAGAGTGGCTGTACACGTTTGCATTCCCATCAACTGTGAAGGAGTGTTCCCTTGCTCCACATCCTCTCCAACATAAGCTGTCTTCAGTGTTTTTGAACTTAACCATTCTGGCAGGGGTCTCTCAGAGACATTGTGATTTACATTTCCCTGATGACTAAGGATGTTGAACAATTCTTTAAATGTCCTTTGACCATTTGAGATTCTTCTGTTGAAAATTCTGCTAAGTTATGTAGCCCATTTTTAATTAGATTATTCAGTATTTTGAAGTCTAGCTTTTTAAAAAAATATATTTCTTTTTTTTTCATACGGATATTTGTGTTTTAATTTTACATATCAGCCATGGGTTCCCCTGTCCTGCCCCTCCCATAACCACCCCTGTCTTCCCATCAGACGCTCCCCCCCCATTCCCATCTCCTCCAGAGCCAAGACTCCCCTAGGGATTCAATTCAACCTGGTGGATTCAGTACAGTCAGGTCTAGTCCCCTCCTTCCAGACTGAGCAAAGTATCCCTGTGTAAGCTCAAGGTTCCAAACAGCCAGCTCATGCACTAAGGATAGGTCCTGGTCCCACAGACTGGGTGCCTCCCAAGCAGATCAAGCTATTCAATTGTCTCACTTATCTAGAGGGCCTGATCCAGCTGGGGGCTCCACAGCCTTTGGTTCATAATTCACGTGCTTCCATTCATTTGCCTATTTGTCCCTGTGATTTTTGCAATCTTGGATTCAACAATTCACACTCTTGCAGAGCCTCCTCTTTCTTGACAGTTGGACACCTGGAGCTCCACCTGGGGCCTGGCTCAGGATATCTGCATCCACTTCCATCAGTTATTGGATGAGAGTTCCAAGATGAATGTTAGGGTGTTTAGTCATCTGATCACCAGACTAGGTCAGATCAGGCTTTCTCTACACCATTACCAGCAGTCCATAGGGGATATATCATTGTGGATTTCTGGGGACCTCTAGAGCTCTTGGTCTTAACAATTCACTCTCTTACAATCCTTCCTCTTTCTTGACAATTGGACTCCTGGAGCTCCATCTGGGGCCTGCATCCACTTCCATCAATTATTGGTTGAAATCCAGCTTTTTGAGTTCTTTATATATTTTGGAGATCAACCCTCTGTCAGATGTGGGGTTGGTAAAGGTTGTTTCCCATTCTGTAGTCTGTTGCTTTGTCTTATTGACTGTGTCCTTTGCCCTGCAAAAGCTTCTTAGTTTCAAGAAGTCCCATTTAATAATTGTTTCTCTCAGTGTCTGTGCTACTGGTGTTATATTTAGGAAGTGGTCTCCAGGGCCAATATGTTCAATACTACTTCCTACTTTCTCTTCTGTCAGGTTCAGAGTAACTGGATTTATGTTGAGGTCTTTGATCCACTTGGACTTAAGTTTTGTGCATGGTGACAGATATGGATCTGTTTGCAGCCTTCTACACATTGACATCCAGTTATGCCAGCACCATTTGTTGAAGATACTTTCCATTGAACATTTTTGGCTTCTTTGTCAAAAATTAGGTGTTCATACTTCTGCAGATTAATGTCACAGTCTTCAGTTGAATTCCATTGGTTCACATGTCAGTTTTTATGTCAGTACCAAGCTTTTTTTTTTTTTTTTTTTTTTTTTTTTTTTTTACGGTAGCTCTATTGTAGAGCTTGAGGTCGGGGATCGTGATGCCTTCAGAGGTTGCTTTGTGTACAAGATTCTTTTGGCTATCCTGTCTTTTCTGTTTTTCCATATGAAGTTGGAAAGGTCTGTTAAGAATTGTGTTGGGATTTTGATGGGAACTGCATTGAATCTGTAGATGCTTTTGGTAAGATTGCCATTTTTACTATGTTAATCCTACCTATCCATGAGCATCTGAGATCTTTTCATTTTCTGATATCTTCTTCAGTTTCTTTCTTCAGAGACTTAAAGTTCTTATCATACAGGTCTTTCACTTGCTTAGTTAGAGTTATCCCAAGGTATTTTACATTATTTGTGGCTATTGCAAAGGGTAATGCTCCTTTGATTTCTTTCTGTGCCCTTTTGTCGTTTGTATATCAGAGGGTTACTACTTTTTTTTTTTTTTTTTTTTTTTTTTTTTTTTTTTTTTTTTTTTTTTAGTTATTCTTGAATTCTGCCATATTATTGAAGGAGTTTATCAGCTGTAGGAATTCCCTGGTAGAATTTTTGGGGTCATTTATGCACACTATCATTTTGTCTGCAAACAGTGAAAATTTGACTTCGTCCTTTTCAATTTCTATTTCTTTGATCTCCTTTTGTTTTCTTATTGCTCTATCTAGAACTTCAAGTACTATATTGACTAAATATGGGGGGAGAGTGGACAGCCTTGTCTTATTACTGACTTTAGTAGACACACCTTGAGTTTCTCTCAATTTAATTTGATGTTGGCTGTTGAC
The DNA here is from genome assembly GCA_949786385.1 of Onychomys leucogaster. Taxonomy (NCBI): domain Eukaryota; kingdom Metazoa; phylum Chordata; class Mammalia; order Rodentia; family Cricetidae; genus Onychomys; species Onychomys leucogaster. The sequence continues at coordinate 55,688 of CATKUP010000062.1, forward strand.
TTGCTGTAAATTGCCTTTATTATGTTTAGGTATGTTCCCTGTATTCCGGATCTCTCTAGAACTTTTATCATGAAGGGATGTTGGATTTTGTCAAAGGCTTTTTCAGCATCTAATGAGATGATCATATGGCTTTTTCTTTCAGTTTGTTTATATGATGTATTACATTGACAGATTTTTGTATGTTGAACCACTCTTGCATACCTGGGATGAAGCCTACTTGATCATGGTGGATAATTTTTTTTTGATGCGTTCTTGGATTCAGCTTGCATATATATAAAATCAATGTTCATGATGAGGATTGGTCTGTAATTCTCTTTCTTTGTTGCATCTTTGTGTGGTTTGGATATCAGGGTGACTGCAGCCTCATAAAAAGAATTTGGTGATGTTACTTCTGTTTCTATTGTGTGGAACATATGAAGAGTATTGTAATTAGCTCTTCTTGGAAAATCTGGTAGAATTCTGAGCTGAAGCCATCTGGTCCTGGGCATTTTTTGGTTGGAATACTTTTAATGACTGTTTCTATTTCCTTAGGGGTTATTGGACTATTTAAATTGTTTTCCTGGTCTTGATTTAACTTTAGTATGTGGTACTATCCACAAAATTGCCCATTTCTTAGATTTCTATAGATTTTCTAATTTTCTGGAGCACAGGGCTTTGAGGTATAACCTGGTGATACTCTGGATTTCCTCATTGTCTGTTGTTTTGTCCCCCTTTTCATTTCTGGTTTTGTTAATTTGGATGTTCTCTCTCTGCCTTTTTGTTAATTTGAATAAGGGCTTGTCTATCTTGTTGATTTTCTCAAAGAACCAATTCTTTGTTTTATTTATTCTTTGTATTGTTCTTTTTGTTTCTATTTCATTGATTTCAGCACTTAATTTGATTATTTCCTGGCTTCTGTTCTTCTTGGGTGACTTTGCTTCTTCTTGTTCTAGAGCTTTCAGCTGTGCTGTTAAGTCACTAGTGTGAGATTTCTCCAACTTCTTTATGTGGGCATTTAGTGCTATGAATTTCCCTCTTAGCACTGTTTTCCCCATAAGTGTCCCATAAGTTTGGGTATGTTGTACTTTCATTTTCATTCTTAAAAATATTTAATTTCTATTTTTCTTTCTTGATCCTTTGGTGATTCATTTGGGCATTGTTCAGATTGTAGGTTTTCTGTAAATTTTCTTGTTGTTGAAATTTGACTTTAAGCCATAGTGATCTGATAAAATACAGAAGGTTATTCCAATTTTTTTGTATCTGTTGAAATTTGCTTTGTGACTGAGCATGTGGTCAGTTTAGAGAAGGTTCCATGGGGTACTGAGAAGAAGGTATATTCTTTTGTGTTAGGATGGAATGTTCTGTAGATATCTTTAATCCATTTGAGTCATAACTTCTGTTAGGTTCCTCATTTCTCAACTTTCATTCTTGCAGATCTATTCAGTGGTCAGAATAGGGTATTCAAATCTCCCACTACTGGTGTGTATATGGTTTGATATGTGATTTAAGCTTTAGTAGTGTTTCTTTTACAAATGTGGGTACCCTTATATTGTGGCATAAATGTTCAGAATGAGACTTTATCTTGGTGGATTTTCTCTGTGATAAGTATGTAATGTCCTTCTCGATCTCTTTCAATTGATTTTAGTTTGAAGTCTATTTCCAGCTTGCTTCTGAAGTACATTTGATTACAAAGTCTTTTCCTAGCCCTTTACTCTGAGGTAGTGTCTGCCTTTAAAGTTGAGGTGTGATTCTTGTATGCGGTAGAAGGATGGATTCTTATTTTGTACCCATTCTTTTAGCCTGTGTCTTTTTATAGGCAAATTGAAACCATTGATGTTAATGGATATTAAAGACCACTTATTATTAATACCTGTCATTTTTTGTTGTAGTGTTGTGTTTCTTTTCTTTTCTTTTTTTTTTTTTTTTTTTTTTTTTTTGGTGTGGGATTATCTATTACCTGTATTTTCATGCTTGTATCTAACTTCCTAGTTGGATTTTCTCTTCTAGTGCTTTCTGTAGGGCTGGATTTGTGGATAGGTATTGTTTAAATCTGGTTTTATCATGGAATATTTTGTTTATTCCAACTATGGAAATTGAGAGTTTTGCTAGGTATAATAGTCTGGGGTGGCATCCATGGTCTCTTAGTGTGTGCATAACTTCTGTCCAGGACCTTCTGGCTTTCAGAGTCTCCATTGAGAAGTCAGGTGTTATTCTGATGGGTCTGCCTTTATAGGTTACTTATCCTTTTTCCTTTGCAGCTCTCAATATTTTTTCTTTATTCTGTATGTTTAATGGTTTGATTATTATGTGGAAAGGGGTCCTTTTTTAAAACCTAGTTTATTTGGTGTTCTGTAAGCTTCTTGTATTGTCATAGGCATTTTCTTCTTTAAGTTGGTAAAGTTTTCTTCTATGATTTTGTTGAATATATTTTCTGTGCCATTGAGTTGGTATTCTCTCTCTTCTCTGTTTTTCTTAGGTTTGGTCTTTTTATGGTGTCACAAATTTTCTGGACATTTTGTGTTATGACTTTTTTGGTTTTAGTATTTTCTTTGACTAATGAATCTGTTTCCTCTCTTGTATCTTCAACGCCAGAGATCTGCTCTTCTATATCTTGCATTCTGTTGGTTATGCTTGCATCTGTAGTTCCTGTTCATTTACTGAGATTTTCCATTTTCAGCCTTCCCTCAGTTTGTGTCTTCTTTATTAACTGTATTTCAGTTTTCAAATCTAGGATTGTTTCATTCACCTGGTTAATTGGTTTTTCTTGGCTTTTTTAATGTGATGCATTGATTTCTTCCAATTTTTCTGTTTGTCTTTTCTTCAAATTCTTTAAGGGTAGTTTTCATTTTCTCTTTAAAAGTCTCTTTTATCAGGCATTTGACAAAATCCAATGCCCCTTCATGATAAAGGTCTTGGAGTGATCAGAAATACAGGGAATATACCTAAACATAATAAAGGCAATCTACAGCAAGCCAACAGCCAACATCAAATTAAATGGAGAGAAACTCAAACCAATACCACTACAATCAGGAACAAGGCAAGCCTGTCCCCTCTCCCCCTACTTATTCAATATAGTACTTGAAGTTCTAGCCAGAGCTATAAGACAACATAAAGAGATTAAGGGGATACAAATTCAAAAGGAAGAAGTCAAGCTTTCCCTATTTGCAGATGACATGATAGTATATCTGAGTGACCCCAAAAATTCAACCAAGGAACTGATACAGCTAATAAAAACCTTCAAGAACATAGCAGGATATAAGATCAACTCAAAAAAATCAGTAGCCCTCCTATATACAATAGACAAACAGGCTAAGAAGGAAATCAGAGATACATCACCCTTTATAATAGCCACAAATGATATGAAATACCTTGAGGTTACTCTACCTAAGCATGTGAAGGACCTATATGACAAGAACTTTAAATCCCTGAAAAAAGAAATTGAAGATGTCAGAAAATGGAAAGATCTCCCATGCTCATTGATAGGCAGGATTAACAGTAAAAATGGCGATCTTTCCAAAAGCAATCTACAGATTCAACACAATCCCCATCAAATTACCAACACAGTTCTTCACAGATCTGGAAAGAATCATACTCAACTTCATATGGAAAAACAAAAAACCCAGGATAGCCAAAAGAATCCTATACAATAAAACAACCTCTGGAGGCATCACAATCCCTGACCTGAAACTCTACTATAGAGCTACTGTAATAAAAACAGGTTGGTACTGTCATAAAAACCAACATGTGAACCAATGGAATCGAATTGAAGACCCTGACATTAACACGCACACCTATGAACGTATACTTTTTGACAAAGAAGCCAAAAATGTACAATGGAAAAAAGAAAGCATCTTCACCAAATGGTGCTGGCATAACTGGATGTCAATGTGTAGAAGGCTGCAAATAGATGCATATCTATCACTGTGCACAAAACTGAAGTCCAAGCAGATCAAAGACCTCAACATAAATCCAGTTACTCTGAACCTGATAGAAGAGAAGTAGGAAGTAGTCTTGAGTGCATTGGCACCAGAGATCACTTTCTAAATATAACACCAGTAGCACAGACACTGAGAGAAACAATCATTCAATGGGACCTGTTGAAACTGAGAAGCTTTTGTAGAGCAAAGGACACGGTCAACAAGACAAAGCGACAGCCTACAAAACAGAAAATGGTCTTCACCAACCCCACATCTGAGAGAGGGCTGATATCCAGAATATATAAAGAACTCAGGAAATTAGACATCAAAATGCCCAACAGTCCAATTAAGAAATGGGCTATAGAACTAAACAGAGAATTCTCCACAGAGGAAGTTCAAATGGCTGAAAGACATTTAAGGAATTGCTCAACATCCCTAATTATCTAGGAAATGCAAATCAAAATGACTCTGAGATACTCCCTTACACCTGTCAGAGTGGCTCAGATCAAAAACACAGAAGACAGCTTATGCTGGAGAGGATGTGGGGCATGGGGAACTCTCCTCCACTGCTGGTGGGAGTGCAAGCTTGTACAGCCACTTTGGAAATCAATATGGCACTTCCTTAGAAAAATGGGAATCCATCTCCCCCAAGACTCTTGGGCATATATCCAAGGAATGCTCAATCATACCACAAGGGCATTTGCTCAGCTATGTTCATGTCAGCTTTGTTTGTAACAGCCAGAACCTGGAAACAACCTAGATGCCCTTCAACTGAAGAATGGATAAAGAAAATATGGTTCAGGCCTTTCCTGACATCCAACCAGATATATTTTTACCAGCATCAGTAAATTTAATTAATATTGGGTTATATGTCCCTTCTCCAGCAAATTTAGTCCACCAAGCACCCAGACAATTTGGTTCGCCTGCCCTTTTCATCTTGATAAGGTCTCCATTCTTTGGAGCCTTATATGACTAGTGAAGACCAAATATGACTAGTGAAGACACAGGTCCCTGAAGCACTGAAATTGTCATTGGCTCTCCCACAAGTCTCTGTTTGGGCCTTACTTCTATCATACCCAGGGCAAACATAAAAATGGGTCAAAATGGATGAGGGCCCCCATATTAGTTAGCATGAAAGAGTGAGTTACCTGGCCTTTTCCTGTCTACTCATTTTTGAATAGTCCATGAATACTGGTTCATCCTTGTGGCCCCTTGCACCCAGAAGTGTTTTTGTGACATTTTGCCTAGGAGTTTTTTAAAATTGAGTGTTGTGCTCCTGTATCCACCAGAAAATCTATGGGTTTCCCCTGCACCTTTAAGGTTACCCAAGGCTTGGGGAGGGGCTCTGAGCCCCGTCCCCTTCAACCACTCATTTCTTCCAATTCTAGTACCTTCACTTTTGAGCCCTGTTGCATAAGGCATTCACTCTTTCAGTGACCCAGCTTCTTACAGTAGCCACATTGGTCTTTCTGCAGTCTAGGCCTATTACTCAGTCCTTGCTTCAGGCCTTTCTCTCTCTATGGTGAGCCTCCAGAAGCCAATGCCTGTCTTCCAATCATTTGGCTGCCTGATGCAGCAAGGAGGACTTTGATGAGTCCCTGTGTCTGTCTTTCTAAAGCCTTTGTGAGCCCCTTAGTCTGTTTATCTTCCAGAGTCTCCCGATTATTGAATACTTTCTCAGCAACTGCAATGAACTCAGCCAACCTCTAACCTTCAAAACCTAGTCTTTGCAACTTATAGTGGATATCTGGTACTGACTAGTTGATAGAAGGAAGGCTGATTGCAGACTGATTTTCTGGTGCTTCTGGATCCAAGAGTGTATAGGTTCTATAAGCCTCTATTAGCCTTTCTAGGAATGTTCATGGTGTTTCTTTAGGCTCCTGGTGTAGCTGACTAACTTTGGACAAATTTGTGGGCCACCTCATTGCAATCTGGAGACCTCCCTCCCCATTAGAGTCTTGTGGTAGACTTTCAGCCTCTTCCTACTACCTTCCTTTGTGTTGAAATCCCAGTTGGGTTACATCATAGGAAAACCAATGTTTATGAGGTCTGCATTGGTGGTCAATCTTCCATCTGGGCCCAGAACCCAGCTGTGATCTGCTTCCTCTCTTCAGTTGTGAAGAGGACCTGGGGTAGCTGAAAACAGTCATCCCATATGGGCTGCTGAGTAAAAAGAATAGAATCTAACAAATCAATGAGTTTGGCAGGCTTCTCAGAAAACTTAGGGTTTTGTAACTTACAATTATAAAGGTCATTAGTGGCAAAGGGCCAATGAACTAGCTGCTACCTGCCCTCAGCATCAGTTGGGCCCACAGCATGTAATGGAAGGGCTGTGGAATCAGCCCTGGCTGGTGGCTCCTCCCCTGAGTCCATGCTTGTGTATGTGTGGAACTCCTCCATTTGTCCCCTGGAGCTCTCCCAGGTCCTTCATTTTTGGGCACCTGGGAGTAAGGTGGTGGGATAGAAAAGAACACCTACAAATCTCCTGGAGATGGAAGAACAGGGTAAAGGGGTGCAGAAGGCTGTGGCCTGACCTTCTTCTCCTTCTCCATTTTCTCAGCAGCCATAGCCATGACTGCCCTGGAGGAGGAAGAAAGGGGTTTAGCCATGTGGGGTGCTTCTCTATATGTGTTGCCAGGTGGTGATCTAGGGAACCTGATCAGGGTGACTCATAGATCACCAGGTGTTCTTGAGTCAATGGACAATTGAGAGGTCAAAAGTCCCCTCCTCAGGCCATCCCACATCATATGAAGGTCATTCATCCCTACAAAAGACAGCATTTTCCCATCTGGATCATGACTTCCAAATCTGCAGCTTGGTCCTGGAAGTCCAATGATCTAGCAAGCTATTTAGGGTAGTGGAAGCTCCCTGTTCTATTTCTTCTAAAGGAACAAATATAACAACATAATGAATAGACAGAAGTACAGGAGGGTTACAGAAATCACAATGGACTGGTACAGACCTCAAAAGGGGAACTGAAAATGTGCTGATGGCTTAGGTCTGCTTTTCAGCCAGATCAAACTGCCTTCCCATTCAACCAGAGGGACCTTCTGTCCCTATTCAATGAGGGGGACCCTTTGCCCCAGGTTAACCAGAAAGTCCTTGTTGTTCCTCTCAGGTGAGTCCAGAACGTCTCCTGGCTCACATTGTCGGGGTGCCTCTAGCGCATCTGCCAGGCACCTTGGCCTCCAGATTCACTTAGGTCAAGCTTCCAGGAGGAGGAAATACAGAATAAGGAACAAAAACACAGACCATGGAACAGAACAGTGACAGTCAGACAGTCAGAACAGTGACAAACCAAGACAAAGAGTACTCACTCTTATACTTACAGATGGGCTCGATTTTCAATGCTCATGAGTCAGGGGATTTTTAGGGGGCTAGGGAAATTGCAGAGAAGAGAGATTAATTGGTGCTTTTGGTGGAGGAAAGATTAGTCTGAGAGTTGATTGGTGGGAGGCTGTGGTGGTTAGAGGCCCATTAGTGGTGGTGGGGTCTAGAGTCTAGGGGTTTGTTGACCAGAGGGTAGAGAAAGCTATCTTTAGGTATCAGAAGTCTGGGGGGCATCTGATAAACCAGCAGAAGGGGCTTCGGGGTGCCTGCTGAGCTGGCAGGAGGCTGAATGGCTGGGGGCACCTGTTGATTGGTTGCCCCTAAATTGTGGTTTTCCTGAGAATTGCTTGCTCAGCTCCAGCCTGTTCTAGTGAACTGAAACTAAGGCTTGATCCATGACAGGGCTGCTAGGGGAGCCTATTAGGGCTCTAGCTTGGCCATCCAGCCCTTTCATAAATAATACTAAGCCTCTGAGTGATTATTTTATAAGCAGCTACAGGGTGGCAGGGCCAGATGGGGCTGGAGAAAACTTTTGGCTACATTTGGTGCCCAGATGTAGAATTTCCACCCAAACCCAGAGAAAGCTTTATAAAAAAAGATTCTAAAATGGAGCTAAAAACAGCTTTCTAAAGTTGCCTCTTAGGCAACCCATGAGCTTCATGGACTGTGGCAGGTTCATGGCCTGTGGGCTAGAGCTACAGCATGGCAGATTCCCACCACAGTACATAGAGGCATCTCCAAACTGTGCAGTGCACTGCATAGTGGATTTAGCCTTTACTCAAACAGAAAAAATAAAAGATTTATGAGCCAGCTGCATGCTACCTTATGGCAGCATGGACCCCAGAGTTGGTAGGGTAAGCATGACTCTCCATGGGTACCTCCATTATGTTAGAAATCTGAGGTGGGCGGAATCAGCAGCCAAGGTTGCCACTTTTCCTCCTAGCCATGCAGTTAACAGTTTAAAATCTATCCTTGTTGGAGAAGGATCTATATCAGAATGAGACAGTTTCAGATGCAATAAAACTCTAAACGATTTACAGTGTGTATAAAAATGTATGTAGGTGGGGGCTGGAGACATGGCTCAGTGGTTAAGAGCACCACCTGCTCTTCCAGAGGTCCTGAGTTCAATTCCCAGCAACCACATGGTGGTTCTCAACCATCTATAATGAGACTATAATGAGATCTGGTGCCCTCTTCTGGCCTGCAGGGCCACATGCAGGCAGAATACTGTGTACATAATAAATAAATAATCTTTAAAAAATTTAAAAAAATGTATGTAGGCTTAGAGAGAAAAAAGAATATATGTAGTTATAAAAAGTAAAGTTTTAAAAAATAAAGTCTTTAGAGAGACAGGAAAAGTGATATAAAAATAAGCCATATAAAGGAAGATATTACACAGAGTCTGTCTTATATTGTCTTTGGCATTTTTTAACTATAGAAAGACATTTGATTGTAAAGGCTGCTAAATTAAAATTATATATATATATGTATACATTATATATATATATATATATATATATATATATATATATATATATATATATTAAAGGTATCTTGACTTCAAAATTCATGTCTAAGGATATGTTGCTTTGGAAAAGAGGTTCTACTTTTGTTTCCACTTAATATGAGAACCTGTGGATTTCTTCCAGGTTGATATGGTTCCATCAAGGAAAAAGCCCAGAGAGATTGCCAGAAGATACAATATCCAGAACATCTTTAAAACAAAATGGCTGAGATGATCCATCCTCATAGACTACAGCCAAGATTGAATTATAATTTTTAATTTTCTCAAGATCCCCAAAAGATTGCCATTGCCCCCAACCAACAGGAAGAAGTATGAGAAGCTATGCCAAATTCCCCAAATATTGTTTATAAATGTTTATTTTTATTTAAAGGTGGTTGGTTATAAATGCAACCTCTTTCTAATAAAAGGGGATAATATAAATATGATAGGATAAATGGTTGATTATTGAATCTGCTTTTTTTTTTTTTTTTTTTTTTTTTGAGCTGAGGATTGAACCCTGGGCCTTGCGCTTGCTAGGTGAGTACTCTATCACTGAGCTAAATCCCCAACCCTGAATCTACTTTTAAAGAGCAACAACTTAAAGTATTTTACATTGCTATGGATTTTAGTTTATTAATACAAATTGAAAGTTAATTTTGTTATACTGTGTGTACATTTCTACTCTTGTTGAAGGTTTTATTTTTGTGCAGTACATTTAAAATTGTAATGTATAATTAAAAAGTACAGATTAATAATTAGTCATCTATGATAATCAAACTTATAATCATGTTTATTAGGTTTTCTAGATATGCAGAGATATATTCCAGATTGATAGGTAATGTTAAAACACTTCAAAGACCTACAGAATGTGGCATTTATATTTTTAAAAAGTTAGACTTTCTGGACAATGAGACATGTCTGCTCATGTCATCATGAATTTTCTTCAAAGAAGATGATGGGCATTGAAGAAACTCCATATGGAGTTTGCTTTCCCTATGACAAAAGTTACCCATTTGGGTAAGAAACTGTTCTTGCCTGGACTGCTTGGTAAAACATTGTATTGACTGGAGATGCAGGAACCATGGAAAAAGGCCCACTAAATTTTGCCAAAATAGATGAGATGGTCCTTCAGGTTCCTGGTTCACAGAGGAGACTGCCCGACATTGTGCAGGCCACAGGGAAAAGAACTGAGAAACTCTAGTGCTATAGGCAAAGATGGATGTTTGCAGAGGAACTTTGGGTGACTGTCCAGATAGTCTCTGTCATTCTAGATTTTTGGGAGTTGTTTACAATGCATTTCCTGTTTACTTAGATAGTATTATATCCTTCTGGGGTCTTTGATGTAGTTGAAGACTAAATAGTTATAATTTTCCTTGGTATGATAAAAGATAAATTTGAAACCTTAGACTCACAAATATAGGATAGATAGAATATTTTCTTTAATTTTGCCAAATACAAATAGACTAGATATTATAATTGTAATTGTTACTTGATAATTGTTTTGTTATATATAATTTCACTATGTTAAAAGTTAAAACCTTCCTTTTTAATTAAACAAAGAAAAGGGGAAAAGATGTGTGATAATGTTTTTGTTCTACACTGGTTTAATAAAATGCTGATTGGCCAATAGCCAGGCAGGAAGTATAGGTGGGGCAAACAGACTATGAGAAGGCTGGGAAGAAGAAGGTCTGAGTCAGGGAGTCACCAGCCAGACACAGTGGAAGCAAGGTGACAAGGCAGAACTGAGAAAAGCTACCAAGCCACATGGCTAAACATAAATAAGAATTATGGGTTAAGTATAAGAGCTAGTCAGTAATAAGCCTGAGATAATGGCTGAGCAGTTATAAATAATGTTAAACCTCAGAGTGATTATTTTATCAGTGGTTGCAGGCCGGCAGGATCAGGTGGAACCAGAGAAAGGGAGGACCATGGGGTTGGATGGGACAGAAAAATACTTTTGGCTGCAGATTCATGCTACAGGAAGTATGTGATCTGCTTTTTTATTTTTTTTTTACACAGGATTACAGTTAAAAGATTTCATGAGTCCCAGAAGAGACTTTGAACTTTGGATTTTTAAGCAGTGTTGATACTGTGATAGACTAGGAGGACTTCGAAGTTGTAATGAATGCATTTTTGCATTATGATACTGTTACAAGATTTTGGGGGCCAGGGAGTGGAATCTGTTGGTTTGAATAAGAACGCACCCCCCCCCAGGTGCATAGATTTGAATACTTTGTCACCAGGGAGTAGCACTATTGAGAGGTGTGTACTTGTGAATTAGATATGGCTTTGTTGGAGAAAGTATGTCACCAGAGTTAGGATTTGAACTTTCAAATGCTCAAGCAGGCCCAATCTCCCCCGCCCCCTCTCTCTTTCTCTCTCCTTGCTGTCTGCAGATCTGGATGTAACTCTCAACCCCTTCTCCAGCACCATGTTCTGCCTGCATGCTGCCATGTTTTCCTCCATGCTGATATTGGACTGAACCTCTGAATCCGCTAGCAAGAACCAATTAAATGTTTTCATTTATAAGAGTTGCCATGGTCATAGTATGTTATACAGCAATAGAAACCCTAAGACAGCTAGCTAAAAGCTGCTTACAAAAATACTATAGTGTAGAAAAGAAAATACAGATTAGCTGGGTAGTCATCAAATTAAGAGTTTCATATTTCAGACTTGAGAAAATATAAAGTTAGCATCGAGAATTACCTAAAGTGAGTAAAACAGAAAACAATGTGTTAATGACACTGTGAAAAATGAGGAACATCTTTTAATTAATATACATATTTTGGAAAAAATGTAGTTCTCTTTTTTATTTGATATTTGTGTGTATAAATATATTATGAATTTTTCAGTTTTATGCATTGTATTTGGATCATATTCACCTCTCTCCCCACATTCTTCCCTGATCTTCTCAATCTAATTCCTTTCTATAGCCATCAAGCTTTGTGTTCTATTTCTTTTTAAAAGCCCATGTACTGAGTATGTGGTCATCCACTGGAGTGTCTTTGATTCATCAGGAGTTTTTAACAGTTCTTACCTATGGTACCCTCATTGAACTAGAAATATTACTCAAATGTGTATGACCCCAAACATAAATATGTGCACATCCATAAATATTCATAGTAGTCTTTCTATATCCCCAAATAAAAACAATGCAAGTATCTGTGAATTAATACATGGCTAAGCAAAATGTGGTGTATTTCTATGATGGATTATAATTTTAAAAATAAAGTGACATTTTTATTTATATACCTAAAATATGCTATTTTCCTTAAAGTGGTAAATGATCAATTATAAAATATGTATCTTGCCGGGTGGTGGCGCACACCTGTAATCCCAGCACTCGGGAGGCAGAGGCCGGTAGATCTCTGTAAGTTCGAGGCCAGCCTCATCTACAAAGCTAGTTCCAGGACAGCCTCCAAATCTACAGAGAAACCCTGTCTCGAAAAACCAAAAAAAAAAAAAAAAAAAAAAAAAAATGTATCTTACCATTAAAAAAATAAACAAAATATGTATAAATGTAACATTTGCAATTTGTGTACTTTCTTAAGGGGAAAAATAGACAAGTAGAACATGTATTCCATTCAAATTCATTTTAACAAAATGCACAAGATGTATAAATGCAAAGTCACAGAAATAATTTAATAGTTCCAGTGATGGAAAATGACCTTTAAGCAATAGAAAATTTCTTGCTCTTAGGTTTATGTTAAACTGTCTTATTTATGAAATAGAGGAATCCATGTAGAACATGCTGATATTTTAAATATAGTATGATAAAGTAAATGAATTTGACAACCTAAAATGAAAAACTTCTACAATGAAGAAATGCTAAGAGTAGCATAAAATAAAGTATCACTTAAATTATAGAAACAAATTTTAAAGGAAAAAAACAAAATTTCTACTTTTCTTGAAAATGATGCTCATTATTATTTTGCTTTTTATTGTAATTATTTACTTTTTCAGATTAACTTTAAAAAAAGATACCTTTGTGTATATTGTTCAACATATAGAAAAAAGACATTATAAGATGAATTGGAAAGCATAAAATTGGGGCTAAACGATATATTTCATGATAGAGTACTTGCCTTGGTTGTTGAGGCATCACAGACCAAAACAAAAGAAAGAAAAAGGAGTGAAATGCAGTTCACTTCTAAGATAATATAAAACAGCGAAGCACTATGGATATCACTTAAGAACAGACATGTAAAATTAATGAATAAAATTACAAACAGAAAAGTATAGCATTTTTTACAATAAAATTTAAATGAATTAGAATGTATATATTTATATTCATACAAAAAGGAAAACTCATATCATGAGCTCTACACAAGTTATACAGCAAAACTAAATACTTTAATCCTCTGTTTAAACAGAGAGGGAGAGAGGAAAAGGGGGAGGGAGGAAAGAAAGAGGGGACCATGGAGAGAGGGAAAGGATGGTGGCAGAAGAGAGAATATGCCCTGATGGTTTTTCTAGAGAGAATGTGTAATCATGGTTTTCTGTTTGTTAAAAAACTATATGTTGTTCAACAAAGGCAACACATTTTATTCTGAATATCTCAGGAACATAGTTTTCCTTAGCTATTCATATAGTAAAAATTTTCCTTACTAGTAATGGTAACATGCCTATTTTGTATGTCCGTTATTAAATTTCAGGTTTTAAAAGTTTTTTATGAAAGATTTTGTCCTGAAATTCCAACTTGAATATATACTAATAGATGTACGCATGGAAGGTACAATGCTTTTAAAATGTGCATGAAAATTTCCAGGACACTAGAATTGTAGTCACAGATTTTCACCTATGAAGCCAAGGTTTTGAGACTTGATCCATATGTGGGGGGAAGGGGGAGGAAACGAAACAAAAACAAAAAGAAAAAACTGTCACTACTTGCATAAACACTGAATTTCCGGGAACACCGTTCAAAGGCTATTTGCTACCTAATGTTGTATCTTCTTCTGCGCAGGCGTCTGGTGCGCAGTGATCTCTAAAAAAAGATCCCGCTTAGTATTCCTCTTAATCGTCGGTTTTGTTGTTGAGCTATACGGTGTAATTAAATCAATAAATTAGTTTGTGTTTTTTCTCCTTTGGTCTACTTGATTCTGCATCTTCAGCTTTTTAACTATCTGTTAAATGACTTCCAGCTTTATAAATAACAACTGAAAAATAGGTCGGCGGAGCGATACATCGTTTTATCAGAGTGAAAAGCTGTGGTCTAAAAATGGTGGACCTGAACAGGGATGTGGATGTTTTTAAGGCTAAAGATTAAAGCCAACTGTGAAATCTGGAAAAAACTAAGGTTCCTGTGGGCCGTAGCAGTTAGTAGGAAGTTATCGAATCGCATTTTATAACAGCGTTGAAACCGGATATGAAGCCAGGCTCTGACGACTTTCTACCGCCGCCTGAGTGTCCTGTGTTTGAGCCCAGTTGGGCGGAATTCCGAGATCCACTTGGCTATATAGCTAAAATCAGACCCATTGCGGAGAAGTCAGGCATTTGTAAGATCCGTCCACCTGCGGTAAGCCTCTGAAATGAAACTTGAAATGGAATGTTACTTTAATTGATTGTGGGTCTACTTTGGCCCTTGAAAAGGCCTTTAGATTTCGGTACAGATTGTAAGCGAATGAATCCTTCTAGTTCCTCGATTCGTACTGTAGAAAAGTCCTCTAGCTATCCAGATTCCTTGGGTTAGAACCTGAAATGCTTCTGCAGATGTGAAATTAATTCCTTTTTTTAGTTAACGAATTGTCTTTATTTAGCATGTTTCAACTGAGAGTAAAATTTAATGTTCTTTATAACAGAAACAAATGGTGTTGTACAAGCTTATATTGTTATTGGCCACTTTCCCTGGGACGGTTTCAATAGCACACGATTTCATTTACCTGTAAAAAACACAACACAACAAAAACAGAAACAAACGTAAAACGAGAGGGATGTGAATTCTTGGCTGCAGGTATAATTTGTGTTAACAGGACATGCTTGCCATCTCTATTGTACCCTTCAACTACTAGTTGAAGCTATGAGAACTTAGGCTTAACTAAGAAACCAGACTCAAATGACCTTGGAGCATTATATTAAACAGCTAACATATAGAGAATATGTAAATTTGATGTATAAAATACTGCTCTTATCTATTCGATCTATAGACATTTTATTTCTTCTGCTTGTTCACATGCCTCTCTGTATCAGCACGCTTTATTACTTGCTGGAAACAAGGTTATATTGGGGGAAAAAAAGCATATTAGTTTTTTTGTTGTTTGTTTTATCTGTATGAACACTTGTAAGACAAATGGATTAAAGGCATGCTTTTATTTTTTGTTCAGTGAAGCCTCAGTTTGTGCAAATCTTTGCTTGTTTTGCTTTTTTTTTGGTCTATTTTCAGGTTTCAAGATATAATTGTTTGAAAATTCTGGAAAACAAATAGCAAATGCAACTCACATAAAACACTAGTTATGAAAGTGAAAACAATTCTTGTCTTTATCCTCTTAAACTTCTTACGAATTTCAGTGTCTCATAATCATGAGTTTTACCTCTTTCTAGGATTGGCAGCCTCCTTTTGCTGTAGAAATTGATAACTTCAGATTTACTCCTCGAATCCAGAGGCTAAATGAACTGGAGGTAAGAAATGTGTTTTTTATAGAACAATTGGAGTTCTAATCTTTCTTTTTGGTTTTACAACAATGACTTGGGAATTTTGTGTTTGAAACCAAATATAGTTTATTGCAGCCCCACTGCCATCATTTCTTAAAATATTGATCTGTGAATCTTTTTAAAAACACATTGGTTTATAAAATTCCAGAACATGAAGATCTCAAAATTCCATCATACAGTGTGGTAAGGTTAAAGTTACAAAGGATGTAAATTATATAGTTTACATGTTTTTAAAAAAATACTTATGTGTCTAAGATAATAAATACATTAATGTATGTGTCAGTTTTCATGAGAAGGTCAGAGGACAGCCTTATTGAGGCAGGTTCAATCTTGTTTCTGCTTCTGTGCTTATTAGTAAACCAAGATACTTTACCCATTAGCTTCCAAGAAATTCATGTGTTTTCAACCTAAGAAACAAATTTACCTTAGGAGTACTGGAATTACAGACACGTGTCACCTCATCCACCTTCTATTTTTCTTACTTTGTGGGTGTCATGGATTGAACAAAGGTTACAGAGCAAGCACTTTTACTTGCTAAGCCTTCTGCCCTCTCCAGGTTTCTAGTTTGTTTCCCTAATATCAAGCTGTAATTTTAATTCTGAATTTCTTCTGACATCTTCAACAGACGTAGAATTCAAGTCAAAAATAAGTCTTTTAAACTTTACTCTTGAATAACAAACAGGCTATGAGAGGCAAACTTCCTTTTAAAATCATTGAGCAACTATTCAGATTAGCTTACAAATACAGGAAATATAAAAACTTTGACATTTTTCTTTTGCTATTAGATTTTTTTTTTTTTTGTTGTAATCAGTGGCTAGAAGCTCCATTTGACCCAGGATATGAAAGGAGTAATTTAAAAACTGTGTTAATATTCAAATCGTTGGCATAGAATATTTTAGTTACTCTATTTATTTTATCTATAGACTTTTGATGTATAACTTAAATACTAAATTGTAAGTTAGTTTTCATAATTAGTCTAAGAAACAAACTGAGAACTGTTGGTATTACAGAACCATATTTTTCTTCCCATTTCACATTGGATAGGGTAAAGTGTAAACCTAACTATTATCAGTTGGGACTGAACTCAAAAACTCTGGATCTGTTTTGATAATGGTCTGGATCTGTTTCAAAGTTTCCCTGATCAAGGATGAGAATGACACTTACCTGTAGATATACGGGGGAAAAACATTTAGAATGTAGTTGGGGATTATACTGGTTTCCTGAAAGTGGCAGTTATAAGGTTCTCCAGGATCTGTGATTTCACTAGTCAAGGTACATTTCCAAAACCAGGTATAAGATTACTCTCTTCTTAAGTAGGACTTAAGTCCAATTGGAGAACAGTTAGTTACTGCCAAGGTATGCATGCTACTATTGCATCCTTAGGATTATTATGTAATTCATGTCATTGTTGTTATTCATGAGTTTCATAGCAGGGTAGGACTGTTGGTTGCTTCTCTTTCTTGGAAGCTTGTATAATAATTTCTGGTATCATGAGAGCTAGCTAGTACTCAGGGAAAGGTTTTCAGATAACACTCAGCTCTGGTCCACTGGGACCTGTGTCTGAAGTGCCTGGTATCTTCAGCAACAGGGTTACCTTCAATCTGTGAGTGGCAACCTCAGGCAATAAATAGCCCATAATGTTTTTGGGGTCTCATAGACAACCATAACTAACAACTCAAAAGTAAATGTCGCATACTTGGTATTGGGACTTATGTTAGATAAACAGTGGCTGTTGGGGAGGAGGCAGATGGGGAAATTTCATTTAAAGTGTGTGTGTGTGTGTGTGTATATATAGTATATATACACACCAATTTACATGTATTATAGGAATTTTAGGTGTATAGTTAATATGGTTTCATGAGTTTCCCAGACACCTTAACTGTTGTTTTCTGTTCCTCCTTACTTCTGTTTTTTATCTCTTCCCCTTTGTTTAATGAAAGTCCCAGACCCTATTTTTTCCATTTCCCCCTTAAGATTACTTATACCCTGATACTCTTTTTTTTGTTTGTTTGTTTGTTTGAGACAGGGTTTCTCTATGTAGCTTTGCGCCTTTCCTGGAACTCACTCTCTAGACCAGGCTGGGATTAAAGGCGTGTGTCACTACCGTCTGGCAATTCTGATATTCCCTTTTAATGCTTCCTCCTACAGCCTCCAACATGGTCCCTATTACTTTCCTGATTTCTACTCAAACACAAGTCCTACACATAAGACTTAGGGATCACTGTGGACAAACAAGTGGAAAGATTGAAAGAGCAGAGGAACAAGAAGCTTGCTGTGAAGTTGTGTCTCCTAGAAATGTCAGAGAAGCTATACCCAATATGGCAGCCTAAACATGACCTGAACAATAGACATGAAATTAGAAAACTCAGGAGGCTTGAACCTTAGACAAAGGACAACAGGCAACTAAGGAAGTCCAAGTGTGGGAAAAATAGTCTTCACCAAGGAATAGCATACCAGATGGTTATTCCATACCATTTGTTCATCCCCCAAAACGTACATACATATAACATTAAGCAGACTGAGCAGATCATATTTATATATTTAGAATATATATATATATAACAGAGAAACCATGTATTTGAAAGAGGGCAGAGTGAGAGTAAATTAGAAGGTTTGGATATAGGAAAGGGAAGGGGAAATAATGTAATTATAATTAAAATTTTTTTAAAACGCAACAGAAAAATAAAATAAAAGTAAAAATGGGGTGGGATTGTGGAAAGTAAGCATAATTTACTGAGCATTTTCCTTTCTAGGCCCAGACTAGAGTAAAACTGAACTATTTGGATCAGATTGCAAAATTCTGGGAAATTCAAGGTTCTTCTTTAAAGATACCTAATGTGGAGAGGAAGATCTTAGACCTTTACAGCCTTAGTAAGGTAAGAGTAGTTCATGCAAAGAAAAAAAAAATACCTTTGACTAGAAAACTCACTGTGGTTTATCTCTAACCTTAAAAAGGAGTGACTATTTGAGCTGAATAGTTGGCGGCACACACCTGTGTGGTGGCCCCACACACAGGAGGCAGAGACAGGTTTGTATCTCTGTGAGTTTAAGGCTACCCTGGTCTACAGAGTGAGCTCCAGGACAGCTAGGGCTACACAGAGAAACCCTGTCTTCACCTCCTCCCCAGTAAAAAAAAAAAAAAAAGAAAAGAAAGTGATTATGGAATCTGACAGCCATTCTTGACTTAATCTTTGAGTGATGCAGTGGTTAGTATTGGTCAATTGCATCTTCTATGTTTTAAAGCTCATTGCAGTATTTAGCCTTCTCTGTGTTCACTATTTTATACTTTTTCTTATTCTTTTAGATTGTGATGGAAGAAGGTGGATTTGAAGCAATCTGCAAGGAGCGTAGGTGGGCCCGAGTTGCTCAACGTCTTAATTACCCATCAGGGAAAAACATTGGTTCCCTGCTACGATCACACTATGAACGTATCATTTACCCTTATGAAATGTATCAGTCTGGAGCTAATCTTGTGGTAAGGGCTCTTAGCTGACTTGGAACCTGGTACAAGATTTGATTTCTTTTATTCTTACCTTTTTCTTTATAATTTTGCTATGTATTTTGAATTGTGGACATTAAAATGTATTGGTATAATTTGAGTTTCAGGAATTGGTTTTGGAAACTTGCTTGTATAAAGTTTTATTATTCTGGTTATGGTAGATAAACTTAGGGAGTTCCTTGTTTTCTCAGGGAGTTTATGTTATGAACCAAATCTCACACTAGACGAGAATAGCAATTACACTAGCTTGTTATCTGAGAAGTAGGTAGTTAGTAATTATTTTGTGAAATTATTAAGCTTCCTTAAAATTCTTCATAATTTAGATGTTTAAAATGAGTAAACTGTTACTACTTTGATTCAGCTGAATTGTTCACTTAATAGGTATTTTAAATATTTTATTATTATGATTTTGTCTTACCAGGCACTTTTTGTTTGTTTTTTTCTAGACAGGGTTTCTCTTTGTAGTTTTGGTGCCTTTCCTGGATCTTGTTCTGTAGACCAGGCTATGCTCAAACTCACAGAGATCTGCTTGGCTTTTCTTCCTGAATGCTGGGACTAAAGGCATGCGCCACCACCGCCTGCCCTTTACCAAGCACTTTTACCATGTATATATTCAGAATACTTCATTTCTGAACTCACATTGTTTATACATATATATGCGTTTGTGTGTGCATATATATAAATATATATAAATTTATATGTATATTTTTTCCTGTTCTCTTTCCATGTGTAGCAGTGTAATGCAGACCCATTTAACAGTGAAGAAAAAGACAAGGAATATAAACCCCATAGCATCCTTCTTAGACAGTCTGTCCAGCCATCAAAATTCAATAGCTACAGTAGAAGAGCAAAAAGGCTACAGCCTGAGGTAAGGTGGTTTTTTACTTCATATAAGCTGCCAAAGTTTTTTTAGAAGTTGAATTTGGGTGAAAATCCATTCCTATAAGACATTTAAAAGAAAATTAAGAAGAGGAAAAAGGATGATATGTATAACTACTTTAAGATGAAATTAGTGGGAAGTAGATATTTTCATTTGTGGTTTATAGTATTTTTAATTTTTATTCTTTTACTTTACATTTTCAAAGTAATTCTTATTCTTATTCTTATTATCTATTTGGTTTTTCGAGACAGGGTTTCTCTGTGTAGCTTTGCGTCTTTCCTGGAACTCACTCTGTAGCCCAGGCTGGCCTCGAACTCACATAGATCCGCCTGCCTCTGCCTCCCGAGTGCTGGGATTAAAAGCGTGCGCCACTACCGCCCAGCCCAAAGTAATTATTTTTATATCTCTAAATTCATTTTTATGAATCTTATTTTTTAATTTATTTATTTCTGTTTTATGTACATTGGTGTTTTTCCTGAGCTGCCATGTGGGTGCTGGGAATTAAACCCAGGTCCTTTGGAAGAGCAGCCAGTGCTCTTAACTGCTGAGCCATTTTCCAGCCCTATCTTTTTTTAAACTAAAAATAAAAGTTTTTTAAAATAACAGAAAATACCAAAAATATACAATTTCATCCTAATTAATTTACATAAGAAGTACTCAAAATGACACGAAAATTTTATATTTAGAACATTTAAGCCAGCTTAACAGCATTAGAGATTATAGTATTGTATTATTATTTTTGATTTTATGTTTATTTTTTGATCTTATTAGCATCTAAATAATGTCTTTTTTTTGGTTCATTCAGCTCACTTTTACCAGTTTTTTTTTTTTTCTTTTTATAAGACATATAAAAAGGTTTCTTAGTTCTTTTGTTTGTTTTGTTCTATGATTTTTTTTTTTTTTTTTTTTTGTATGACAGTTTGGTACATAAAAGCCAGAAATCAAAAATTATATGTATTAATAAGTCCTCATGATAGATGTTGCATATTGTATAATTACAGAGAAAAGAGGCTTTGATCTAGAAGCAAGACTAGGATTTGACTTGATGGATTGATTTTAACAGGCTGAAGTTACAAATGAATTATCTGATTTCCTAGCACCTCACCCTGAGAGGATTACAATAGAAAATTATTGCCTCTAGTGTTGGGAGGTGCATCATTTTTAGGAGATTTGGTTCTTACATACATATCAGAGATAACATGCTGTGCCTTAAGAGTCAGTTAGCTCTGGAAAGGGTAGACTCAGTAACCAGAAAGAGTTTTTGAATGTTAATAATATAAGATTAAAAATAATATAATCTTATAATAGGTAAGATAGGTTTGTGTTCTAAATATAACATATTCATAACATTTTAAATGCTCCTATATAAATAAGTTAGGATGAAGTTTTGTATTTTTAGGTAATTTGTGGCAAATGTTAATATTGGACTTTGAAACATTTTAATGTGAGACTGTAGCCAAAAAAGAGGATTAATTATATTTCATATTATTAAATTTATATTTCATATTATTGAAGTTTAATTAATTGGGCTTTGCATTATTAATATAGGAAGAGATGTGTACCTGGGATTTGGTTTGAGGACAGAAAAGAAAAGAAAAAAGAATAAGCATGAAATAATTTGGATACCTTAAATATCAGAAAACTGAAATTTCTCAAGTGATATTATAAAATATTAAAAAAGGAAATTAAAGCAAACATTTTAGACACCTTTTTTTTTTTTTTTTGAAATGGATTGTCTCCTTTGTTAATGAGACTAAAAATTCTTGAAAATGATTGTAGTCCAAAACTAGGAAGCAGAGATGATACTTGCAAAATACTAAGAGGAAAAGCTATGAATTAGAATACAAAATACTAGCATCTCTTTTACATGGATAGTAAAATATTTGAAACTTTGACAGTAGTATTATAACTTTACATCTAATGTGATAGGATGTCATGTAACCAGGTTGGTCTAAAAAAAAGTTCTCACTATGTAGTGAGGTTGACCTTGAACTCAGAGATCCTTCTGCCTCTGCTTCCAAGTGCTGGGTTTATGGGCATGTTAGCAGCATGCTTGGTTAGAATTAGCTTTTAAAAGAAAATTTATATTTTTTATAGCTATAACCATTACAATAGTGGTATAAGAGATAATTATGTATGTGGTACAATATAGAATAAAAAGTTACAATGTACAAGAAACCTAGGAATTACAGAAATAAAAAATATAGAATCATCTTTCATTATATCAAGCATGTTTTCCAAGCTTCTTACATTAATTAAACAATAAGCCAAAACTAAGCTGTCATTCTAAAATTATTACTATACTTCAACTTTTAAGTCTTAGTTTATGTGTATGTATTTTGCCTACATATATATCTGTACTTAACATGTGTTGGAGATGCCATGAGAGGCTCCTAGATTCTCTAGAACTCAAAACACAGTTGATTTTGAGTCTGCTGGGGTTTGAACCGAGGTTCTCTTCAAGTGCAACTGTGCTCTTAATTGTTGAGCTGCTTTTATCTATTTATTTTATTATATGTGTGTATATATTTTTGGGAATGTGTCTGTCTTGGAGTGTATGTAGCAGTTAAAGAACAACTTGCAAAACTCCATTCTCTCTACCATATGGTTGGGTCCTTAGGTCCTTAAACTGAGGTTGAAGTAAGCTTCTTGGCAAGTACTTTTAGCTATAGAGCCATCTCCATGACCTTAAAATTCTTACTGTTATCATATATTAATTGTTGATGTTAAATGAGGTCCAGCATTGGTATTTTCAGGTATGTATATAGCATGTACTCAATTAGATCCAGCTTCTATTTTGTATTATCCAATTTTAGAATCCCCCCAAAATGACTGTTTTACTTTCACGTTGGTTTTTTTTTTTTTTTCCCCCAAGAGAGTCTTTCTTTGTGTAGCGTTGGAACTCACTCTGTAGACCAGGCTGGCCTCAAACTCACAGAGATTGGCCTGGCTGTGCCTCCCAAGTGCCGGGATTAAAGTTGTGCACCACCACCACCCAGCTCAAGTTAAGTTTTTAAAATTTGCATTTAAGAGAAAGTATGTAATACTTGTGTTCCTTACCTGTTACACTTAAATAATATACTTCAGTTCCATCTACTGTGCTATAAATCACAAGTATTTGTGTGTGTGTGACTTAATGGTATTTCATCATAATTATAAGCTCTTGTAGTTTGTTAGTGAACACATAAATTGATTCTGCATATCAGTTGTAGTGAACAGTTCTGCAGTAGAGGTATTCTTCCTTTGGATAATATACCTAGGAATGGGATAATTGGGATATAATATAACTTTGTAGTTTGTTGTTTGGGGAGAGACATTCGTACTATTGTTCATAATATTATAATAGCTATATTAATTACATTCCTACAAGCATTTTCTTTTTTTTTTGAATACTTACTCTAATGAATGAAGTGTAATATCATCATCTTGTTTTTTGTTCATTTTTGTTAAATTAGTTGATCTTTATGTAGAATTTTTTAATCTTTAAAGTAATTATTTCAGGAGAATAGCATACACGTATACAGTATATTTCTATATATCATACCTATCTATATACTCCCAACCACTCTTAGATCTCCTATGTGCTTCTTCCAATTCATGTTTTTGGCCTGTTTTTATTTTGTTTTGTTTTTTTTAATAGCTGACTAAGTCTAAAATTGGTATTATGCATTGCACATGGTTATGAAGCCACCATTATGGTCACCTACCAGGGACTACACTACTGAATGAAACTCAGTCTCCCTCTCCCAGCAGCTATCAACTTTAAATATCTCCTCAGCTTAGTAAAGCTCCAATCCAAGATGGGGATTTAATTTTGTTCATGCTTCAGTGGCTTCACATTTATGCACATATGGGTAACACTAATTTTGGAGTCTGGATTTTTAGAAAGCATTATTCTTTCTTATAGGATAAATAAGTGTATAAATTATATATGTATATATGTATATATACACACATATATGTACACACACACACATATATATGTATACACACACACACACATATATATATATATATATATATATATATATATATAAATAAGTTTCTGTTTGGTATATCAAACATCTATTACTAATCATCTCTTCCTCTACTCTTTCTGTCCTGTCCTCCACAGCTGAACCTATACCTTATATTCTTTCCACATCCATGATACCTGTATTCTACTGTATCACCTCCCTCAGAGTTTTTTTCCTCTGCTTAATGGCCATATTCTAGTTTCCTAA
This sequence comes from Onychomys leucogaster, assembly GCA_949786385.1. Taxonomy (NCBI): domain Eukaryota; kingdom Metazoa; phylum Chordata; class Mammalia; order Rodentia; family Cricetidae; genus Onychomys; species Onychomys leucogaster. The sequence goes on from CATKUP010000062.1 coordinate 79,668, forward strand.
ATTCAATAATACCTGGATTTAAACACACATATCTAGGTTTGTAAAACCACCATCCACTTGTGAGAGAAAATGTATGATATATATCTTTTTGGGCCAGAATTAACTTAGTATATATTTTTCATTTCTGTCCACTTATCTGCAGTTTCATAATTTCAGTTTCCTTTATAGCTGAATAAATTTCCATTGTGTATATGAACTATATTTCTTTATATACCTGGCAGTTCTGGAAATGTATGCTGAGTCTGACTGTTGTGAATAGAGCTGCAGTGAACATAGATGTACAAGTGTTCCTATGGTAGAATATAGATCCTCTAGGGTATATACCAGGAGTAGTTTGACTGGGTCTCATAGTGGATCCATTTCTAGCATTTTGAAGAAACTATCACTCTGATTTCCAAAATAGTGGGGCTAGTTTACATTCCCACCAACAGTGTATAAAGATATTTTCTTTTTTCTGCATCTAAACCAGTATTTGTTGTCATTTGTATCCTTGGTAATGGTCATTTTTGACGTGTTGAGTTCAAATTTTAGACTAGTTTTAGTCTGAATTCCACTATTGTTTTGTAACCATCTGCATTTGTTCCTTTGAGAACTTTGTGTTTCATAATCTCTCTCTCTCTTTTTTTTTTTAAAATAAAAAAAATAGTTTATTTTCTTTTGAGTTTAGTTTTCCTTTTCTTTTTTTAGTTTCTTGTGAAATATGAATCTCCTGTCACATTGTCAAATTTTTCTTCCTTTTTGTGTACAGGCTCTTCATTCAATTTCTTTTTTGTTTTGAAGTTTTTTTTTTGTTTTTTTGTTTTTTTAAGTTTCATGAGATCTCATTTGTATATAGTTTGTGTTCTGTGCTATTAAATTCTTATTCTGAAAATCCTTTTCTGTACCTACATATTGAAGTATATTCCCCACATTTTCCTCTTGTAGTTTCAAACTAGTTGGTCTTGTTTTGTGAATGTTGATCCATCTGGGGTTGAGTTTTATACAGGATGAAGTATAGGGATTTAGGAACTTTCTTCTACAAGTTGGTGTCCAGGTTTTCAAGCACCATTTGTTGAATATGCTGTCATTTCTCTATTGTGTATATTTTGCCTACTTGTCAGTAGTCTTGTACCTGCAGTTATGTGGACTTTATAACGGAGGCCTCTGTTGTATTCTAGTGATCTGTATGTCTGGGTTTTTGTTGCTATGGTTCAGTATTATAATTTGCAGTTGGATATGGTGATATGTCATGTAACATTCATTTTCCCAAAATTGTTCTAGGTATCTTTCACTATCATGTCTGTATATAAACTTTGTAATGTTTTTCAATGTCTGTTGTTGGTTATGATACTTTGTGTGTGCCATTTATGTTGTGGGTCCATGTCTCTTCCCAGTGTTCCCCTTACCCCCACTCAGGAGCTGAGGGCCAAACCCAGGCCCTTCACACTCTCCAGCTGAGCTAAATTTGAAACTCCTGGCTCTGGATTTTGATTAGGATTGCATTGCATCTGTAGCTTGCCTTTTTGTCTTATGATTTTCATTGTAGGGAGTCTTTCATTTAGATAGGCTTATTCCCAGGGTTTCTTTTTTTTTTTTTTTGGTTTTGGGTTTCTTGTTCCTCAGTCTTTTGTGAACTGTTTGTTTCTCTGATTTCTTTTTCAGTATGTTTTCCTTTGTTGTAAAGGAATGTTATTGATTTGTTGTTAATTTGGTATCCTACTATGTTGAAAATATCAGTTATAAGCTTTTGGGTTTTGTCCTTAAGGTTTGTTATATATGTAGATAGGATCATGTCAACTGTAAAAATTCTGTAGATAGTATGGATGTTGAAGCACCTAGATTAGGCACAAACCACAGCCAAACACCTGTTTTCACAGAGAGATCCTTTATTAAGCTAGGAAGAAAAGTTAAAGTGACTGCTTTCTGACAGAGGCCGAAAAAGAGCAGCAAATGGCCTTGTAGGAATAATTTTTAAGAAGACAAAAACAAGAAGTCTGTGTTCAAATGGGCTGGGATGAGGTGATCTGTAGCGTGAATCTTAAAGAGTTCTTATTAATGAAATCAAACCTGAGCCAGTTATTGGGGTGAATGCTGGAAGATCAGAGAATCAGAGCAAGCCACAGTTTCCTCACCTCGCCAGTTCCTCAGCTGGTCTTGTTTCCTCAGACTGCAAGCTTCTGAGTCCTCATCCCAATGGCTCTTAGCTGAACTGTTGCTCAAAAGCTTAAAAGCTTAACCAGCCAAAATGCTGAACCAGCCAAATGCTTCTAGTTTCTGTTCTTCACACCTTATATAATCTTTCTCTTTCTGCCCCCAATCCCTGGAATTAAAGGTGTGAGTCACCATGCCTAGCTGTTTGCAATGTGGCCTTGAACTCACAGAGATCTGCCTGGCTCTGCCTCTGGAGTGATGGGATTAAAGGTGTGTGCTACCACTGCCTATGCTCGTGTTTAATATTGTGGCCGTCCTGTTCTCTGACCCCAGATAAGTTTATTTCAGGGAACACAATACTACCACAATGATCTGTTTTAATTAGGAATGTTAATTAGGTGAGTCAAAGAGGGCTTCTGACTAAAATACTTTTGATGGCTGGACCTTGGTATTCAGCCTCAGGAGGAAGTGGCTAATTAAGACAATAGACTTTGATGGCTAGCTTTAGGAATTTAATCTAGGGTTTTTTAGTAAAGAAGAGGGAATAGGGGAGAAGGGCAAGGCCTACCAGAGCCACGTGCTCCAGTGGGCTAGTGTCCTTTCAGTTGTTAACCTCTCTAACGAATAGCTGACAAGATGTGTTTTTCCTATTATAGGTTGCCTTATTGTTTTGAAGTACTTGATTTTTAGTTTAATTTAATTCTTGATGTCATTTTTTTTTTTTTTTTCTTAAATTCCCTATTCTGCTTTCTGGGATTTAATCAGGAAAATCAGTGGCTTGAACTTTTTCCCAATTTAAATAATTTCAGTTCATGTTGTATGTAGATCTTTGGTCCATTTGGAAATATATTTGTACAAGATGAGAAACAAGAGTTGGAATTCAAAAGTGTGTATGTGGATATTAAGTTTTATCAACTCTATCTAGACTGTGTCTTTGATAATTTGTTGAAATAATTTGGCTGCAGATAATGTGCTTATTTTTGGTCTTCTATTTGTTTCATTGCTTTTTTCAGGTTTTATCTTCCTTTTTAACTTAGATTGTTCCTATATATCCTTGATTGGCTTCACTTTTAGAATTGTTTTTCTAGTTCTCTGGGAGATGTCTTTATTATCTTGATTAGGGTTTCATTGTTGTATAAATATTTTAAAAACATTAATTTGGCAATGTTTTGTGATTTTCATTGTAGAGGTCTTTCATGTCTTTGGTTAACTTTATTCTTAGATATTTTTGTTTTCTTGGCTATGAAATTTGTTTCATGGTTTTCTTCTTTAAAAATTTATCAGCCGGGTGGTGGTGTTGCACAACTTTAATCCCAGCACTTGGGAGGCAGAGCCAGGCGGATCTACACAGAGAAACCCTGTCTTGAAAAACCATATATATATATATTTTTTTTAGCTGTACGGTGGTGGCTTTTCCCTTTAATTCCAGCATTCGGGAGGCAGAGGCAAGCCTACAAGTCTACAGAGTGAGATCCAGGACAGCACCAAAACTGCACGGAGAAACTGTCTTGAAAAAACCAAAATATATGGAAAAACAATTCTTAAATTCCCATGGCAGCAAAGAAAAGCACTAATAATAAAGTAATCTTAATTCAGAATGAGAAAACTAAAGATATCACAATAAGTAATGCCAAGACACTACAGAACACTGTAAGCAAAGTAGCTAGACACTAGCAAAATAAAAGACAGAAAAAGGAATGGAAGTTAAGCCTTCCAGTACATGTCTATAAGCCTATATACTTGGAGGGGCAGAAAAAGTTCAAAAGTGAAGCCAATCAAGGATATATACTAACAATCTAGGTTAAAAAGGAAGACAAAAACCTTAAAAAAATTATATATACATATATATTTTTTTTTGCTCCCCCACCCATATATATATACATATATTTTAATAAATTAAGGCAATATTTATATCTTGTTACTTGATTACATTAATTTATCAATTGTAATTGTCTTGATAAAAATCTTAGGTTTTTCTCTGTATGTTAATATCCTTGTGAATGGGGTAATTTGACTTAACTGTATGCCTTTTCTTTATCTCTCTTTCCTTGATAATGTCATGAAGGAATTTATGTCATATGAAGAGAATTTAATATTATTAGTTCTTCCCCAAATGAGAATGTTCATACATCACAGCATTTTTAAAAATATATTTATTTAATAAATTTTTTTTTCATTTTACATACCAACCCCAGTTCCCCCTCCCTCCCCTTCTCCTGCCTCCTCACCTCCCTCCCACTCTACCCCCATCCACTCCTCAGAGTGGGTAAGGCCTCCCATCGTAGTCAACAAAGTCTGGCATACCAGTTGAAGGAGAGTCTAGCCCCTCCCCATTGTATCAAGGCTGAGCAAGGTAACCCACCATAGGGAATGGGCTCCAAAAAGTCAGTTCATGCACCTGGGGTAAGTCCTGGTCCTGCTGCCAGGGATCCCACAAACAGATCAAGCCACACAACTGTCACCCACACTCAGCAGGCCTAGTTTGGTCCCATGCAGGTTCCTGAGCTGTCAGTCCAGAGTTATTGAGCTTCAACTAGCACCAGTCAGCTGTCTCTGTGGGTTTTCCCATCATGATCTTGACCCCTCTTCTTCTTCTTTTTTTGAATGCAGAATACTGTGGTCCCCCCCCCCCCCCCCCCACACACACACAGTTTCTCTGTGTACCTTTGCGCCTTTCCTGGAACTCACTATGAAGACCAGGCTGGTCTCGAATTCACAGAGATCCACTTGCCTCTGAATTGCTTGCTTTTTTTTTTTTTAAGATTTATTTATTAATATACAGCATGTATGACTGCAGGCCAGAAGAGGGCACCAGATCTCATTACAGATGTTTGTGAGCCACCATGTGGTTGCTGGGAATTGAACTCAGGACCTCTGGAAGAACAGTCAGTGCTCTTGGGAGGAGGTCATAAATACAGGCTTACAGCACAGTGGGAGAACCCCGGAGGGCAGAAGTTTGCTTCTGATTTTTTTTTTTAGCTGAGGATCGAACCCGGGCCTGGAGCTTGCTAGGCAAGCACTCTATCACTGAGCAAAATCCCCAACCCTGCTTATGATGTTTTACAATCTTGCATCTAAGCTGTTAACACCCAATATGCTGGATATACAGACTAGGAGCTTCCCTGAAGTATTCAGGAGGGTGGAATCTCCCAGGAAATTAGCATAGGGAGGATGTCAAGGTCAAGGTCGGCAAGCAATGCAACAGTTATATCACATCATTTTTATGGTTTTTTCAGGAAGAGTAAAAGTGAGACACTAAACATTTTAGGCTTGGCTTATTCAAATAGTTCCTAGTTTTCTGTTATTTGGCCTTTAAATGAACTTTCATAAGAGATATGTGGGCTTTGTCAGTTAGATAAAATCAGGATGCATTAGTTTATATTTGGAAGATAATCTTACTAGGAAGTTGTTTGCCAGTTCGTAAGAATTCCTTGACTGATTAGGGTAATTTCCATAGTCAAGAATCCTGTGTAAGCTAAAGAAAATTATAAGATAGATTAAAAAAAGAATTAATATAGTTAGTAAAGAAAGGTTTTGGAATCAGCCTCAGTGCTATAATAAAAGTGTAGGCTCAATTATTTCTGGAGAGACATTGTATTAGACTGTTGAATGGTTGATATACTGACATACTATCATATAGTGCACCTGGCTCTCAGTAACTACTATAGACATACAAATATAAAACTAGGTTATTTTTGTATATGTATGTTTTAATTTTGGACATTTTTATTCTATAGGAATTTCACATCATGCAACCCCAATCTCACTCATTTCCCATTTATATGTGTTTTATAGGAGAAAATTTATATAACTTTAAGTGAATCTAAATTTATTTTGAAACTGATTTATACCTGACTATCCAGGGGAAAGAACAATAATATTAATTTTAAAATAGATTAGCAAAAGATACATACTGCATATTCTAGATTGTTGTTAATTATATTAGCATATTAATCATATATATTAATGTGTATTGGTAGTATATTAATAGGCTATTATAGGATCATAATTCCAGCTACCTTGGAGTGCTGAGCTACCTGTAGTCTGCCTAGACTACAAAGTAAAATTTGCTGACAACTTTCAGCAGGTCAGAGAAACTGGAGTGGAGGTGTGATGTCAGTGAAACTGCATACAAATACTAGACTTTTTCTGAGGGCCAAAACAATTAATTTTATTTTTCTTTCTGCTAGTTGTTCTTACTCTGTTCTGTCCTTTTCCCCTCTTTTTTCCTTTTTCTTTTTCCCAGTTGTTCTAGTACATCTTATCTGTTTTTTTCCTTCTACATCTTTACTGTTGTTTTCCTTCTGTATTTTTTTTTAAAATTTTCCTTATCTTTTATACTTGCTAATACAGAGGTTTCTGTGCAATAATAGATTATGTCACAACCACAAGTTTCATATTTTTAAGAAACAAATTAAAATCTTCCTGTTTACACAGGAAGAAATCACATTTATGATCACATGTTTTCCATAGAAGCCCACAAGTAGTTAACATTTTTCTTTGTGTTTTAATTTTCTCGCCATAACATTTTCACCCCCCAAAAATGATTCTTTTATTACTGGTTAGCAAAGTTTTAAGCAAGCCAAGTATATTTCATCCAGTTGCTTTGTTTTGGCAGGCAACTGTTTGAGGTTTCAGTATAGCAGATTCCTACAAATCTTTACTCAAGTGGTCAGCTAACCATCTGTTTTTCTTTACACAAAGTAGTGTCATTTAATTTCCTTTCACAACTTTGGATCCAATCACATGGTCTGTGATTAATTCTATAAGCTACATGAGCAAGGAACTCAGGGCCTAACCTTGGGTGTAAGTGAAATAATTGTTTTCTTTGATCATCAGCCTGTTTTTCCACAGGCAGAACTCATGGGTCTGTAATGCATGAAACTTCCTTGTTCTTATTTTCCATCCTCTGCAAATCTCATATCTAACAAAGGGGAAGGTGACCTTTAGACTACTTTTGTCCTTTTTGCATCTATGATTGGAGTGATTGGCAGATTGACCTAAATCATGTCCCTAATCATTTTTATTAACTGTCCTAACCACTTCTATTTTTCAGGCTAACCAGGAAATCCAATTAAGTCATAGATTGAACTAATCATCATTGCTCTTTAAAAATCATCTTCATTATTATCTGCAAGTAAATTGCCTAGTGAGGAGTGTGATTTTTCCCAAGAAACAGTCATACTATACTGGATGCTCTGGGATCTCTTCATATAGTAATCACACCATGCCAAATACAGCAGGAACTGGATAGCAGCAAACAGAAGGAATCACAGCAGAAGCAAGGGACATGCTGGAAACAATCTTCCTGGGGCCTTTCTTCTCTAGGATGCACCCAGAGTAGCTTTGCTATCTACTAGGCTGTATTCCATAAGCTCCAAAATTTCAAAGATCATTGGGATGATTTACTCAATACCTGTTTCAAAAAATATAACTATAAGGAGGATTGGTGATATGTAGTTTAGTGATAGATATTTGACCATTATGTTCAAACCCTACCACTGCAAAAAATAAAACATACAAAATAGTTATAGACAAATGATATAGTATTAATAATTTATCTTTTCATATCACAAAGTGTGACTATGTATTTTTTGACACTTAACAGGTTTCAATTTCTTCAAGTCTTTGAAAATACTGGGGAGAAGAATTATGATTCTAATGGTATATGGTTTTTTCAATAAAGAATAAAATTGCCTTTTCTTACTACTTAATCTTTTCATTTGTGAAATGAATCATTCATTGCATTCAAATATGTAGATTTATATTTAACACTTAAAAATTTTAGATTCTTATATATTATTCATATTTTATGGGTGACTGTTCATTTACTAGAACTTGTTTCATCAGGGGCTGCCTTAACTTTTCTGAAGTGTGGGTGTTTTGCTAATATTAAATTCTTGATGCTATCTATAAATTATTATGTCCTTGTGTTTACTTCTTCCTCTTGAACTTTTTTTCAATAGCCAGAACCCACAGAAGAGGACATTGAGAAAAATCCAGAGCTGAAGAAATTACAGATATATGGGGCAGGCCCCAAAATGATAGGCCTGGGCCTTATGGCTAAGGAGAAGACTCTGAGAAAGAAAGATAGCATACAACTAGGTAGGACTAAAATACTAATGGGTGAAATAGTGAAGAATCATGAGAAATAGGCTTTATTAATCTTGATGTTAAAAAGTTTGTTTTCACTTACTTTTGTTGTTCCTAGATGAAGAAGTAACCTGCCCCCCAACTGTTGTAGTGAAGGAGAAAACCAGTGGGTTTGGAAAAGTGGCATCATTTTCTGATGAGGACTTAAATCAAAATCTAGAAGCTTGTAATAAGATGACTATGCAGCTACGGAACAATCACAGCAGTACCCAATTTGTAAGGATGCACCAGTGATTTTATGATAATGTTTTGAACTATTGACATTAGAGCAAACCTAAAATTATTTCTTGTTTTAATTTATTATCTTTGTATAATTTTATTGCTTTCATTTTATATGCTATATATTTTATTAAAATGTATTTAGTCTCATGTAGCCCATGTGGGCTCTGACATGTTATACAAGCAAGGGTGTCGTCATTCCACCTCCTCACTGCTAGGATTACAGGTGTGGACTTTGAGATAGACCTCTGTTTTCACTTTTATGAAACTCTAACTCTCTTACCGTTTTTTTTTTTTTTTTTTTTTTTTTTTTTTTGAGACAGGGTTTCTTGTAGTTTTGGTGCCTATCCTGGATCTCGATCTGTAGACCAGGCTTGACTCGAACTCACAGAGATCCACCTGGCTCTGCCTTCTGATTGCTGGGATTAAAGGTGTGCACCACCACTGCCTGGCCTCTTTATAGTTAATGACCTGTACTGCTCCATTTTTCTCCAACATATAAAAATATGAGAGCTAGTGTTCTGTAGTATAGAGATAAGGTTTGTCTTCTTTAGTTAGAGTCTTAATGTTTCCATCTGAAAATCTGGAAGTTTGAGGGTTTTTTTTTTTTTTTTTTTCTTCTTTTTTAGTTTTATAAAGAGTGTCACTAATTTTTTTGATGGAGATTACATTAAATTTGCAGAACACTTTTAGTAGTACAACCATTTAATAATACGGCCAATCTGCAGCATAGAAAGTGTGTCTTTTAATATTTCACCAAGCAGGTCTTCTGTGTCTTAACATTTGTAGTGTAGTACTTTCTCATCATTCCCACCCTTATTGAGTTTATTTTGTTGTTAATTGTATATAAGTTTCTATGTTCTTCCTTGGAAAATTCATTGATGGTACATGGAAAAGCTATTGATTCTTTAGCAATACAGAACAAGATAGTGTCTTATCTAATAAGTATTTGCTTAGTTCTGTGTTTTGGAGGAAGTGTTACCTGTTTTTTCTCATTTAGCCTACAGCTTTCCATAGCTTGGTCTTTATTGTATTGAGCGATGTTCCTTTCTTCCTACTTTCTTAAAAAATTGTGAGAGCATATTCAACTTAGTCAAATGCCTTTTTCTCCTTGTTAGATGGCTCTGTAATATATGAAGTTAAGACTAAAATGTTATTTTAAATTAATTGATTTGTATATGATGAATTAACCTTTTATTCTTGGATGAAATAGTAATGATATTTGATCTTAATGTGTTTTTCTATTCAATATTAAAATATTTTATTGAAAAATTTTACATCTATGTTTATAAGGAGAATAATCTACAGTTTGTATTGTAGTTCCGAGTCCTTATCCAGTTTTGATATAATATAATTCAGGATTCAGAGTACTTACTCCTTCCCTTTTTTTTTAAATTTAATTTTTTTATTGATTTTAGATACCACCATCAGTTTCCCCTCCCTCCCCTTTGCCTGTCCCTCCTTCCCACCACCTCATTCTCCATCAGAGAGGATAAGGCTTCCTTGGGGAGTCAACAAAGGATAGCATATCAAGTTAAGGCAGGACCAAGCCCCTCCCCCCTGTATCAAGGCTGAGCAAGGTATCCCACCAAAGGGAATGGACTTCAAAAAGTCAGTTCATGTACCTGCCTTCTTTTCTCTTTATGGAATAGTTTGAGAAGTGCTGATGTTAGATGTCCCTTAAGTGTTTGGTAAAATTTGACAATGGATATGTCTGAAATTTTTTATGGTGAGAATTTTAGTTGTTGCCTAGTCATGTTGACAGGGAGGTTATTTATTTTAGTGACTTAATTTTAGATCATAAGTGTTTTTGAATTTATATATTTCTTACAGACTTTATAGCATTTTAAACTATAAATTTGCAAAATATTCCTTAATGGTCCTCTGGATTTTGTTAGAATCCATTGTAAAAACTCTATTTTGATCTCTATGTTAGTAGTTTGGATCTTCTTCCTTATTCATTTGGTGTAAGAGTTTGTCAGTCATAATTCTTCAAAAAAATTAATTCTTTTTTTATATTATTTAAACTGCTTGGCCATTAGCTCAGGCCTACCATTGTCTAGCTCTTAGTCTTATATTTAGCCCATTTCTATAAATCTATACTTTGCCATGTGGCTCGTGGCTTACCATTACCTTACATCTTTCTTGTTATGGCAGTGGCTGGTGGTGTCTCTCCCAAAAAATTAATTCTTTTAAGACTTGTTTTATGTATTATACTCCTTGTTTCCACTTTATCCACTTACTTTCTATCTTTCTATCTGCTATATTAGTATTTCATTCTTTTTGTTTTTCAAGAATCTTTAGGTACATTAGTGGGGCATTTTATTGGAGATCTCTGATTTTTTTTCTGCATATATGTAGTGTCAGTGTGTATATTAGTGTGCAGGAATGTGTGTACACTTACACCCTTTTCTATATGATGGACTGAAGTACATAGTGGGAGTTTTATAGCCAACTTGTTTTCTGAGACATGATATCTCACTTAACCTACTAATAGTTTGGCTGTCCGGAAAGATCTTGGGATTGGCCTGCTTTTCCCTATTTCTTGAAATTAGGTAACTAATCTGTCCTTCATATAAACAAGGTTTAACTCAGGTTTTATTGACCAAAATTTTGATTCAAAAGCTTTTGGCCAGACACTTTGACTGTTGGGCTATATTCCAAATTCCTCTCTGATTTTTTTCTTTTTTAATATTTAAGTTCTTTTAACTGTAAACTTTCCTCTAGAAACTGATTTATCCATATCACAGAGGTTGTAGTCAGTTGTGCTGTCATTTTCACTTGATTCTAGACCCTTGATTTCTTTAATGACCTGTGGTTTACTTGAAAGTTTCTATGTATTCTTGTAGTTTCTGTGCTATTGCTCTCTTTTTTAAACTTAGGTTTTTGTTTTTTATGTATGGGTGTTTTGCCTTCATGTATGTCTATGCACCATGTGGTTGCTTGATACTTCTGAAGGTGAGAAGAGAGCATTGGATTGCTTGTAACATTGGATACAGATGGTTGTGAACCACCATGTGAGTGCTGGAAATCAAATCCCAGGACCTCTGAAACATCAGCTAGTATGACCTGCTGAGCCACTCCTGTAGATCATCTGTGCTTTCTCATGTTATTGATTCCTGATTTTATTCTACTAAGATACGAGGAATTACATCAACATTTTTGTATTTGTTTATTGATTTAATGCTGATAATGTGGTTGATTTTAGAGATGTTTCCCTCTGCAACAGAGAATTGTATTAAATTCAGTTAATCCATGGAATAATTTAACACAAGTTCTGTACTGATTTTTTTGTTTAGAAGGCTGTCAGAAGAAAAGAGTTGACTTTTCAAATTCCACACAATTATTACATCAGACTTAACCTTTTTTGCCTTTAAAAGAAGTAGTTTTTTTTTTCTTTCTGAAATTGGAAGCATCACAATTTAGTACAAAAATATATACAAATTGTTGTATATTCTTGGTGAATCCTTACCTTTACTAGTATATAGTGAGATTTTTAACTTTTCTTACAAGTTATATTTTCAGTCTACTTTATTGGGTATCAAGAATAGATAATCCTTTTCCAGTTAAGAACAGTTTAAAACACAACAGTGCAACAAGGTACAAAATTGTCAGTAATAAAGAAGGAGTAAGTAAAGAAAATAAACATTAGCATAAAAATCAGTGATCGGTCTTCCATCAGTCAGTGTGTTTCTTCCTAGTTGTGATTAGTTGAAGTTGAAGTCTTTTTAGTCCTTTGTCTCAAATTGCAGCTCTCTTTCTGATCTTTTCTATGCACAGGATTTCATATCACTATTACTGAGAGGATATATGATATTTAGGTCATCCACCTGGGAGGGGGAACTGGTTGAGTGGTGGGGATTGTAGTTAGGGAGGAGTTTAGTATTTCCCAGGAAGGGATGGGAACAAAAAAGGCTCTAGGACTGAGTGGATGAGGTGGAAGATGTTAGCAGAAGTTAGGGCTCTGAGTGAGAGACAAGTGCACGTGGGGAGGATGGGTGGAGTATGTTGGGATATTTGGTGTAGAGTTGGTGTAGTTTTGGGTCCCCAGTTAGGAATGGCAAGGATTGGTCAGGAGGGTGGGAGGAGCTGTTGGTTTAATGCCCTCCCGTAGAGCAGGGAGGTCCTGGGATAGAAGGGGTGAGTAGTTGGCTAAGCAGGATATGAAGTCTGCCTAGTGAACTGCCTGGTGAATTGTAGCACAGATGAGTGGAGCTAGTTGGGGTGGGTGAATTGGTATTGGGGAAGGCAAGTTTAGGTTCCCTGAGCAAACAAGGTTATCTGTGCAAGTGTAAGTTAGGCTTATGGAAGAGACCAGGTGAGTTTTATGTCATTGAATATTTTCCTTTGCTTTCTGCGAGACAGGGTCATAATGTATCCCTGCCCAGCCTAGCTATATGTCTGAGTGTATACTTGAATTTCTAACTATCACACCTCCATCTCAAGTGCTGAAATTAGAAGTGTGTGTGGGCTTGTTTGTTTATATAATGTTGGAGACAGAACTCAAGTCTTCATGAGTACTAAGTAACTCTTCTGCTAACTGAGCTACACCTTAAGCTCCAGTACTGAATTTTCTAAAAGAGGACTTCATTGTTGCTTTCCAAATATTTTCAGCATGATCCAAAAATTAATGTATTGTTATGATTACTTATGTACCATTGCATTTTCCAACAGACAGCATATTTGAGAATTTTCTTTTTTTTAACATTTTTTAAAAATTTTATAATTTAATTTTACATATCAGCCACAGATCCCCTGTACTCCCTCCTCCTGTCCCCCTTCTCCTCCCTGCCCTCCCCTCAATCCACCCCCTATTCCCATCTCCTCCAGGGCAAAGACTCCCCTGTGGATTCAGCTCAGCCTGGTAGATTCAGTCCAGGCAGGTCCAGTTCCCTCCTCCCTTCACCTAGGCTGAGCAAAATGTCCCTGCATAGGCCCCAGGCTCCAAACAGCCAGCTCATGCACTAAGGACTGGTCCCTGTCCCACTGCTTGGGGGCCTCCTAAATAGTTCAAGCTAATCAACTATCTCACTTATCCAGAGGGCCTGATTCAGTTGGGGGCTCCTCAGATTCATGTGTTTTCACTAGTTTGGCTATTTGTCTCTGTGCTTTTTGCAATCATGGTCTCAACAATTGTCGCTCATACAATCCCTCCTCTTTCTCGCCAATTGGACTCCTGGAGCTCCACCTGGGGCCTGGCTGAGGATCTCTGCATCCACTTCCATCAGTTATTGGATGAGAGTTCTACCATGACAGTTAGGGAGTTTGGCCATCTGTCACCAGAGTAGGTCAGTTTGGGCTTTCTCTTGACCATTGCCAGTAGTCTATTGTGGAGGTATCTTTGTGGATTTCTGGGGACCTTCCTATTCTCATGAGGTCTTCATTTATCATGGTCTGTTATTCCTTGTTCTCCCTCTCTGTTCTTGATCCAGCTGGGATCTCCCACTCCCTAAGCTCTCTTTCCTCCACCCTTGCCCTCCCCCCCACCCCCCATCATGTCTAGTTTGCTCATGTCTCATGTAGATGTCATCCATTTCTCTGTTGTTGGGTGATTCCTGTGTCTTTCCTAGGGTCCTGTTTTCTAGGTAGCCTCCCTGGAGTTGTGAGTAGTAGTCTAGTTATCCTTTGTTTTACATCTAGTAGCCACTAATGAGTGAGTACATACTATGTTTGTCCTTCTGAATCTGGGTTACCTCACTCAGGATAATTTTTTTTTTTCTAGATCCATCCATTTACCTGTAAACTTCATGATGTCATTGTTTTTCTCTGCTGAGTAGTACTCCATTGTGTATAAGTACCACATTCTCTTTATCCATTCTTCAGTTGTTTCCAGGTTCTGGCTATCATAAATAATGCTGCTATGAACATAGCTGAGCATGTGCTCTTGTGGTGTGATTGAGCATTCCTTGGGAAGGAATTGAGTCTCAATAGCCTAGAAACTTGGGATAGGTATATAGAGGAACCAGCAGCATACATATTTACTTTCTTTTTCCTAATAGATGGATTTATATGTTTGCCGAATATGCTCTCGTGGGGATGAAGATGATAGGCTTCTTCTTTGTGATGGCTGTGATGATAATTATCACATCTTTTGCCTATTGCCACCCCTTTCTGAAGTCCCCAAGGGGATATGGAGGTGCCCAAAGTGTGTCTTGGCGGTAAGAGTTGTCCATAGACATTTGAATCATAAGTTGTGGTCATTTTCTTTTATTTATCCTTTGGATTAAGGTGGAGTAAAATTAATAGAGAAGACTTTGATTGGCTGATGGTGAGCAAGAATAATGGGATAGTATAGCTGAAAGAGGGTTTAGATTTAAATTAGGTAGAGAATATAATGATTCACATATTGTGAAAATAATAGTAAAGGAAAGAAAAATCTTTATTAAATACTGAAAAACTTGAAAATGTTTAAAAATGTAATAAAATATGAATGGCCTCCTACCCTCCTCTCTCTGACCTTTGATTTTTGTCTTACTGAATTTCTCCATGTTTTCAGGAGTGTAAGCGTCCCCCTGAAGCTTTTGGCTTTGAGCAAGCTACACAGGAATATACTTTGCAGAGTTTTGGTGAGATGGCTGATTCCTTCAAGGCTGACTACTTCAACATGCCTGTACATGTATGTGTCTGAGGAATTAATGTCTCATAGTGTTTTGATAGCAAATTCCAATGATCCATGATTATCTTTTTACCTCTTCTCATAGATGGTGCCTACAGAAGTTGTGGAAAAGGAATTCTGGAGGCTGGTGAGCAGCATTGAGGAAGATGTGACAGTTGAGTATGGAGCAGACATTCACTCCAAAGAATTTGGCAGTGGATTTCCTGTCAACAATAGCAAATGGAACTTATCCCCTGAAGAAAAGGTAATGTATTAATATGTACTAAAGTCTGACTAAGAAGAATCATGTTAGCACTTTAAATCAGTCCTTAGGTTCTTCCAAATAGTATTGATCTCACATGAGTTATAAAACCACATAAATTTTCATAACTGTTACTGTCACTTTTTTAAATGTAAATGTTGAAACTTTGCCCCTGTTTATGTTTGTAGTAAAGAAAAACATTTTGTTTCTATTTATACTGTCCTTCCCTTTTATTGAAAATAGATTATTTTTCTCATGTAATATATCCTGATTACAGTCCCCCCCAACTCCTTTCAGTTAGTCCCTAACTCCACTCCTCTCTGAATTCACTTTCGTACTGTTTGTCATTAGAAAAGAACATAGTTTTAAGAGATACGAGCCTATTATGACAAAATAAAATAAAGTAAGTTTTGTTATTTATTTATGGCTAATATCCAAATATAAGTGAATAAGAACCATATTTACCTTGCTGGGTCTGGGTCTACTTCATTTGGGATGATTTATTTTTCAATCTATTTGCCTGCAAATACCATGATGTCTTTTTTTTTTTAAAACAGTTGATTAATACTCCATTGTATAAATGTATCATCCATTCTTCCGTTGAGGTTTATTTAGGTTGTTTCCAATTTGTGGCTGTTATAAATAGATGATCAATGAATATGGTTGAACAAATATCTTGCGGTAGGTTGGAGTGTCCTTTGGGTACATGCCCAGGAAAGGTATAGCTTAGTCTTGAAGTAAACCAATTCCCGTCTATCTGAGGAACCACCACACTGATTTCCATAGTGCCTCCCTAAGGTTGCACTTAGACCAGCAGTGGATGAGTGTTCCCCTTGCTCCACATCTTCATCAGCATGAGCTGTCCCTTGTGTTATTGATCTTAGCCATTCTGACAGGTATAATCTCAAAGTTGTTTTGATTTGCATTTCCCTGATGACTAAGGATGTTTCTCAGTCATTTGAAATTATGCTATTCAGAATTCTCTTTTTTGATCTATACTCCATTTTAAAATTGGATTATTTGTTTTTTGTTATCTAGTTTCTTGAGTTCTTTATATATTTATATATCTATCAGATGTATGTATATATTTATATATCTTTTACCAGATTAATGTTCTCCCATTTTGTCCTATTAACTGTATTCTTTGTCTTACTGAAGTTTTTCAGTTTCATGATAGTTTATCAGTTGTTGATCTTAGTGGCTCTGCTATTGGTATTCTGTTCAGGAAGTTGTCTCCTGTGCCCATGTGCTCAAGGCTATTCCTCACTCTCCATTCTATCACATTTGGTGTATATGGTTTTATGTTGAGTCTATGGTCAATTTGGACTTGAGTTTTGTGCAGGGTAATGGATCTATATGTGTTCTCTACATGCAGCAATCAGTTTGAACAGCACCATTTGTTGAAAATGCTGTCTTTTTCCTAGTGTGTATTTCTGGCTCCTTTATCAAAAATCAGGTGTCCATAGATGTGTTTATTTATGTCTGAGTCTTCAGTTCCATTGATCAGTGTATCTGTTTCCAGTCTCAATACAGTCTGTTTTTATTACTATAGCTCTGTAGTACAGTTTGAAATGGAAAATGATAATATCTCTGGTGGTTCTTCTATTGTTATTTTATTCAGTATTATTTTAGCTATCCTGTGTTTTTTTTTGGGTTTCTATATGAAGTTGAGAATTGTCTTCAATTTCTGTGAAGAATAGTCTTAGAATTTTGATGGGATTGCATTGACTCTGTAGATTGCTTTTCGCAATTTTTTACTATGTTAATCCTACCAGTCCATAAGCACAAAGAGATTTTTCTGTCATCTAATGTCTTCTTCAGTGTCTTTCTTCAGAGGCTTGAAAATTTTATTATACATGTCTTTCCCTTGCTTGGTTGGAGTATATTTTATAATATTTGTGGTTGTTGGGAAAGGTGTTGTTTCCCTAATTTCTTTCTCATTCTGCTTATTACTCGTATATAGGAGAGCTACTCAGTTTTGTGAGTTTGCTTTCTATTCGGCTCCATTACTGGTCCAGCTGAGTTTCCAGATGGAATTTTTAGGGTTACTTTATGCATACTGTCATATCATTTTTAAATAAAGATACTTTGTTCTCCTTCAGTTGTCTTATTGCTGTAGCTAGAACTTCAAGTACTAAACTTCAAGTACTATATTGAATGGATATGGAGAGAGTGGACAACTTTGTATTATTCCTTGTATTTTAGTGGAGTTTCTCTCCATTTAATTTGATGTTGGCGATACGCTTGCTGTAAACTCCCTTTATTGTGCTTAAGTATGTTCCTTATATGCTTTTGTTATGAAGGGGTGTTGAATTCTGTCAAAAGCTTTTTCAGTATCTAATGAGATGATCATATGATTTTTTTCTTCCAGTTTGTTTATATGGTAGATTGCCTTGACTGATTTTCATATATTGAAGCATCCCTGCATCCTGGGATGAAGCCTTCTTGATCATAATTGAGATGTGTTCTTGGATTTAGTTTTTAAGTACTTTACTGAGAATTTTTGCATTTATGTTCATGAGGGAAATTGGTCTGTAATTATTTTTGTTGGGTCTATGTGGTTTGGGTATCAGAAATAATAACTGTAAACTTTGTAAAATGAGTTAGGAAGTGTTCCATCTATTTCTGTTTTGTGGGATAATTTAAGGGAGTACTGGTGTTAGTTCATCCTTGAAAGCCTCTTAGAATTCTGTGCTAAAACTATCTTGCCTTGGGCTTTGTTGTTAGCGAGACCTTTATTGACTGCTTCTATTTCAGTAGGGGTTCTAGGCTTGCTTTTCTGATCTTTATTTAACTTTGGTAAAGAGTATGTATCAGGAAAATTACCCATTTCTTTTATATTTTGAAATTTGGTGGAGTCAGGCTTTTAAAATACATCCTCATGATTCTCTGGATTACCTCACATTGCCTCAATGTCTGTTGTTTTGTCCCCCTTTTTATTTCTGATTTTGTTAATTTTGATTTTCTCTTGACCTTTTAGGTACTTTGGATGAAGTTTTGTCAATCTTAGTGATTTTTTTTTTTTTTTAAAGAACCAACTTTTTGTTTCATTGATTCTTTTTGTTTATATTTTATTGATTTTAGCCCTCAGGTTTTTTTTTTTTTTATTGCTGTCTAATATTGGGTGTGATTACTTCATTTTGTTGTAGAGCTTTCAGGCTTGCTATTAAATTATTAGTGTGAGATCTATTATTACTTGTTTATTTGGTTGGGTTTTTTGTTTTCTTTTTCTGAGTACTTAGTTCTCTGAATTTGCCTCTTCAAACTGCTGTTGTGCTCAGTAAGTTTAGTTTTGTTGTGTTCAATTTGTTTCCATTGAGTTTTAGAAAAGTCTTTGATTTCTTTCTTATTTCTGTCTTGACAGTTTTTATTTTATTTTATTTTTAAATCCAGTAGTTTCCATGAGTTTGTAAGCTTTCTGTTGTTATTATCCAGCTTTTTTTCTTGTTTTATTTTTTTGGGGGGGGGTGGTTTTTTGTATTTTTGACACAGGGTTTCTTTATAGCCCTGCCTGTACTGGAACTTGTTCTGTAGACCAGGCAAATCTCAAACTCACAGAGATCTGCTTGGCTCTTGCCTCCTGAGTGCTGGTATTAAAGATTGCCAGTCAGATAGGATGCAGGGAGTTATTTCAATTTTCCTGTATCTGTTGAGACTAGCTTTTTGTTTGAGTACATGGTCAATTTTTGAGGAAATTCCATGAGGTACTGGGAAGAAGGTATATTCTTTTGTCTTTGGGTAAAGTGTTTTGTAGGTCCTATAGATTCATATGTTCTTTTGATTTGTAACATCTGTCAGCTTTAGCATTTCTGTATTTAGATTTTGTCTAAATGACAAGTCTGTTGGTGAGGCTGGTGTATTGGAGTCTCTCACTGTCAGTGTGTGGGGGTCAGTATGTGATTTAAGCTACAGTAGTGTTTCTTTTACTAATTGCCTTTGCGTTTTGGATGTAGATGTTAAGAATTGCAATGTCATCTTGGGGGATTTTTTTCCTTTAATACACTTGTAGTGTTATTCCTTATTTCCTTTGATTAGTTTTGATCTGAAGTCTATTTTGATAGATATTAAAATAGTTACAGCAACTTGGTTCTTGGGTACAGCACAGGCTGAAAGCAGTTGGTGAGTAACCAATATCTTTTTCCAACCTTTTATCCTTAGGTAATATCTATCCTTGGTATTAAGGTCTGTTTCTTGAATACAACAGAAAGATGAATTCTGTTTTCACCTTCATTTTGTTAGTCTGTGTCCTTTGATTGGGGAGTTGTTAGAGTTGATATTGAGAGATATATGTGACCAATGTTGTTGATTCCCGTTACTTAGTTTTTGTTGTTTGTGGTGGTAGTAATTACTCATGTTTCCTATTTTTTATTTTGCGGGGATGAGATTATTTATTCTCTGTGTTTTTTGTGGTTATAATTAACCTCCTTAGGTTAGAGTTGTCCTTCTAAGAAGCACATTCTGTAGGGCTTGATTTGTAAATAAATGTTGCTTAAATTTGGCTTTATCATGGAATGTCTTGTTTTTTCCATTTATGGTGATGGAAAATTTTGCTGAGTATAGTATTCTGGGCTGGCATTCATGGTCTCTTTGTCCAGCACATCTGTCCAGACGCTCCTGGCTTGTAGAGCCTCCATGAGACTTAGGGTATAATTCTAATAGGTCTGCCTTTATATGTTACTTGACCTTTTTCCTTTGCACCTGTTAATATTCTTTATTCTGTATGTTAGTGTTTGATTATTATGTGGTGAAGGGACTTTCTGTTCCAGTCCAGACTGTTTGGTGTTGTGTAAGCTTCTTGAATCTTCATCGGCATGTCCTTCTTTAGGTTGGGAAAGTTTTCTTCTCTGGTTTTGTTGAAAATTCTTTTCTGGGCATTTCAGCTGGGTTTCTTCTCCTTCCTTTTTTCCTGTTGTCCTTAGAGTTGGTCTTTTTATGGTGTTCCAGAATTCCTGGATATTTTGTGTTGGAAGTTTTTTAGATTTAACATTTTCTTTGACCAACCTATTTCTGGATCTTCAATGTCTGATTTTCTTTATTTCATCTCTTGTAGTTTGTTGATGAAGCTGGCCTCAGTAGTTTAAAAGTTTTTAAAAGTTAAAAGTTTAAAAGTTTTAAACTTTTCATTTCCATTGTTACCTTATTTTGGGTTTTCTTTGTTGATTCTATTTCCATTTTCATGTCTTGAACAGTGTTATTCATTTCCTCCCACAGTTGTTTGTATTTTTCTGGATTTCTTTAAAGGATTTGTTCATTTCTTTGTTGAATGCCTCTATTACTGAAGCTTGTGAAACCAGCTCTCAGGACTGTATGCAGAATTGCAAGAAAGAATGCTTTCTAGATTAGCCGGACTTAGGAAAAATTCTTAAAGACTCATGAGACAAAAACTGAGGGTCATGCACTTTATTTTTCCAACTCTGATTCCCTACACT
Source organism: Onychomys leucogaster (assembly GCA_949786385.1). Lineage (NCBI taxonomy): Eukaryota > Metazoa > Chordata > Mammalia > Rodentia > Cricetidae > Onychomys > Onychomys leucogaster. The sequence goes on from CATKUP010000062.1 coordinate 100,456, forward strand.
GCTTTATTCACACAGCATATATACACATTCAGCAATAAGCTTTTGACAATAAAAAAGGGTTACAAAGGCGATTTCAGGGAGTTTTTAAAAACAGAGAACACAGAAAAACTACATCCTCCTTGGCAGTTGGAGAGAGAATCGAGCAAGCATTTTAACTAGAGCCATGAATGTGCAGTTAGCTGGGGGCATTTTCACCCTGAATTTCTAGAACAGTTAGTGTTGGGTGCTTTCCCAAGGGACTTTTCAGGACAGTGGTTAGAAACCAAAGATGGCTTCAGCTGGGACAAGATGGAGAAACCTTTGCCATGCCACAGAATAGACTTCTCCTTACAGTTTTAAAGAATAGAACAGTTCTAGAAAATGCATCATTAATTTTCCATTTGTGTATATATACTAAATATAGTAATATAAAAAGTGCTACAAATAAATCTTACTAGTTAATAAGATGGCTTTTGCAGCAGTTTTTGTAGTTAATATCAAATTCTACTTATTTAGAAATAACTGCCTCAATGAGGAACAAAAATATAATGAAGTATTTTGTAAGCTACATATTTTATGTTGTACATCAAGGAATTATTCATTGTATAATTATTGTTTCCCTTTCTTGATATAAGGCAAGAGAATCAATATTTTTACCTTCATATAATATATTGATTTTAGGGGAGAGATGATCTACCTAAACCAAAATAGAGACTTGAGAATGTAATTAATTCAGCTAATAAATGTGACTAAAGTTTTCTTTGAGATTTACTCATGTAACTGTTACTAAGTAGTTTCCTGCAGATAAGACTTTGAACTTTTAGTAAAAGGAGTCTACTATGAATAACTGCAAACAGAGAAATCACCTATAACCTGTCTTAGTAATATTTCTAATTGTTTTGTTAGAAAATTAGTAACCTACTTAATACTTTGAAGTCACAAATCAAAATAGTTAGCTCCTCAGCTATGAAGTGTAAACCATAGTGCTAAATGACATTAGATAGTATCTCATGTAGCTCAGGCTATATATAATTCGAGTGTGTGTGTGTGTTTGTGTGTGTGTGTGTGTGTGTGTGTGTGTGTGTGATAATTGTTTTAGGGTTTCTATTGCTCTGAAGAGACACCATGACCATGGCAACTAAGGAAATCCTTTAACTGAGGTAGGTTATAGTTCAGAGGTTTAATCCATTATCAACATGGTGCTGGAGAAGGAGCTGAGTTTCCTATATCTTGTAGGCAACAATAAGTGAACTGATGCACGGTGTGTGGCTTGAGCATATATGAGACCTCAACGCTCACTCCTACAGTGACACACTTCCTCCCTAACAAGACCACACCTTTTCCAAAAAGCCACTCTATGTAGTAGTGCCACTCCCTTTGGGGGTATTTTTTTTCAAACCATCATAGTAGTCAACGGAAAGTGTATGTCTCTCACCCTTACATATTTTAGTTGCCCATAGTTCTTTGTGGTTAAGGTCCCTGTGTGATTTTTCTCCAATGTTAGCATGTCTTATTGGTATTGTATTTATTTAGGTCTTGTTTACACTGTTACATTGTTGAGATGTCATAGCTTAGTTTTCCTGACATTTCTAGGAGATACAATTTCATAGTATACTTACTTGTCCCCCCACCCTTAAAATGTTTCCACACTATCTTTGCTGGTGGTTTTTGAGCTTTAGGTGCATGTATTATGTCGTAGATGTATCTGTAGTAACTAAACACTTCATTATCACTTGTTCTCTATATTTTGACCTATTGTGGTTCTCTGTGATGGTTTCTTTCTGTTGTGAAGAAAAGCTTCTTTGATATTTAGTGTGAACAAATATGTGGCATTTTCCTTTCTAGGTCTGGGTTACCTTAATGAGTTGCTGGTTCCATCCTGCTGCCTGGAAACTTCATTATTTGATTTTTCTTTACACCTTAAAACTATTCTTTTTTGTATATAAATATCATTTTCATTATTATACTTTTTGTTTTTGTTTTAGACAGGGTATTACTATATAACCCCAACTGGCCTAGAACTCACAGATCTATCTGCAATTGAATTCAGAGTTGGGCGTGTATCACCATGTCAGGCTTATAGATGCTTTTTTAATATGTCTTCAGAAGAAAAGATTTCTAGATCATATATTTCAAGATTGAATTCAAAGATACCCTGAAGTATTTTACTGATAACTTACCATGTTGTAGTAGCAATATAACCATATATTTATATATTGAGTAGGTAGCATTGGATATTGTCAGATTGCTGATTTATGAAGTATAACATCTTTATTGTTTTACTTTGTGTTCAAGTATCAAGACCAAAAATTTTCATTTGTTTGTATTGCTTGAAAGATTTGTTCAAACAATTAATTATATTTGTATAGTATACAATTACACATTTATCCATAGACAAGAAAAATATATCCAGTATACTTGTACTTGTTAATCTGGTCAATAATAAATTGAATTGTAAACGATTTTATAGTGGTTTTTTTTTTTTAAGTTCACATAATGAAGATTTAGAAATTTTTAGAATTTTTATTATTAACAAATTTTCTATTCATTTTACATATCAACTACAGATGCCACATCTCCTCCTTCCTGAACTGCCCACTGTCCCCCCCAAATCACTCCACATTCTCACCAAGGTCTCCCATGGAGAGTCAGCAGAGCCTGGTATATTCAGTTGAGGCAGGTCCAAGTCCCTCCTCTGTTCTCCTTGCACCAAGGCTGCAAAAAGTGTCTCACCATAGTCACTAGGCTTCAAACACCCACTCATGCACTAAGGACTGGTCCAGGTCTCACTGCCTGGGGGTCCCTAAAACAGTTCAAGCTAAACAACTGTCTCACTTATCCAGAGAGCCTGGTCCAGTTCCATGGAGCCTCTCAGCTATTAAGAAAATTTAAGTTTTCTGCATGGCGACAGATACGCAGATCCATTTGCAATCTTCTGCATGTTGACATCCAGTTATTCCAGCATCAGTTGTTGAAGATGCTTTCTTTATTCCATTGTACAGTTTTGGCTTCTTTGTCAAAAATCAGGCATTCATTGGTATGCAGATTAATGTCACGGTCTTCAGTTCAATTGCATTGGTCCACATGTTGTTTTTTATTCCAATACCAAGCTGTTTTTATTACTGTAGCTCTACACTAGAGCTTGAATTCGGGGTTAAGGTGCCTCCAGAGGTTGTTTTATTGTACAGGATTCTTTTGGCTTTCCTGGATTTTCTGTTTTTCCATATGAAGATGAGGGTTATTCTTTCCAGGTCTGTGAAGAATTGTGTTGGGATTTTGATGGGGATTGCATTGAATTTATAGATTGCTTTTGGTAAAAGATTTTTACTATGTTTACTATCCATGAGCATGGGAGATCCTTCCATTTTCTGATATCTTCTTCAGTTTCTTTCTTCAGAAACTTGAAGTTCTTTTCATACATGTTCTTTGCTTGCTTAGGTAGAGTTACCCAAAGGTATTGTATATCACTTGTGGCTATTGTAAAGGGTGATATTTCTTTCTCAGCCTGCTTATCATTTGTGTATAGGAAGGCTACTGATTTTTTTTTTTTCTTTCTAATTTTCCAAGACAGGGTTTCTCTGTGTAGCTTTGTGCCTTTTCCTGGAAATCACTTGGTAGCCCAGGCTGACCTTGAACTCAGAGATCCGCCTGCCTCTGCCTCCTGAGTGCTGGGATTAAAGGCATGTGCCACCACTGCCCGGCAGCTACTAATTTTTTTTTTTTTTCGAGTTAATCTTGTATCCTGCTGCATTACTGAAGTTGTATGAGTTCCTTGGTCAAAATTTTGGGGTCACTTATGTATACTAACATGTCATCTGCAGATAGGGACAGCTTGACTTCTTTTCAATTTGTATCCCCTTAATCTCTTTATGTTGTCTTATAGCTCTGGCTAGAACTTCAAGTAGTATATTGAATAAGTAGGGGGAGAGGGGACAGCCTTGCCTTGTTCCTGATTTTAGTGGTAGTGCTTTGAGTTTCTCTCCATATGTTTAGGTATATTCCCTGTATTCCTGATCTCTGCAAGACCTTTATCATGAAGGGGTGTTAGATTTTGTTAAATGCCTTTTCTGCATCTAATGAAATGATCATGTGGTTTTTTTTTTTTTTTTTTCAGTTTGTTTATATGGTGTATTACATTGACAGACTCGTGTGTGTTGAACTACCCTTGCATCTCTGGGATGAAGCATACTTGATATGGTGGATAATTGTTTTGATGTGTTCTTGGAGTCTGTTTGCTAGAATTTTATTGAGTATTTTTGCATCAGTGTTCATGAGGGAGATTGGTCTGTAGTTCTCTTTTTTTGTTGCATCTTTGTTTGGCTTGGGAATCAGGGTAATTGTAGCCTCATAGAAGGAGTTTGGTAATATACCTTCTGCTTATATTGTGTGGAACAATTTAAAGAGTATTGGTATGATCTCTTTGAAGATCTGGTAGAATTTTCCACTGAAACCATCTGGTCCTGGGCCTCTTGGTTGGGAAACTTCTAATGACTTTTCTATTTTCTTAGGGATATTGGCCTATTTAAATAGTTTATCTGGTCTTAATTTGACTTTGGTATGTGCTACCTATCCAGAAAATTGTACATTTCTTTCAGATTTTCCAATTTTGTGGAGTATAGGTTTTTGAAGTATGACCTTATGATTCTCTGGATTTCCTCATTGTCTGTTGTTATGTCCCCCTTTTCATTTCTGATTTTGTTAATTTGGATGCTCTCTCTCTGTCTTTTGGTTAGTTTGAATAAGGGCTTGTCTATCTTGTTGATCTTCTCAAAGAACCAACTCTTTGTTTCGTTAATCCTTTGTATTGTTCTCTTCATTTCTATTTTATTGATCTCAGCTCTCAATTTGATAGTTTCCTGGCATCTGTTCCTCCTGGGAGACTTTGCTTCTTCCTGTTTAAGGGCTTTCAGGTGTGCTATCAAGTCACTAGTGTGAGATTTCTTCAGCTTGTTTATGTGGGCATTCAGTGCTATGAATTTCCCTCTTAACACTGCTTTCAATGTATCCCGTAAGTTTGGGTATGTGGTGTATTCATTTTCATTGATCTCTAAGAAGTCTTTAATTTCTTTCTTTATTTCTTCCCTTACCCATTGGTGATTCATTTAAGCTTTGTTCAGTTTCCATGAGATTGTAGGATTTCTGTAATTTTTTGTTGTTGAAATCTAACTTTAAGTTGTGGTGGTCCAATAAAATACAGGAAGTTATTCCAGGTTTTTTTTTTTTTTGTTTTTTTTTTTTTAATCTGTTGAGATTTGCTTTGGCACTGAGCATGTGGTCAATTTTAGAAAAGGTTCTATGTGTTGCTTAGAAAAAGGTATATTCTTTTGTGTTAGGGTGGAATGTTGTATAGATATCTATTAAGTCTATTTGAGACATAATGTCTGTTAGGTCCCTTATTTCTTTGTTAAGTTTTAGTCTGGCAGATATATCCAGTGGTGAGAGTGGGGTGTTGAAATCTATCACTACTAATGTGTGGTATTTAATGTGTGGTTTAAGTTTTAGGAATTTTTTTTTTTTTTTTTTTACAATTGTGGGTGCCCTTGTATTGTGGCATAAATGTTCAGAATGAGACTTCTTGGTGTATTTTCACCATGATAAGTATGTAATGTCCTTCTCAATCTCTTTCGATTGATTTTAGTTTGAAGTCTATTTTATTAGATATTAGGATACCTAAACAAGCTTGCTTCTTAAGTTCATTTGATTGAAAAGTCTTTTTCCAGTCTTTTATTCTGAGGTAGTGTCTGTCTTTAAAGTTGAAGTATTTTTCTTGTATGCATCAGAAGGATGGATCCATTTTTTGTATCCATTCAGTGAGCTGTGTCTTTTTAAAGGTGAATTGAGACCATTGATATTAATAGATGTTAATGAACTTTTCCCTTTGCAGCTCTTCATATTTTTTCTCCATTCTGTATGTTTCTTTTCTTTTTTTTTTTCTTTTTCCAGAGCTGAGGACCGAACCCAGGGCCTTGCGCTTGTTAGGCAAGCACTCTACCACTGAGCTAAATCCCCAACCCCTATTCTGTATGTTTATTGGTTTGATTATTATGTGGTGAGGGGGTCTTTTTTTTTTTTTTTTTCTAGTCTACTTGGTGTTCTGTAAGCTTCTTGTATCTTCATAGGCATTTCCTTCTTTATGTTGGGAACGTTTTCTTCTATGATTTTGTTGAATATATTTTCTGTTTCTTTGAGTTGGTATTCTTCTCCTTCTCTCCCTATTATTCTTAGTTTGGTATTTTTCAGGTTGCACCAAATTTCTTGTATGTTTTTTGTTACGACTTTTTGGCTTTAGTGCTTTCTTTGACTGATGAATCTATTTACTGTATTGTATCTTCAACACCAGAGATCCTCTCTTCCATCTCTTGCATTCTGTTGGTTATGCTTGCATCTGTAGTTCCTGCTCATTTAATCAGACTTTCCATTTCCAACATTCCCACAGTTTGTGTCTTTTTTATTGCCTCTATTTCAGTTTTCAAACTGTTTCATTCACCTGTTTAATTTCTTTTGTTTTGGCTTTCTTTAAGGGATTTATTTCTTCCAGTTTTTTCTTTGTCTTGTCTTCAATTTCTTACATTTTTTTGTTGTCTTTTCATTTGTTTAAGGACATTTTTCATTTCCTCTTTAAAGACCTTTATCATCTTTTTAAAGTCATATTTAAGGTCGATTTCTTCTGTGTTGGGATGTTCAGGTCTTGCTGATGTAGAACCACTATATTCTGATGGTGCTATATTGGTAATTATTTTGTTGACTGTATTTTTGCACTGCTGTCTACCCATCTCTTCCTCAACTCCTTGTAAGTGGTGTTTGTGTCTGAGGCAGCCTCTCTTGGTCTGATTGACACTGTTAGTCCATTGGGAGATCTTGGTCTAATTGGGGTTCTTGGCCCAATAGGTGCTGATGGACTCTGTGTCTCAGGGAGCAGCTCTTATTGTAATTGAAGCTAGTGGCCTGTCTCAGGAGCTGCTATTCCCAATTTGTGTAGTTCTGGTTTATGGCTCCAGGTGTCATTGTTGAGATAGGGATGGTGGCTTGGCTGCCTTTTAGAATTTTTCATCTTTCTTTTATAGTGCTAGATCCTGGTCATAGTTACATTTTTTTACTACCAGTATGCTCAGACTCTAAGTATATCTGAAAATGTGTGTGTGTGTTTGTAGAAAGGAATATAGAGGAAGTTTTTTCAAAATTCAGTTGAGTTTTCATTTCATAACTGTAAAGTGTAGTGCTCTATATTGTAATTACTCATTGCTTACATGAATTTTTATTTTCCACTACATTTTCCTTTGTGAACATTCCACTTTCTAGTCATTTAAAAATTCTTTTTCATACAATCTATTTTGATCATACTTACCGACTCCTACAACAACTTGTAGATCTTTCTCATAATCTACCTACCCTGCTCCATACTTGTTCTCTCTAAAAAATACAAACAAGCCAGAAAACAAATACACACATCCTTCTATGAAAACAGAAACCAGAATATACAAGCAAAAAACCACAATTTGATAGAGACTGTCCAGACAAAGCTAAGTGAAACAAGAAGTCTACAAAAATAGCATTGCATTCATTTTGTGTTGGCCAACTACTCCTGGGCTTGAACCATATCCTAAAATAGTTCTTATACCTTGTGAGATTTCATTTGGGAAAACTAAATTTTTACTTTGTTCTCAGTTGTATACATTGCAGATAACTTCTTAGAAATTGCCTGTGTCCACTCTCTCTCACTATTGGCCTCAAGCTGTGTGAGGCCTTTGTGTGTTGCCACATTTCTGTGAATTCATATAAGCACCAGTTCTCATTATATCTGGTAAAAACATAGTGTCATCCATCACCTCTTCTACATAGTTCTCTTAGCCTCAAGGAGAAGGGTTGGAGGAAGCATTGCATTTTGTTCTAAAATTGCAAAACCTTTAATCTTGTACTTGGGAGAGGTAGAGGCAGGTGGATCTCTGTGGGTTCGAGGCCAGCTTGGTTTACAGAGTGAGTTCTAGGACAGCCAGGACTATACATAGAAACCCTGTCTAAGAAAACCTAACAATCAAACAATAAAACTAAAATTGCCCTGCTGTGGGATGTCTTTCTGTATGCTATAAATCTGTGTTGCTCTGATTGGTTGATAAATAAAGCTGTATTGGCCTATGTCAGGGCAGGAAGGAGCCGGATGAAAAAAATCCAAGAGAGATAGTGAGAGAAGAAAGGAGAGGAAGGAGACACCATCCTGCCATCCAGGGAACAGCATGTAATGGAACACAAGTAAAGCCACAGAACTTTTGGTGACATATGGAGTAATAGAAATGTTCTGTCGGAGAACTGAAATCTAAATTCATTTGTAAAAGTGGGAAAGTTGGGGTTGAGGATTTAGCAAGCACAAGGCCCTGGGTTCAATCCTTAGCTCTGGTAAACCATAAAAAAAAAAAAAAAAAAAAAAAAAAAAAAAAAAAAAAAAAAAAAAAAAAAAAAAGTGGGAAAGTTTAAACCCTTTACGGGTATAGATTTGAATTCTCTACTTCATGCTTCCTGTGTCTTCCATCTTGTGCTGTCTGTTGTGCAAGTCTGAATTTGTGCCTGTCTGAAAGTTTACTGTCCAAATTTTTCACTTTTTGGCTAGAGTTATCCCAAGTTTTTTTTAGGCTATTGTGAAAGGTGCTGTTTCCCTGATGTCTTTTTGTCACTTGTACATAGGAAGGCCTGATTTTTGATGTTACTGTTTTTGTTGTTAATTTTGATTATTAATTCTGTATCCAACTACTTAATGAATTGTAATTATTACTTGTTTAATAATTGTTTAGTAACTGAACACATTTCCTCATGGTGTTTTTCAAAGTGTCTTTAATGTATAAAATCATATCATCTGCAAATTGCTTTCAATTTATGTCCTTTGAACACTAACTAGTCTTATCTCTAGCTAAGACTTTAAATACTATACTACATAAGTATGAAGATAGTGGACATCTTGTCTTGTTCCTGACTTAGTGGAATTGCTTTGAGTTTCCCTCTGTTTAGTTTGATGTTGTCTGTCACATGGTTGTAAACTGCCTTTATTTTGTTCAAGTATGTCCCTTGTATCCCTAAATCTCTACAGGACTATTATCATTATGGGTGTTGGATTTTCTCAAAATTCTTTTGTGTGTCTAATGAGATGATCATGTGGTCTTGGGATTTGAGTCTTTATGTGTTATTATATTTATTGATATACTATGTTGAATCATCCCTGCCTCTCTGGGGTGAAGTAATGTTGATCGTGTTATAAAATTTTTTTCAGTGTTTTCTTGAATTTGGTTTGCAAGAATCCAGTGAATATTTTGTATATATCTTCATTATACATTCTGTTTTGTTTAGTTTTCTTTTTTCTTTTGGTCTTTTTGGTAATTTTTGAATTAGGGCACTAATGGCTTTGTAAAAGTACATTAAGAAAAATTTCTTTGGTTTCCATTTGGAGAGATAATTTAAGGAGTATTTTTTAATATGAATCTTAAAGGTACTTATTAATAAAATCAAACCTTTGGCCAGTTATTGGGGTGAATGCTGGAAGATCAGAGAGACAGAACAAGCCACAGCTTCCTCACCTCACCAGTTCCTCAGCTGGTCTTGTTTCCTCAGACCACAAGCTTCTGTGTCCTCATCCCAATGGCTCTCAGCTGAACTGCTGCTTGAAAGCCTGAATGCTTAACCAGCCAAATGCTAAACCAGCCAAATGCTTCTAGTTTCTGGTCTTCATGCCTTATATTTCTTTCTGCTTTCTGCCATCACTCCCTGGGATTAAAGGCTGGATTTCTGAGATTAAAGGCATGTGTCACCATGCCTGGCTGTTTCTATTGTGGCCTTGAACTCAGAGATCCAGACGTATTTCTGTCTCTGAAATGCTAGGATAAAAGGCATGTGCTACCACTGCCTATCCTCATGTTTAATATTGTGGCCTTCCTGTTCTCCGACCCCAGATAAGTTTATTTCGGGGAACACACAATATTTTGGGGAACACAGTACCACCACAGTATTTGTGTTGGCCTTCCCTAATGGTCTGGTAGAATTCTAGGCTGACTCAATCTCACTTTTAGCTTTTTTTAGTTGGGATACTTAATTATTGCTTCTTTCACTATGGTTATTTTTGTTTATTTAAGTTGCTTGTTTGATTGTATTTTACTTCGGTAGGTTTTTATATATGAAGAAATTTATACATTTCTTTTAGATTTGTGTGTTTGGTGAAATACAGATTTTAAATTACCATGTCCTCATGACTCTCTGGTTTTCCTCAGTGTCTCTGATCCTCATTTTCATCTCTAACTTTATTTAGATCTTCCATCTCCAGTTTACCCTTAATTTGACAAAGGGTTTATAAGTCTTGTTGGTTTTCTTAAAGAATCAACTCTTTGTTTCACTGTTTCTTTATATTGTTTCTTCTTGTTTTGTTTCTGTTTTAGTGATTTCAGTTCTTGCATTTTATTTTTCTTGCCATCTACTCTTGTGGTTGATTGATTTTTCTGGAGCTTTTAGGTGTATTACCAAACTACTAAAAGGAGCTTTCTAGTTGTTTTGTTTGTTTTTTTTTTTGGTTTTTTTGAGACAGGGTTTCTCTGTGTAGCTTTGGTACCTGTCCTGGATCTCGCTCTGTAGACCAGGCTGGCCTCGAACTCACAGAGATCTGCCTAGCTCTGCCTCTTGAGCCCTGAAATTAAAGGTGTGCTCTGCCACCACTCGGCCCAGTTTTTTGATGTAGGCACTCAGTACTATGAATTTACCTCTTAGAACTACCTTTATTCCGTTTCATAGATTTTGGTATGCTTTTATTTTCATTTTAATATTAAGCTGCCCTGTTTTCATGAATTTTTAAGGTTTCTGTTGTTTCTGTTTTGATATCCAGCTTTAATCTTTAAAGGTGATTGTAGCTGGAGAGCTTCTCTCCAGGTCCTGCCAACCCCCAGCAGTCCCATAGCCCACTTATAAAATAAACACATAGACTCTTATATTACTTATAAACTGTATGGCCATGGCAGGCTTCTTGCTAACTGTTCTTCTTACATTAACCCATTTCTATTAGTCTATAAGTTGCCATGTGGCTCATGGCTTACATCTCACTTTTCATGGTGGAGGCTGGCATCGTCTGTTTGCCTCAGCCTTCCACTTCCCAGAATTCTCTTCTCTGGTTGTCCCACCTACACTTCCTGTCTGGCTACTGTCCAATCAGTGTTTTATTTATTAACCAATCAGAGCAACACATTTGACATACAGAACATCCCACAGCAGGTGATAGGTAGGATGCAGGGTGTTATTTCAGTTTTTATTTGTTTTTGTGTCCAAGATTATCTTCAGTTTTGGAGAAAGCTCCATGAACTGCTGGGAAGAAAGGATATTCTTTTGTATTTAGGTGAAATATTCTCTGATGTCTGCTAGATCCATTTGACTTATGATACTTAGCTGTGTTTAGTTTTTATCGGGATGACCTGTTCATTGGTGAGAGTGGGGTATTGATGTCTGCCACTATTTGTGTTAGGGTCATTATCTTAGGGTTTTATTGCTGTGAAGAGACACCATAACCATGATAGCTACTATAAAGGACATCATTATGGTGTGACATGGTGGTGTGCTGGCAGACATGGTGTTGGTTCAGAGTAGTTGAGAGTCCTACATCTTGCAAGCAACAGGAAATGAACTGAGACACTAGTCATGGCATGAGTATTTATAATACCTCAAAGCCTACTTCTTTAAATTGAGATTATTAATATTGATAGTTATCTGTTATCTTTTGGGCTTTGTTGTTGTTATTGAATGATTTTTGTTCTGTGATCATTTATACCTTGTCTTCTTTTTGATGTTAATATCTTCCAACTGAAGTTCTCCTTCATTTGCTCTCTGAAGAGCTGGTTTGGTAGATAGTTACTGTTTAAATTTAGTCTTATCATGGAATGGTATTCTTTCACCATCTTTTGTGATTGATGGTTTTAATGATCTGGCATTTTTGGTCTTTTTGAATCTGTAGAACATCTATTTAGTCCTTTTGCTTTTACATTCTTCATTGAGAAGTCAGATATTATTGTAATGGGTCTGCCTTTACATGCCTTGGCTGTTTTTAATTTGAGCTTTTAATGCCCCCTTTTTGTTCTGTACATTTAGTGGTTTTTAACTTGTTTTTAAATTTTATTATTAATTTAATTTTCTATATCAACCATGGATTCCCCTGTCGTCCCTCCTTCCACCCCCAGCCTTCTCCCCAATACACCCCACTTCCTCCAAGGCAAGGTCTCCCATAGGGAGTCAGCCCAACCCGGTAGATTCAGTTGAGGCAGGTCCATTCCCTTCCTCCCTGCACCAAAGCTGAGAAAATAAGCCCCAGGTTCCAAAGAGCCATCTCGTGTACCAAGGACAGGTCCCAGTCCCACTGCCTGTGGGTCTCTAAACAGTTCAAGCTAATCAACTGTCTCACTTATCCAGAGGACCTGGTTCAGTTCCATGGGGGTTCCTCAGCTTTTGGTTTCATAGTTCATGTGTTTTCACTAGTTGAGCTATTTGTCCCTGTGCTTCTTCCATCATGGTCTCAATATCTCTTGCTCATATAAACTTCTCTGTCTGTCTCTCTCTCTCTCTCTCTCTCTCTCTCTCTCGCCGGTTGGACTCCTGGAGCACCACCTGGGATTTGGCCATAGTGCTATGCATCTGCTTCCACCAGTCACTGGATGAGGGTTCTGTCATGACAGTTAGAGTGTTTGGCCATCAGATCACCAGAGTAGGTAGGCTCAGTCACTCTCTTGACCATTGCCAGTAGTCTATAGTAGATGTATCTTTGTGAATTACTGTAGCACTGTGCTTTTTCCTATTCCCATAGAGTCTTCATTTATCATGGTGTCTCTTTCCTTGTTCTCCAACTCTATTCCTGACCCAGCTAGGACCTCCTGCTCCCCTAAGCTCTCTTTTCCTCAACTCTTGTCCTCCACTACCACCTCCACCCCTCAGTTTGCTCATGTAGATCTCATCCATTTGTCTGTTGCTAGGTGATTCCTGTGTCTTTCTTAGGGTCCTCTTATTAGGTAGCCTCCCTGGAGTTGTGAGTTGCAGTCTGGTTATCCTTTGCTTTACATCTAGTATCTACTTATGAGTGAGTACATAACCATGTTTGTCTTTCTGAGTCTGGGTTACCTCACTCAGGATGTTATGTTTTAGTCCCTACCATGTTTGTTTTTCTGAGTCTGGGTTACCTCACTCAAGATACTTTCTTTTCTTTTTCTTTTTTTTTTTTTTTTTTTTTTGGTTTTTTGAGACAGGGTTTCTCTGTAGCTTTGGAGGCTGTTCTGGAACTTGCTTTGTCAACCAGGCTGGCCTCTAACTCACAGAGATCCACCTGCCTCTGTCTCCCGAGTGCTGGGATTACAGGAGTGCGCTACCACCGCCTGGCAATTTTTTTTTTTTTTTTTGGTGAGCTGAGGATCGAACCCCAGGGCCTTATGCTTGCTAGGCAAGCATTCTACCCCTGTGCTAAATCCCCAACCCTCAAGATATTTTCTAGTTCCATCCATTTGCCTAAATTCCTCATGATGGCATTGTTTTTCTCTGCTGAGTATTTGTACTACATTTTATTTATCCATTTTGAAGTAGAAGGCATCTAGGTTGTTTCCACATTCTGGCAATTACAAATCATGCTGCTATGAACATAGTTGAGCATGTATCTTTATGGTATGATTGAGCATTCCTTGTGTATATGCCCAAGAGTGGTATAGCTGGGTCTTGAGGGAGATGGATTCCCAATTTTCTGAGAAACTGCCATACTGATTTCCAGAGTGGCTGTACAAGCTTGCATTCCCCCCAACATTGTAGGAGTGTTTCCCTTGCTCCACATTCTCTCCAACATAAGCTGTCTTCAGTGTTTTTGATCTTAGCCATTTTGACATGTGTAAGATGGTATCTCAGTAGCTCTAACTTTTTAGTTCTAACTTTATAGCTCTAAATCTTGAGTTGTAATTCTCTCTGTTCTAAATCTTTGGTTCCAATTTTTTCTGTTCCATTTCTGTCTGTTCATCCCTGCTCTGATTCTCTACAGTTTATATATACATTCAACTGCAAAACTTTTTGTAATAAAAAAAGCTACAAAGGCTATTTCTGAGGGGAGTGAATAACTATGGCAACTTCTTATATCAAGGTCCCTTCTGTACAAATTGGCCTGAAGCCAGGTGTACAGTGCCCAGTGAGACAAGCTGCAGAGGGAATTCTCAAAGGGAGTGATTGTGGTCTGTGCTATCAGCCAGACTTGGCAGGTGACAAATTGACACAAAATTTAGGTTGTTTTTTGTTAGTAACCTTGGTTAGACATCTGCACCTCTGACCTTGTGCATATCTGTAAAGTTGTTAACTAATCATCCATTTACAGAGTTATTCTGTCTAGTTTGAACTTGCTCTGAGGTTTCAAATAATCTCAATGCATATAACTTGTCTTAGACTAGGAGAAATTTTTGCTCTCTTATGATAGTCTCAGTTAAAGAAAGAAAGCAGGCTATTAAGTGTCTTACAGTCTTCATGGGACAATAGATCTAGTTATGAAGCAAAAAATATATATCCTAGTATATTTTCTATATATCAAAATTATATAGGTTAATGAGACGTCATCTTTCTGACCATATGTGCCCATAAGATTGAGATGGAATCATGAGATTACATATACATATCATATGAGATTACACATAACAGTGCAGCTATTATGGAGATACCACAGCTGTTTTTGCACATGTGAAAGAAATTACAGACAGGAGTAACATTTTTCAGAGTCGGTGGTCCTGCAAGCCTTGCCTGAACTAGGCTCTCCTCTGTCAGAGGTGGTTTGACATCTGAATTATTAGTTGCTGTCTCCTGTATTTTTGTCATGGCCCACAATAGTTCATGACAGTCTACATTAATTAATTTATTGATTTCCTCTTTAAGGTTCTTGAACATAGACATATAGCTGTTTTGAATTTTACATCTTGTGCTTCAGCATATTACATTTCTCAGGTCCTATTGCAGTATGGTTACTAGCTTCTGCATGAGCCATTTTGATTTGGCACCTCATGTTTGTTTTTGCACTGTGATCTAGACATCTAGAATTATGAAGTTTTAGATTTTTTTAGGTGCAGTATCTGTTCTTATATTTGCTAGGTGGATGTTCCATTCTTTGGACATTTTGCTATGTGTGGAATCTTTGGTAAGAGTGCTGTGCATGTGCACGTGACTGAAAGGAATGGGTTAGGAGAAAAGTCTGGGAGGGGCTGTGGGGAAAAGCTGGAGGGGTTGGGTCAGTACCAAGAAGAGGAGTTCCCAGGGAATTGAGGTAAGGTTCCTCAGGTTGGCTGCAGTAGGAGAAAAAGTAAGTCTAGAGAGATAAGAATGGAAGAGTTAATGGTACCCTGTGTTTGCATCAAGAGGTATAGGTAGTAGATACAGAGTGTGAGGACAGTTTTCTAAAGGTAGTCTTCTGCTACAAGACAAAGAATGGAGTATAGGAAGGATATTGAAAATCTCCTGTGTTTCAGCAGTGGGCATCCCTGCTAAAATGTGTGTTTGATACCCCATGGCTGACATACACCCACAAAATGGGAGATAAGCTAGAAGAGAAGCCTGAGAGCGTTAGTGGGAAGGATTCTTTAAATTTCATAATTGATATTTGCTGTGGGATGTAGCTCTGTATGCTGTGAATGTGTTGCTCTGATTGGTTGATAAATAAAATGCTAATTGACTAGTAGCCAGGAAGGATGTATAGGCAGAATAAGCAGACAAGGAAAATTTTGGGAAGAGGAAGGCTGAGTCAGGAGTTGCCAGCAAGACACAGAGGAAGCAAGATGTGAAGGCAGGAACTGAGAAAAGGTAACAATCCATGTCGCTAAACATAAAAAGAATTATGGGTTACTTTAAGTGTAAGAGCTAGTCAGTAGTAAGCCTGAGCTAATGGCCAAGCAGTTATAATTAATATAAGCCTTTGTGTGTCTATTTGTGGGACACCAGTGGGAGAGATTTGTCCTTACTGATGGCCAGCTGAGACACAGGAAATCTTCCAGCTACATTTTGTAATTAATATAAGCCTTTGTGTACTTACTTGGGAGATGCCAGTAGGAGAGATTCGTCCCAACCACCAGCCATGCAGGACACAGGAAAACTTCAACCTACAGATATTTTATAAAAATTCTAAAAGCTCATAGCTTTGTAGCAATCTCTCCAAATTTACTGATATATCTGATATTAAAGTACAACAAATAAAACAATATAATTAAGTAGTTTGGTGATTTTGATGTATCTTGTGGAAAGTACTTAGTATTTTATAAAAATTCTAAAAGCTCATAGCTTTGTAGCAATCTCTCCAAATTTACTGATATATCTGATATTAAAGTACAACAAATAAAACAATATAATTAAGTAGTTTGGTGATTTTGATGTATCTTGTGGAAAGTACTTAGTTTACTATGTACTAATATAACAGAATTTAGACCTTTAGTATCAGTAATTCATATAATCATTTTTATATTACTACATTTTAAGAATAATTAATTACTAATTTATTATTGACTGTTAACTTTAGTTAGAATATCTTAAACATAACAGGTAGATGACAAATGAGATTAAAAAAGGGCTTTATATTTACATTTGGAAAATGTTACTTTAGTGGTTTCTGGGTCACATGAACCTTTATTTGCAGCACAATTTATGTGATAATGCTTTTTCTTCTTGAAAAGACAAATTACACTTAGAAATCATACATACATCTCCTAAATGACCACAAGTTACAGGAGACATATATGTTCTATGAACACAGTAATTTTTGTCTGGAGATGCAGCTCATTTTACCTTCCTTAGTCCAATCTTATACCTACAACATAATTCTGATCCAACAGGAGTATGCTACCAGTGGTTGGAATCTGAATGTGATGCCAGTGCTGGATCAATCTGTTCTCTGCCACATCAATGCAGACATCTCAGGCATGAAAGTGCCTTGGCTATATGTGGGCATGGTTTTTTCAGCATTTTGTTGGCATATTGAGGATCACTGGAGTTACTCCATTAACTACCTGCACTGGTGAGTGAGACACCAATGCCTGGGATTGAATATCAATATATCACTTGTATAAGAATGAATCCACACTTTATATATCTCCTATGTGAGCAGGGGTGAACCGAAGACCTGGTATGGGGTACCTTCTCTGGCAGCAGAACATTTGGAAGAGGTTATGAAGAGACTGACACCAGAGCTGTTTGACAGCCAACCTGACCTTCTACACCAGCTTGTCACTCTCATGAATCCAAACACTCTCATGTCACATGGAGTGCCAGTGAGTACCTGGGGAAAATAAGGGTCTAGGAAAATGCAGTTTCTTCAACACAAAAGTAAAGGGTTGGAGATTAAAAAGAACAGTTGTAGAGAAAACAAAATTATATTTTTTGAGTGTTTGGCAGACTATCACATAATGTAGTTTTGTTTCAGTGCTTCTGTCAAGTTATAGAGGAAGAAAAAGGAAAGATTGGATTGTTATTTAACAGCATAACAACATTTTAAAAAACATGGTATGGAACCAGTTTTGTCATAACATTATGAGCATAAATTCTAAGTATAAACCCTCATCAGGGCATGTTGAAATTGCACTGTAGATTTGGGTAATTTAGTTATCTCATATCAGCTTGTTTTACAAGAGAACTTTGTAGAAAACAAAATACTCTGTTTTGAAACATTTTGGACTCTTTGAGACAAGGTTTCTCTGTGTAACAGGTCTGGCTTTCTTGGAATTCGCTCTGTAGACAGGCTGGCTAAGAACTCACAGAGATCCACCTACCTCTGCCTCCTAGTGCTTGGATTAGAGGTGTATGCCACTACCGCCCAACCATATTTTCCTTCTTAATATTACCTATTTCACAAAAAAAAAAAAAAAAAAAAAAATCCTGAATATCACTGATGTAGTTATCCAGGTATGTAATTATAGTATATGATTTGTCTTGCTTCCTTATTCTATTAACATTGTTTATCACTCATTCTAGTAACAGTTTTTAATAAATTTTTCTTGTATATACTTAGCACATACTT
This sequence comes from Onychomys leucogaster, assembly GCA_949786385.1. Taxonomy (NCBI): domain Eukaryota; kingdom Metazoa; phylum Chordata; class Mammalia; order Rodentia; family Cricetidae; genus Onychomys; species Onychomys leucogaster. Next base: position 118,451 of record CATKUP010000062.1, read on the forward strand.
TTCCGTGTTTGGAGTTTTTTTAAGTTATCAATTACTTTGTTTTCCTGTTACAACTTTATCATCTAATGTACCAGGCATTCTATCAGAACCTATTAACCTATGCTTCCTTTGACAGATGATACTACTAAAGTCAGCTACCTTTATTTGGTCACTAGTCTTTTAGTATACTATGACATTGAACCACTGGATTTGGTATACATGTGTAACCACTCTCCTACCACACATACACACAAAGGTTTTTTAGTGAAGCATATGACATGCTGAAGATTCTAACTTTCCTGAATTCTAAAGAACACAATTTAGAGGTCTTTGTGGGCAACATAGTAACGCTATGTAACATAAAAAAGGAACAATACCAAGTATAAAAATTAGTATTATAAGCTGCTGGTGGTGCATGCCTTTAATCCCAGCACTCAGGAAGCAGAGGCAGGTGGATCTCTGTGAGTTTGAGGCCAGCCTGGTCTACAGGGTGCAAGTTCCGGGACAGCCAGGGATACACAGAGAAACCCTGTCTCAACAACAACAAAAAATTAATGAAATAAAGAAATTATAAAAATAGTAAAAACAAAATATAAATTGTCCATAAAGAGAAATGTTCATTACATTTAACAACTTATTTGTATAAGAATTAGCAACTATGTATTTGGTTCAAGAAGTAAAGGTATAAAACAAACAAAAAGACATAGTCCTAGAAAACTGTACTTGTCATCCAGTATAACAATATATACAGAAAAGGAGGGAGGGAAATAATAAGTGAAAAATAATAAAATAAATAAATAATAAGTGAATAATTTAAATAGTGGACATCTGAGAAGCTCAGTGCACTGCAAGTTAGAAACAGTAGAAGGTACTATACAGTCTGTATAAACTTACTTTCTATCCATTAAAATATTTCTTCAAAACACATTTTTTTTTTTATGGATTTAAGCATTTATTTTGTTTTAGTTTGCTGTTATTGTTTGATTTTTTTATTATTATATTTGTGTTTTAATTTTACACATCAGCCATGGGTTCCCCTGTCCTTCCCCCTCCTGCACACACCCCTACTTCCCCTCATTCCCTTCCCTCCATTCCTATCGCCTCCAGGGCCAAGACACCCCTGGGGATTAATTTAAACCTGGTGGATTCAGTACAGGCAGGTCCAGTCCCCTCCTTTCAGGCTGAGCATGTGTCCCTGTGTAAGCCCAAGGTTCCAAACAGCCAGCTCATGCACTAAGGACAGCATCTGGGTCCCACTGCCTGGATGCCTCCCCAACAGTTCAAGCTATTCAATTGTCTCACTTATCCAGAGGGCCTGATCCAGCTGGGGGCTCCACAGCCTTTGGTTCATAATTCATGTGCTTCCATTCATTTGGCTATTTGTCCCTGTGCTTTTTCCAATCTTGGACTCAACAATTCACTCTTGCAGTCCCTCCTCTTTCTCAACAGTTGGACACCTGGAGCTCTACCTGGGGCCTGGCTGAGGATCTCTGCATCCGCTTCCATCAGTTATTGGATGAGAGTTCCAGCATGACCATTAGGGTGTTTGGCCATCTGATCACCAGACTAGGTCAGATCAGGCTTTCTCTCGACCATTGCCAGCAGTCTACAGAGGATGTATCATTGTGATTTCTAGGGACCTCTCCAGCACTCTGCCTATTCCTGTTCTCATGTGGTCATCATTGGGTGACCCCTGTGTGTTTCCTATGGTCCCGTTCTCTAGGTAGCCTTCCTGGAGTTGTGTAGCAGTCTAGTCATCTTTGTTTTACATCTTGTATCCTCCTATGAGTGAATACATACCATGTTTGTCCTTCTGAGTCTGGGTTACCTCACTCAGGATGATTTTTTTCTAGATCCATCCATTTGTCTGCAAACTTCATGATGTCATTGTTTTTCTCTGCTGAGTAGTACTCCATTGTGTATATGTACCATATTTTCTTTATCCATTCTTCAGTTGAAGGGCATCTAGGTTGTTTCCAGGTTCTGGCTATTACAAACAAAGCTGATATGAACATAGCTGAGCAAATGCCCTTGTGGTATGATTGAGATTTCCTTGGGTATATGCCCAAGAGTGCTGCCGCTGGATCTTATATGGATTTTCTAAGGAAGCACCATATTGATTTCCTCTTAGCACTGCTTTCATAGTGTCCCATATGTTTGGGTATGTGGTGTATTCATTTTCATTGATCTCTAGGAAGTCTTTAATTTCTTTATTTCTTCCTTAATCCATTGGTGACTCAGTTGAGCATTATTCAGTTTCCATGAGATTGTAGGATTTTTGTAGTTTTTTCTGTTGTTGATTTCTAATTTTAAACCACGGTGGTCTGGTGGAACACAGGAGGTTATTCCAATTGTTTTGTATCTGTTGAGATTTGCTTTGTGGTCAAGGATGTGGTTGATTTTAGAGAAGGTTTCATGGGGTGCTGAGAAGAAGGTATATTCTTTCTTGTTTGGGTGGAATATTCTGTAGATATCGATTAAGTCCATTTGAGCCATAATATCAGTTAAGTCCATTATGTCTCTGTTAAGTTTCAATTTGGCTGATCTGTCCAAAGGTGAAAGTGGGGTGTTAAAGTCTCCCACTATTAATGTGTGGGGTTTTATATGTGATTTAAGCTTTAGGAATGTTTCTTTTACATATATGGGTGCCCTTGTGTTTGGGGAATAAATGTTCAGAATTGAGACTTCATCTTGGTGGATCTTTCCTGCCATTAGTATGTAATGTCCTTTATCATCTCTTTTGATTGATTTTAGTTTGAAGTCTATTTTGCTGGATATTAGGATGATGGCTACACCAGCTTGCTTCTTAAGACCATTTGATTGGAAAGTCTTTTCCCAGCCTTTTATTCTTAGGAGGTGTCTGTCTGTGAATTTGAGGTGTGTTTCTTGTATGTAGCAGAAAGATGGGTCCTGTTTTCGTATCCATTCTGTTAGTCTGTGTCTTTTTATAGGCGAATCAAGTCCATTGATATTAGGGGATATTAATGACCAGTGTTCATTTCTGTTGTTACTTTTATTTTTTGGTGGTATTGTGTGTGTACTTCTCTTCTTTGGGGTTTACTGCTGTGGTGTTATCTATTGCCTGTGTTTTCATGGGTGTATCTTCCTTCCTTAGGTTGGAATTTTCCTTCTTGTGCTTTTTGTAGGGCTGGGTTTGTGCATAAGTATTGTTTGAATCTGGTTTGCCTTGGAAGGTCTTGTTCACTCCATCTATGATGATTGAAAGTTTTGCTGGGCATCCATGGTCTCTTAGTGTCTGCATTATATCTGTCCAGGTCCTTCTGGGTTTCAAAGTCTCCATCAAGAAATCAGGTGTTATTTTGATGGGTTTGCCTGTATAAGTCACTTGGCCTTTTTCCTTTTCTGCCCTTAATATTCTTTCTTTATTCTGTACGTTTAGTTGTTTAATTATTAAATGGCGAGGGGACTTTTTTTGGGAGTCTAGTCTGTTTGGTGTTCTATAGGCTTCTTGTATCTTCATAGGCATTTTGTTCTTTAAGGTGGTAAAGTTTTCTTCTATGATCTTGTTAAATATATTTTCTGTGCCTTTGAGTTGGTAGTCTTCTCCTTCCTCTATCCCTATTATTCATAGGGTTGGTCTTTTCATGGAGTCTCAAATTTCTTGGACATTTTGGGTCATGACTTTGTTGGTTTTAGTGTTTTCTTTGACTGATGAATCTATTTCTTCTACTGTATCTTCAACACCAGAGATCCTCTCTTCCATCTCTTGCATTCTGTTGTTTATACTTGCATCTGAAGTTCCTGTTTGTTTATTCATAGTTTCTATTTCCAGCATTCCTTCTGCTAGTGTCTTCTTCATTTTTTCTATTTCCCTCTTCAGGTCTTGGACTGTTTCCCTTGCTTTTTCATGATTTTCTTTCAGGGACTTATTGTTTTCTTCTGCTTTAATTGTCCTTTCCTCTATTTTTTTTATAGCGTTCTTCCCATTTTATGTTTATCTGTTCCTCCACTTTATTTTTGATTTCTTCTATATAAGGGTCTAGCCTGTTCATGATGTTACTTATAAGGTGGTTTTCTTCTTCTTCCATTCTGTGATGTTCAGGTCTAGCTGCTGGAGATGGGCTAGGTTCTGGTGATGCTGTTTTGCTCTTTATTTTGTTGTATGTACTTCTTCCTTGACATCTGCCCTTCTCCTTGTTGGTCCATTCTTGCTCTTATCAGTGTACTTGGTCCAGAGAGAGCTGACAGATTTAGGGAGCCTCTCTCTATGACAGATGGAATCTCTGGGCCGGATCGCAGCTCTGGTCCAGATGATAGTGCTGGCCAGATAGGAGCTGGACTCTGAGTCTCACGAAGTCCCTGGAGTCTTCTTATCTTGTCCAGATGGGAGCTCCTCTTGTCCATATGGGAGTTCCGGGTCAGGATGGAAGCTCTGGTCCAGATGAGTGTTCCGGGGCAGATGGAAGCTGCGGGTTGTCTGGTTCTGGTTCATATGGGAGTTCCGGGGTGGACAGGAGCTGGGGGTTGGTCTCTGAGTCTCAGGTAGTGACTGGGTGTGGGGGTAGTGTGTGGAGACTGCAGGGTCTGCCTGCAGTCTTGGAATAGGGGAGCTTTCCCGCCAAGGCCCACCAAATGTCTGGAAACTGGGGCCAAGTTGGGCAGGTCCTCCTGGGATGGGTGGTTCCCAGGTATGGGACCCAGGGGCAGTTGCCTCTCTGACTATAACCCCAGGCACTCACCTCTGGTCCAGATGGGCGTTCCGGTGCAGTATGGAAGCTGGTGGCTGGTTTCTAAGTCTCAGGAAGTGGCTGGGGTCTCTGGCAGATGGGTGTGGGGACAGGGCGTGGAGATTGTATGATTCACCAGAGGGTCTTGGAGTGGGGGAACCTTCCTGGTGGTGATGGGGGGTGCTGCCCTATGCCCAAAACCTGGGGCCCAGTTGGGCAGGTCTTTCCTGGAGTGGCTGGTGCCCCGTGCTGGGAGCCAGGTGTGGGCCTCTCAGCGTGTGACCCCAGGCACTCACCTCTGCTCCAGGTGGGAGTTCCAGGGCAGGATGGAAGCTGGGGGCTGGCCTCTGATTCTCAGGAAGTGGCTGGGGTCTCAGGCAACTGGGTGTGTGGCTCAAAACACATTCTTAAAGTAAATGATCTTTTGTGGATAGCTAGATTATTTTTCTTGGCTTAACTCCAGTCATTCTTCATTAGAGAATATGTCAGTTTATCATTGTTTTTTTAATCAATACATATTCCATTATATAGAGATTAATATTTTGTTTACATATTTCTAACTTAATGAACTTTTAAATTAGGTTAAATTAACTTTTAAGTTGATTTTCTTTTGGCTTTGGTGAATAATTCTTTTTTGAACATTTGTTAACCAATATCTATTGAAAAAAAATTTTTTTCAATTGTTTGGTGTGTATTCAGGTAGTATTGCATAGTCACATAATAGTTTTCTAACATTTTGAGGAACCAACACAATATAGTAGCTTCATGACCATTTCATATATCCCTAATGTTTCTACATCTCCAGTAACACTTGTTTGTGTTTAATGTAATAAGGACTTGTGTTCCTTGTATTGTTTTCATAGTGGTGAAAAGTGAACTCCATAATGCCATTCATCTTTGATTTACATTTCACTAATACTAATAATGTAAAGTATCTTCTCATTTGCTTGACCAACCTAATATCTATATTCTTTTTATGTAGTTTACTAGCTTTCGTTGTCTATCAGTCCAACAGATTCTCAGAAACAAAATCTAACTTTTCCATTGAGTCTTTCAGATAATCTCTGTTTTTAGAAGTGGTTTAGGTGTGGTTTTTAAATTGATTTAGCTATTACCACTTGCATAAGCAGAATTTGAAAGTCAGAGATATGAGAGCTTAAAATCTTATTTTCTTTTTTTTGGGTAAGAATCTTCTTGATATTGTATTATCTTTCCTTTGAATTCTGTATCATTTTTGCTTTATACTTTCCTGTGAGTATATAACTTTTAATCTTCACAATCTCATTTTTGTTCTTCAGACATATATGTGAAAATAGTCTTCTATTTCTGCTGTTGCCCTTTTGAAGTCCAAAACAAAATTTGATAACATTCATAAGTTAATATCCATCTTAGTTCCCAAACTCTGCTCCTGATTTTTCTTTATTTTTTCAGGTTGTTCGTACAAACCAATGTGCAGGGGAATTTGTAGTTACTTTCCCTCGTGCTTACCACAGTGGCTTTAACCAAGGATATAACTTTGCTGAGGCAGTGAATTTTTGCACTGCTGATTGGGTAAGTCTAGGACTCATTGGGCCTGCAGGTGGAAAGGTATAGAGAATGTGAATGGGGTCATTGCGGAGAAACTACACTTCATTGTTTTCAGGTAGCCATACGCAATCTTTGAACACATTTACAGCTACCTGCTGGACGCCAGTGTATTGAACACTATCGCCGCCTCCGGCGCTATTGTGTATTCTCCCATGAGGAGCTCATCTGCAAGATGGCTGCATTTCCAGAGAAGCTGGATCTGAATCTAGCAGTGGCAGTTCACAAGGAGATGTTCATTATGGTGCAGGAGGAGAGACGTCTACGAAAGGCATTATTGGAGAAGGTGGGTGGTATAAACCAGGGCTAAGGACTCATCAGCTATACTTATGGTAGAGACACAGACCAACACTGAGTAAGCATTTTATACCTTTTCTTTAATTCATGGTATTGGAAATGTAAGGTCAGAGACTGTATGTGTTTATGTGTTTTTCTTCCAATTTCTCTACAGCTATCCTTACAAGCTTACGTCCACAGCAGGGCTCAGTATTGGCTGTGGTGGGGTGTCCACTACCCTGCTCCTAGTTTTTACAGTATATATGGGTTGAACACCCCCAGGGCATCACGGAAGCTGAACGAGAGGCCTTTGAATTGCTCCCAGATGATGAGCGTCAGTGCATCAAGTGTAAGACCACGTGTTTCCTATCAGCCTTAGCCTGTTATGACTGCCCGGATGGTCTTGTCTGCCTTTCCCACATCAATGATCTGTGCAAGTGCTCAAGGAGCCGACAATACTTACGGTGAGTATGGGTGCTATATGAAAGATAGAGCAAATACAGATCTGACCTACATATGTTTTTCCTGGTTGTCCTCCAGGTACAGGTATACACTGGATGAACTGCCTGCTATGCTACAAAAACTGAAGATTCGAGCTGAGTCTTTTGACAACTGGGCTAACAAAGTACAAGCAGCCTTAGAGGTGGAGGATGGACAGAAATGCAGTGAGTAATATAGATTGAAGAATCTTTAAGTAAGATGTATTTGCTTTTATCAACCAACACTCCAATGAAACACTATCTTACAATCGGACTCTTTTTTTCAGGTTTTGAAGAGCTAAGGGCTTTGGAATATGAGGCTCATGAGAGGCGATTCCCTAATAGTGAGCTGCTTCAGCGATTGAAGAACTGCTTAAGTGAGGCAGAAGCTTGTATTTCCCAAGTCCTAGGACTAGTCAGTAACTCAGAGGACAGGTATGTCAGAAAAACAAACAAAAGCAATTGGGGATTTAGTGGTAGGACCCTTGCCCAGCAAGTGTTAGACCCTGGGCAGTCATGAGCTTCAAGAATGAAAGAAAAGCTTGAACTGGCCTACCCCAGAATCAGATTGGTGACTACCCTAGTTGTCATCATAGAACCTACATTCAGTAACTGATGGAAGCAGAAGCAGAGATCCACAGCAAAGTACCAGGCCAACCTATGGGAGTCCAGTTGAACAGAGGGAGGAGGGATGATATGAGCAAGGGATGTCAGGATCATGATGGGAAAAATCACAGGAACAGCTGACCCGAGCTAGTTGAAGCTACTTGGAACTCATAGACTTTGGACTGACAGCTGGGGAACCTGCATGGGACCATACTAGACCCTCTGAATGAGGGTGACAGTTGTGTGGCTTGTTCTGTTTGTGCAGTCAGCGGAACTAGGATTTATTCCTGGTGCATGAACTGGCTCTTTGGAGCCCATTACCTATGGTAGGATACCTTGCTTAGCCTCATTACAGGGTGGAGGGGCTTGTTCCTGCCTCAGCTTGATATGGCATGATTTGTTGACTCCCTGTGGGAGGCCTTATCCTTCCAGAGGAATGAGAAGAGGGGAGAGAGGTTGTGGTTGGTGTGTAAAACGGAAAAAACAAAACAGCTTTTAAAAAGAATAAAAGAAAAACAGACAAAAGTGGGTGACTATATGAAAATTACTAACAAAAATCTATGTAAGATAAAATAGAATTTTTGTAGCAAAAAATCCATATGTCATATATACCCAGTTGGAATTCAAAACTTAAGTGGTCTTTTTAGTTTAAGAGAGAGGGTTTTTGGGCTAGAGTGATGACTCATCTTTAAAAGAGCTTCTTAGCTTTTCCAGAGGTCCTGAGTTCAACTCCAGGAGATATGACATCCTGTCTGGATTCTACAGATGGCATATACTCTCCCTCAGACTCACATGCAAATTTGAACGAGTTTTTATTTTAGAAAGAAGAAATTCAATATTAAGCAAATATAATAAGAATTAGAACATAATAGAAGATAGTGCAATCTGAATTAGGAATCATTAAAGTGGACATTTCAAATATATTTCAAAACTTTACTATATATAGCATTGAAAACAAAAGGTACCCTATATGTTGGCAAATCTTAGAACATTATTAAGATCAGAATTCCTATATAGTTCATTTTTGCCTGATCTCTAGGTAAAATCTGTATTTATATATGTATTAGTGAGCAAGTGAACATATATAGAGGTCAGAAGAGCACAACCTGAATTACTCCTCACACACTTTGTCTTATTAGTCTGAAATTCCCCAAGTAGCTTAGACTGGCTGGCCAGCCGACCCTAGGGATTAACATGTCTTTACCTGTGATTATTACCATGTGCCACTATTTCTAGCTTTCCTTTTTAAAATTCTTTGCCAACTTTATACATGTTTCAAATTAATTTTAGGTCTTTCCTTCCAAACCCCCAATAGACTCTCTTCTCCAAGCCCTTTTCTTCCAAACAAGCCCTCTCCTATAGTCTGTATTGTTGTAGGTAAAACTTGTATTATTTCTATAAACAAAATCTTGCAGCAGACTTCTCGGTTGTTCAGCTCTTAAAATATTTGTGCCCCCTCTGCATGAATTTTCTGAGCTTCAGGTGGGACTATTGTGTGTAGATCTGTCTATCAGGATTGAGCACTTTATGACTACTTCTCTGGATTTTGACCAGTGATGGTTTGCATTAATGGTCTCTGTCTGTTGCTTAGTGATGCTTCTTTGATAATGGGTGAGTGCTACACTTATTTGTGGGTATAAGGATGTGTTCTTAGAATGCAAGTAGGACTTACTCTGGTTCAGGAATGCTGAAATAGTATTCTTCTCTAAGATCTGTCCTTATTATACACAGATGGCTGAGCATGGTATCCCCCTTGTTAGCAATTCTTAAGTCCAGTTAGACAGATGTTGGTTAGCACTAACAAGATCCCAGGTATGATTTTTGGATTGTAGGGAATAAACCTAATTTACTGAACTTTCTGCAGAGACCCCAATTTTAAGTCAGGAAAAACCTTCATTTTATTTATTGATTACCAAAATAATGACAGTGAATACATCTTCCTTTAAGGTTGAAAAATCATATGCTGAGTTTTTGCTTTTTAAATTCTAGAGAAAGTAGAAATAATAGTATCTAGTGTCGAATCAATAAGTCAAACATTTTTAAAGTTAAAAAAACCAAATATTTGATTATAGTAAAGAATTTAGGTATACCATAAAGATGGCCAACTTTTGATTTAAAACCTAGAACATGAAGAAGAAATGAGAACAGGGTATTTCATTATATTTATGCTTTCCTGACTACCTCAACACTGTTTCTTTCCTTAAATATATCCTACATTTTTTCTGTGCTTCATGTCTGTATTTTTTTTTCTTTTTTAAATATTCAACCAAGTCTAATTATTTCTAGTTTATGAGAACCCTCCACTGCTTTCAATAGTGGGTATATTAGTTTACATTTCTACAACAGTGTTAAGGCTTCACCTTTTTTGACATCGTCACTAGCATTTGTTAATATTTACATTCCTGAGGATGGCTATTGTGACTGGAGAGAGATTTAATTTGAAGTAATTTCAGTTTGTTTTTCTCTGATATTTAAGGATGTTAAACACCTTCTTTAACTGCTCACTGACTGTCTTAGGTAGGATTTTTATTGCTGTGATAAAACACTACAACCAAAATAAGCAGCTTGAGGAGGAAATTTTTTTTTAAGACATGAGCTTTAAGGCAGCAACTGAAGTAGAGACTGTAGAGCAACACTGTTTACTTGCTTGTCCCTCATGGCTTGCTCTTTCTGATTTCTTAGATCATTGAGGCCCACTTCCCTGGGGTGGCATTACCCCTGTTATTTCAGGCACCCTCATCAATCATTAATCAAGAAAATTCATTAAAGACCTGTCTTCAGGAAGATCTTACAGAGACATTTTCTCAATTGAGAGTCCTTCCCAAATGACTCTAGCCTCTCTCAAGTTAACATAAAACTACTTAGGACACCAGCCATTTGTTTCTTTTAGGGACTTTCTGTTCATTTTCACAGCATAGTTTTGAAGAGGATTTTGCTTTGTAATGTTTGCTTTTTAAAATTCTTGTATAATCTATACACTAATTATCTTTCAGTTGAAAAGCTTGCCATGTATTTTCTCCCATCCTGTGAGCTACATGTTTATTGAGTTAATGGTTTTCTTTGCTTTTAAGAAATTTTAGTTTCATGATACTCTGTTTTTCAGTTGTTAGTTTTGTTTCTAGTGCTACAAACAACCAAATCAGAAAGTTTTACCCATGACATAAGTTAACATGAACTCTTTACTTTCTTCTCTAAGAATTTTTGGTTATCAGGTCTGATATTAAGCTTCTTCATCCATTTCCACTTGAGCTTTATAAAATGTGAGAGGTAAGGTTTTAGTTTCATTTTTCTTCATGTTCAATTATGCTTCCCAGCACTAGTTTTTGAAGATGCAGTCTTTTCTCAAACATAGTTTTGTGTCTTGGTCAAAATCAGGTAGTTATTTTTATAAAGTAAATATTTGTGTTTCCTAGTGAAGTCTATTGATATATTTGTTTTGTTTTTGCCAGTAGCATACTACTTTAATTTCTATGGCTATGTATAATGTGAAATTAGCTACTATGTTACCTCCCAGAGCTTAATTTTTCTTTAGGATTGCTTTGGGTATGTATTTTCTTTAGTGCTTAATAACAGTTTTTCTCTGTTTGTGAAAAGTGGCCTTGGAATTTTTATTGGGATTGCTTTTAATATGTGGATTGATTCTGATAAAACTGCATGTATTAATTGTGTTTACCCATGCATATGGGAGGTTTTCTATCCTTTAGAGTCTGCCTCAGTTTATTTTTGAGTTTCTTCAAGCATTTATTATAATGTCCTTTTATTCCTATGTTTAGGTTTCCTCCGAAATAGTTAGTGGTGTTTTGTAGGGGGTGTGTGTGTGTGTGTGTGTGTGTGTGTGTGTGTGTGTGTGTGTTGCGAAAGGAATTTCCCTTCCCTGGTCTGTAGCTGAAAGTTTTCCTGTGTTCTGCCAGGGCTGTGCTGCTCAGACCCAAGTAAACACACTGAGGTTTATATTATTTACAAACTGTACGTCCATTAGCTCAAGCTTATCACTGACTAGTTCTTACACTTAAATTAACCCATAATTCTTATTTATGTTTAGTCATGTGGATTGATACCTTTTCTCAGTTCTGCCTTCATATCTTGCTTCCTCTGTGTCTGGCTGGTGACTCCTTACTTAGCCTTCCTCTTCCCAGAATTCTCCTGGTTTGCTTATCTCGCTTGTACTTCCTGCCTGGCTACTGTTGGCCAGAGCAACACAGCATACAGAACTATATTCTACAGCACTGGTCTTTCTCAGTATGCTTGTCTTTAGAATATATGAAAGCCAGTTGTTTTTTTTTTTTGTTTGTTTTTTTTTTTTTTTGTTGTTGTTAATTTCTGTGCTTCTTTGATGAAACTGTTTACCAGCTTTATGAGTTTTTTGTTTGTGGTTAGGTCTACTGACAGTCAGCTGGGTAGAGCATGAGGACTGAAGAGACAATGAAGAAAAGAGTTGAGAGGTCTGCTGGTCAATGCTGGACAGCCCTGAGTTTATTTCACAGCCAGCTTATATAGTCTTGAAGGACAGAGGTAGAACAATGCACAGTGCAGGCATTCAACCACAATTTATCCTGCCTTGCATCAAGGAACAGGCAGTTTCATTTTCTATCTCAATGTACCTCTGGTACAGCCTGCATCACTAGATAGTGTGTTCCTTCTTGTGGGCTAATCAGGATTTTCTCACAGCCCTTCAAGGAGGCTCTTTGGGCTAATCAGAACTTTCTCACAGCCTTGGAGCAAACAAACTTGAACTCTATTGACTCAGAATAGACTTCAGATTCAAACTGAAAAACTGAGTCAGTTGTGGGCTCCCACAATTTGTTTGGGTTGTTTTTTTAATGTGTGGGATTAGTTATTGCTATTTCATGTAAAAATCTTATCATTTTCAAAAAGGGTGCTTTGACTGCTATTCCTAGATTGTATTTTTTGTTGTTGTTTTGTTCTTTTTTTTGAGACAGGGTTTCTCTGTAGAGTTTTGGTGGCAGTCCTAGATCTCACTCTGTACACCAGGCTGGTCTTGAACTCACAGAAATTTGCTTGGCTCTGCCTCCCGAGTGCTGGATTAAAGGCGTATGTCACCACTGTCCGACCAGCTACTTTGTATTTTTGTATGCCTGTTTTCCTGTTGTCCTGTTGCTATAGCTTTGACTTAAAGCACTGTATTTACAGTAACAGTGGACTGAGTGGACATTTTTGTCTTTTTCCTCATCTTAGTGGAAATGCTTTGGGCTTTTCTATATTTAGAATGATGTTTCCCATCATTTACTAATGTATGGCCTTTTATGTGTTTTCTCCATCTCTAACTTCATTTAACTTTTATTACAAAATAATGCTGGACTTTGTCATAGGTATTTTCTCACTTTCATGACTTGATCATGTATTGATCTTTAACTTTTTTTTTTTTTTTTTTTTTTTTTGGTTTTTCGAGGCAGGGTTTCTCTGTGTAGCTTCACGCCTTTCCTGGAACTCACTTGGTAGACCAGGCTGGCCTGGAACTCACAAAGATCCTCCTGCATCAGCCTCCCGAGTGCTGGGATTACAGACGTGTGCCACCACTGCCTGGCTATCTTTAACTTTACCTGATGGATAATATTGATTGACTTATGTCTGGTGAATCCCCGCAGTAAAACCAGCTTGGTCTTGAGAAAGACCTCTTCAACATGAGTTTAAATGAATTGGCCAATATTTTTATTGAGAATTTCATATTTTTTTTTTTTTATCATGTTGCTCATCCTGATGACTTCTGGTTTGTTTTGTCTTTATCCAGTTTTGGTGTCTGGGTAATATTGGCTTCATAAAAAGAATGTAGAAGGATTCCTTCCTTTTCTACTTCAGGGAACAATCCGAGTATATATATTGGAGTTAGTTCTTTAAAGTTGTGGTAAATTTTGTGGTACATCCACTGGTATTTGGCTTCTTTCCAGTTGTGAAACTTCAGTCTTCTTCTTGTTCTTTTTTTTTTTTTGGTTTTTCAAGACAGGTTTTCTCTGTGTAGTATTGCACCTTTCCTGGATCTCACTCTGTAGCCCAGGCTATCCTCAAACTCTGCTTCCCAAGTGCTGGGATTAAAGGCATAGGTCACCACAGCCTGGCAACTACAGTCTTTTGACTATGGATTTATTGGAAATATTTCATCTTGGTTTAATTGTGGAGTGTTTTATGCTCATTGAAATTCATCCATGTCTTTTCAACTTTTTCTGGGATATGGTGTTATTTTTTACATTTTGTTTGGTTGCATTTTCTGGTTGGGTCTTTGTTTCAGTGCCCTCTTCAGTGTTTCTACCTCTGGGTTGAATTCCATTTTCAATTAAGGATCATCTTCATTATTCAGGTAGCCTTTGTGTTTCCATGGGTCTTACTCAGACATTTAGTCTTCTTTTTTTTTTTTTTTTTGGTTTTCGATTCAGGGTTTCTCTGTGTAGCTTTGTGCCTTTCCTGGAGCTTGCTTTTGAGATCAGGCTGGCCTCGAACTCACAGAGATCCACCTGGCTCTGCCTCTGGAGTGCTGGGATTAAAGGCATGCACCACCACTGCCCGGCCAAGTCTTCTTAATAAGCACTTTCTCGTTGATTTCATTTGTTTATTTGTATTCATGTGTTTGTTTGTGTAGTATGTAACTTTCTTGAATTCTATGAGGAGATTTATGGTTGTTCCTTTAAGTTTCCTGTTCTGAAGTTCATCTCTTTTTTTTAATTTTATAATTTAATTTAATTTTACATATAAGCCACAGATTCCCCTGTCCTCCCTCCTCCCACTCCCACTCCCTGAAGTCCACCCCCTATTCCCATCTCCTCCAGGACAAGGACTCCCCTGGGGATTCAGCTCAACCTGGTAGATTCCATCCAGGCAGGTCCAGTCCCCTCCTCCCTTCACTCAGGCTGAGCAAAGTGATCCTGTGTAAGCCCCAGGTTCCATACAGCCAGCTCATGCACTAAGGACAGGTCCTGGTCTCACAGCCTGTGTGCCTCCCAAACAGTTCAAGTTATTCAATTGTCTCACTTATCCAGAGGACCTGATCCATTTGGGGTCTCCTCAGCTATTGGTTCATAGTTCATGTGTTTCCAATAGTTTGGCTATTTGTCCCTGTGCTTTTTCCAATCTTGGTCTCAATAATTCTCACTCATGCAATCCCTCCTCTTTCTCACCAATTGGACTCCTGGAGCTCCACCTGGGGCCTGGCTGAGGATCTCTGCATCCACTTCCATCAGTTATTGGATGAGAGTTCTAGCACTACAGTTAGGGTGTTTGACCATCTGATCACCAGACTAGGTCAGTTCAGGCTTTCTCTTGACCATTACCAGTAGTCTGGAGGTATCTTTGTGGATTTCTTGGGACCTCTGTAGCATTCTGCTTCTTCCTATTCCCATGGGGTCTTCATTTATCATGGTCTCTTTTTCAATGTTCACCCTCTCTGTTCTTGATCCAGCTGGGATCCTCCACTCCCCTAAGCTTTCCCCTAACCCTTGTCCTTCATTATCCCCACTCACATCCAGTTTGCTCATGTAGATCTCATCCATTTCTCTGTCATTGGGCGATCCCTGTGTCTTTCTTAGGGTCCTTTTTACTAGGTAGCCTCCCTGGAGTTGTGAGTAGCAGTCTAGTCATCCTTTGTTTTACATCTAGTATCCTCCTATGAGTGAGTACATACCATGTTTGTCTCTCTGAGTCTGGGTTACCTCACTCAGGATGATTTTTTCTAGATCCATCCATTTGCCTGCAAACCTCATGATGTCATGGTTTTTCTCTGCTGAGTAGTAGTCCATTGTGTATATGTACTACATTTTCTTTATCCATTCTTCGTTTGAGGGGCATCTAGGTTGTTTCCAGGTTCTGGCTGTTAAACAAAGCTGATATGAACATAGTTGAGTATATGCCTTTGTGGTATGATTGAGCATTCCTTGGATATATGCCCAAGAGTGGTATAGCTGGGTCTTAGGGGAGATTAATTTCCAACTTTCTAAGAAAGTGCTATATTGACTTCTAAAGCTGTACAAGCTTGCATTCCCACCAACAGCATATGAGTGTTCCCTTTGCTCCACATCCTTTCCAGCATAAGCTGTTTTCAGTGTTTTTGATCTTAGCCATTCTGACAGGTGTAAGGTGGTATCTCAGAGTCAGTTTGATTTGCATTTGCTGGATAGTTAGGGATGTTGAGCAATTCCTTAAATGTCTTTCAGCCATTTGAATTTCCTCTGTTGAGAATTCTCTGTTTAGTTCTTTATCCCATTTCTTAATTGGACTGTTGGGCATTTTGATATCTAATTTCTTGAGTTCTTTATATATTCTGGATATCAGCCCTCTGTCAGATGTGGTGTTGGTGAAGACCTTTTCCCATTCTGTAGGCTGTCCTTTGTCTTCTTGACCATGTCCTTTGCTCCACAAAAGCTTCTCAGTTTCAAGAGGTCCCATTGATTGTTTCTCTCAGTGTCTGTGCTACTGGTGTTATATTTAGGAAGTGGTCTCCAGGGCCAATATGTTCAAGACTACTTCCTACTTTCTCCTCTATCAGGTTCAGAGTAACTGGATTTATGTTGAGGTCTTTGTTCCACTTGGACTTAAGTTTTGTGCATGGTGACAGATATGAATCTATTTGCAGCCTTCTACACGTTGACATGTAGTTATGCCAGCACCATTTGTTGAAGATGCTTTCTTTTTTCCTTTGTGCAGTTTTAGCTTCTTTGTCAAAAATTATATTTTCATAGATGTGTAGATTAATGTCAGGGTCTTTAATTTGATTCTATTGGTCCACATGTAAGTTTTTATGCCAGTGCCAAGCTGTTTTTATTACTGTAGCTCTATAGTAGAGCTTGAGGTCAGGGATCATGATGCCTCCAGAGGTTGTTTTATTGTACAGGATTCTTTTGGCCATCCTGGCCTTTTTGTTTTTCCATATGAAGTTGAGTATTCTTTTTTCCAGGTCTGTGAAGATTTGTGTTGGGATTTTGATGGGGATTGCATTGAATCTGTAGATTGCTTTTGGTAGGATTGCCATTTTTACTATGTTAATCGTGACTATCCATGAGCATGGGAGATCTTTGCATTTTCTGACATCTTCTTTAATTTCCTTTTTCAGAGACTTAAAGTTTTTGTCATATAGGTCCTTTACTTGCTTAGTTAAGAGTTACTCTAAGGTATTTTATATCAATTGTGGTTGTAAAGGGTGATGTATCTCTGATTGACTTCTCAGCCTGTTTGTCTCTTGTACATAGGAGAGCTACTGAGTTTCTTTTAGTTAATCTTGTATCCTGCTACGTTGCTGAAGGTGTTTCTAAGCTGTATGTGTTCCTTGGTCAAATTTTTGGGGTCACTCGTGTACTATCATGTCATCTGCAAATAGGGAAACTTTGACTTCTTCCTTACCAATTTGTATTCCCCTTGATCTCCTTAAGTTGTCTTATTGCTCTGTCTAGAACTTCAAGTTCTATATTGAATAAGTATGGAGAGAGCAGACAGCCTTGCCTACTTCCTGATTTTTGTGGAATCAATTTGAGTTTTTTTCCATTTAATTTTGTTGGCTTGCTGTAAATTGCCTTTATTATGTTAAGATATGTTCCCTGTATTCTCTCTCAAATAACTTTATCATTTTGTTTAATGCCTTTTCAGCACCTAATGAAATGATCTTGTGGGTTTTTTTTTTTTCCAGTTTGTTTATATGGTGTATTACATTGACAGACTTGTGTGTGTTGAACCACCCTTGCTTCCCTTGGATGAAGCCTACTTGATCATGGTGGATAATTGTTTTGTTGTGTTCTTGGAGTCTGTTTGCCAGTATTTTATTGAGTATTTTTGCATCAATGTTCATGGGGGAGATCGGTCTGTAGTTCTCTTTCTTTGTTGCATCTTCGTTTGGTTTAGGAATCAGGGTAATTGTAGCCTCATAGAAGGAGTTTGGTAATGTTCCTTCTGCTTCTATTGTGTGGACCAATTTAAAGAGTATTGGTATTAACTCTTCTTTGAAGATCTGGTAGAATTTTGCACTGAAACCATCTGGTCCTGGGCTTTATTTGGTTGGGAGTCTTTTAATGTACTGATCCTATTTCCTTGGGTGTTATTGGACTATTTAAATAGTTTATCTGGTCTTGATTTAACTTAGGTATGTAGTACCTATCCAGAAAATTATCCATTTCTTTTAGATTTTCCTGTTTTGTGAAGTAGATGTTTTTGAAGTATTACCTGATGATTCTCTGGATTTCCTCATTGTCTGTTGTTTGTCCCCCTTTTCCTTTCTTATTTTGTTAATTTGGATGCTCTCTCTTTGTCTTTTGGTTAGTTTGGATAAAGGCTTGTCTATCTTGTTGATTTTCTCAAAGAACCAACTCTTTCTTTCATTACTTTTTTGTATTCTTCTCTTTGTATCTATATTATTGATTGTAGCTTTCAATTTGATTATTTTTTAGGGTCTATTCTTCCTGAGAGACTTTGCTTCTTCTTGTTCTAGAGCTTTCAAGTGTGCTGTTAAGTCACTAGTGTGAGATTTCTCCAACTTCTTCATGTGGGCATTTAGTGCTATGAATTTTCCTCTTAGCACTGCTTTCATAGTGTCCCATATGTTTGGGTATGTGTTAAATTATTTTCATTCATCTCTAGAAAGTCTTTAATTCCTTACTTTATTTCTTCCTTAACCCATTGGTGATTCAGTTGAGCATTATTCAGTTTCCATGAGATTGTAGGCTTTCTGTAGTTTTTGTTGTTGTTGAAATCTATCTTTAAATCATGGTGGTCTGATAGAACACAGGAGGTTATTCCATTTGTTTTGTATCTGTTGAGATTTGCTTCCTGGCCAAGTATGTGGTAGATTTTAGAGAAGGTTCCATGGGGTCCTGAGAAGAAGGTATATTCTTTTTTTTGGTTAGGATGGAATGTTCTATAGATACTGATTAAGTCCATTTGAATCATAACATCAGTTAAATCCTTTATTTCTCTGTTAAATTTTGATTCAGCAAATCTGCCCAGTGGTGAGAGTGGGATGCTGAGGTCTCCCACTATTAATGTGTAGGGTTTTATATGTTATTTAAGCTTTAGTAATGTTTCTTTTACATATGTGGGTGCCCTTGTGTTTGGGGTATAAATGTTCAGAATTGCAACTTCATCTTGGTGGATCTTTTCTGTGATGAGTATGTAATGCCCTTCTTAATCTCTTTTGATTAATTTTAGTTTTAAGTCTATTTTGCTGGATATTAGGATGGCTATACCTGCTTGCTTCTTAAGACCTTTTGATTGGAAAGACTTTTCCCAGCCTTTTATTCTTAGGTAGTGTCTATATTTGAATTTGAGGTGTGTTTCTTGAATGCAGCAGAAAGATTTTAACTGCTTTTGTATCCTTTCTGTTAATCTGTCTTTTTATAGGTGAATCAAGTCCTTTGATATTTAGGGATATTAATGACCAGTGATTATTCTTTCCTGTTGTTTTTTGGTGGTAGTGTGTGTGTACTTCTCTTCTTTGGGGTTACTGTTGTGCTTTTATCTATTTCCTGTGTTTTTGAGAGTGTATCTGACTTCTTTAGGTTGGAATTTTCCTTCTAGTGATTTCTGTAGGGCTGGGTTTGTAGATAAAGTGTTGTTTAAATCTGGTTTTGTTTTGGGAAGTCTTGTTCACTTTGTCTATGTTGACTGAAAGTTTTGCTGGGTATATGAGTTTAGGCTGGTATCCATGGTCTTTTAGTGTCTGCATTACATCTGTCCAGGTCCTTCTTGCTTTCAGAGTCTCCATTGAGAAATCGGGTGTTGTTCTGATGGGTTTGAGTTTATAAGTCACTGGCCTTTTTCCTTTTCTGCTCTTAATATTCTTTCCTTATTCTGTACGTTTAATTGTTTAATTATTATGTGGCAAGGGGACTTTTTTTTTTTAGGGTCTAGTGTGTTTGGTGTTCAATACTATCTTCATAGGTATTTCCTTCTTTAAGTGGGGTTGGGAGGTTTCTTTTCTTTTCTTTCTTTCTTTCTTTCTTTCTTTCTTTCTTTTTTTTTTTTTTTTTGTTTTTCGTGACAGGGTTTCTCTGTGTAGCTTTGTGCCTTTTCCTGGAACTCACTTGGTAGCCCAGGCTGGCCTCGAACTCATATAGATCCGCCTGGCTCTGCCTCCCGAGTGCTGGGATTAAAGGCATGTGCCACTACCACCCAGACAGGGGGAAGGTTTCTTATGTGATCTTATTGAATATATTTTCTGTGCCTTTGAGTTGGTATTCTTCTCCTTCCTCTATCCCTATTATTTGTAGGTTTGGTCTTTTCATGGTGTCCCAGATTTACTGGACATTTTGTGTTATAGCTTTTTTGCTTTGGTATTTTCTTTGACTGATGAATCTGTTTCCTCTATTGTATCCTCTACATCATAGATTCTCTCTTCCATCTATTGTATTCTGTTGGTTATGCTTGTATCTGTGTTTCCTGTTCGTTTATTCAGATTATCTATTTTTAGCATTCCCTCTGTTTGTGTCTTCTTCATTGTTTCTATTTTCCTTATCAAGTCCTGGACTGTTTCCCTCACGTGTTTAATTGCTTTTTCATGGTTTTCTTTAAGGGTTTTAGTGATTTCTTGCAGTTGTTTTTTTTTTTGTCTTTTCCTCTATTTCTTTATAGATTTCTCCCATTTTTTTGTTTGTCATTTTCTCAGTTTCTCTTGATTTCTTCCACTTTATTATTTGTCTTTTTCTCAATTTCATTTTTTTCCTTGAAAGGCCTTTAGCATGTTCATGATGCTATTTTTATAGTAACTTTCTTCTGCTTCTTATATTGTGATGTTCAGGTCTTGCTGTTGTATGCAGGCTAGGTTCTGGTGATGCTCTTGGTCTAATGGGAATAGGCAGATTGTGTGTCTCAGTGAGCTGCTCTTGGGTCAACCCAAGCTAGTTGATTCTTTGACTCATGGAGCTGCTCTGCTTGGTCCAGTCAGAGCTGAGAGATTCTTTGTCTTAGATAGCCATTCTTGGTCTAATGAGGGCTGGCAGATTTCCTGTCATCTGAGGTTATTCTTGGTCTAATGATAGCTCTTTGTCCAACGAGAGCTCTAGGCCCGTTCAGAGCTGGGGGTTGGGTTCTAATCCTTAGGAAGTGGCTAGGGTCTTGGGCAGATGGGTATGGGGCCAGGGCATACAGATTTCTGGGTCCACTGGGTAGTGTTGGAGGGGGGTGCTTCCCATAGGAACCCTGCCTGTAGGCCGGCAATTGAGCAGGTGTTCCCAGGTACTGGCTGGGACCCAGGGATGGGCCCTAAGGGCAGGACTCACTGTATGAACAGAGTCACTCACTTCTAGGCCCGATGAGACCTAGGGGTTGGTTTCCAAGACTCAGGAAGACTCTGGGGTCTCCGGCTAAGGTACTTTTCTATGTCCATAATACAATAAGCTAGGTCTTTTGATATTACTTCAGAACTCTCCCAGGTTTTTTTTTTATTTATTATTACATATTTATTTTGAATCTGTTCGTATGCTCTCTACAAAGAGTTTTTGTTACTTGTAAAATGTGTCTGTTTTCATCTTTTTTTGTATCTGTGTTTTTGAATTTTAGAAGATGAATTTTTGAAGGTATAGTATGGAGGAGAAATACAGAGTTCATATTCTTATTGTTCTTACAGTAAGACATTATCCAGTTTACTAAATATTACCTCCTTTCTTTCTACAGGTTAAAAGCCCCACAACTCACCCTGCCCGAACTACAGATTCTTTTCAGACAGATGGGTACTTTGCCCTGTGCTATGCATCAGATTGATGAAGTTAAGGTGAAGAGGGGCCTGAAATAGTGGAATTATTGTTAGCAGGAGATACATGAGAGAATCCCAAGTAATAAAGGAGTTGTAAGAACCTAATTGTTCTTAACATTCCCTGACACTTCTGTGTGTGTAGTGTATGCTGCAGTTTACTTCAGTTATACTCAGCAAAAATTTGGTGAAAGATGTTAGGCTTCAGCACAGAGTGTATTAGTCAGGGCTTTCTACAGGAACACAACAGGACTCTCCAAAGGATTTAGCGGTGTTGCTTACCGGCTGTGGTCTGAGTAGTCCAACAGAGATTGAGTCCTGATGGAATGACCAATGAGTACTACTTAAATAATGCCTTATAAAACCAGGTTCATTCCATAAAGAGACAGCAGTTCTCATTATGTCCTTATCCTTTAATCTTATACTAAAGAAGATACTTTTTAAAGGAAACATTATTAAAGGTATTAGACAGATATTAAAACCTCTGACACATGAAAGGCTGGCTCTTATTGTAAAATGAAACTATAAGAAGTTTTTCTTTTCTCAGTTTTCAGTTTTAAGGGACTTTTTTCCCCCAGTGATACAGTAATATTAAGTCATCTCTGAAAATTTAATTTAATTTTCAGATTATTTTTATTTTATTTATTTATTTATTTTTTGGTTTTTCAAGACAGGGTTTCTCTGTGTAGCTTTGCGCCTTTTCTGGAACTCACTTGGTAGCCCAGGTTGGCCTTGAACTCATGGAGATCCGCCTGGCTCTGCCTCCCGAGTGCTGGGATTAAAGGCGTGCGCCACCACCGCCCGGCAATTTTCAGATTATTAAAGGGAACATGGGATATTTTAGTAAAGTACCTCAGATAATTAAAGAGAAAATGTGATATTCTGAAGGGTAAAAAAGATTGAAGATGAGGATAAATTAATGAGAATCTCTACTAGTAGAAGGACTCATGGTCAAGATATTGAGTATCTAGATTGCTAAAATCTTCATATTTATTCTAACTTTTTGTAGGATGTTCTACAACAGGTGGAGGCATACCAAATTGAGACTCGTGAGGCTCTAACTTCACTGCCTTATAATTTAGAACTACTTCAGTCCCTGTTGGAAAAGGGTCAACAGCTTCGTGTGGAAGTGCCTGAAACTCATCAACTTCAGGAAATGGTGGAACAGGCACAATGGCTAGATCAAGTGAAGCAGGCCCTGTCTCCCTTGGCCCAGAGACACTCTCTGGTCATCCTGAAGAAGCTTTTAGTTACAGGAACCAAGGTAGCCTCTAGTCCTTCTGTGAACAAAGCTCGAGCGGAGCTACAAGAACTACTGACTATTGCAGAGAGTTGGGAGGAAAAGGCCCATTTCTGCTTGAAGGCTAGGTAAGGAATTTCTTCATATTTGTATTCTCTTTGTGCCTTTTTAAACAGATATTTTTCTGACAGATTTTTTAGAGTGGTTCAGTGTATAATTTCCAGGCATCATTATGGGCCTCATGCCAGCACGTAAAGCACACTATGTTTCTCATGTATGTGTAGTTAGAGTTTTCCTGCCTGGCCCAGTCAGGACAAATCTCTCTTACCGGCCAGTCCCACAGTCGCTCAGACCCAACCAAGAAAGCACACAGAAACTTACATTGTTTACAAACTGTATGGCTGTGGCAGGTTTCTTGTTATCTACTTTTCTATCTTAAATTAACCCATTTCTGTTAGTCTATACTTTGCCACATGGCTTGTGGCTTACCAGTGTCTTTACATGTTGCTTTTCATGGCTGCGGCTGGCAGTGTCTCCCTCCAACCTTCTACTTCCCAGAATTCTCTTCTCTCTTCTCCTGCCTATACTTCCTGCCTGGCCACTGGCCAATCAGAACTTTATTTACACAGAGCAATATCCACAGCATGTATGTATCATGCCATGCCAATCTTGTAGTTGTTTTTTAAATTCTTATTTAAAATTTTTTCATTCACTATATTTTGATAATGTTCTTTCTCCATCCCAGACCTATTTCCCTAAACACCCAACTATATTTTCTCTGTCCCTTTCTAAAAAAGAAAAGGAAAACAAAAATCAGACTTAAAATAAGAAATGAAAATGAATAAATAAATAAATGAAATAATGAAAAATGACAAAACACATACATACACACAAACATGAAGTTCATTTTGTGTTAGGTGACTGCATTTCAGTATGGGGCCTGTGCTGGAGTATGACTAGTACATTTAATGACATTTCATTGGAGAAAATCAGTCCTTCTCCCAGCACATTATGAAATTGTAAAAGCCTTCTAGGTAAGGGTGGTTATTTCTGTCTACTTCCCCTCTCAGCACTGGGTTTTGTCTGGCTTGAATCTATTCATGTCATGTGTATATTGTATATGTGTACCAGTCCAGTAGTGTCTAGAAGATATTTCCCTTGGAGCCATCTACTATCTCTGGCTTTTACAGTCTTTCTTTGTCTTTGTAAAGATCTCTGAACTTTGGAGGAGAGGGGCTTGATAAAATAATTGCATTTGGAGCTGAGTACTAAATCCATAAATTCTCCTTTTTTGTAATAGTCCAGTTGTGAGTCTGTGTTAATTCCCATCTACTGTAAGAAGAAGCTTCTCTGATGACAATTCATCAGTGCTCCTATGTGAGGATGGCAGGATGTCATTGGGAATCATTTTATTGTTGTGTTCATTTAGCAGAATAATAGAATTTCCCCACATGCCTTATCAAGACATCATATGAACATCAGTTGAAACCTACATTTCCAAAAATGGGTTATATCTTATTGAGTCAGTGGCCAAAGAGTCCTATAGATTCGCAACCCCCCAGTCACATGCTTTGGTCAAAACTATTGGTTACTCTCCATAACCTTGCTAAAAATAAAATGTGCTTATACAATCCAACAGGAAAACATTGATCAGGTGCCCAACTAGATACTTTAACCCCATACCGATTGTATTCATGTGCTTGTAGGTACTCTTCACTCTACTTGAGGAGAGTGGCAATCAATATTGTTGAGCTACCAACCTGCTTGCAAGATAGTGGTGCAGTAGTGACACAAAAGTAACCATATAAAAAACTTGGATAAAAAGCTTGGATATAAAAAACACTCATGAGATGAAATCCATACATGACACTGCTAAAGCAGCCAAGTACCTGAAATTAGACAGCTCATAGACCTAGGGGAAATCTTAAAAGTTTTATAAACCCCAAATTGCCAATGTAACATTTAACTGAGTCATTTCTCAGATTATTGACATCATTAATATAATATACAGGTGACCACTGTATCTTTACTGAGACTACTGTTGTTCACTTGATTTATCAAATTATTTATTGCTTAGCTCTTAGCAAGGAAAACTAGGTCTAAAAAGTTTACACAAACAACTATGATATTAAATATAAATTTCTTTTTCCCAAATATTTTAGGCAAAAACATACTCCAGCCACGTTGGAAGTTATAGTACGTGAGGCAGAAAACATTCCTGTTTACCTGCCTAATATCCAGTCTCTCAAGGAAGCTCTGACTAAGGCACAGGCTTGGATTGCTGATGTGAATGAGATTCAAGTGAGGATCATGTTTCTTACTTTGCTACCTAGATCTGCAAATAGAAGAGAAACCATTCTATTTCAGTTTCCACATGGTTGGGGTTGTTTAAGAAATTTAATGTCGGAAGTTAGATCATTGAGGAAGTTAAGGTTATCAGGATAAGAACAAGAAGGGAGAAGAATGCTGTGGGTCCAAACCCACAAAGAGTTGGCCAAAACAAGGGTGGAAGAAACAAGTAATTAGACTCATTGAGTTTTTGATTCTGAGCCAGTAAAGGGAAGAATTTTGTAAAAAGTAGTTTATAATTTTTCCTTTTTTCCAGAGTATGTCAGTATTTCATCTGCACTATGATTATACAGTACAATATATACAACCTTACTCAACAAGTCTAAACATAATACTTGACATAATTTAATTGTGTTTATATCAGAATGGTGATCACTACCCCTGCTTGGATGATTTGGAGGGCCTGGTAGCTGTGGGTCGAGATTTACCTGTGGAGCTAGAACAACTGAGACAACTGGAGAATCAGGTGCTGACAGCACACTCCTGGAAAGAGAAAGCTTCTAAGACCTTTCTCAAGAAGAATTCTTGCTACACACTGTTGGAGGTAAGATCTAGAACATTGTACCATGGCATCTTCTGTGTCTAACTCTGTCTATTGTTAAAGAGCTCATAAAAGAACATGAATTTCCAGGGCATCTCAGCGAGATGAAGGACAGTAAACCCCCTTTCTTCTGTCTGCTAATAGGTTCTCTGCCCATGTGCAGATACTGGTTCTGTTAGCACCAAGCGTAGTCGGTGGATGGAAAAGGAGATGGGGTTATACAACTATGACACAGAATTGCTGGGGCTATCTGCAAAGGACCTCAGGGATCCAGGATCTGTGGTAAGCAGCTTGACACACATGGAGAAAATTTAGTTTGGGATATTACCCTGAAAAGAAGATAGACTAGAAATATGTTGTATGAGTTGGTTGCCCAAAAGCAGATCACCAAGCCTATTATTTTAATTTGGGAGTAGGGTAAAGGGGCTAATTTAGAAAGAGGTTTAGGTGCTCAACAGCTTCCACCCTGTCCTGGGTTTAATAGATCATGGCCTTCAAGGAAGGGGAAGAAAAAGAAAAGGAAGGTATCTTGCAGTTGCGTCACATCAACTCAGCCAAGCCCAACCCAATGTCCTCATCGACTACTGCCTCTGCAACTTCCATCTGTATATGTGGGCAGGTCCCTGCAGGGGTAGAAGCTCTGCGGTGTGACCTCTGTCAGGACTGGTTCCATGGACAATGTGTGACGGTACCCCGCCTGCTCAGCTCCCTAAGGGCCAGTCCTATGTCATCTCAACTGCTAGCTTGGTGGGAATGGGACACTAAATTCCTGTGCCCACTGTGCATGCGCTCAAGGCGTCCACGCTTAGAGACCATCCTGTCATTGCTGGTAGGACTACAGAGACTGCCTGTGAGGCTGCCTGAGGGTGAGGCCTTGCAGTGCCTCACAGAAAGGGCCATTGGTTGGCAAGACCGTGCCAGACAGGCTCTAGCTTCTGAGGATGTGACTGCTTTATTGGAACAGCTGGCCCAATTCCGCCAACAGCTACAGAATGAATTGAGACATGAGAAGGCCCCTACCTCTCCTTTGGACCTTGCCTCTCTCAGTAAGGGTAGTGGCAAGGATATCCTTAAGGTAAGATGTCCAACCAACTTCTTCACCTTCAAATATCTGTTTTCTGGTCTCTACCCCTCATTAAAAATCCAGTTTATCAATGTGCTTAGGTCAGTTCCTCTCCCTTGTTATGCATTATTCTGGATTCTTAAATGAGACCCACAGTTGGCATACCTTATATCAATGGTTCTCAACCTATTGGTCTTGGTCCCACCTATCAGGTATCCTGAATACCAGATATTTACATTATGATTCATAACAGTAGCATAATTATAGTTATGAAGTAGTAATGATACAACTTTATGGTTGGGGGCATCAACACAACATGAGGGTTGCAACATAAGGAAGTTGAGGACCAAGGTCCTATATGCTTTCTATAGAGAGTGGAGAAAATTTGATTTTCCATGGCCTGATACTTCAGTTTGATTAAAGTAAGCTATTCCTGCTCTCCTCAGGAAGAGGAGTTGGTACTAAATGAAGATAGACTGTTAAGTCCTGAGAAGACTCTTCCAATGGAAGGTTCATATAAAAGAGGTAGGTAAAGGTGTTGGTAGAGTACTGTAGCTACCACCAAATAATATCTCATGTCCTCAGCTGTATCATGGTGAGGGGAATAAGATCAAGGTCAGACTCTAAAGAGCTGTCCACAAACCCTCCAGATGAGGAACTGCTGCCTTCACTATTATCACAATTAACTGGTCCTGTATTGGAACTGCCTGAAGCCACCCGGGCCCCCCTAGAAGAGCTTATGATAGAGGGAGATCTACTCGAAGTGACCTTAGATGAGAACCACAGTATTTGGCAGCTCTTGCAAGCTGGGAAGAATCCCAACCTAGAGCGGATTTATACACTTCTAGAGGTAAGGAGATGGGTCATGGACAGTTGTTGGTAGCAGTATAAACATGAACTATATACAACTTATTTTTGCTTGTCTGTGTATTACAGCTTGAGAAGCCTGAGAACCCAGAAAATCAGTCACAGGAAGAGACACCAGGAAGGCATCAACGGCAGAGGCAAAAGGTGGATCTAAGAAGAAAGGGTGAGGATGTTACTCAAAAAGAGCTAGAATCAAAAAGAGCCAGAAGTTCAAGGATTAAGAAAAAACGGGTTCAAGAGGCAACACATGGAGAAAATATGTTCTTGACACACCCTACAGAACATACACATATCTTAAAAGAGCACATGGGTAGTGTGCAACAGGAGGAAGTAAGCCCTGCATCATCTTTTTCTTCCTTAACACCTTTGATACACCTATCTTATTTTCATCAGCAAGAATTATAACAGTAGGAACAATCTGATTGTTCCTCTTTTCTTTCCCTATTCCTCATTTCTCCTTTCCTTCCATTTTCTTACTTTTCTCTCCCTTCTTTCTGTTACTTCCCTACCTTCTCTCCATTTCACTCTTTTTATACCTTTCTTTGCCTTTAGTTTCTTCAGTATCCAAAATATAATTTATTTCTTATCTGGAGCTTGTCCACAAACTATTTTACCCTCATTCCTAATGCATTTATAGCTAAGTTTCTAAGAACTATGCCATGTGTGCATTTTCCAAAATTCTTCTGTCAGCAATGTTCCTGGAACTAGCATACAAAAAGTGATGTTGTGAGCTACCCGCATTCTATTCTGGAGAGAGAAAAACAAATTTTAAGAATGTTAAAGTTTATTAATCTTCTTTAAATTTAAACCCTTCATTATCCTCTATAGAGTCCAGATTATGTAATTATTAAAATAAGTTTTTTATTTTATATTTTTATTTTATCTCTTAACTTTTTTCTGGTTCACATTGTGAAAAAACATATTGTATGTTGTAATTAATTCATAAGGAAAAAAGAAATAGATCAATGCAAACTTACTCTAGATGTTCACTTTTAATTTTCTTTTGTTAAAAATAAAACTGTGTTTTGAAACGAGATCTAACTTGTACTTCTTGAAATATGGGAATAGAAAACTAAGGTTGGAAACCATTGCAATTGTGTGAATCACAAAGTTTGTTTTTGGACTTAACTCTTGTCTGTACTCAGGTTCTTTGTTCTCTCCAATTCTTGATTGGTGTTGTCTATATAATATCTTCAGAGCTATAATTTCCCCAGGAAATGTCAAGTAAGATGACCATTCTTACTTTTTCTTTTAGAACATTTAGTGAGCTCATAATAACTTCATTCTTCTCTATGTAGTTCCTTTTGAGTCCTGAGTCTGATAACTTCAACAAGTTATTTTATCTCCTCAGTACTTCTTATTCAATTCATTGGTTGTGATATTTCATTCTAAAAGGTTAAGTCAGTAGCATAAAACACTAATCTATCAACTCAGATTCTATTTTGTGTAATTTCTTTCTGTTACTGGATGTTGTCCATCTTTTTTCTGCTTTTACTGATACTAGCCTTATTCACACTTGACCCTTCCCCCTTTTTTCTACAGTTTATCATCAAGCTCAGGATTATTACTTAGTATAATTGTTGTCCTCAACACCGGTTTTAATTTCTTTATATATTAACTTCAAAATTATTTACTAATTTATTTTCAAGTAGTAAGTTTTTAAAATATTATTTTCATCCAAACAGTTTTAGTTTAACCTTCCCTCACCTCAACCTTTTCCTCTTGTTTATATCTC
This sequence comes from Onychomys leucogaster, assembly GCA_949786385.1. Classification (NCBI taxonomy): domain Eukaryota; kingdom Metazoa; phylum Chordata; class Mammalia; order Rodentia; family Cricetidae; genus Onychomys; species Onychomys leucogaster. The sequence goes on from CATKUP010000062.1 coordinate 147,533, forward strand.
TGCCCTCATTACTCCTCCAGTCACTTTTGTGTGTGTGTGTGTGGTTTTTCGAGACAGGGCTTCTCTGTGTAGCTTTGCACCTTTCCTGGAACTCACTTTGTAGCCCAGATTGGCCACGAACTCACAGAGATCCACCTGCCTCTGCCTCCTGAGTACTTGGATTAAAGATGTGTGCTACTACCACCTGGGTCCTCCAGTCCCTTTTATATCATATGTTTTCTGTTAGTTTCCCTACCCTCTATTGTAAAACTAATTTTTCCTCTCTTGGAGCCCCTTCTGTTTTCTGTGTTTGTACATTTTGTATATTAAATACAATTATAAGGATTCAAAGCTAGTATATCCATATAAGAACATGTGATGTTTGAGTATAGGGTAAATCTTTCACTAATTTTTTCTGTCTCTTCCTTTTTTTCCTGTAAATATGATGATTTTATTTTAAATTATAACTGAAATGAATCCACTGTGTATATATAGTACAGTAATTTGATTATCAGTTGGTAGACATCTAGGCTGGTTTTCATTTTTCTGCTATTATGAATAGAGCTGAAATAAATATGTATAAGCAAATATCTCTATATTGGGATATTAAAAACAACCCCATTCACAATTTCCACAGAATAAACCAGTACATCCATATCTTTCTAGAAACACAATTAAGGTAGTGAAAAACTTATATGCCAGAAACATTTAAATAGAGAAAATTAAATACACTATAAGATGGATGCTATGCTCATGAATTTAAATAATCAGTATTGTAAAAATAGCTACCTTGCCAGAAGCAGACTATAGACTCATTGTAGTACTAGTATAATCCCAATGATTTTACAGAATATCGAAAAATAATATTAAAATTCTTTTTAGCATAAATGCTTTTGTTAATCAAATCCTGAGGGAAAAGGATAAGGTAGGGGGTATCACCATACCTGATTTTAAGGTATCTCAAAACCATAGTACCAAACCAGCATAGTACAGGTACAAAACGAGACATTTATATCCATGGAACAGAATAAGATGCTCAGTCCCACAAAAGCTACAACCACTTGACTTTTTACAAAGATGCCAAAAGTATACATTTTTGGAGAAAAGACAACGTTTTTAATATGAGAAAACTTCATACTTACAGTTTAACTTACATGTCGAAGAACTTTTTTAGAACTCTTACTTGAAATAAGAGTTAATTCTATAAGGTTGTATAATGTTTCTTTTTTTTCCTTTATTATTATGTGTTTTAATTTTATACATCAGCCATGGGTTTCCTGTCCTCCCGCCTCCCACTCCCATCCCCACCTTCCCCTCAGCCCCTCCCCTCCATTCCCATGTCCTCCAGGACCAAGACACCCCTGGGGATTCATTTAAAGTTGGTGGATTCAGTACAGGCAGGTCCTGTCACCTCCTTCCAGACTGAGCAACATGTACCTGTGTAAGCCCAAGGTTCCAACAGCCAGCTCTTGCACTAAGGACAGGTCCTGGTCCCACAGACTGGGTGCCTCCCAAACAGATCAAGCTATTCAATTGTCTCACTTATCCAGAGAGCCTGATCCAGCTGGGGGCTCCACAGCCTTTGGTTCATAATTCATGTGCTTCCATTCGTTTGGCTATTTGTCCCTGTGCTTTTTGCAATCTTGGATTCAACAATTCATGCTCTTGCACTCCCTCCTTTTTCTCGACAGTTGGACACCTGGAGCTCCACCTGGGGCCTGGCTGAGAATCTCTGCAACCACTTCCATCAGTTATTGGATGAGAGTTCCAAGATGACTGTTAGGGTGTTTAGTCGTCTGATCAAAAGACTAGGTCAGATCAGGTTTTCTCTCAACCATTGCCAGCAGGCTACAAAGGATATATCATTGTGGATTTCTGAGGACCTCTCGAGCACTCTGCCTATTCCTGTTCTCATGTGGTCTTCATTTATCATGGTCTGTTATTCCTTGTTCTCCCATTCAGTTCTTGATCCAGCTGGGATCTCCTGCTCCCCTAAGCTTTCTTTCCCTCAAACCTTGCCCTTCATTACTCCCACTGTCGTCCAGGTTGTTCATGTACATCTCATCCATTTCTCTGTCATTGGGTGATCCCTGTGTCTTTCCTATGGTCCTGTTTTTCAGGTAGCCTCCCTGGAATTGTGTAGCAGTCTAGTCATCTTTATTTTACATCTAGTATCCTCCTATGAGTGAATACATACCATGTTTGTCCTTCTGAGTCTGGGTTACCTCACTCAGGATGATTTTTTCTAGATCCATCCATTTGCCTGCAAACCTCATGATGTCATTGTTTTTCTCTGCTGAGTAGTACTCCATTGTGTATATGTACCACATTTTCTTTATCCATTCTTCAGTTGAAGGGCATCTAGGTTGTTTCCAGGTTCTGGCTATTACAAACAAAGCTGATACAAACATAGTTGAGCAAATGCCCTAGTGGTATGATAATGTTTCTTATAAGCATATTAAATATTTGTTGAAAATTTTGTTTCTGTGAACCCACAAAAAATGAAGGCCGATGATTCTTAAAATATTCACAAGGAGTTACTCATTTGAAATATGTGGTGAAAGAATCGAGAAATCTCTTTAACATTCTCTCCAATGTATTATTTGAAAATTATATATTTATTTCCCAGTAGCCCAACTCAGAATAATAACATATATTTTTATAGGCTACTTGTTTCTGAATTAATTCTGCTGAAGGAATGACTTCTGACATTGTAGAAACCATTCAAAGATTACGCATTAGCTTTTTGTAATGATGATTTACCTTGTGATTATGGATTATTTATCTTCAGTCAACTTAGTCACTATGAAACATGATATATGCTGTGGCAAAAACATTGGGGTACATTTTTTTTGTGTGTGTGTGTATACATGTCTTGGGTGGGTATGCACATTTGTGTGATGCCTGAGAGTGATGCCACATTCCTTGTCATCACTTTCTACCTTACTTTTTGAGACATGGTCTTTTACTGAGCTAGAGCTTACTGACTTAGCCAGGCTGTTCTGAATCTACCTCCCCAGTCACTGAGATGATAGATGGTACCTTGATGCTCTAAACATTATGGTTGCCAGCGATTTGACTTAGGTCATCATGCCTGTGGTGTAAGCAACTTAACCACTGAGCCATCTCTTTAGCCCCACAGAATTTAAGTTTCTGAAGTTTATCGAAAGAACCTGATCAGAGACTGAAAACTGTACTAAAATTTTACTAATGTTGGGTACTTAAAATAGTTTTCATTCCTGCTGTACCCTAGAAAAATTAACTGTAAGTAGCATAATTGCTACTATTGAGGTGTGTAACTTATAATTTTTGAGTGGAACTGTATGTCTCTCACTTGGTTCTATTAATCATAGCTGGGGTAACAAAGGAGTTCATCAGTAATATTTACAGAACAGTTTTGAATCATTATACTTGTAGCTCTAAGGTTTCAAACAACTTTAACCCCCTCTGTAGACAAGTTTCTAAATGGTCTTCTTAAATAAAAAAACATAGAGCCAAATATAGGGGTGAAAGGCAAACACTTATGAGCTAAGCCATATACCCTTCCATCATGAATAGCAATTTATGTCTATCTTAATCTTTTTGTTAAATGTTCACTTAGTCATATACTTGACTTGGTATTTTATTCTAAAATGTGTTCTTGTTATCAGCATGGTCATGCTAAGAATTTTCCTGAATTGTGTCTACCTGAAGTACAAGTTCTTTTGTTAGCAGATATGAAGCCATGACATACCTTTAACTATTTGCCTGTTTCATCTTCCAAATAGCTCAATTTACTAATTTCCGTATTATATTTAAATACACTTCAGTAATTTTTTGTTACTTTATGTAAAGATGATTTTGGTCTGGTTTCTAGTTATATTTTCATCATTTCTTTATAAAACTAATTAGAACAATCTCTAATATCCTCATTTCTTCCAATATTCTGGTCATGTGTAAGATTGAGACTTTCTTCTTCTGAGCCCTCGCTAAATTATTCTTCATTTCTTCATGACATAGGATCTTTCAGCATGATTCTTCAAATTCTACTAGCTTCCACATAGTTCTAAACTATTTCCACATTTGTCAAATATTATGACAATAACACTTAAGTCTGGATATTAATTTGTTATGTTTATACATAGACTAAGATTAAGTATTTAATAAAGATCATTTATTAGTGGCAAAGGCTTCATTACAAAGTAACAAGTTTGATTGTCCAGCTAGAGAGGAAGAATTTCTTGTGTGTGTGTGTGTGTGTGTGTGTGTGTGTGTGTGTGTGTGTGTGTGTGTGTGTTTGAGACCGGTTTTTCTGTGGCCCTGCCTATCCTTGAACTCACAGAGATTTACCTACCTCTGCCTCTCAAGTGCTAGGATTAAAGGTGTGCACCACCACTACCTGTCAGAGTTTCTTCTTTTATAATGACATGTTGGATACTATGTCTTCACTCTTTTAGGAAATACCAGATATTTTATAAGTTCAATGCTCATATGAGATTCTAGCATAGAACTATCACCTATTCTTTCATTAGATTCAGTAGCATTGTTAACCATCATATAATATAGTACACTTGTACTCCAATGGAAATCATGGAGTCAATGACTTTTAAGATCTTAAAAGATTAGAGATAGCATTAACATTATCTAAGACCTGTTGTATTCAAGTATTATTTGTGTCCACCTCTTCTCAATTTGATAGCCTCTTTTTCTTTATTATGGTTTTATATTTTAAAAAATTGTTAGTGAGATCCAAGAAAGGTGCAAGGCTACACAGAGAAACCCTGTTTTGAAAAAACAAACAAACAAACAAAAACAATTGTTAACTTGCCTTTAAGACCACATGTAACAGCCAACCTTAGTTGCCTTGGATTGCCCATATAATTACCTTTTAGAACCTAAACTAATAAATAGCAATAATCTTAAGTTATGAACTCATATTAGCAATAACAATAACACATACGGTTATGTGTAAGTGTATATGTAAATAAATGAATATAATCTACCGAGTTCAGTTTGTTGTGTATGTATATCATTTTAGGGTGACCACCCTGAATTGACTGACAATCAGTAAGGGAACTAATCCTGAGGAAAGGCTATTCCTCTTTTCTTGGTAGTTACTAGTTTCCTGTAGTTGTTTGTCTAGGTGTCAGACCCTGTGAAATCTTTCTCTCTTCCATGTTATATCCATTGATATAGCTATTATTCTCTGGTCTTACTCATGCAGCCATTTCTAGGAGAATCTGTTATTCATTTTAGGAGAGTCTTCATTTCATGCTGACTGTTTTATTCTTACTATGAATTAGATGTTTATCACCTCCAAATCTAGGGGAAACTTAATTCCTAATACGTTAGATATTAGAGGTAGGACTTGGTGAAGTAATTAGGTCATGAGGCTTAATCTATCATGGATGTTTCTCATGTCCATGTGTGAACATTCAAAAGGTATCTATTGCCTCTTCTACCACGTTAAGAAATAGCAAGGTCCTGTGTTCATGAAGCAGGAAGCTAATGCCAACTCAAGTATTACCTCAGTCTTGAATTTCATAGCTCTTGATTTCCATGAAAAGTTGCTTTTGTTTTTTAATTGTGAATTATTATTCTGAAAATATCTTATATTCCAAGAGACTGAACTATTGCTGGGATATCACAGCCAAAATTAATAACACACCTTGAACCCACTTAAGACTGCTGTGATTCAAACTATTTGTTTACCCTGTCATGAAGAGCACAATATAACAACCAACCTTACTTACCTTGGATTTCCCATACAAATAACTTTTGCCACATAAACAAATGTGTAGCTGTAATCATAAATTATGGAGTCTTTTATGCTCTTATATTTGTTTTGTTTTGTTTTCAGTTAGTGAGCAAGTCTTTAATTCTAGCACTTAGGAGGTACACGCAGGTAGATCTCTGTGAGTTCAAGCCCATCCTGGTCTACAGAGAGAACTCCAGGAAAGCTAGGGCTACACAGAGAAACCCTGTCTCAAAAAACCATATATATAGTAATCAAGACATTGACACTGATATAGAATAGAGATGAAAAATTAACACATCAAAAGCTTGAAACCAATTTATTTGTGTATATATTTATTATGTATGTATAACATATGTAATATAAATATAGCACATGGTAGGTGGAATGTTAAAGGAAGACAATGAATTCAATAAATATCTGTCAGCCAATCACATAAGGAAAGATAATTATAAAGCCTGCTTCATTGCTACTCAAAATCAAAATTTCAAATTGATAAAACTTTTTTTTTTTTCCTGTGTGGGCCTGGAAGACATTTAATGTGTTTTGTTTTTCTTAATGTATTACATGTTTTTGGAAGGAACGAAAACAGGTTAAGACATGCAAATTATTGAGTTTAGGCATGAGGACAATAGAAAAACTTAAATGGAAAATTACAACCCCACAAAAAAATAAGATCCCAGTATAGAAATGCAGGAGAGTCCTGATAAGCTAAGCAATGCCAACAGATCCTAAAGTATTTTGTTTTGTTTATTTGTTTCTAGAGAAGGGAGAGATGTAATCAGGATGCCCTTATATTTTTATCCTTTGCTAACACCAGCAAATACAGAGGTTGAAAGCAAAATCCTAAAATCTTCCATAAAAGTTGAAAGCATTCAAATTTATATATTGGTTGATAAACAGTGAGATTTGTTATCTGGATACAGTTGAAATGGTAATCTAATCTGTGGAAAAACTATTAATGTTTTCTGTTACATATCTCATTTTTTCTCATAATGCCTTCTATGCCATTGAGTAGATAGTCAAGAGCTTTGTTAGGGGCAGACACCACTCACATAGCTGCACAACTCATGCAACAGACGAACAGAGATAGAAGCACAGACACAGACAAACAGATTTATAAGATAGTTTCAAAGAGGCTTAAAAACAGTCATAAAACAGATAGGACAGAAAATACAATGAATAGGGAGTAGAGAATTTGAATCTATTCTTACTTTTGGTTAAATGACTCTAAGGACTTTTATTTCTTCATTAGTGGAATATTGATTCATTATTGATTACTGTTACCTTAATGTACATTATAATACATATAATCCATACAGTAAGTCTTCTGCTATATGTATTCACATCCTTATTACATTTATAATAGCAATAGTGCCATAAGCTATTCATTTTTTCATTTTTCTTTATTAAGAAAATTTATACTCACTCCACATACTATCCACAGATACCCCCTCCTCCACCCTCTCACCTCCTAGCCCTCTTTCCCAAGCTACCCTGCATCCCCACATCCCCCAAATCGAGTTCTCTCCTGGGGAGTCAGCAGAGCCCAAACCCCTTCCCACTGCTCCAGGGCTATGCAAAGTGTCACACCACAGGCACCAGATTCTAGAAGCCTGCCTGAACACCAGGTACAGATCCTGATCCCCCTGCCTGAGTGCCAACCCCCACAAACAGTTCAAGCCAAACAACCATCTTCTGTGTTCAGAGGACCTAGTCCAGTCCCATGGGGGCTCCACAGCCACTAGTCCACAGTTCATGGGCTTCCACTAGTGTGGCTGGTCATTTCTGCACGTACTCCCATCATGATCTCAATGTCCCTCACCTGCAGTATCTCTCCTCTCATCAATTGGATTCATGGAGCTCAGCCTGGTGCCTGGCTGTGGATCTCTGTATCTGCCTCCATCTGTCACTGGACCTATGATGACAGCTAGGTTATTTGCTAGGCTGGTCACTAGAGTAGACCAGTCCAGCCACCCTCTGGACCACTGCCAACAGACCAATGTGGGGTCAACCCTGTGGATTCCTGAGAGCCTCCCCAGCACCCTGCCTCTTACTATTCCCATCCATCATGGTATCTTCCTCCCTGCCCTCCCACTCTCCCTGTTCTGCTTGATCCTTCCATTTCCCTATGTTCTCATGCTCTACTCCATGCCCTCTTCCACCCACCTCCCCACACCTAGTCCATTCATGTAGATTTCATCCACTTCTCATTCACAGGGTCATCCATGTGTCCCTCCTAGGGTCTTTCCCCGTTAGCAAGTCACTCTGGAGTTGTGGGTTGCAGTCTGGCCATTCCTCCCCTCACATTTAGTATCCACTTATGAGTGAGTACATACTATGTTTTGTCTTTCTGAGTCTGGGTTACCTCACTCAGGATACTTTCTAGTTCCATCCATTTGCCTGCAAACCTCATGATGACATTGTTTTTTACTGCTGAGTAGTACTCCAATGTGTAAATGTACCATATTTTCTTTATCCATTCTTCAGTTGAGGGGCATCTAGGTTGTTTCCAGGTTCTTGCTACTATGAAAAATGCTGATCTGAACATAGTTGAGCATGTGTCTTTGTAGTAAGATTGAGCATTCTATTGGTGAAATTATTAAGGCCACTCTACGTAGTTAAAAGGGAGGTTTATTTTGTGGGGAAACTTACAAATGAAGGGATAGATAGGTTGTAGGGTCTGGCAAAGGTATGGCACAGTCTGTCAGTGTTCTGTGGAGAACTCTGCTCAGTCTACCACCAGTGTCCAGGTTCCTAGAACCAAGAGAGAGCTCTCCTCTCGAACCTGGGTCTTCAGCTTTTTTCCTCAGCCCCACCTTGTGGGCGTGACCATTACCAAAGCCTCAATGGGGGTTGGAACTTCCAGGCCAATTCTGGGATGGCTACCCACGACATCTCCCCCTTTTGTCTAAATAAGAAGGTTCTAACCTAATATGAGACAATATACAAAGAAATGGTTATCAAATATTGTCTAGGAGTAATGAGGGATAATGACCTAAATAAGTTGGAATTACAATAAATGCAAACAATATCAAGCAAAAAACACATACTAAAATCCAGGGAAGTCTAGAGCATGGGTAGGTGGCATGTGACAAAGATCATTCCAAAAGGTGTCCTGTCCTAAAGAACCTGAGTCTAACACTTAATATATTATATCTAAGATATTATGTATGTATATATACTAAGTTGTAACTACAACTGCTAGTCTTCAACCTCATCAAAGACCTGAGAAGGAATATAATACCTGAGAAATGGGAGAAGGATGCAAGCAACTTTGGGAGTCTTGCAAGAGTAGACATAGACAGCTGGCAGCCTGGACAGTCACCTAATGTTTCTCAGCATCATTGGTGCATTCAAATTGGCTACAGGCCTAGAGTATCTGACAGACCATTTTCAGAAGCAGGAATTCTGAAAGACCATCTGACCCTGTCTTGGCAAAGTATAGTGGTCGCTTTCCTTGTGTCCTGCTTGTCCAGAAAGTACAGCATTTGTACTGTTAGCAGTTCAGACAAGGGCAGTTCTTTGCCCAGTAGGCCATTTTGTGCCAAGAAGACAAACTTCCAAATGGAAATGTCTTAGAAGCCCAACATTCTCTCGGGATCAAATTGGTGCTGCCAGGAGGAATTGTCTCTCACGTCAACAGAATTCTAAGTTATTTAAATGCCATATTCTCTAGGTCTATGAAATGTTTGAAGATTACCTGTCCATCCCACCTATGTATCTATAAATCTGGATAACCTAACTAACATAATTATAGAGATGACAAGCATAGGTGACTATAAATCTATACGTCTAATGTAGATAAACAACCTAAGGACTAAGGCTTCCTATAAATAAGGCAAACAGTCTGTAAACAAATGTACAATAAAAGGACAATGACTTTAAATTGTGACAATACAGAAAATATATTTAACAGAGGTAGGAATGTATAGTGCAATATGCAATATAATAATCCTGAGTATATATCAGTATACAGAATATCTTAAACAGTAGAACATACATACAATATGACAGATTTAAATTTACATTTGTATCAATATACAGATATTTCAAATAAGAGTAAAAATATGTGTACAATGTAACAAACATAGTTCTGTATTTGTATCAATATACAAATTATCTTAAATAGGAATATAAAAAGTTTATATTTGTATCAACATGTAATTATAACAGTGCAAATTATCTAAGGCTACTATATTACTAAATTTGTTTACTAATGTATATGATAGTCTACCATAATATCTTATACCTATTCATTCCATTTCTTTTCCCTCCCCCTTTTTTTTGAGACATATTGTATTTCCTTAAGGAGAGTCCTGAGTTTAACAGTTTTTTCCACCCCCAACCCTAGAACCATTATCCATAACCCTGAGAAATATGAAACCTTAGGGAGAAGGGGCGTCATGCTAGCTCAGTCGGTAGAGCATGAGACTCTTAATGTCAGGGTCATGGGTTCGTGCCCCATGTTGGGTGCCTGATATTGGTGAAATTATTAAGGCCACTCCACATAGTTAAAAGGGAGGGTTTTTTTTTTCTTATTATTATGTGTTTTAAATTTTATACATCAGCCATGGGTTCCCCTTTACTCCCCACTCCCGCCCACAACCCCACCTTCCCCCCATCCCCTCCCCTCCATTCCCATGTCCTCCAGGATCAAGGCACCTCTCGGGATTCATTTAAACCTGGTGGATTCAGTACAGGCAGGTCCTGTCACCTCCTTCCAGACTGAGCAAAGTGTCCATGTGTAAGCCCAAGGTTTCAAACAGCTAGCTCATGCACTAAGGACAGGTCCTGGTCCCACAGACTGGGTGCCTCCCAAACAGATCAAGCTATTCAATTGTCTCACTTATCCAGAGGCCTGATCCAGCTGGGGGCTCCACAGCCTTTGGTTCATAATTCATGTGCTTCCATTCGTTTGGCTATTTGTCCCTGTGCTTTTTACAATCTTGGATTCAACAATTCATGCTCTTGCAGTCCCTTCACTTTCTTGACAGTTGGACACCTGGAACTCCCCCTGTGGTCTGGCTGAGGATCTCTGCATCCACTTCCATCAGTTATTGATGAGAGTTCCAGCACGACAGTTAGGGTGTTTGGCCATCTGATCACCAGACTAGGTCAGATCAGGCTTTCTCTAGACCATTGCTAGCAGTCTACAGAGGATGTAATATTGTGGATTTTTGGGACCTCTCGAGCACTCTGCCTATTCCTGTTCTCATGTGGTCTTCATTTATCATGGTCTGTTATTCCTCATTCTCCCTTTCTGTTCTTGATACAGCTGGGATCTCCTGCTCTCCTAAGCTTTCTTTCCTTCAAATCTTGCCCTTCATTACTCCCACTGTCATCCAGGTTGACAAAAGCTGATACGAACATAGCTGAGCAAATGCCCTTGTGGTATGATTGAGCATTCCTTGGGTATATGCCCAAGAGTGCTATAGCTGGGTCTTGGGGAAGACGGATTCCCAATTTTCTAAGGAAGCACCATATTGATTTCCAAAGTGGCTGTACAAGCTTGCATTCCCACCAGCAGTGGAGGAGAGTTCCCCTTCCTCCACATCCTCTCCAGCATAAGCTGTCTTCTGTGCTTTTGATCTTAGCCACTCTGACAGGTGTAAGGTGGTATCTCAGAGTCATTTTGATTTGCATTTCCCGGGATGTTGAGCAATTCCTTAAATGTCTTTCAGCCATTTGAACTTCCTCTGTGGAGAATTCTCTGTGTAGTTCTATAGCGCATTTCTTAATTAGACTGTTGGGCATTTTGATATCGAATTTCCTGAGTTCTTTATATATTCTGGATATCAGCCCTCTCTCAGATGTGGGGTTGGTGAAGACCATTTTCTGTTTTGTAGGCTGTCGCTTTGTCTTGCTGACCATGTCCTTTGCTCTACAAAAGCTTCTCAGTTTCAACAGGTCCCATTGATTGATTGTTTCTCTCAGTGTCTGTGCTACTGGTGTTATATTTAGAAAGTGATCTCTGGTGCCAATGCGCTCAAGATTACTTCCTACTTCTCTTCTATCAAGTTCAGAGAAACTGGATTTATGTTGAGGTCTTTGATCTGCTTGGACTTCAGTTTTGTGCACAGTGACAGACATGCATCTATTTGCAGCCTTCTACACATTGACATCCAGTTATGCCAACACCATTTGTTGAAGATGCTTTCTTTTTTCCATTGTACATTTTTGGCTTCTTTGTCAAAAATTATATGTTCATAGGTGTGCGGGTTAATGTCAGGGTCTTCAATTCGATTGCATTGGTCCACATGTTGGTTTTTATGCCAGTACCAAGCTGTTTTTATTACAGTAGCTCTATAGTAGAGCTTGATGTCAGGGATTGTGATGCCTCCAGAGGTTGTTTTATGGTACAGGATTCTTTTGGCTATCCTGGGTTTTTTGTTTTTCCATATTAAGTTGAGTATGATTCTTTCCAGATCTGTGAAGAACTGTGTTGATAATTTGATGGGAATTGTGTTGAATCTGTAGATTGCTTTTGGTAAGGTCACCATTTTTACTATGTTAATCCTGCCTATCCATGAGCATGGGAGATCTTTCCATTTTCTGACATCTTCTTCAGTTTCTTTTTTCAGGGACTTAAAGTTCTTGTCATATAGGTCCTTCACATTCTTAGTTAGCATAAACCCAAGGTATTTTATATCATTTGTGGCTATTGTGAAGGGTGATGTATTTCTGATTTCCTTCTTAGCCTGTTTGTCTAATGTATATAGAAGGGCTTCTGATTTTTTTTCTGTTGATCCTGTATCCTGCAATGTTGCTGAAGGTATTTATTTGCTGTATCAGTTCCTTGGTTGAATTTTTGGGGTCACTCATGTGTACTAACATGTCATCTGCAGATAGGGAGAGCTTGACTTCTTCCTTTCCAATTTGTATCCCCTTAATCTCTTTATGTTGTCTTATAGCTCTGGCTAGAACTTCAAGTACTATGTTGAATAAGTAGGGGGAGATTGGATAGCCTTGCCTTGTTCCTGATTGTAGTGGTATTGGATTGAGTTTCTCTCCATTTAATTTGATGTTGGCTGTTGGCTTGCTGTAGATTGCCTTTATTATGTTTAGGTCGGTTCCCTGTATTCCTGATCGCTCCAAGACCTTTATCATGAAGGGGTGTTGGATTTTGTCAAATGCCTTTTCTGCATCTAGTGAGATTATCATGTGGTTTTTTTCCTTGAGTTTGTTTATATGGTGTATTACATTGACGGACTTTCGTATGTTGAACCACCCTTGCATCCCTGGGATGAAGCCTACTTGATCATAGTGGATAATTGTTTTGATGTGTTCTTGAATTCTGTTTGCCAGAATTTTATTGAGTATTTTTGCATCAATGTTCATGAGGGAAATCGGTCTGTAGTTCTCTTTCTTTGTAGCATCTTTGTTTGGTTTAGGAATCAGGGTAATTGTAGCCTCATAGAAGGAGTTTGGTAATATGCCTTCTGCTTCTATTGTGTGGACCAATTTAAAGAGTATTGGTATTAAGTCTTCTTTGAAGATCTGGTAGAATTCTGCAGTGAAACCATCAGGTCCAGGGCTTTTTTTGATTGGGAGACTTTTAATGACTGATTCTATTTCCTTAGGGGTTATTGGACTATTTAAATGGTTTATCTGGTCTTGATTTAACTTAGGTATGTGGTACCTATCCAGAAAATTATCCATTTCTTTTAAATTTTCCAGTTTTGTGGAGTAGAGGTTTTTGAAGTATGACCTGATGATTCTCTGGATTTCCTCATTGTCTGTTGTTATGTCCCCCTTTTCATTTCTGATTTTGTTAATTTGGATGCTCTCTCTCTGTCTTTTGGTTAGTTTGAATAAGGGCTTGTCTATCTTGTTGATCTTCTCAAAGAACCAACTCTTTGTTTCGTTAATCCTTTGTATTGTTCTCTTCATTTCTATTTTATTGATCTCAGCTCTCAATTTGATAGTTTCCTGGCATCTGTTCCTCCTGGGAGACTTTGCTTCTTCCTGTTTAAGGGCTTTCAGGTGTGCTGTCAAGTCACTAGTGTGAGATTTCTTCAGCTTGTTTATGTGGGCACTCAGTGCTATGAATTTCCCTCTTAACACTGCTTTCAATGTAACCCGTAACTTCGGGTATGAGGTGTATTCATTTTCATTGATCTCTAGGAAGTCTTTAATTTCTTTCTTTAACTCATTGGTGATTCAGTGGAGCATTATTCAGTTTCCATGAGATTGTAGGATTTCTGTAGTTTTTTTTTTTGTTGAAATCTAACTTAAACCATGGTGGCCTGATAGAACACAGAAGGTTATTTCAATTGTTTTGTATCTGTTGAGATTTGCTTTGTGGCCAAGTATTTGTTCAATTTTAGAGAAGGTTCCATGGGGTCCTGAGAAGAAGGTATATTCTTTTTTGTTTGGGTGGAATGTTCTGTAGATATCGATTAAGTCCATTTGAGCTATAACATCTGTTAAGTCCATTATGTCTCTGTTAAGTTTCAATTTGGCCGATCTGTTCAGAGGTGAAAGTGGGGTGTTGAAGTCTCCCACTATTAATGTGTGGGGTTTTATATGTGATTTAAGCTTTAGGAATGTTTCTTTTACATATGTGGGTGCCCTTGTGTTTGGGCATAAATGTTCAGAATTGAAACTTCATCTTGGTGGATCTTTTCTGTGATGAGTTGTAATGTCCTTCATCATCTCTTTTGATTGATTTTAGTTTGAAGTCTATTTTGCTTGATATTAGCATGGCTTCACCAGCTTGCTTCTTAAGACTGTTCCATTGGAAAGTCTTTTCCCAGCCTTTTATTCTTAGGAGGTGTCTGTATTTGAATTTGAGGTGTGTTTCTTGTATGTAGCAGAAAGATGGGTCCTGTTTTTGTATCCATTCTGTTTGTCTGTGTCTTTTTATAGGTGAATCAAGTCCATTGATATTAAGGGATATTAATGACCAGTGTTCGTTTCTGTTGTTACTTTTATTTTTTGGTGGTATTGTGTGTGTACTTCTCTTCTTTGGGGTTTACTGCTGTGGTGTTATCTATTGCCTGTGTTTTCATGGCTGTATCTCCCTTCCTTATCTTGGAATTTTCCTTCAAGTGCTTTCTATAGGGCTGGGTTTGTGGATAAGTATTGTTTAAATCTGGTTTTGTCTTGGAAGGTCATGTTCACTCCATCTATGATAATTGAAAGTTTTGCTGGGTATATTAGTCTAGGCTGGCATCCATGGTCTCTTAGTGTCTGCATTATATCTGTCCAGGTCCTTCTGGCTTTCAAAGTCTCCATCAAGAAATCGGGTGTCATTCTGATGGGTTTGCCTGTATAAGTCACTTGGCCTTTTTCCTTTTCTGCCCTTAATATTCTTTCTTTATTCTGTATGTTTAGTTGTTTAATTATTACGTGGCAAGGGGACTTTTTTGGGGGGTCTAGTCTGTTTGGTGTTCTATAGGCTTCTTGTATCTTCATAGGCATTTCCTTCTTTAAGTTGTGAAAGTTTTCTTCTATGATCTTGTTAAATATATTTTCTGTGCCTTTGAGTTGGTATTCTTCTCCTTCCTCTATCCCTATTATTTGTAGGGTTAGTCTTTTCATCGTGACCCAAATTTCTTGGACATTTTGTGTCATGACTTTGTTGGTTTTAGTGTTTTCTTTGACTGATGAATCTATTTCTTCTACTGTATCTTCAACACCAGAGATCCTCTCGTCCATCTCTTGCAATCTGTTGGTTATACTTGCCTCTGAAGTTCCTGTTTGTTTACTCATATTTTCTATTTCGTACATTCCTTCTGGTCGTGTCTTCTTCATTTTTTATATTTTCCTCTTCAGTTCTCGGATTGTCTCCCTTGCTTTTTCATGATTTTCACTCAAGGATTTATTGCTTTCTTCTGCTTTAATTGTCCTTTCCTTTAGTTTTTTATAGCGTTCTTCCCATTTTTTGTTTGTCTGTTTCTCTAATTTATTTTTGATTTATTCATATAAGGCTCTAGCCTCTTCATGATATTACTTATAAGGTTGTTTTCTTCTTCTTCTTCCATTCCATGATGTTCAGGTCTAGCTGTTGGAGAAGGGCTAGGTTCTGGTGATGCTGTATTGCTCTTTATTTTGTTGTATGTACTTCTGCCTTGACATCTGCCCATCTCCTCTTGTGTTCCTTCCTGGTCTTATCAGTGTACTTGGTCCAGAGAGAGTTGACATATTTAGGGAGCCTCTCTCTGGTCCAGATGGAAGCTCTGGGCCAGAGGGGAGTGCTGGTCCAGATGAGAGTGTTGGCCGGATAGGAGCTGGGGGGCTGGTCTCTGAGTCCCGGGAAGTCCCTGGGGTCTCCTTATTTTGTCCACATGGGAGCTCCTCTTGTCCTGATGGGAGTTCCTCTTGTCTCTGATCCAGATGGTAGTTCCAGGGCAGGATGTAAGCTTGGGGCTGGTCTCTGATTCTCAGGAAGTGGCTGGGGTCTCCAGCAGATGGTTTTGGGGGCAGGGTGTGGAGATGCAGTCTTGGAAAAGAGGAGCCTTCCTGCAGGGCTGGACAATTGGCAGTTAACTGGGCCCAAGTTGTTGAGGTCCTCCCACAGTGGCCTGTGTCCAGCGGTGGGCCCCAGGGACAGTTGCCTTTCTGGCTATAACCCTAGGCACTCACCTTTGGTTCAGATGCTTGGGGCGGATGGAAGCTGGAGATTGGTCTCTGAGTCTCAGGAAGTGGCTGGGGTCTCGGGGCAAATGGGTGTTGGGGCAGGGTGTGGAGACTGCAGTGTCTGCCTGCAGTCTTGGAAAAGGGGAGCCTTCCTGCATGGCCCACTGATTGGCAGGAAACTGGGGCCAGGTTGTTCAGGTCCTCCCGGGGTGGCCTGTGTCCAGTGGTGGGACCCAGGGGCAGTTGCCTCTCTGGCTATAACCCCAGGCACTCACCTCTGGTCCAGATGTGAGTTCTGGGGTGGACTGAAGCTGGGGGGCTGGTCTCTGAGTCTCAGGAAGTGGCTAGGGTCTCAGGCAAATGGGTGTGGGGCAGGGTGTGGAGACTGCAGTGTCTGCCTGCAGTCTTGGAAAAGGGGAGCCATTCTGCAGGGCCTTCCCATTGGCAGGAAACTGGAACCATGTTGTTCAGGTCCTCCTGGGGTGGCCTGTGTCCAGCTGTGGGACCCAGGGGCAGTTGCCTCTCTGGCTATAATCCCAGGCCACCACCTCTGGTCCAGATGGGAGTTCCTGGGTGGACAGGAGCTGGATGTTGGTCTCTGAGTCTCAGGAAGTGGCTAGGGTCTCAGGCAAATGGGTGTGGGGCAGGGTGTGGAGACTGCAGTGTCTGCCTGCAGTCTTGGAAAAGGGGAACCTTTCCTCAGGGCCCACTGATGGTCAGGAAACTGGGGCCAAGTTGTTCATATCCTCCCAGGGTGGCTTGTGTCCAGTGGTGGGACCCAGGTGCAGTTGCCTCTCTGACTATAGCCCAGGCACTCACCTCTGGTCCAGATGGGAGTTCTGGGGCAGACAGAAGCTGGGGGCTGGTCTCCAAGGGAGGTTTATTTTTTGGGGTAACTTATAAATGAAGGGATAGGTTGTAGGGTCTGGCAAAGCTATGGTGCAGTCTGGCAGAGTTCTGTGGAGAACTCTGATCAGTCTACCTCCAGCGTCCAGGGTCCTAGAACCAAGAGAGAGGTCTCTTCTCGATCCTGGGTCTTCAGCTTTTTCCCTCAGCCCCCCATTGTGGGCATGACCATAATGGCTACCCACTATAGCATTCCTTGGCTATATGCCCAAGAGCGGTAAAACTGGGTCTTGAGGAAGACTTATTCCCAATTTTCTGAGAAACCATCATACTGATTTCCAGAATGGTTGTACAAGATTGCATTCCCACCAATAGTGGGGATTGTTCTTGTTCCACATCCTGTCCAACATAAGCTGTCTTCAGTGTTTTTGATCTTAGCCAATCTGACAAGTGTATGGTGGTATCTCTGAGTTGTTTTGATTTTCACTTCCCTGATGACTAAGGATGTTGAGCAATTCCTTAAATGTCTTTCAGCCGTTTGAGATTAGTCTGTTGAGAATTCTCTCTTAAGCTCTGTAGCCCATTTTTAAATTAGATTGTTCAGTATTTTGATGTCTAATTTCTTGAGTTCTTTATATATTCTGGATATCAGCCCTCTGTCAGATGTGGGGTTGGTGAAGATCTTTTCCCATTCTGTAGGCTGTCGCTTTGTTTTGTTGACCATGTCCTTTGCTCTACAAAAGCTTCTCAGTTTCAACAGGTCCCATTGATTGATTGTTTCTCTCAGTGTCTGTGCTACTGGTGTCATATTTAGGAAGTGATCTCCTGTGCCAGTGCATTCTGTACTACTGCCTACTTTCTCTTCTATCAGGTTCAGTATAAGTGGATTTATGTTGAGGTCTTTGATCTACTTGGACTTGAGTTTTGTGCGTGGTGGCAGGTATGAATCTATTTGCAATCTTCTGCATGTTGACATCCAGTTATGCCAGCACCAATTGTTGAAGATGCTTTCTTTTTTTTCCATGGTACAATTTTGGCTTCTTGGTCGAAAATCGTATGTTCATAGGTGTGCGGGTTCATGTCAGGGTCTTCAATTAGATTCTATTAGTCCATGCTGTGGGATGTTCTGTGTGTTAAATGTGTGGCTCTGATTGGTTAATAAATAAAACCCTGGTTGGCTCATAGCCAGGCAGGAGGTATAAGTGGGACAAGGAGAGAAGCGAATTCTGAGAAGTGGGAGGCTGAGGCAGAGAGAGATGCTGCCAGCTACCGCCATGAAAAGTGAGCTTGAAGGTACCCGTAAGCCACGAGCCATGTGGCAATTTACAGATTAAAAATTGGTTCATTTAAGGTAGAAGAACTATATAACAAGAAGCCTGCTATGGCCATAGTTTGTAAGCAATATAAATCTCTGTGTGCTTACTTTGTTGGGTCTGAGTGGCTATGGGACTGATGGGTGAGAGAGATTTGTCCTGACTGTGGGCCAGGCAGGACTGGAGAAAACTTCAGCTACAGGTCCACATGTCGGTTTTTATGCCAGCACCAAGCTGTTTTTATTATGATAGCTCTGCAGTAGAGCTTGAGGTCAGGGCTTGTGATGCCTCCAGAGGTTGCTTTATTATACAGGATTCTTTTATCTCTCCTAGGTTTTTTTTTTGTCTTTCAACATATAATGTTGAGTATTGTTCTTTCCAAGTCTGTGAAGAAATATGTTGGGATTTTGATGTGAATTGCATTGAATCTGTAGATGCTTTTGGTAAGATTGCCATTTTTACTATGTTGATTCTACCTAACCATGACCATGGGAGATCTTTCCATTTTCTGATATCTTCTTTAATTTCTTTCTTCAGAGACTTCAAGTTCTTATCATATAGGTCTTTCATTTGCTTAGAGTAACCCCAAGGTATTTTATATTATTTGTGGCTATTATAAAGGGTGATGTTTCTCTGATTTCTTTCTCAGTACTGTTTTTATTTGTATATAAGAGGGCTCCTGATTTTTTTTTGAGTTAATCTTGTATTCTGCCACCTTATTGAATGAGTTTATCAGCTGTAGGAGTTCCCTGGTAGAATTTAAGGGTCACTCATGTATACTATCATGTCATCTACAAATAGGGAAAGTTTAACTTCTCTTTGTCCAATTTGTATCCCCTTGATCTCTTTTTGTTGTGTTATTGTTCTAGCTAGAACTTCAAGTACTATATTGAATAAATATGGGGAGAGGGGACAGCCTTGCCTTGTTCCTGATTTTAGTGGTATTGCATTGAGTTTCTCTCCATTGAATTTGATGTTGGCTATTGAACTTGCTGTAAATTGCCTTTTTTATGTTTAGGTATGTTCCTTGTTTTCCTGATCTCTCTAGAACCTTTATTATGAAGGGGTGTTGGATTTTGTCAAAGGCCTTTTTAGCATCCAATGAGATGATCATGTGCTTTTTTTCTTTCGGTTTGTTTATATGATGTATTACATTGACAGATTTTCATTTGATGAACCATCCTTGAATATCTGGGATGAAACCTACTTGGTCATGGTGGATGATTTTTTGGATGTATTGTTCATGGATTCAGTTAGCTAGTATTTTATTGAGTATTTTGCATCAATGTTCACTAGGGGGATTGGTCTGTAATTCTCTTTCTTTGTTGCATCTTTGTGTGGTTTGAGTGTCAGGGTGACTGTAGCCTCATTAGAGGGATTTGGTAATGTTCCTTCTGTTTCTTTGGTGTGGAACCATTTAAAGAGTCAGTATTAGCTCCTCTTTGAAAATCTGGTAGAATTTTGTGCTGAAACCTTCTGGTCCTAGGCTATTTTTGGTTGGGAAACTTCTAATAACTATTTCTATTTCCTTAGAGAAATAGTTTATCTAGTCTTGATTTAACTTTCTTTTGGGGTACCTATCCAGATAATCATCCATTTCTTTCCGATTTTCCAAATTTGTGGAATACAGATTTTTGAAGAATGACCTGACAATTCTCTGGATTTCCTCATTGTCTGTTGTTATGTCCCCCTTTTCATTTCTTAATTTGTTAATTTGGATGATCTCTCTCTCAATTTTGGTTAATTTGGATAAGGGTTTATCTATCTTGTTGATTTTCTCAATGAACCATCTCTTTGTTTCATTGATTCTTTGTACTATTCTCTTTGTTTCTATTTTTTTTTTTATTTCAGCTCTCAATTTGATAATTTCCTGGCATCTAGTCTTCCTGGGAGACTTCGCTTCTTCTTGTTCTAGAGCTTTCAGGTGTGCTGTCAAGTCACTAGTGTGAGATTTCTCCAGCTTTTTTATGGAGGCATTTAGTGCTATGAATTTTCCTCTTAGCACTGCTTTCATGGTGTCCCATAAATTTGGATATGTTGTACATTTGTTTTCATTGAATTCTAGGAAATCTTTAATTTCTTTCTGTATTTCTTCCTTGACTTATTGGTTATTCAATTGGGCATTATTCAGTTTCCATGAGGTTGTAGGCTTCCTGTAATTTTTGTTGTTGTTGAAATCTAACTTTAAGCCATGATGGTCTGATAAGACACAGAAGGTTATTTCAGTATTTTTGTATCTGTTGAAATTTGCTTTGTGACTAAGCATGTGGTCAATTTTGGAGAAGGTACCATGGGGTCCTGAAAAGAAGTTATATTCTTTTGTGTTAGGGTAGAATATTCTGTAGATATCTATTAAGTCTATTTGAGTCATAATGTCTGTTAGTTTCCTTATTTCTTTGTTGAGTTTTGGTCTGTCAGACCTATCCATTGCTGAGAGTGGGGTGTTAAAGTATACCACTACTGGTGTATGGGGTTTGATGTGCGATTTAAGCTTAATAATGTTTCTTTTATGAATATTGGTGCCCTTGTATTTGGGGCATAAATATTCAGAATTGAGACTTCATCTTGTCCGATTTTCCCATGATAAATATGTAGTGTCCTTTCCAATCTCTTTCAATTGATTTTAGTTTGAAGTCTATTTTATTAAATATAGAATAGCTAGACCAGCTTGCTTCTTAAATCCATTTGATTGGAAAGTCTTTTCCCAGCCTTTTATTCTGAGGTAATGTCTGTCTTAGAAGTTGAAGTGTGTTTCTTGTATGCAGCAAATGGATCGATCTTGTTTTTGTATCCATTTTGTTAGCCTGTGTCTTTTTATAGGTGAATTAAGACTGTTGATATTGATGGATATTAATGACCAGTTATTGTTAATTCCTGTTATATTTTTGGTGGTGGTGTTTTATGTTTCCCTTCTTTGGTATTTGTTGGTATGGAACTATCTATTGCCTGTGTTTTTATGTGTGTATCTAACTTCCTTAGGTTAGATTTTTCCTTCTAGTGCTTTCTGTAGGTCTGGATTTGTGGAGAGATATTGTTTAAATCTGGTTTTATTGTGGAATATTTTGTTTACTCCGTCTATGTTGATTGAGAGTTTTGCTAGGTATAGAGTCTGGGTTGGCATCCGTGATCTCTTAATATCTGTATAAAGTGTGTTCAGGACCTTGGGGTTTTAGAGTCTTCATTGAGAAGTCAAGTGTTATTGGGTCTGCTTATATGCTACTTGTTCTTTTTGCTTTGCAGCTCTTAATATTTTTTCTTTATTCTGTATGTTTAGTGGTTTGATTATTATGTGGTGCGGGGCCTTTTTTTTTTTTTAATCCAGTCTGTATCGTGTTCTGTAACCTTCTTGTATTTTTATAGGCATTTACTTCTTTAGGTGGTGAAAGTTTTCTTCTATGATTTTATTGAATATGTTTTTGTGCTTTTAAGTTGGTATTCTTCTCTTTCTTTTATCCCTAATATTCTTAGTTTTGGTCTTTTCATGGTATCCCAAATTTTCTGGACATATTATATCATGACTTTGTTGGCTTTAGTGTTTTCTTTGATTGATGAATCTATTTCTTCTACCACATCTTCAACACCAGAGATCTCCTCTTCTATCTCTTGCATTCTGTTGGTTATACTTGCATCTGTAGTTCCTGTTCATTTATTCAGATTTTCCACTTCCAGCATTACCTCAGTTTGTGACTTCTTTATTGACTCCATTTCAGTTTTGAAATCTTTAAGTGTTTCCTTCACTTGTTTAATTGCTTTATCTTGGCTTTCAAATGATTTACTGATTTCTTCCCATTTTTTGTTTGACCTTTCCTTGATTTCTTTAAGGGAATTTTTCATTTCCTCTTTTAAGATCTCTAATATCTTCTTAAAGTCATTTTTATGGCACATATCTTTTGTTTCTTCTGTGTTGGGATGTTCAGGTCTTGCTGATGTAGCTTCTGATGGAGCCATATTGGTTTTTATTGTTGACTGGCATCTACCCATCTCTTTCTCAACTTGGTGCAAGTGGTGTCTGTGTCTAAGGGAGCCTCTCTTGGTCTGATACTCTTGATCCTGTGGGAGCTCTTGGACTAGTTGATGCTGATTGAGTTTTTATCTTAGGGATCAGCTCTGAGTCCAACTGGTGCTAGTGGGCTCTGTCTCCAGGAGTAGCTGCCGTCTTACCATGTTGTAGATGGTGGTAGTCTGACTTGTCTGCAGGAGGTCTGCTGCCAACTGGCCTCTTAGTCTAGTTGGGTGCTGGCAGGCTCTCTTAGTCCAGTTGGGTTCTCCCAAAATTTATTCATAAAGACTAATTAAATTACTTGTAAATTTTATATTCTCAAAAGAACAATAAGCTTTTACTAAAGACAACATTAAGAATTAAGAAACTCCACTCCATATCATTTGTTTTAACTGATTAGAATGCTTTCCTTATTGTTCTCAATTCTATTAGTGGTTTTCTTTCTGGAAGGCTAAGGAATTTATACAAATAGTGCATTGAATGGAATCC
The DNA here is from genome assembly GCA_949786385.1 of Onychomys leucogaster. Lineage (NCBI taxonomy): Eukaryota > Metazoa > Chordata > Mammalia > Rodentia > Cricetidae > Onychomys > Onychomys leucogaster. Next base: position 170,478 of record CATKUP010000062.1, read on the forward strand.
CAAAGGAGAAATCTTCATCTTGGAGAGTAGACATGACCAAATGTTGAGAGAAATAATGGTAGTAAAGAGTTTTAAACAATTGTTTTCGTTAATGCATATTCTTCAGCTGCTGTAATCAAACATGATTTAATAATTTTAATAAATTTAGTGTGGATAAAATGACTTCATTATTTGACTATGAAGTGAGCTACTAAAAAATAACTTCAGCCCTTTCTGCATATTTAGTTTTTTTCTTAATCTTTTAGAGTAATTTTTGGTATGATGAGATTAAAATACCTTGTCCCAAGTTACTCCTTCCTTGCATAAAAATATGAGTGTAGTTTTTACTATCAGCATACATTGAGGATTGATTTTCCAGTAGTGAAGTAACATAATTGCAGTTTTTAAGAATAGGTGACTATTTCCCATAGTGCCAAAGGTAGCTAAATGTTACCTCTGTAACTAAAACTTTACACATTGATTACACACTTACTTCTTTAAGAGGGAGATAAATCTGCCTGAATTGAGTTACTACTAAAAGGTAACACAGTATAACAATTTTTCCCCCAGGGAAGTAACTATGAGACAATGTTAAAAGTCAGCAGGATTAATACTAGAGCCTTTTAAGATCCAGAGACCTGAGATAACAGAAGAAATAAAATTAACAGAAGAAATAAAATATTTTGCAGTCGTCATCCCTAATACAATACCAAGCTAATTAGAAGATAGTGTTTATAAAGTTGAGAATAAAAACAAAATCCCAACTAAAACAATTGTGAATGCTGAGAATACTGGTTACTGCAATCTTGGGCAAATTGTCTACTTTAAAAAAAGCAATCTGGCCAGGCAGTGAAAGTGCAAGCCTTTAACCCAGGAGGCAGAGGCAGGTGGATCTCTGTGACTCCGAGGCTAGCCTGGTCTACAGAGTGAGATCCAGGACAAGCACCAAAAGTACACAAAGAAACCCTGTCTCAAACAAACAAACAAACAAACAAACAAACAAACAAACAAACAAACAAACAATCTGTTCTCCTCAAATTGGGTCACCTTGCCCAGGCTTAATACATGGGGAGGTGCTTAGTCTTATTGCCCAGTGATAAGCCATGTTTTTTTGTACCCATGGGAGACATGCCCTTTTCTAAACAGAAATGAAGAAAGAGTAGATTGGGGTAGAGGACAGAGAGGGGTTGGAAGGGCATTTGGAGGAGAGGAGGGAGTGGAGGCTGTGGCAGGGTTGTAAAATAAATGAATTTATTTTTAAAAAATCTGAATCTACATAGCAGTCTCACTTTAGAAAAGATTTTAAACAATTTAAATCCTTATTTAAATTAGGTTCTTAGGCTTTTCAGTCCAGCTTGAGAAGACATTTATTGTCTGAATTTCTCTGGACTGGATACCTAATTTACTATATGATGTTACCTTGAGAATTTCAATTTCTGTCTTATCCTATTGTCTAACTACCTTGTGAACTCTACTTAAGTATCTGGGTACTTGAAATGCAAGAGATGGGTGTTGTAGTGCACAAGATTGGAATACTGAACCCTTAATACCAGGACCTGTCCAGCTTTTTGTAGATTCAACTCAGGGCAGGGACTATCCTGTGCCTGTGCTGGCTTACTAAAGAGGATTGAGAAACAAGAATGTTGGTTATAGATTTTAGAAAAAAATCCATTACTCCCTCAGCCAAACTACTCAATTCACACAGTGAAGTGAGACCTAGACAAACTTTGCCCTTTTTCAATAAAACCAACATCATATAAGTGTGAACAAAAATTCCTGAAAAGAAGCTATATCTGACAGTTGAAAGTTTTCCAGGAAAGAGCTTCTGTTTCTTCAGAGATTGATGTATAGATTTACTGTGGAAAGGTTGGAATTTTGTAAGTTCAGAGGCTAATCACTTTACCTTGAGCTACTTTTAGCCTTCTAGAACAGCCATTGCTTGCACTACTGTGTACCTGAACTTTGGGATAATAGATACAAACCTTTTAAAAGCTATTAACTTAGAATTACCATCTTCTGATAATAAATAAACCCCTTTTTTTAACTTTGGCTTCCACCAATCCAAGAGCTAAGAATGTCATGAGGTAACATCCTGGGTCTATAAAATAACTTCCCCATTGTTATCCATGCTTATCTGATGTACCTGAACAACTTCAAGGTATTTTGAACTTGCCTTGATTTACGACTTTGTTCTATAAAACTATAAAAACCCTATGACTCTTCTGCCACTTTGGAACATAAAATTCAGGATAACCTAAGACACTGTTCTTGGGCCATTATCATTTAAAAATGCCTGAGAAAGGGTTTACTTGGCTCACTGTTTTAAATTGCTGTTTATTACTGAAGACAGGAACTCAAACAGGGCAGGAACCTGGAAGCAGGGGCTGATGAAGAGGCCATAGAGAATGCTGCTTACTGGCTTGCTCCTCATGGGTTCGTACAGAACCTAGGACCTCTAACCACTACAATGGGCTGAGCCCTCCTCATCTATTGTCAATCAAGATAATGCAATGCAGGGTTTCCCACAGTTTGCTGGGCCCTCTCCCATCAATTGCTAATATGATTACTATAAGCTATATTCTGGATCTTGGTACTTGACGGGGTTCCTGCAGGTGTCTAAGCAGTCAGGGAAAAAAGCTGCAAAGAGAATGAAACCTCGGTTAACAGTTAAACGTGACTTCAACTTGGATCAAATTGATGTCTGATGCCAGGCAGATTTCTTGTAAGCTTATTTAAACACAATAGAGTTTGGAGAAAAGTTCCAGGTAATAATCATTCTGATTTCAGGTGCACAATAAAGCTTAATGTGTAACAATATACAAACTTCTTTGCAAAGTACATGTGACCATGAGGGGAGTTATATAGATACAAGTCCTAGAATCTGATGTGGTCTCAGACTGATATAGCATAGAGGTCAGCAGATCATAAAGTACATCTGACATTTCTGTGAGTAAAAACCTTACTTATTGAACTAGGGTCTCCTAATATGGTTGGTGGGAATGAAAACCAGGTCAGTTTGGAAGGATCTCAGCAAGACAGGTTGAGACAAGTTTATTGCAAGTTTATTCTTTTTATACCCCCATCAGAAACAGAATACAACAGCAGTTGCCAGGAAGAATACAGTTGTAGTTAGCAGGATACAATGATGTTTGCAAGCATACAGGATATGGTGGTTTGAGTAGGAATGGCCCCCATAGATTTGTGTGTTATAATGCTTGGCCCATAGGGAGTGGCACTATTAGGATGTGTGGCCTTGTTGGAGGAAGTGTATCACTTGGAAGTGGCCTTTGAGATCTTATGTATAGTCAAGCTACACCAAGTGTGTAAACAGTTCACTTCCTGCTGTGTGTGGAACTGTCTTGAGGCCAGCCTGGTTTACAGATTGAGATCCAGGATTGGTACAAAACTACACAGAGAAATGCTGTCTCAAGACAAACAAACAAACAAACAAAACAAAAAGATATAGAACTCTCAGCTCTTCCAGCACCATATCTGCCTGCATACCATCATGTCCTGCCATGATGATAATGGACTAAACTTCTGAAACTATAAGCTATCCGTAGTTACAAGTTTTTTTTTTCTTTCAAGTTCTCATGCCTACCCATCCCAGTCCAACGAGGAGATCTCTATTTCCTATTTCTTGGGAGAGCCATGTGGTCCCCCATTGGACCATCTTGTTAACTTGAGGGATTGGGTTGAGGGGTTGACAGAGGAGGGTGATGCTGAGAAAGATGACTGAAAAGGGGGTCTTTGTGGAGTTGGATAGTAGCCTGTTGTGAGGGAAATTTCCACAAGTCTATGAGGATGGCTCCAGCTATGACTCCTGGCAGCAGTGTATGCATAGCCTGAATTGGCCATTACCCTGTGATCAGATTGATGACCATCCTGGTTTTCATCAGAGCGTTCAGCCAGTGACTGATGGAGGCAGGTTCAGAGACCCAAGGCCAAACTTTAGGCAGAGATCAGGAAGTCCTGCTGAGGAGAGGGAGGAGGGATTGTAGGAAACAGCAAGTCAGGGACATTTCAGGAAAACCCACAGAAATGGTTAGCCTGGTTCATGGGAACTCATGGAGTCTAAACCAACAACCAGGGAGCCTGCATGGGACCAACCTAGGTCCTCTGCATAGATGTGACAATTGTGTAGCTTGGTCTATTTGTGGGAGTCATGGCAATGGAAGCAGAATTGTCCCTGTGCTTTGACTGGCTTTTGGGAACCTATTCCTCATTCTGGGTTGCCTTGTCCAGAGTGAGTACAGGGGGAGGTACTTGGTCTTACAGTAGCTTGATATGCCATTCTTTGTAGATGACCATGAGAGGCCTGCCCCTTTCTGAGGGAATTCAGAGAAGATTGAAGTGAGGGATGCAAAGGAAAGGCTGGCTAGGGAGTAGAGAAAGAAGAGGGAGTAGCTGCTATGGTTGGGATGTAAAATAAATATTTTTTTTTAAAGAAAAAATATTTCCTGTATAAGAGTTGCCATGGTCATGGTGTCTCTTCACAGCAATAAAATCAAACTAAGACACAGGGTTCACAAGATTAATGTCTAAGACCAATTGTTCTATCAAATTTCTGTGTGTCATTGACTTCTAGGGAATGCAAAGATACCCAGATAGCCTGAATACTTCATTGTATGAGGGAGGGCTTTGTTTTTTTCAGAACTGAAAAGCACAGTGTACCAGGATCTAGTCTCTAACCTAAAAACTTACAGTACATGCCTTTCAAGGCTGCTAAAACAGGCCAATTCTATGATTCCCTACATCTCCCCTAAGAATAGAATCTATTAACTAGGAGCTAAAAGTAACAGACTAGGGAGGGAAGAGTACAGGGGTATTTGGGTGAATTCTGCCCCCATAACAAAAAGGTCACCACTTCATTGACAACCTCCAGCTCCTGGCTTTTTTGATTGTATACAGGAATTTAACATTCCTGATTTCTCTAGTGCTTATCTGTGAGAATAAGGACCTTAAGCCCTCTACAGATACTCCCTCAAATATCTATTCATTAAAAACTTGATCTCTAGCAATAATAAGAAATGGTAGACACATTAATGAGAGATGTGCTTTGTTAGAGATCTTTAGGCCACTTATAATATAACATGCCTTCTAGTGAGATAATAGTACTAATGAACTTTTTCCTTTCTCTCTTACCTCTAAGCCAAGAGATAACAACTCTTGTGCCTCATGATGTGCTGCCTCATTACAGACCAAAGCAATGAGAGGTCAGCAGGTCATGGGCTGGACCTCTAAAATAAGAGTCAAACCTTTTGTTTACCACTTGATTATCTCTGTTATTAATGGGAAGCTAATATCAACTTTTAACATCCTGTTCTATATTTCATTGTCAATTTGTGTCTCTAAATCATTGTTAATGGACATATCAATTATATGTTAGTATCTCCATGCATACAGATGTTAAGAATCTTTATGTATATGTCCTTTTTTTTTTTGTCATTTTGTTTTTGGTTTTTTTCTTTTTTCTTTTTGTTTTGTTTTTGAGACTGGGTAGAACTGTCCTGGCTGCCCTGAAACTCATTCTGTAGACCAGGCTGGCCTCAAACTCACAGATATCCACCTGCCTCTGCCTCCCAGTGTTGGGATTAAAGGCATGCACTATCACGCCTGGCTTGTACATGTTCTTCTAATCAATTCCTACCATCTATTTGTTTCACAGTCCCTAGTAATTTCTCCTCTACTTTCGTATCTTTTTCCCCCTTTAAAGCCTTATCTTTTATTGAGTTCCTTAAAAGAAAGCAGGTAATATATGCTATCAGGCAGGGCTATATAAATTTTGTTAGAATAGCTATGCCTGTTTGTTTCCAGTTTCATTTTCTTGGAATTTCATTTTCCATCCTGTTTTCTCTAAGAGTATTGTTGAAGCTGAGGCTGTTACTTGGATTCAGGAAAATATGAATCCTATTTTCTAATCTAGTCTGTATTTTTGTGCCTTTACCTGGTTTATTGAGACCATTTTCAGAGTAATTAAAATTTGTGGCTTGAATCCTGTCATTTTATTGATTTTGTGATGTTTTCTTAGACTACTTTGTTGATTATTGTCCTGGACTTATTTTTTTTTATTATCTATATCCTCTAGAATATGTTCATCATTCTCTTCAGCCTTACATATTTCTTCTAATTTCCTCTACAGAGTTTAGTGGTTATAAATTCCTTTATTCTATTTTTATTTAGAAATTTTTTTCTTCCTCAATTTTAATATATAAATAAAGATAATAATCTTGCCAAGTAAAATCCAGCATTCCTCAGGAATATGAAGGTGGATCCCCACTATCAAAACACCCATTCCCCTAACACTGGCAGAAAGGACAAATGGTAACTGTGGTACCTATTAGCATACCAAAGCACATGCTGGCCTCCAGTCTCCCTCAGTATCACAAGTACCAATACACATTTCAGAGTAGCTCTTCTCACCTGGCCCCTACCATAAGCTTCTAGGCTCATAGGCTTCCCCCTCCCCAGCTACCCACTATACATTAAACTGTTTTTGCTATGTGCTCTATTGGTTCTTTCTTTGGTCTTTCTCTCATTCTTTCTGGTCCCACTGTCTTTCCTCTCTCTTGGCCAGGACCAATCTACTAACTATGTTCCGCCTACTTTTTTTCTTTTCTTTTTTATTTTTTTTTTACATTCTCCCTCTCCACCATCCCAACAGAGGTTTCTCTGTGTAGCCTTGGCTGTCCTGGAACTCAGTCTGTAAACCAGGCTGGCCTTGATTCACAGAGATCCACCTACCTCTGCCTTCTGAGCACTGGGATTAAAGGCATGTGCTCTAATGTCTTGAGGAATTTCTTTTTGATTATAGCCTTTCTATAGGCCTTCTGTATCTGAATGGACATTTCTTTTCCAGGTTTGGGAAATTTTCCTCTATGATTTTATTGAACATACTTTGTCTATGTTGTGAAACTCCTGGCACCTATGGTCTTACCTAGAGGCAACTCCAGTCCTTAAGTCTAAAGCTTTACCTGTGAGCTGTAAATCTTCATTCCTGTGTCTTATCTTGGGTCAATTCTAGTCTTCTTGTATGCATTTTAATGTGACTAGTTTTAGGGAGGATTCTATGTGTCACTAACAAAATAAAATGTGCATTCTTTGTTGAGTTGAATGTCTTTAGATGTATTTAAGCCCAACTGATCTGTTGTATTAATTTAGCTCCAAATTTTTAGGACAACCTAATGATGAGAGTAGTGCATTTAAATATTCCACTAAAATTCTATCAGAACTGTCGGAAATTTGATGCCTCCCTTAAATTTTTTTTAAAACAAATTTGGATCACCAACATTTGATGCACAAATATATACAGCTATTATTTCTTCTTAATAAATTGTTCTTCTGATTAATGTATAAAGCCTTTTAAAATCTGAGTATTTGTTTGAACTCTACATTATCTGATATAACAGTCACTATTAGTTTGTAGCTTCTATTTACTTACTTTATTGATTCTCATACTTTGACTCTTTGTTTTTCAACATTTGTGCTATCAGAACTGTTTCTTGGAAACAGAGATAAATGGATACTGTTTTTTATATTCAGCCTGGTATTCTTCATCTTTTAGCTTGGTAGAATTTGCTTGTTATTCTTGGGAGCGATTTAGTTATCTTTCTAATCTGTTAGTATTGGGAGTTGGTGGCTTCCTTTGCTGTAATTTTGGATCTACTCTTAACTCTCCTTTGTTCATCTGTTACTATCATAAAAAATCTATTTGAACTTTGTTCTTATGGGTGAGACTTTTTTCTTCTTGTGTATCATATTCTTTTAAGTATTTTTGTATGAATGAATTGATGGTTGTGAACTGGCACTATTTGTGCTTTCCTTGATAATTACTTATTCACCTGTCCTGATTACTCTGTCAGCTATTTTGGTTGATAGTGATTTACTTTCAAGATTTGAAATATGATTGTGCTTTTCTAGGCTATAGTATTAATCCAGTTTTTAGAGCGTTTTGATGGTATTGCTACATATCTTCTTTGGATCTTGTTCAATGTAATTCTGAAATATTTTTCTGGCAGTTCATCTGCATTACTTGTAGTATTTAGGAGATATAAACTTGTGGAGGTATCAGCTACTAAGTTATTATCTCTCTATCATGTTTTATCTCTTTATAGTTATGCATTGCATATCCCTAATAATAAATACTTCCTTCAGCTTTAATTTTCTGCCTCCTGTGGCTTTTTCTTTAAGTTTATTAGTCATTACTTGTATTATTGATGAGGTTCAAAGACAGTGTAACCAGATTACTGTCTGACTCAAATATATAGTTGGTTTTTTTTTTCCTTAAAAATTCAAGATACCAGTATTTAGTGAAGTTATAAAGAAATGTAAAGGAAGGAGGTAAAGTGGAATAAAAATGACAGTTTTTGAATAACTTGTATAAGTTGTAGAGGAACTCATCAGTATAGGGCAGTCTAAAAGAGCTGGGTTTTCAGCATGGGTTGGAGACACCCTGCCCTGCATCAATACCTCTGGCTGGTGGGAGGGCTGGTCCTGCATCTCATCTGGCCACACAATAGAGCAAACTGTACTGGCAGAGGTGTGTGTCAGTCAGTCCCAGAGTAATGAGCATGGGAGAGCTGTTTCCAGTATTCATCAGTCATGGGGTGATGTGGGTGAGGGACAGATGCTTCCCTTACCCTTGCCCTCCCAATCAGCTGCAGTACTCAGGAAAGCAGGCTTTGCACTCCACTTAGGCAACATAGCAGAACTGGCCTGGTGGTTGGAGGTGAGGATGACCTAGCCTAGCCCCAGTGTTGTGAGCAAGGGAGAGCTGTCCTCATTACTCATCTGTCATGTGGGGGCATGGACTGGGGAGAGATGCCCTCCCCCCATGCCCCTTGCCCATCAATGCCTAAGACAGGTGGAGGAACTGGCCTTGAGGTCATAAGAGTGGGAGGGCTGTCCCTACCCCTCACCAGCTGCAGCATCAGGAGAGTGGCCCCTGTACCTCACCTAGGCAACACAATAGAGATGGCCCTGATTGTGGTAGGTGTGGAAGACCTGACTCTGAGGATGTGAAAGCAGGAGAACTGGTCCCACCCTTGCTCATTGCTACATAAAACAATTTGGTCAGGGCAGTGCAGGAGAGCTCACCCTGGTGGTGAAGACAGGGGAGAACTGAAAGGCTGATTAACCCTGCAGCTGCCCAGACACAGAACCAGGGTTATGAATTGGCCTGTCCCAACATTGACACCATCTGTGATATGCTGGAGCATGTGAAGGGACCTGACCTGCAAACCCAGAGCTGCAGGATCTTTACAACATAGGGCAACAACAGGATATCCAAGAAGAGTCCTAGTTAGGGTCCAGCATCATCAATGTAGAAGAAACCAGAGGCCTTGAACCAGATCATAGACTCTTTGCAATAAACACTTGGAAGTAAAAATATATGGACAGAGGGGTTTACTGAATGATTCACTGTGTCACACTGTAGCTTCCATGATGAGATTTTATTTCTGCCCTATTTTTCTTTCTTTTTTCCCCTTTTTCTCTTAAATTTATTTTATTTGGTGGTGTTCAGTCTTGCAGAAAGATGTGAAGGGATGGGAAAATGAATGGTTTCAAGAAGCATAATGTAATGATGCATAGGATAAATAAAAAGGAAGTTTGAAAATGAGTTGGGTGAGGTGAGTGCCTGGGATCATACCCAGGGAGGCCGGCCACTAGATCTCATACCTGGGAACCAGCCATTCTAGGGAAGACCTGCCCAACTTGGGCCCAGTTTCTTGCTGTGGGAAAGTTCCCCTTTTCCAAGACCACAAGCAGACCCTGAAATCTGCACATACTGCACCCACATCCATCTGCCCGAGACTCCAGCCACTTTCTGAGACTTAGAGACCAGACCCCAGCTCCTATCCTGCCCTGGAGCTCCCATCTGGACAAGAGGTGAGTGCCTGGGGACATACACAAAGCACCTAGGTCAGATCCCTGGGCACTAGCCATTCCAGGGAAGACCTGCCCAACTTGACCCCAGGTTCTGGCCTCCCCCCCAATGTTCTCCTTATCCAAGACACCCCCCTGCAGATCCTGCAATCTCCATGCCCTGCCCCCACACCCAAATAATAAAAACAATTTGGGATAAAAACCAACATGTGGACCAATGGAATCAAATTGAAGACCCTGACATTAATTCCCAACAATTTACCTGCAAAACTCATGGATTCATTTTTATTTTTATTGATTTATTTATTAAATATTTTATTCCATGTGGGTGCTGAGAATTGAACTCAGGACCTCTGGAAGAACAGTCAGTGCTCTTAACCTCTGAGCCATCTCTTCAGCCCCAGATTCATTTTTTAATACAGCTAGAAATTATACCATTAGTGTACACATATCAAAATTTAATATCCATTCATCAATCAAATGACAGGTTATTTTCACTCTTAGCTATTGTGAATAGAGTAGCAAATGAATATAGCTGAGCAAGTATCTGTAGAGAAGGATGTCAAGTCCTTAGTGAACATGGCAAGCAGTGGTATAGCTGGTTCACATAGGAGACTTATTTTTAGCTTTGAAGGTTTTCCACACTGAATTTTATGACAACACTGTATTGAAATCCCACCAACAATGAATAAAGGTCCCTTTTACCCCTTATTTGTTCCAACATTTGCTAATGATTGTTTTGTGGATTGGTGTGCCCTTCTGTCTGGAGTAAGATGAAATATCAAAAAAAATTTTTTTTGCATTTCTCTAATTGTAAGGATTTTTAATCTTTTTAGAGATATTTCCTAGACATTTTTATTTATTTGAGATCTCTGTTCAGACCCCAAACCCCTATTTTGTCTTCATTTTGCGTTCTTCATATATTTTAGAAATAGATACTGTCACATTTATAACTGGCAAGGATTCTCTCTCATTCTCTCCCAGCTTATTTTTGCCATAAAAATTGTATTGGTTGTTAATTCAGCTGTGAAGATCCTTCCTAGTTTTAGAGTATCTTACTTGTCAAGTGTGACAATTATTGGATAAATGAGGTCATATTCAGAAAGTCTTTTCCTATTCTATGTGTATAGTATTCCCTATGCCTACTTTTAGCCTACTTCTTTGGGGTTTTACATTTATGTCTGTGATCTATCTGGAGGTAGTTTTGTGCATCATAAGATATGGGGCTAATCTCTACATGTGAACATTGGATTTCCCCAGCACAATTCATTGAAAATATGTATTTTTCCCAGTATTTGTTCTTGGCATCATGGTAAAATATTAGGTGGCTGTAGGTACACATTGTCATCTTTTTATTTCTGTTATGTACTCTTGGTCTACATGTCTGGTTGCGGCAATATGTCTCTGCAATAAGTATTTTTTAAAAGACTTTTTTTTTAAAGCTACAGCAAGTTATTTTTTATTATGGCACCAAAGATACTCATTTGTTCTACAATGACTAAACTGCCTGAAATTCTCTCTTCAATCTCTTGTATTATGTTGGTGAGGCTTGCCTCTGAAGCTCTGGTTCAAGTTGCTAAAGTTTTCATTTCCAGATTTACCTTCATTTAGGTTTTCTTTGTTGATTCTATTTCCATTTTTGGGTCTTGAATGTTTTATTGATTTCCTTCCACAGTTTCTTTGTGATTTCATGTATTTGGTTAAGGATTTATTCACGTCTTTATTAGGGGCCTCTATTATAGTCATAAAGGTTATTTTAAGGTCTTTGTCTTGTGCTTTAGATATGTTGCAGTTCTCAGGACCTTCTGTGGTAGGGTTGCTGGTACCCATCTAGTGGAGACATATTATCTTAGTTGTTACTGTTTGTGTTTTTACACTGGCATGTAGGCATCTGGTTTTGGGATGATTATAACTTTAGGTTCCAATATCTAGTATTGCCTTTTTTTTGGTGGGTTTTTGTTAACCTTTTGGGTTCTTAGGAGGGACAGGTGATTATGTGTTGTCTAGTAGGAGGTTCTTTTAGGATTATGCCAGGTGTGGCAACTGGGATTTTTGAGTAAAATGTGTTTATGGGTATTGGGATCTGACACATAGCAAAGATCATGGACTAGAAGGAACTAGGGGATCCACAGGAAGGATAGAAGCAGGGTCTGCTTAGTCTTCTGGGAATGAGGACAGAGAATAAGGAAGATCACAGCAAGTGGTCTGATATAGAGAAGAAGATGAGACTGGAGGATTGGATTTGGAGCAGAGAAGGGAGAGTAAAGGTCTGCAGTTATCCTACCTAGCTCTTTGAGCATTGAAAATAGTTTAATATTATTGGAAAGAGACATGTTCTTTTAAAGGTAGAGATGTAAAAGAGACTGCTACAATAGAAATAACTGGAATCCATGAAAAATTTTTTAAATAATTTTCCAATAAATTAGATAGATTGCCATGATCAACCAAAATTGAACCATGATAACATAAAAAACACAATGAGATAATGATGAATGAGCCTGAAGTATTAATAATACTCCACAACAGAAAACAAATCACCTAGAAAATGATGGAATCACTGCTAAATTCTAGCTTTAAAGAACTAACATCAATGCTCCTCCTAAATATTTATAAGTTAAAAAGGAAGGAATGATGCTTAGAACTCTCAGTAGATAAGAGAAGTTGCTGCTCTGGAATAAAGAAATTGATATGTGAGTTCCTTTTTCAGGATCCACATAATAAGCTGGGTTTTGCTGTGTGTGCTTGTAACTCCAGGACTTCAGATAGGGTCAGAAAAAGGATTGCTGGAGCTTTCTAGCCAGCATCATTGTATGATACCCCTTGCTTCTGATGTATCTCTAACTAGTTTAGACATAAAAGTAAGAAGATAAAGAGCTCATAGGATGAGTGCATGAGAATCTCTACTTTTTCATGTTTAAAATGACATAGAAAGTATTAGTTCTTAGGAATATTGGTAGAATTCAGTGTTGAAATTTTGAATCTGGGGAGCTGGAGAGATGGCTCAGTGGTTAAAAGCATACTGGCTGTTTTTCTAGAGGTCTTGAGTTCAATTCTCAGCACACACATAACAGCTCACAACTGTCCATAATTCCAGTTCCAGGGGATCTGATACTTCCACACCAATGCACATAAAGTTAAATAAATTATTTTAAAAATACATTTAAAAATATTGAATCTGTCAGGGTTCCACTGGTCCTCTCCCAATATTCCTCTTAGCCTTCATTCTGTAGGGAATCTGCCTCTTGGTTCAGATCCAGGATACCCCTAGTTCCTTCCCTTTAAACCTTGCTTTTTAGCCTATTTCCATTCCTTTCTCAAAGCAGTGGCCTAGAGAAAAACTCTTCCTAGAGAAAAACCAGATACACCACAGCCAGTACACTTGCCTAGACTTTACAGTGGGCAACAACAACTAAAGAACAGAACATTTACTAAACAAAGACAAGACCAGATATCCATACCAAGAACTCTAAATATTATAGTTCCAGATACATAGTTCCCATCATAAAATACAGTGTAATCAGCCAAGATAACATGCCCCCTTCACAAACCTGCAATCCAGATTTTCTCAGACCCTAAGTAAAGCAATTTAGCTGAAGCATGTAACACAAATCTTAAAAGGTCTTATTAATAAACACCAACCTGGAGCCAGATATTGGGGTGAATGCTGGAAGATCAGAGAAGCAGAACAAGCCACAGATACCTCACCTTGCTGATCCTGTTTCCGCAGACTGGATGCCTCTCAGCTAAACTGTGCTGCTCAAAATTGTAAAAGCTTAACTAGCCCTAGTTCCTGGTCCTCACACCTTAAATACCTTTCTGCTATCACTTCCTGTGATTAAAGGTGTGAGTCACCATGCCTGGCTGTTTCCAATGTGGCTTTGACTCAGTTTCTGGACATCGGGCAGGGCCTCTGTGGGAAGGTTCCCTTTCTCCAAGACCCATGGCAGACCCTGCAATCTACACACTCTGCCCCCATACCCACCTGCCTGAGACCCCCACCACCTCCTGAAATTTAGAGACCAGCCCTCAGGTCCCATCTAGCCCAGAACTCCCATTCCAACCAGAGGTGAGTGCCTGGGTTCATACCCAGAGAGATCTGCCCCTAGGTGCCATCCCTGGGATTCAGCAATTCCCAGGGAATACCCCCACCCAACTTGGCCCCAGGTTCTGGCCATCAGGTGGGCCCCCATGTGAAAGTTCCCCTTCTCCAAGACCCCTGGCAGACCCTGAAATCTATCAACAATGCCCCCACACACATCTGCCTGAGACACTCCCTCCTCTGGCACTTCCTGAGATTTAGTGACCTGCCCCCAGCTGCCATCTGGCTCAGAGCTCCCATCTGGCCAAAGAGTTCTCATTTGACTCAGTAAGCTCCCACCCAGCCCAGAGAAAGAAAGAGCTCTCATTGGACAAAGAACCATCATTGGACCAAGAGTAAACTCAGGAGAAAAGGAATCTGCCAGCCCTGATTAGACCAAGAGTGGCTTCCTAAGAAACAAAATCTGCCACCTCTCATTGGACCAAGAGAGGCTGCCTGAAATGCCGAATCTGACAGCTCTGTCTGGAACAAGAGCACTGGTAAGAGAAAGGATGAAACCATGAGGAGATGGGCAGACATCAAGGAAGGAGTACATACAACAAAATAAAGAACAATACACCATCACCAGAACATAGCCTTCCTACAACAACAAGATGTGAACATCACAAAATGGAAGAAGCAGAAGAAAGCAACCTTAAGAATAACATTGTGAAGAAGCTAGAGGCTTTTAAAGAAGAAATCAAAAATGAAATTGAGGAAAAGACAAACCAAAAAAAAAAAAATGGGAAGAACGCTATAAAAAACTAGAGGAAAAGACAAATGAAACAGGAGAAAGCAATAAATCCCTTAAAGAAAACCATGAAAAAACAATGAAACAGATGAGGGAAACAGTCCAAGACCTGAAAAGAGAAAGAAAAAATGAAGAAGACACAAACAGAGGGAATGATGGAAATAGAAAATCCAAGTAAATGAACAGAAAGCACAGATGCAAGCATAACCAACAGAATACAAGAGATGGAAGAGAGGATCTCTCGTGTAGAGGATACAATAGAGGAAATTGATTTGTTAGTCAAAGAAAATACCAATGCCAAAAAATTATAACACAAAATGTACAAGAAATCTGGGACACAATGAAGACCAAATCTACAAATAATAGGGATAGAGGAAGGAGAAGAATACTAACTCAAAGTCACAAAAAATATATTTAACAAGATCATAGAAGAAAACTTTTCCAATTTAAAGAAGTAAATGCCTATGAAGATATAAGAAGCCTATAGAACACCAAACAGATGAGACCCCCCCAAAAAGTCCCCTCACCACATAATAAATAAACAGCTAAAAATACAGAATAAAGAAAGAATATTAAGAGCAGCAAAGGAAATAGGCCAAGTGACTTATACAGGCAAACCCATCAGAACAACACCAGTTTTCTCAATGAAGAATCTAAAAGCCAGAAGGACCTGGACAGATTGTAATGCAGACACTAAGAGGCCATGGATGCCAGCCTAGACTAATAGACCCAGCAAAACTTTCATTCAACATAGACAGAGTTCCAAAAAAAAAAAAAAGCCAAACTTTAACAATACTCTGAGATATCACCTTACACCTGTCAGAATGGCTAAGATCAAAAGCACAGAAGACAGCTAATGCTGGAGAGGATGTGGAGCAAGGGGAACTCTCCTCCACTGCTGTTGGGAATGCAAGCTTGTACAGCCACTTTGGAAATCAATATGGCACTTCCTTAGAAAATTGGGAATCCATCTCCCCCAAGACCCAGCTATAGCACTCTTGGGCATATACCCAAGCAATGCTCAATCATACCACAAGGGCATTTGCTCAGCTATGTTCATATCAGCATTGTCTGTAATAGCCAGAACCTGGAAACAACCTAGATGCCCTTCAACTGAAGAATGGATAAAGAAAATGTGGTACATATTCACAATGGAGTACTACTCAGCAGAGAAAAACAATGACATCATGAGGTTTGCAGACCAATGGATGGATCTAGAAAAAATCATCCTGAGTGAGGTAACTCAGACTCAGAAGGACAAACATGGTATGTACTCACTCATAGGAGGATACTAGGTGTAAAACAAAGATGACTAGATTGTTACTCACAACTCCAGAGAGGCTACCTAGAAAAGAGTATTCTAAGAAAAACACAGGGATTGCCCAACAACAGAGAAATGGATGAGACATACATGAGCAAATTGGATGTGTGTGTGTGTGTGGGGGGGGTAATGAAGGGCAAGGGCCGGGGGAAGAAAGCTTAGGGGAGCAGCTGATTCTAGCTAGATCATGAGTTAAATAATGTCATTAACCAAGTAGATTTAGGAATAACCAACAAAACATTCCACCAAAACACTAAAAATATAAGTTTCTCCAAAAGTTATCCATGGTTTAGTTTACAAAGCACTTCTAAACAGACACAGGAAAATTGGAACAGTGACCTGAAGTCTATCTGACCAGCATAAATATCAAGCTGGATATCAATCAGGAATGGCAACACTTTAATCT
Organism: Onychomys leucogaster; assembly: GCA_949786385.1. NCBI lineage: Eukaryota > Metazoa > Chordata > Mammalia > Rodentia > Cricetidae > Onychomys > Onychomys leucogaster. The sequence continues at coordinate 186,898 of CATKUP010000062.1, forward strand.
CAGCATTCAGGAGGAAGAGGCAGAAAGTTCTCTGAGTTTGAGGCCTATAGTGCAAGTTCTAAGACAGCCAGGGCTACACAGAAATACTGTTATATCAAAAAACCAAAAAAACTTCCAAACAAACAAACAAAAAACAGAACAACAATAAAAACAAAAACTGGATATCAACAACAATAGATCCTGCAGTAGCAGGGACTAACAGTTCATATAAAAAATTTCAGAAATACTTCTTTTTAAAAAAATACATTTATTTATTTATTTTTTCATTTTACAGATCAACCCCAGTTCTTCCTCCCTTTCTCCTGCCTCCTCACCTCCCTTCCACTCTACCCCCATCCACTCCTCAGAGTGGGTAAGGCCTCCCATGGTAGTCAACAAAGTCTGGCATACCAAGTTGAAGGAGAGCCTAGCCCTTCTCTATTGTATCAAAGCTGAGCAAGGTATCCCACCACAAGGAATAGGCTCCAAAAAGCCAGTTCATGCACCTGGGATATGTCCTGGTCCTGCTGCCAGGGACTCCACAAACAGATCAAGCTACACAACTCTCACCCACATTCAGGGGGCCTAGTTCAGTCCCGTGCAGATTCCCGAGCTGTCAGTCCAGAGTCTGTAAGCTCCAACTAGCACTGGTCAGCTGTCTCTGTGGCTTTCCCCATCATGATCTTGATCCTTTCTCCTTCTTTTGAATGCTGAATGCCGTTTATTGAAGGAGGGAGGAGATTTTAAATACAGGCTTACAGCACAATGGGAGAACCCCAGAGGGCAGAAGTTCACTTCTGATTTTTTTTTTTTTTTTTTTTTTTGAGCTGAGGATCAAACCCTGGGCCTTGCGTTTGCTAGGCAAGCACTCTACCACTGAGCTAAATCTCCAACCCCACTTCTGATGTTTTACAATCTTGCATTTAAGCTGTTAATGCCCAATATGCTGGATACACAGAAAAGGAGCTTCCTTTAAGCATTCAGGAGGGTGGAATCTCACAGGGAATTAGCATAGGGGAGATATCAAGGTCAATGTCGGCAAGCAAGGAAAAGTTACCCAAAACAGGGGCCAGGGACCTACAGGTATCCCTCCTTTTACTTAAAAAAAAAAAAAAGAGCTTCATGGAGACACCTGTTCAGGCCATACAGGCGTTCTGTCTTAGGTTGGTCAGTGCGCCCAGGCATTAGCCATCTCTGAATACTCATTATCATACAGGCTCAATTGTATGAGAGCTGCAGAGTTAACTGTTGCCAAAGATCTCTAAGTGGCGCTGGGCTTGCAATCTGTGTGTTCAACACAGAAAAGACCAACAGAAGTCTTAACCCACCCATAGCTGGTAGGCTAAAGGCAACTGCACCATTCCCTTCATTAACGAGCCTTACTGCAAATTGGAGTCCCTGTAAGATGGTATCCTGAGAGCAAATGGAACTTGAGTTTGTAAATGTATAACTTTCAATCTTAATTGAAATGTATATAACTACTGATTTAAATTTGTCATGCCCAATAGAATGAAAAATTAGTTAACTGTGGTAGCTACTTTTGCTGCCAGGATCTCCACTGTGCTAGCTGTAGTAACCAATTATGAAATGGCAATCCAGAAACAGTAGTAGTGATGGTTGTCACTGTTATAACAGCAACAACAGCAGCAGTGATGTCCAATTCTCTTCTGGAGCATGTGGGTATCTATTGGGATGGGCACAAATCCAGGAACACGAACCACTGAGGCCCATTATTCTTGATCCCATCATGACTTAAGCTGGCAGCTCTTCGGGAGAAACCAACTACATGGCTGCAGTTCCTAGGCTTATGTTAATGCTAGCCAAAGCTGGCCCTATTGGGCTTTCAATCCCCATTGGCATCAGAAGGGAAGAGTTTTTCATGAAGGCCCAATAGGTTTCTGCCATGTTGGGCTTCAGCTGCAGCCACACGGTGCACTCAATGCTCAGAAACCCTATGAGGAATTTCATTGTTCTTAATAGTGTAATGTTTCATTTTGGGTTGCTCAGTAATTGAGTAATCTTATTATAAGCAACAGTCATCCTAGGGTCCTCCATGCCATATATATAGCCTTATAATTCTGTGAGTTGCAGTCTGATTGTTCTTTGCTTTCTATCTAGAATCCACTTATGAGTGAGTACATACCATGTTTGTCCTTCTGGGTTTGGGTTACCTCATTGAGGATGATTTTTTCTAGTTCCATCCATTTGCCTGCAAATTTCATGCTGTCATTGTTCAGAAATACTTTTTATTCATGACTTAGCAACACACCTTAAAGCTCTAGAACAAGAAGGATTAAAAAATAATAAAAACGTGTAGACAAATAATAACCCAACTTCATGCTGAAATCAATGAAATAGAACAAACAAAAACAAACATCAATAACAAAAGAATGAAATAAACATTTTGTTCTTTGAGGAAAATCTGTAAGATTGACAATCCCTTAGCCAAATTCACTTACGTAATAAAATATATTTATATATTATATCTGGGTCTCTCAATGTAGTCTTGCTTATAATGGAACTTGCTTTATAGAGAAGGCTGGCCTCAAACTCATAGAGATCCAATTGCCCCTGCTCACAAGTGCTGACATTAAAGGTGTGCACCACCACACCCATTTAAATGATGGATATATTTATTGACATATGCAACCTATCAAAGTTAAATCAAGATGAAGTAGACAATTTAACCAAACCTATGATCTCAAGTGAAATAGAATAATTCAAATGTCTCACAAACCCCAAAACAGCTCAGGGTCAGATAAATTCTGTGCAGAAATTCACCAGCCTTTGGAAGAACTAATGGCTACACTACCCAAATTATCATACAAAATAAAAACTGAAGAAATATCTTGTAATTATCTTCACAGAATCAATATTACTCTTGTATTAGTTAGGTTTTCCATTGATGTGAAGGACATCATGACCATGGTAAATTTTATAAAGGAAAATATTTAATTGGGGCTGGCTTACTGTTCAGAGGTTTGTATCATTATAATCATGGCAGAAGCATGGTGGTGTGCAGACAGATACAGTGCTGGAGTAGAAGCTGGGAGTTCAACATGTGAGTCAAAAGACAACAGGAAGAGAGTGAGACAATGGACCAGGCTTGAGCATCTGCAACCCCAAAGTCCACCCCAGGCACACATGTCCTCCAACAAGGCCAACTAATAGTGCCACTCCCTATGGGCCGAAGGGGGCCATTTTCATTTAAACTACCACATACACCTGATACAATAACTACACACACACACACACACACACACACACACACACACACACACACATACACACACGCACAAATGACAAATGAGAGTTACACATCAATATCCTTTACAGACATAGTTGTGAAATTTTATCAATAAAAATTCTTGAGAACAGAAAATAAGAACACTTGAAAAGTCTAAATGCACCATGGTGAATTTGGCCTCATCCCAAAATAAAAGAATGTTTTGACATATGTATATCAATAAATGTACTGCAAAATCAGACTAAAAGATACAATCTACATGATCATTTCATTAGATGAAGAAATGCCCTGACCAAATCCAATATCCTGTCATGATAAAAATTATGGAAAGATTATTGATACAAGGAACATGCACCAACATAATAAAAGCAAAATAGATCAAGCCCACAGCCACTGTCAACCTAAATAGATCCAAAGCATTTCCACTAATTAAGGAACAAGACAAGGATGTCCATTCTCTGTATGCATATTCTATATAATTGTTGACATCTTAGTGAGAGCAATAAGACAACAAAAGGAGATAAAGGTAGTACAAATAGGAAAAGAAATAAGAGTATCTTTATTCACAGATGATATGATTTTATATATAAAGTAGAGACCCTAAAATCTTCATTAGGAAATGTCTACAGCTGAAAAACACTTTTAGCAAAGTAGCAGGATGATTAATTAATAAAAACAGCAGTAGAATTCCTGCAAATCTAAGACAATCACCTGAGAAAAAAAAAACCAGGGAAATGGCACCTTTTACAACAGTATCAAACATATATTTGGATATATCTAACCAACCAAGCAAAAGTCTTACATAATGAAAACATTGAGACACTGAAAAAGAATTTTAAGAAGACTTCAAAACATTGAAAGATAGCCCCTGTTCATGAATCTGTAGGATTAATTTGATCAGTCAAAATAGCCATACTACTACTAACATCAACTTACAGATTCAATGTAATTCCCAACAAAATCCTTCACAAAAATTTAAAAAATAAATCTCTAGCTTCATATGGCTGTGCAAAAACAAAACAAAATAAAGTAAAACAAAACCAAAAAACAAAAACAACTAAAATAGTCTTGAATAATTCAAATAGTACTAGAGATATCACAATCCCAGATTTCAAGTTGTATTATAAAGTTACAAAAATAGCATATTATTATCATGAAAACAGACACATTGATTAATAGAATCTAATTTATGACTCAGAAATGAATCCACATAGCTACAGGTGGTTTAAAAAATTTATTTGGGATTCTTTTAGCTATCCTAGGATTTTTGTTTTTCCATATAGAGTTAAGTATTGTTGTTTCCAAGTCTGTGAATAATTGTGTTGGGATTTTGATGGAGATTGCATTGAATCTGTATATATACTTTTGGTAAGATTGCCATTTTTATTATGTTGATTCTACCTATCCCTGAGCATGGGAGATCTTTCCATTTTCTGATATCTTCAATTTCTTTCTTTAGAGACTTAAAATTCTTATCATACAGGTCTTTCACTTGCTCAGAGTAACCCCAAGGTATTTTATATTTTTGTGGCGATTGTTTATAAAGGAGGGCTACTGATTGTTTTGAGTTAATCTTGTATCCTGCCACCTTACTGAAGAAGTTTATCAGCTGTAGGAGTTTGCTGGTAGTATTTTTGGGGTCACTTTGTATACTATTATATCATCTGCAAATAATGAAAGTTTGACTTCTTCCTTTCCAATTTGCATCCCCTTGATCTCCTTTTGTTGTCTTACTCTAGGTAGAACTTCAAGTACTATGTTGAATAAGTATGGGGAGAGTGGACAGCCTTGTATTGTTCCTGACTTTAGTGGAATCACTGAGTTTCTTTCCATTTAACTTGATATTTGCTGTTGGCTTGCTGTAAATTGCCTTTATTATGTTTAGGTATGTTCCTTGTATTTGTAATCTCTCTAGAACCTTTATCATGAAGGTGTGTTGGATTTTGTCAAAGGCTTTTTCAGCATCTAATGAGATGATCATGTGTCCTTTTCTCTTTATTTATATATTGTATTATATTGACAGATGTTTGTATGTTGAACCATTCTTGTATCTCTGGGATGAAGCCTAGTTTGTCATGGTGGATAATTGTTTTGATATGTTCCTGTATTTGGTTAGCCAGAATTTTATTGAGTATTTTTGCATCAATGTTCATGAGTAAAATTGGCCTGTAGTTCTCTTTCTTTGTTGCATCTTTGTGTGATTTGGATATCAGGGTAAATGTAGCATCATAAAAAGAGTTTGGTAATGTTCTTCTGTTTCTATTGTGTGGAACAATTTGAAGAGTATTAGTATTAGCTTATCTTTGAAAATCTGGTAGAATTCTGTGCTGAAACTGGTCCTGGGCTTTTTTTGGTTGAGAGACTTTTAATGACCATTTCTATTTCTGTAGGGGTTATCTGTTTATCTAGTCTTGATTTAACTTGATATGTGGTACCTATCCAAATAATTGTCCATTTCTTTCAGATTTTCCAAATTTGTGGAGTACAAGTTTTTGAAGTATGACCTGATGATTCTCTGGATTTTCTCATTCTCTGTTATTATGTCTCCCTTTTCATTTCTGATTTTGTTAATTTGGATTCTCTCTCTCTCTCTCTCTCTCTCTCTCTCTCTCTCTCTCTCTGCCTTTTGGTTAATTTGGATAAAGGCTTGTCTATCTTGCTGATTTTCTCAAAGAACCAACTCTTTGTTTCACTGATTCTTTATATTGTCCTCTTTGTTTCTATTTTATTGATTTCAGCTCTCAATTTGATTATTTCCTGGAGTCTCTTTCTCTTCAGTGAGTTTGCTTCTTCCTGTTCAAGGGCTTTCAGGTGTGCTGTTAAGTCACTAGTGTGAGATTTCTCCATCTTCTTTATGTGAGCATTTAGTGCTATGAATTTTCCTCTTAGCACTGCTTTCATAGTGCCCTGTAAGTTTGCTTATGCTGTATATTCATTTTCATTGAATTCTAGGAAATCTTTAATTTCTTTATTTCTTCCTTGACTCATTTGTGATTCAATTGGGCATTATTCAGTTTCCATGAGATTGTAGGATTTCTGTAGCTTTTTTTTTTTTGGATAGGCAGGATTAACATAGTAAAAATGGCAATCTTACCACAAGCATTCTACAGATTCAATGCAATCCCCATCAAATTACCAACACAATTCTCCACAGATCTGGAAAGAATAATACTCAACTTCATATGGAAAAACAAAAAACCCATGATAGTAAAAAGAATCCTGTACCATAAAACAACCTGGAGGCATCATGATCCCCGACCTCAAGCTCTAATAAAACAGCTTGATACTGGCATAAAAACTGACATGTGGACCAATGGAATCAAATTGAAGACCCTGACATTAACCTGCACACCTATGAACGTATACCATTTGACAAAGAAGCCAAAAATGTACAATGGAAAAAAGAAAGCATCTTCAACAAATGGTGCTGCCATAACTGGATGTCAATGTGTAGAAGGCTGCAAATAGATCCATATCTGTCACTGTGCACAAAACTTAAGTCCAAGTGGATCAAAGACATCAACAAAAATCCAGTCACTCTGAACCTGATAGAAGAGAAAGTAGGAAGTACTCTTGAACACATTGGCACCAGAGATCACTTTCTAAATATAACACCAGTAGCACAGACACTGAGAGAAACAATCAATCAATGGGACCTGTTGAAACTGAGGAGCTTTTGTAGAGCAAAGGACACGATCAACAAGACAAAGCAACAGCCTACAGAATGAGAAAAGTTCTTCACCAACCCCACATCTGACAGAGGGTTGATATCCAGAATATATAAAGAACTCAAGAAATTAGACATCAAAATGCCCAACAGTCCAATTAAGAAATGGGCTATAGAACTAAACAGAGAATTCTCCACAGAGGAAGTTTAAATGGCTGAAAGACATTTAAGGAATTGCTCAACATCCCTAATTATCCAGGAAATTTATATCAAAATGACTCTGAGATACCACCTCAGAATGGCTAAGATCAAAAACACAGAAGACAGCTTATGCTGGAGAGGATGTGAAGCAAGGAGAACTCTCCTCCACTGCTGGTGGGAATGCAAGCTTGCACAGCCACTTTGGAAATCAGTATGGTGCTTACTTAGAATATTGGGAATCCGTCTCTGCAAGACCCAGCTATAGCACTTTTGGGCATATATCCAAGGAATGCTCAATCTTACCACAAGGGCATTTGCTCAGCTATATTCATATTTCCATTGTTTGTAATAGCCAGCACCTGGAAAAATCCTATATGCCCTTCAACTGAAGAATGGATAAAGAAAATAGGGTACATATACACAATGGAGTACCACTTTTCAGAGACAAACAATGACATCATGAGGTTTGCAGGCAAATGGATGAATCTAGAAAAAATCATCCTGAGTGAGGTACCCAGACTCAGAAGGACAAACATGGTATGTACTCACTCATAGGAGGATACTAGATATAAAACAAAGATGACTAGACTGCTATACAACTCCAGGGAGCTACCTAGAAAATGGGACCCTAGGAAAGACACAAGGATTGCCCATGACAGAGAAATGGATGAGATCTACATGAACAACATGGATGACAGTGGGAGAAATGAAGGGCAAGGTTTGAGGGATCAAAAGCTTTGGGGAGCAGGAGATCCCAGCTGAATCAAGAACAGAAAGGGAGAATGAGGAATAACAGACCATGATAAATGAAGACCACATGAGAACAGGAATAGGCAGAGTGCTGGAGAGCTCCCCAAAAATCCACAATGATACATTCTTTGTAGACTGTTGGCAACGGTTGAGAGAAAGCCTGATCTGACCTAGTCTGGTGATCAGATGACCAAACACCCGACCAGTCGAGCTGGAATTCTATTCCTATAACTGATGGTAGTAGATTCAGAGATCCTCATCCAGGCCCCAGGTGGAGCTCCAGGAGTCCAGTTGTTGAAAAAGAGGAGGGACTGTAAGAGCGATAATTGTTGAGACCAAGATTCGAGAGGCAAGGGACAAATAGCCAAACGAATGGAACCACATGAATTATGAACCAAAGGCTGTGGAGCCCCCAGCTGGATCAGGCCCTCTGGAAAACTGAGATGATTGAATCTCTTGAACTGTTTGGGAGGCATCCAGGCTGTGGGACCAGGACCTGTCCTTAGTGCATCAGCTGGTTGTTTGGAACCTTGGGCTTACACAGGGACACTTTGCTCAGCCTGGAAGGAGGTGACTGGACCTGCTTGTACTGAATCCAACAGGTTTAAACGAATCCGCAGGAGAGTCTTGGCCCTGGTCGAGATGGGAATAGAGGGGAGGGAATGGGAAAAAGGTGGGGGTAGGGGTGGGAGGGGGGAGGACAGGAGTACCCATGGCTGATGTGTAAAATAAAAAAAAAATTGTAACTAAAAAAAATAAATAAAATCTATTTCCATCAGTCTGAACTGGAAAAAAAATAGTATCTTACAAAATCAAACGTACTCTTCTTATTCTATCCATCAACTGAACACCTTAGTATTTGTATTATGAACAAACTATATCCATACAAAATTTGCATACAAATATTGATAGCAGTTTTGTTAATAATTGTCAAATTATGTAACAACTCAAGATGTTCAGCATATGAATGAATAGACAATGTCTAAACACCCATAACACTGATTAATATTTAGCAATAAAAAGAAAAAAGCTGCTAAGCTGTGCAAAGGGATAAGTGAAAGCAGCATTTGTGAAATTAGCAAAATGCTGCAAAAAGCCATTTAGAAAGAGAAGGTGACCAAGTATATGGAGAGTTAGGTGAATAGGTGACCAAAGAAGAATCTTAGAGTAGTGAATGTATCTTTTAAGGCAACATTCATGTCATATTTTTTTTTAAAAAAGATATATTTGTTTAGTTTATGTGTATCAATGTTTTTCCTGTATGAATGCAAGTGTACTATGTGTTTACAGTGCCTGGTGAGGGTTGTTCTGATTCCTCTGGAACTGCAGTTAGAGATATTTGAAGTTCACTTCAAGGTGCTGGGAACCAAACCCAGGTATTCTTTAATAGAGCAAATGCTCAGAGTCATTTCTCCAATCCTCTCATATATTGTTTTGCCCAAACTCACAGAATATTTAAAGTTAACCTTGGATATTAGCTACTTTTGGTAACACAAATACTATATTAATGATATTTATCAGTATAAAAAGTGACTGTGTCAAATTGTAACAATTTATAAAGACTTGCTAAGCACTTATCCTAATTTTGTAGTAAATGTGAAACCACTGTGAATATTTCAGTGAGTTTAAAACTCCATCTGAGATCAGATGAGGCCAGGCATATTCAGCTTGATATAAGAGAACAGGAGGAATCAGGTGTGAGAGAGAGAGGGTTGGTAGAAGAGAGTATGAAGAGAGGCAAGTGGAATATGTGGTCATTTAGGAGGTGATTTGGAAACCTAGTGCAGTGGAAACTCCCTGAAATCTACGAGGATGACCCTAGTGAGAACTCCTAGTAATGGAGAAAATGGAGTCTGAACTTGCCATCTTCTGTAAATAGGCAAGGCTCCCAGTAGCAACAGCAACCCAACAATAACACCTATGACTGGAGCCACAACTCATCCTGCCAGCAAGATACACTGTGGCAACATTGGCTCAGAGCTTGTGGAAGGGACCAAACAATGACTGGTCTAATTTAGGCACATACCATAAGAGAAAGCCAATACCTAACACTGCCTAGATCAACAGGATCCAGAAGCTGGTTGGCCCAGAGTTCTAGAGTAGAATCAAACAAAACTGGTAAAAAAAAAAAAACCTCAATAAAACGATTCATAATGATATTCAGTTCTATCCATAGATCAGTGGCTAGGCAACTTGAGTTGTCATCAGAGTGGCATCATCCAGCTACCAATTGAAACAGATGCAGAGACCCACAGTAGGCAGGGGAACCCCACAGAGGAGGGAACAGAAGGACTGTTGGGGCCAGAGGGATTGAGGACATTAGGAGAACATGGCCCACAGAATAATCAGGGTTTACAGAGGATCACAGAGACTGAAAGCAACCATCAAGAGACTGCTTCAATCATTACTAGGGCCTGTGCACATACACTATGGTTGTGTGTGTTACTGTGGGACTCCTAAAAGTAGGCATGTCTCTGACTCTTTTACCAGTCATGGGACCCTTTTCCTCCCACTTCATTGCCTTATCCAGCTCATATGAGTGTTTGTGCCTCATCTTAGCTCATATTGTTATGTGGTGATTGTCTCAGACACCATAGTGGTCAAAAATGCAAGTACTTCTAGACCATACCACAAATCAGCAGGCTGAACTGATAGTTCTGACCCATGCTTGTCAAATAGCAAAACTATATACAAACCACAAGCCTGCCTCTGGTCTCAGAATAATGAGACCTCCCCAACCTTTCAAGGCTCATGCCCCACCATATCAGGTCATGCCCTATCTCTTTTCCTTCTACTTCTTCCCACTCACTCATATTACTATCAAACACTACATTTGGAGAGTTAAAGTTCAGGAGACATGTGCCCAGCAGTTCAACCACACCACTCTTGTAGTAGGCTCTGAGGACTGCTGGAAACATAATGCATATGCAGGAAAACACTCTGCCTGTTATGAAGAATGGGGAATCTTTTACATTCTGATTTAGGATCCATGGCACTCCAACCGGAAAGTGGGAGTCATTGGGAAGCTTTACTATAGCATCTATCAAATCCACCCATCAGATATGCTCAAAATATAGAGGGCATACATTCCACTCTCTCAACCCCTAGGAGTGGATAGGCTAGAAGTGGTCCAAGCTCCTCAAAGTCTCCCACCTCCTTGTCACACTATCTCTTGTTTCAGACCCTAACTACTGCATATCAGCTATTGAATGATGCGTAGGGTGACCATTTTGGAGAATGCTGGTTATGTGTCCCTCCAGGGTCAAATGTTCTCCCACCATTTATGGCCTCATACATTGTCCTATTCAGTTCTCTCACCTTACAATTTATTAATTGCTCTAAGTCAAATGTCACTAGTACCCCTTGTCTCTCTCACATTCCTCTCTTCGACATTACAAAATACTTTAACTCCTCAGGAATACACTTTGTGGGTACTCTGAATTCTGAAGACTGTAATAATACCCAGCCCCTATGTCCAAACATTCACAATGCCTCTATTTTCTGTGGTACCACTGTTTACCTGCTAGGTGGTCTGGGACTTGTGCCCTATTATTCCTTGCCAATTCCCACCACCAAATTCATAGCAGCAAGGCATGACAAAGGAGCCATCCAAATAATACCCTTTCTAGCAGCTCTGGGTGTAACTGCAGGTATAGCCACTGGAATATCAGGACTGACTACTCCCCTAGCCATTTACCATCAGCATTCCTCACAATTCATCCAGGAATTCCAATGAGTAGCTCAGACCATCCTTACTCTTCAGGAAGAGATAGACTCACTGGCCACTGTAGTATTACAAAATCAGAGAGGATAATATTTATTAACAACAGAAAGTGGTGGTCTTTGTCTCTTTCTTGGGGAAGAATGTTGCTTTTATGTCAATTAATCAGAGACAGTGAAAGATAAGATCCAACATCTCCAGATGGTCTTCAAACTCAGAAGGAGCTTGATGCCCCTAGACAGTGGAGCACTAATAATCAGATATAGAAATGGATGCTACCTTTCTTATCCCCTCTTTTCTTCATTTTCCTAGCTTTACTAATTGCACCCTGCCTCATAAACTTCTTGGATAGATTTCTTCAACAACAGGTCCAAAATATTTCTAACCAAACTCTGAACCAGTTAATATTACAGGATTACCAGCCACTATCGACACAGCCAGAGAACTACAGAACTACAGAACCTGGTTAAATCCTGAGGAAGAAGATCAAGATTCAAAGCCAGAGATCTGCAGAACCTGGTTACATCCTGAGGAAGAAGGTCAAGACTGTCCCAAGAACCTTTGCATCCTAATCCAGCAGGAAGCAGTCTACAGATAACTTCACACCCTTTCCAACCCCCAGCTGCTTGTTACCCTTCTCAAACCTTAGCTGCTTATCACCCTTTCCAACCCTCAGATGCTTCTTACTAAACAAAAAAGGGGGGAGTGTAGGGAGAAGGGGCTGGCTAGAAAAACCCACCCTGTCCCTGGAGCCCAGAATTAGGGAAGGATGGCTCTGATAAAGCCAGTGAGAGAAACACGGTTTAGCTCATATCAGAGTCATCTCTGCCCCTGTCCAACTGACTTGTAAAATCAACCAATCACAGAGCAAGACAGCAGAATCCTAGCCCTAGGGCCCAGGACCAGGGAAAGAAATACAGGCTGTGTTTAGGACCTGGGCCAGAGAAATGAATCAATCAAACATGTACCAAACTGAAACTAGTACCAAAGAAACACTCTTGGCCCCTAGAATCAGAGTCAGTGAATGAAATGTGATTTGGCCTTACAGGAAGTGTCAGAAAGCTAAGTAAGGCCAGTGAAAGAAGCACAGTTTAGCTCATATCAGAGCCATCTCTGCTCCTGTCCAACTAACTTTTGAAATCAGCCAATCACAGAGCAGGACAGTGGAATCCTGGTCCTAGGGCCCAGGACCAGGGAAAGAACAGCCTTGGTACCTGAGCCAGAAAAATGAACACTTTATCCCCAAACCCAGAAAATATGCCCTGACTCTGAAACTAGTACCAAAATAACACTCTTGGCCCCTAGAATCAGACTCAGTGAAAGAAATATGCCCTGGCCTCAGAGGTAATGTCAAAAAGCCAAGAAAGCCCAGTGAAAGAAACACAGTTTGGCACTGAAATCAGGGCCATCTCTGACTCTTGCTCACAGAACTGGCCAATCCCTGGGAAGAAAATAAACTAACCAATCACAGTTGACTCTACCCCCTAGCCATCATATATAAACCACCCTGCCTGGTCAGTTGTCAGCTGGTCTCTCCACTCTGGTAGAGGCAGCTAGTCTCCTGAACTCCTCCTTCCCAAATAAACCTTTCTCAAAAGAGTATTGGGTGAAGACCTTCATTGAATGGTGAGCAGAAGAACCTTGCTGGGACATCCCATAGTGGACTGAGCAAGGGGGAGCTGAGCAGAAGAACCTTGCTGGGATGTCCCATAGTAGTGGACTGAGAAGAGAGCTGAGTAAGAAATGCACAAAAATACTGCCTTAAAAATTTTGGGATCACTGGGTGGTGGTGGCGGTGGCAGCACCTGGGAGGCAGAGGCAGGTAGATCTCTGTGAATTTGAGGCTATCCTGGGCTACCAAGTGAGTTCCAGGAAAGGCGCAAAGCTACACAGGGAAACCCTGTCTCGAAAAAAAATTTTGGGGGGGGGATAAATTGCTCATCTATGTTCATATCAGCATTGTTTGTAATAGCCAAAACCTGGAAACAACCTAGATACCCTTCAACTGAAGAATGGTCAAAGAAAATGTGGTACATATACACAATGGAGTACTACTCAGCAGAGAAAAACAATGACATCATGAGGTTTGCAGGCAAATGAATGGATCTAGAAAAAAATCATCCTGTGTGAGGTAACCCAGACTCAGAAGGACAAATATGGTATGTGGCAGGAATCTTAAAAGGTCTTATTAATTAAAAACAAATCTAAGGCCAGTTATTGGGGTGATTGCTGGAAGATCAGAGACACAGAACAAGCCACAGCTATCTCACCTTGCTAGTTCCTCAGGTGATCCTGTTTCCTCAGACTGGAAGCTTCCGTGTCCTCATCCCAAAGGCTCTTAGCTGAACTGTGCTGCTCCAAAGCCTGACCGCTTAACTAACCAAATGCTTAACTAACTACATGCTTTTTTTCCTTAGTTCCTGGTCCTCACGCCTTATATACCTTTTTCTTTCTGCCCCCACTCCCTGGGATTAAAGGTGTGGGTCACCATGCTTAGCTGTTTCTAAAGTGGCCTTGAACTCAGAGACCTGGCTAGCTCTGCCTTCCAAGTGCTGGGATTAAAGGTGTGTACCACCACCGCCCAACTTCTGCTATGGCTTACTCTTCCCATTTTCTAGCCACCATTTCTGGCTCTGTTCTAGTGGCTGTCTGTTCTCTGACCCCAGATATGTTTATTTTGGGGAACACACAATATTCCAGGGAACACAATACCCACCACATTTCCCCTGTTTTTGTCTAAAATTAAAAAAAAGTTATAACTAATACAAGAAAAACTATCCAATAAGTATATACAATATATACAGTCAAGAATTACATTAATGATGTCTAGTCCATTAACATTTGACAGATTCAGGTGGAAAAACTCCATTATCTATAATAATGTCTAGTCCAGTAACATTTGATAAACTCAGACAAAAATTTTTCATTACTTATCCTATCTTTTCTTTTCATAATAGATTCAGTAGTCTACCTTTTGTCATTTTTATATCTTCTCCTTTTTCTCTTTAGAGTAGATTCAGTGATCTACCTATTTATCCTATTATTTCTTTATCTTTTTTCTCAGGGTAGATTCAGTGATCTACCTCTTATCTATTTTCTCTTTTTCCTTTTCTTTTTTTAACAAAACCTCTGAATCTAATCTTCATGTTCAGCTTTTTTCCTGACCGTTAACAATTAACAACTTGTAACCAATCATCATTAATAACTTGTAACCAATCATCATAAACAATGACAATATCCAAAACTCATTAAATGACCGAAAACCTCCCATCCCACTTTTTGGGGATGTGGGCGTCATCTTCTTAAAATTACTTCCATCTTTAGAGGATCCTGAAAAGAAAATTTTGGGGTTAATTGTCAAGTCCTGTATCATTTGTCCTGCCGCTGCATAATGATAAAGTGCAGGGCTTGTTTCAAGTCCTTGTTCAGGTAGTCTGTCAGGCTGGATCATCTTAGCCAGTCATCTCGAAATTGTCCTGAGCAGTTTGTAATCCAAAGTTGATCTTTCCATGGCACTAATGGCTTTACCATAGTCCATGTGGCATCATCATTGTGGAGTCCCATCATCCTTTTGAAGGTTTCAAAGTCACTGATAGGCATGATCATGGTTCCCTTCTCTCTCTCTCTCTCTCTCTCTCTCTCTCTCTCTCTCTCTCTCTCTCTCTCTCTTTTTTGTATATAGTGATGTTTTATTTGTATTGAAATGTGATTTTATTTGTATGTTAATAAAGTTGTCTTGAGGTCAGAGCAAGCCAGAGCAGAAGCTGAGTGGTGGTGGCACATGCCTTTAATCCCAGCACTCGGGAGGCAGAGGAAGGCAGATCTCTCTGAGTTCGAGGCCAGCCTGGGCTACCGAGTGAAGCTCTCCAACTACAACTGTAGACTACTGGCAATGGTCGAGAGAAAGCCTGATCTGACCTAGTCTGGTGATCAGATGGCCAAACACCCTAACTCATCCAATAACTGATGGAAGTGGATGCAGAGATCCTCAGCCAGGCCCTAGGTGGAGCTCCAGGTGTCCAACACCTCACTGTAGCTTCTCAAGAGAGCATCTTCCTGTTGAACCCATGCCTTTCTTGCCTTCCTGTTCTGCCTTCTCATTGACTCTAAGTCCAGCCATATCACTTCCTTGTCACTGCCTGTCTCTATGGTTGGTACTGGGATTAAAGGTGGTATCACCACACTTGGCTGTGTCCTTGAACATTTGGACTCGGACTCTGCTTGCCATGAGATTGGATTAAGGGCATGTGCTACCACTGCCTGAGGTCTGTTTATGGCTATGACCTCTGATCCCCAGGCAAACTTTATTTATTAACATAAAAATAAAATGTATCATTGCAGCACAAATAAAATATCACCACAGGTATGGTGGTTCACGTTGTAATCTCAGCCATTGGTACGCTGAGCTACAATTGCTATAAATTCAAGGCTGCCCTGGGCTACATAGTAAGTTGTAGGCCAGCCTGGACTACAGAGTAGAATCTTGTCTCAAAATAAAAGGGAGGGGGAGAAAAGAAAAAGAAAGAGAAATGAAGCACAACACAATAACAAGAATGACTATTGAGCTTATGAAAAGATTCTCAATATCACTTGTCACTAGAAAAAAAATGTAAATCAACCACAATTAAAAACCATTTCATGCCCACTGGAATAGTTATAGTAAATTAGTTACAAATTTGGGAGAATATTGAAAAACAGAAAATATTTGTATATTTCTGGTGAGAATGTAAAAATCTTTAGCCATTTCCATTAAAAATTTGGAAAAAAGTTAACTCAAAAAGTTAAATATAAAACTATTAATATAAGACATCAAATTTACTTGTAGGCATCTAAGAGAAATACAAACAACTTTATACAAAGATAATTTGAAAATTTATAGTAACACTACTTACAACAACTCAAACTAAAACAACCAAAATGTCCACCAACAACTCAGTAGACATTTGTGATAGGTCCATAATGAAATATTATTCACCAACCAAAAAAATGAGCTGCTGATAATTTCTACATAATGACTAGACACTAACAACAGGCCAAATGAAAGGAGTGTCTGTTAGATGATTGTAAACTCTTACTATGTGAAAAAAAATCATCCTGTGTGAGGTAACCCAGACTCACAAAGACAAACATGGTATGTACTCAGTCATAGGAGGATACTAGATGTAAAACAAAGATGACTAGACTGCTACACAACTCCAGGGAGGCTACTTAGAAAACAGGACCCTAGGAAAGACACAGGGATCACCCAATGACAGAGAAATGGATGAGATCTACATGAACAACCTGGAAATGAGTGGGGATAATGAAGGACAAGGTTCGAGGGAAAGACAGTTTAGGGGAGTGGGAGATCCCAGCTGGATCAATAACAGGAAGGGAGAACAAGGAATGACAAACCATGATAAAGGAAGACCACATGAGAACAGGAATAGGCAGAGTGCTGGAGAGGTCCGCAGAAATCCACAGTGATACATCCTCTGTAGACTACTGGCAATGTTCAAGAGAAAGCCTGATCTGACCTAGTCTGGTGATCAGATGGCCAAACACCCTAATGGTCATGCTGGAACTCTTATCTGATAACTGATGGAAGCGAATGCTGAGATCCTCAGCCAGGCCCCAGGTGGAGCTCCAGGAGTCCAGTTGTTGAGAAAGAGGAAGGACTGTAAGAGTGTGAATTGTTGAGACCAAGATTTGAAAAGCACAGGGACAAATAGCCAAACTAATGGAAACACATTAATTATGAACCAAAAGCAGTGGAACCCTGAACTGGATCAGGCCCTCTGGATAAGTGAGACAATTGAATAGCTTGAACTGTTTGGGAGTCACCCAGGCAGTGGGTTCTGGACTGTCCTTAATGCATGAGCTGGCTGTTTGGAATCTTGGGCTTACACAGAGACACTTTGCTCAGCCTGGAAGGAGGGGACTGGAGCTGCCTGTACTGAATCCACCAGGTTTAAATGAATCCCCAGGGGAGTCTTGGCCCTGGAGGAGATGGGAATGGAGAGGAGGGGTTAGGAGGAAGGCAGGGGTGGTGGTGGGAGGGGGGAGGACAGGGGAACCCATGGCTGATGTGTAAAATTAAAACACAAATATAATAAATAAAAAAAAGGAGAAAAAGAAAAAACAAACAAAATGCAGCTTCCTACATAGATGTCCACAGAATTCTTGCAATAAAATGAATTTTTGTGTGATCATGCTTTTACAAAACCTATATACTCACAAACCATAAACCTATAGAATACATTTTAGAAAACACCATGTGAAATAAATGTAGGGTGCACAGGAGGAAGCTAGACAATCACCAAGGATGTTTGAGTGACATAATCTTCCATGCATTTTATGTCCTAATGCTACAAGAATGAAGTACAGTCAGGTTCAACCCAAGATCTTGACCTGCTTTCCACACTTCTTAGCTTTATTGTAAATGCAGAAGATCAACATACTTTACAAGGATAAAAACAAAGCCTTTCATGACTCAGGTAGCTGTTGTCTACCTCTCTATCTAAATTTTCCATCTCTGGCCCATTGGTGCAGAACAAACTTCTTCATGTCATTAGTTATTATTGTTGCAAATATTCAGTTTTCCATTTCCTTAAATCTCATTGTTTTCAAGGATGGGAGCCATTTGTGTCATTCAAAATACATTTACTTATCCATCTCAGATATTGTGTCAGAGTGTCAGACATATTCCCAAACTTTTAAGTGTATTACAACTGCAAGTTGACAGGCAAGAAATGAACATGAAAGCTGTGTGAACATGACATTGAATAATACTAAGTAACTATATTTCTGATTTTTAAATATGTGAGAAAATAGTACAAAAATGTATACCTTCCTAGGAGAATAGCACAAGAATTATATCAAATACTACTGCTGAGTTAATCATTTCAGATAGCTAGCATCATTTTATTAATTCTATGAGAATTTCATGCAATGTATTTTGGTCACATTCACTTCCACTCCCCTTAACTTCTTCCAGATCTACCCTACCTCTCTAACTCACCCCTATCTTCATCTCCATTTTTTAAATGACACATTCACTACAATTTATATTACCTATATTCTACTGACATAGGGCATCCACTGGAACAGAGTTTACCTACCAGGAACTTTAAGGAAAATTGACTTTTTCTCCCTTAGAAGCCATCTACTTTCAGCACACCTCAGCTTGTGATGGGAGTTCATAAACCTCTTCCCACTCTGTGCTAAAATGTTGAATTCCTTGAACCTGTCCAGCTTTTGTGATAGTAACCACAGCTCCTGTGTGTTCATTTGTTCAGCTGTCCTGTCATCCAGAGACACTATTTATCTCTAATTCTCCCTGACCTTGATCTCACAATATTTTAGTCTCTCTTCTGTGACAGTCCCTGAGGCTTTGGGAGGAGGTATGATACAGATGTCCCATATGTGGCTGAACACTCCACTAACAACAACTACACTCCACACTTTGACCAGATAAGAGGTTCTGTGTTAACAACCACCTACTGCAGGATGGAGCTTCTCTGATAGTGTCTGGGAGCTGCACTAATCTATGGGTATATGAACTTAGAGAAATGTTTGATTCTATGTCCATTTAGCAGAATAATTCTAATAGATTCAATTCTGGGACCTATGAGCTCCACAACCATTTATTATTGGCCAGATTTACAGTTTTAATCATGTATTTTCTCATGTAGTAAATATCTTAAATCCAATCAGAATATGGTTGATTGCCACACAACATTTCTGCTATAATTGCACCCATGGAACATACATTGGATTGACTCTTCTCAGTTTCATTACTAGATATGTTGACTCAGGAGTAATTCTAAATGTTGTGCTCTGATAATAATAAATAGAACCCATTAAATCTAATAAGTTCTTGGATTTATACTGCTTAGAGTATCTGTTAGCTCTCAGTACATAACAAAGTGTATCAAATTCAGTAAATTAAAACAGCAACCCTTTTTCATAGCCATGCATGAGTCAACAGGCTTAGCTTCAAGTTACTGATTAGGTCTAGATCTCCTTTGAGTCAGCAGATTAATTAGCACATGCCCTATGACATGACAGAAATGTTTGAGTTCATGGCGAATCACATGAGCAGATTTCACTTCTAGGCTTAAATCATTTCTGCTTAATCACATTTGACAACTCAAATAGTTGTTCAAGCACAATGGTTTTGGGAAATCAATTATATACCACCCACCATGAGATTAAAGTAAGTCATAAGACTAAGACCAGCAGCAATGAGGTGACCCAATAGACTTCCTTGAGGTATGAGTACTGAAAAATTTTAAACAATAATCTAGCCTTCAACAGGCTCTGTTCTTGATTTTACTGTTTATCAGCTATGCAGCTTTGGTCATATGTTTCAAATGCTGTTCCTTTGTTGCACATTTTTGTTTTTGTTTTTCAGAAGGATTTTTTAACTACATGTATAGAGGTAGAAGAGTATGCACACACAAGACCAGAAGCAGGTGTCTGTCCTAGATTGGTTTCAGCTGCTATGATGAACACCATAACTAATATCATCTTTGGAAGGAAAAGATTTCTTTGGCTTACAGATTACAATCCATCATTGGGGAAGCCAAGGCAGGAGTGCAAAGATGGAATCTAGAAGCAAGAACTGTGCAGAGGCCATGGAGGAATGCTACTTAGTGGTTTACCCCAAGGCTCATGGTGAACTATATTTCTTATGCAGCCTAGGCCTATCTGCTCAAGGATGCACTATCCATCATAGACTGGGTGCTACTGTGTCCATTAACAATTAAGAAAATGCCTCACAACCAGGGTTATAGGCCAGCCTGACCAATTGTTCATCTTAGGTTTCCCTCTTCCTGGCTGTGTCAAGTTGGCAACCAAGATTAGCTATCACAAGTCCATCCCTTCTTACTTGGGCACACAAACACATCACTGTTAGTAACAACCTTGGAACTGGAGCTGCTAGCACTTTTTAGCTACTCAGTGTGAGTAATGGGGACTGAACTTGGGTCTTCTGCAACAGTAGTACCTATCCTTAATACTGTGTCATCTTGCAAACACAACTTACTTATATATTCTATAAAATGGTGATTAAAATTACTGCCATGAAGATAGAGTTGTGTGAAAAGAAAACCAGAGAAATTCATGAAAATTGTTGGTCATTCTTATTGTTTCATTTTCTATAATCACTATCAGCAGTTTCAGGAATGTCCAAACCTATGTTTTTCTTTAGGAAGTGAAAGAAAGGTACCTTGATTATTAAAAAAGAGGTACAAAAACATTTTTACTTTTGCTCCAGCTTCTTTTCAATATGGAAAGTGTCTATATAAATGCAATTGAAAATCATAGAAAACCCAAGTCACCTTTTAGACAAATTGCTAAACTAAAAACAAACAAACAAACAAACAAACAAACAGACAAAAACCAAAAAAACTCAGTGCAGGAAATTGAGGTTAAAGCCTGAGAGAGATTAGAGGAATAGGAAAAGCCACAGCTAACCTCACCTCACCAACTCCACACCTTCTAAAAGCGAGCTACTTCCTGTCAGCCCTTACCTATATGCCTTTCTCTTGTGTTCTCTCATCTGCTCTCTCAGCCCAGCTACATCATTTCCTCTTTCTGCCCAGCTCTGTCAATTCCTGTCTGTCTGTACAGACCTTTAGACGTCTATGGTTGGTGTTGGGATTAAAGATGTATATCACTTTGTCTGGCTCTGTTCCCCAGTGTGGCTGTGAACTCACAGAGATCCAGACATAACCTCGCCTGCCAAGTGATAGGATTAAAGGTATGTGCTATCATGGCCTGACTTCTATATAGTGGCTGGCATTTTCCTCTAATTTCTAGGCAAATTTTATTGGGGGAAACAGTATACTGGGGGACACAATACATCACCACATCTTCTTGGAAGGGTTTTTAGAGATTTATTTGTATATATATATATATATATATATATATATATATATATATATATATATATATATATATATATATATATATATATATATATATATATATATATATATATGCCCAGGAGTGATATAACAGTTTCTGAGGTGGACTTTTTTCCCCAATTTTCTGAGAAATGACCATATTGATTTCAAAGGGGCTGTATAAGTATGCATTTTCAACAGCAATTGAGAAGTGTTCCCTTTACACCACATCATCTCCAGCATGAGCTACTTATCCGGGAAATGCAAATCAAAATGACTCTGAGATACCACTTTACACCTGTCAGAATGGCCAAGACCAAAAGCACAGAAGACAGCTTATGCTGGGGAGGATGTGGAGCAAGGAGAACTCTCCTCCACTGCTGGTGGGAATGCAAGCTTGTACAGCCACTTTGGAAATCAATATGGTGCTTCCTTAGAAAATTGGGAATCCATCTCCCCCAAGACCCAGCTACAGCACTCTTGGGCATATACCCAAGGAATGCTCAATCATACCACAAGGGCATTTACTCAGCTATGTTCGTATCAGCATTGTTTGTAATAGCCAGAACCTGGAAACAACCTAGATGCCCTTCAACTGAAGAATGGATAAAGAAAATATGGTACATATACACAATGGAGTACTACTCAGCAGAGAAAAACAATGACATCATGAGGTTTGCAGTCACTTGGGTTTTTTATCTTAGCCATTGGACAGATGTAAGATGAAATCTTAGAGGTCATTTTGATTTGCATTTCCCTAGTGGCTAAGAATGTTAAATATTTCTGTAGGTGTTAGAGAATCTCAGGCATTTGAGATTCTTCTCTTGAGAATTCTCTGTTTAAATCTGTACTCCATTCTCAAATTGGATCACTTAGTGTTTTGATGTCTAGTTTCTTGTGTTCTTTTTTATTTTGGAAATTATCACTCTGTCAGATGTAGAGTTGGTGAAGACATTTTTCCATTCTATAGGCTGCCATTTTATTCTATTTACAGTATCATTATTATGGAAGCACTTCAGCTTCATGAGGTCTCATTTATTGATTGTTGATCTTATCACCTGTGATTAGTGGTCTGTACAGAAAACTGTCTCCTGTGCCAATGTGTTCAAGGCTATTCCCCAATTTCCCTTTCATCAGGTTAAGTATATCTGGTTTTATGTTGAGGTCTTTGATCTCCTTGGACTTGAGTTTTGTGCAGGGTGATAGATATGGACATATTTGCATTCTTCTACATGCCAACATCCAGTTAGACCAGCACCATTTGTTGAAGATGCTTTTTATTATCCATTGCATATTTCTGGGTCTTTTTATCAAAACTCACATGTATAGGATTGTGGGTGTACATCTGGGTGTTCAATTTGGTTCCACTGATCAAGGCCTGCACTTTCCTGAAGGGAAGGGAGAAGGAATGGATGGAGGGTTGGAGGAGGGACTGAGAAGAGTGGAGAAAGGAAGGTGAAAACTGTGATGGGACTGAGAAAAACTAATTGATTAATTAATTGAAAAAGCTCTGCCTTAATACTTTATACATTTTCACTTGACTTCAGCAAGTATAGTGCACCCAGATAATGAGATCTGATCATGTGAAATGTCAAGATGGTGCTTTCCACTTCCTGGGGCAGATGAGCATTTGTTCAAGGGAACAAAGTCAGCTGCCCTGTGTGCTCATCAAGAGGCAAATGTTTCAAACACATTTACCCCAAACTCTTTGAAATGGGGTTTTACATTTCTTCCTAACCTTGGGAAATTTCCGTGATTTATACGTTTACCTTAGCCACAGAACTATTTTGTCATTGATGTTTCCATTAAATTTTACTTGCTCTAAGAAAGAAAACGTGTGTGTGTGTGTGTGTGTGTGTGTGTGTGTGTGTGTGTGTGTGTGTGTGTGTTTACCTACATGTATGTCTATCGGCCACTTTCTGGTGGCTGAGGAGGTCAAAAGGGGGCATCAGATTTCCTTGTACTGGAGTAACATTGTGAGCCATCACATGGCTGCTGGGAATCAAATCCAAGAACTATGCAAGAACAAGTACTCTTAACCACTGAGCCATCTTTCTAGTCTCACTAGGAAAGCTTGAACTAAATGTTAACCTTATAAAAAACTACCTAGGGCTGGAGCCTCTGTCGCCAAGCCCAGACCATGCTGCTGTCCATCATGCACTAGTGGTCCAGTTGAGCTCAATGCTGCTCCCACCAGGGTCTCTACGTGGTGTGGAGGTCCCAAAGAGTTCAAAGTCCACCAAGATGGCAACCCTCAAGGACCAGCTGATTGTGAATCTACTTAAGGAAGAACAAGCCCCCCCCCCCCCGCGAACGAGATTACGGTTATTGGGGTTGGTGCTGTTGGCATGGCTTGTGCCATCAGTGTCCTAATGAAGGACTTGGCCGATGAGCTTGCCTTTGTTGATGTCATGGAAGAGAAGTTGAACGGAGAGATGATGGATCTTCAGCATGGCAGCCTTTTCCTCAGAACACTAAAAATTGTCTCTGGTAAAGACTATGTTGTGAGTGCGACCTCCAAGCTTGTCATTATCACAGCGGGGGCCTATCAGCAAGACGGAGAGCCAACTCAATCTGGTCCAGCAAAATGTGAACATCTTCAAGTTCCCAATGTTGTGAAGTACAGTCCAAACTGCAAGCTGCTTATTGTTTCAAACCCAGTGGATATCTTGACCTACGTGGCCTGGAAGATAAGTGGCTTCCCCAAAAACTGATTTATTGAGAGTGGTTGCAATTTGAATTCAGCTCGGTTCTGTTACCTGATGGGAGAAAGCCTGGGCATTCACCTGCTAAGCTGTCATGGATGGGTCCTAGGGGAGCATGGAGACTCCAGTGTACCTGTGTGGAGTGGTGTGAATGTTGCTGGTGTCTCCCTAAAGAATCTGAACCCAGAACTGGGCTCCGATGTAGACAAGGAGCAGTGGAAGGAGGTTCACAAGCAGGTGGTTGACAGTGCCTATGAGGTGATTAAACTCAAAGGGTATACATCCTGGGCCATTGGCCACGACCTGGCTGAGAGCATGATGAAGAATCTTAGGCAGGTGCATCCCATTTCTACCATGATTAAGGGTCTCTATGGGATCAAGGATGATGTCTTCCTTGTGTCCCTTGTGTACTGGGACAAAATGGAATTTCAGATGTTGTGAAGATGACTCTGACTTCTGAAGAGGAGGCCCGCTTGAAGAAGAGTGCAGATACACTCTGGGGCATCCAGAAAGAGCTGCAGTTCTAAAATCCTCAGATGTCCTAGAGCTTCACTGTCCAGGCTGCAGCAGGGTTTCTATAGAGACCACACACTGTCTCCTCATCTGAGCTGTGCTTAGTGGTGTTGTGTTAAGGTGGCGGTTCCCACAGCTCTACCCTGATGCTAAGTGGTACTTCTGTAGTGATAACCTGGTTGGTGCGACAGTCCCACTGCCTGAGATATACTGCCAATTGTGTGCAGGCTTCAGTTACCTTGGGTGCCTGCCGTGTCTGCTGTGCACCCTCACCAAACATGCCTAGGCCAGTGAGTTCCCAGTTAGTCATAACGTGGCTCCAGTTGGTAAATCCATTATGCATATTTGTGCATAACTGTTCTAAAGGATATTATTTTGTGTATTATGTGTCTGTAGTGAACATTGAAATATTATGTAAAAAGATCTGCATATGGATGATGCAACCAACTACCCAAGTGTCATGCCAATGAAAACACCAAATTAACTTTGAACAGTGAAAAAAAAAACAGCTAGAAAAAGCTAATGAGAAATGTATTATACACACACACACACACACACACACACACACACACACATATATATATATATATATATACATATATATATATATATTTGCATTAGTTTTAAATTTTCAGCTACATTTTAAAACCTGAGTCATAGAAAGCTGAATTATCCATAAAGGAGTTAATCCTCATCTTCATTTTGTATAATTTATATAAGAAGAGTGAGTGGCTATATTTTCACTAAATAAACATACAGTATAAGAAAAAGTTATTATAATATTATTATATAAGTCTTTATATAGGATTTAGGTGGATGAGAAGAGGTCATAAAAAAGCATCCTTCTATAGAAAGAAACTTATTGGGAGCCTTATTTTAAAACTCACTTGTGAACATAATTCAGCCCAAGAATATCAGCTTTTTTTCTAAGAAAAAAACCTTAAAATTGATTCACTTTTCAGAGTATGCATTCTATACCTTTATTTCTAATGGGATAGGTAGAATTCTAGATACTATTTCTTCCCAAAAGGGCTTCTGAAAATTTTCTGTCATTCCTATAGATTCACAAATAATGACAAATCTTCTTCTAGGTGCTACAAATCTGGCTAATTCTCCAACACAAATGGGATCAGGGTAGGGGCTTATTTCCATTTAAACTATCCCAATTACATACCGTATAACTTAAGTATAGAGGGAAATCAATTAAATGTTGATTAATTGAACCAGTTATTTATAGATATCACATACAGTTATCATGTATAAATATCATGTACCCAGTGCACAGAAAATATACACCACATATCTACAGGACTTTTAATAATAATTAGGATACTTTTTGTGTTTAAATAAGTGGTCTGTATCTTCCCTTATATGGTATGTATCTCTAATTCACTAAGATTTATAGAGTAAAGCAGAAATTAACTAGTCTAACTAAGCTACAAATGGATAGATGTACCAATACAGAGCTTTCCATCTTCTGATATCTTCTTCAATTTCTTTCTTCACAGGCTTAAAGTTTTTGTCAAACTTCAAGTGTTTGCTTGTCTAATCAAACAAACATTGGCTTGATTAGAATTACTCCAAGATATTCTATATTTTGTGCCTGATGTGAAGGGTGCTGTTTCTCTGACTTCTTGCTCAACCCATTTATCATTTGTATATAGGAGGGCTCCTGATTTTATTGAGTTAATCTTGTATCCAGCCATTTTACTGAAGGTGTTTATCAGCTGTAGAGTTTTTGTGGTGTTTATATATAGTATCATATCATCTTCAAATCATGACACTTTGATACTTTGTCTTCTTCTTTTCCAATTTTTATCCCTTTGATCTCCTTCAGTTATCTTATAGCTATAGCTAGAATTTCAGTTACCACATTGAATATATGTGTGGACATTCTTGTCTTGTTCCTAATTTTAGTGAAAATGCTTTAAGTTTCTCTCCATTTAATTTGCTATTGGTTATCAACATGAGAAAATGGCCCACAGAATCAGCAAAGCAAGACTCATTGGAGATCACAGAGATTGAAGTGACAAACACAGACCCTGAATGCATCTGACTTAGATGTTCAGAATATATGTTGTGTTTGTGTTGCTTTGTGTTCTTGTGGGACTCCTAATAGTGGGAGTGAGGTTGATCCTTGTGTTTGCACTCAGGACCATTTTCCTTACTTGGTTATCTTATTAGCCTTGATATGAGGGTTTGTGCCTAGTATTAGTGTGTTTTTTTAAGCCAGCCCCCACTTTTTGAAGGGGAGCAGAGGAGGAGTGGATCTGGGGTAGAGGGCATGTGTAGGGAGGGAATGGGAGAAGTGGAGGGAGAAGAAACTATAGTCTCTATGCAGTGTATAAGAGAAGAATAAAAGAAAAATAATCCCTATAGGACTATTGGAAATCTAATTCTACTCAGAATAAAAAGTCCAAAGCATGAGTTTCCAGTTGTACTCCAGATCCATGCCCTCCCATCCACAATCAGCAGGGTCTTTTTATTCTGTTAAACTGTTATTGAACCTTCAATACCTCCCTATTTCTATAACATTTATTCATTCTGTATGTTCTCTTAGGTTACTGCAACTGTCTCTGTTTCCCAAGAATCTATCATATTCTCATCCATTCCCCACAGTGGTAAACTAATTGTGATGGCTCAAAACAACAATGTCCACAATACAGTTAGTTCCTTTCATTCAGTGGTAGAATGTATTTCCCTAACCTTTGAATGTGAACCTAGTCAACTTTGACTTGCTTAGACCAATGGAAAATTGGATGAGAAAAGTTCATCATAAAGTCTCCCTTCACTTAAAGAAACTTATTGAAAACCTTTATTCATAACTCACTTGTGAATGTAATTCAACCCAAGCATATCAGCTTTTTCTAAGGGAAAAATAACCTTAAAATTGTTTCGCTTTCCAGAGTATGCATTCTATACCTTTAGCTCTAATGGGATAAGCAGAATTTTGGATCCTCTCTATGGTCAGAGATTCCAAGAGAGGTTTGTCCTCTCTTGCAGTTTGTGATCCTTCAGTCATCATGGGAACAAGCCTGAAATATCATATTGAAACAAGATGTCAATCATGTAACTTGATACTCAGAATAGATGAACAACAAGCTGAACTGGCCTACACCAAGGTCTAGCATAAACTCTCCATATATTGATGATTAATAGTAAAAGATTATTGTTTTCAGCTGTTATGCTGCATACTAAAAGAAACAAATCATTTTGTCTCCTGCTTAGAATCCCATAGTGAATTTCCTCAAATTAAAGCCCAAACATCTTAGCATGCTCTTCATTACTTAATGCCATCTTAACACTGCCATCTCCTCTCACACTGATCCCTCTCATCCATGGCCAATTTTTGCCATATAATTAAAAAATTTAAACCTTTAAAATCCAACCTAATAATAAGTGAGTTCCATTTATATCCCTGACATAACCTCCATTATTATCTGAGTCTTTCCTGCATCCTGGTAAATAGTCATTTCTTGTTGGTTTTCATTTATTAAATACATACCCCACAATTTTCAATGCTCTATGGGAGGCTCTTTCACTGTATAATAAAAAGCTGCTGCTGTTTATTCATATTTTAATGATACTGTGAATAAAATGGTGCCTAGAAGGCATAAGCAAGTAGATATCTTGGGCAAGACTAGGCTGTTTTACGGAGTGAGTTACATGACAGTTAGAGCTACATAGTGAGACCCTGTATTGAAACAGACAGACAGACAGACAGACAGACAGACAGACACACACACACACACACACACACACACACACACACACAAAACAAAAGAAAATTAGAGTTCTATTTTAGAGTGGTGGATTCTACATCTTGATATTGAAGAATATCTACAGACCCAGAGATACAGCAAGACTAGTATCTTTATGATGATATCTTTTTGCTTACAGTACCCTCTTAGCTTGGGAACTATATACAGGTCATCATGGAAGTAACTAATTATTGTTTTTATATAATGATGTACATAGGAATAAAGAAAACGCAAAAGAACATTATTAATATATGAGATTCATGGCTACTCTTTAAGTGTCTTACTGAAATATAGAATCACACAGAAAAACACCACTTACATTTTGGTAGATATACATATGGTCCTCTTTGTAAATATAGCTTAGCATGTTTTTACCAAAACAAAATTATATATGGATATTTCCATATTTTCAGTAATAATTTATTATGAATAATGACAATCATTCAAGTCATTAAATGTTCTACAGCATCTTTTTAAGCATGTCACACTATTCCATTGTTCAATTCAGAAATACCCTAACCTACATTTAGACACTGACATTGTCTTCACATTTCATTATTATAAACAACACTGTAATAAACAACATTTGAGATATTTTTTATGTTTTCATATTTCTAAGACTCTCAAGTTTTCTAAAACCCCTATAAAATATAATATATTAATGATATGTAAGATGCACTTTTAGATATTGACTAATATCTGAGACTGGCATCAAACAACTCTAAAATCAATAGTTCTAGGTGAAATTATTTAGAGTCATTAATTAGAACTAAGTTTCTCAGAATGAACAACTTTATGGTTCTACTTTTAAACATATATCACATGGTCACAATGGGAACTATATGAGAGGAAAGCATAAGCAATTCAAAGGCCAAAACCTCTATAAGATGATTAAGTGGGGAATTTACCCTGAGAACTGAGGACGTCAGAGTCAAAGGGATATGAGATAGAGGACTATGGAAAGAGTTTATAGGAAGGGAATAAATCCAGTTCAATATTTCATTGCATCAAGATTGTAAAAAAAGGGTTTGGGAGACTGTGGAGGTAGCTCAACTGTGCAAAGGAGAGTTGAATTTAGTTGACAGTTGAAGGACTGGAATTTAGTTTCCCAGAATCCATTCAAATGGTGGCCTGTCCTGACTGTAACTCCGGTATAGCAAACTGACTAGCTAGAATGGCTCCAGTTAGCAAATTCTGGGTTTAAGTGAGAAGTCTGTCTCAATGTATAAGCTAGAAAATAATTAAGGCAGACACTCAATGTTCACCTCTGGACTCTACATGCACTCCCCCACATACATTCAAACACACATACACTCAAACACACATACACAATCACAAATACATCACATATGCATGCACACACATAAAAAGAGGGTATGTGTTAGAAAGTACAAGAATATATAAAAGGATATGTTTTTCCTTCTATAGAAGGGTAAGTTCTGAATCTCACAGTTGTGATCTCTAAGGGCTCAGGAGATAGGAAGAGTTGACTCCACTCCCCAAGCCAAGTGACATGGCCTCACAGGCACCATTTGAAGAGCTCAATGTGTGCTCAGTGGCAGATGGCACAGACTGAACTAGTGTGGACACTCTTTAGAAAGTCAGTGTAGCTGGACACATCAGATTAAAAGTCTGTGTCTAGGAAGTAAATACACTTCCATCCAATGACAGTTCAAATATGTGTAAATCCCAGTGACCATAAGTCAACACCCCACACCAGAGCAGCCTGCTGGCTACAGAGCCCTCCAGGAATGAGAGGCTGTGTGTGTCACCCAGACAGAAAAGGAAAGGGAATAGAGACACTGGCTCAAACCAAAGAATGGGGCAT
Source organism: Onychomys leucogaster (assembly GCA_949786385.1). Classification (NCBI taxonomy): domain Eukaryota; kingdom Metazoa; phylum Chordata; class Mammalia; order Rodentia; family Cricetidae; genus Onychomys; species Onychomys leucogaster. The sequence continues at coordinate 217,160 of CATKUP010000062.1, forward strand.
AAATCCACATAAGTGCTTGGGGCTCAATATTTGACCAGTAATGACAAATTGCCCTGAAACTGTCCTTTTTCCATAACCCTCTTTCTAGGTTTCAAACCTAAAGGGGCCAGAAAGCCTAAGCAAAGATCTGAGGAAAAACCAAAAATGGGGAAAAGAAATTTAACTCTAACTCAGGCTTGGATTATCTGGGAGCTAACAATATCAATTAGCCTGAAACTAGGTTTGTGAATTACAGTCACCTTAAAACTTGCTTTTTCCTCTGGGAAGCCAGGAACTCACATGATTTAACTGAAGTTTTATGCATATCAGAAGGAACAATGAGACACAAAGCAATGATGCCTTCTGATTTTATCCCAAGATTCTAGTCTATTTGATGTACACAGCTAATGTTTCTGGAAATTACATGGGCCAAGAATTGGGCTAAAATTTTTTTCCTAAGTAAATTCTTGCAAAGTCATAATAGATACTATTGTCACACGATCATTTTATAATTAAAGAAACTAAAATCCAGAAGCATAATTAAGATCACCATACATCTATTAATGTCAAATTCAGATCTGTTTGACTCCATCACTCACGTTTTTATTATGACCACTGCCATAGTAACTTATTGGTTAACAGTTGGGAACAAAAGGAGCAATTCAGATTGTGAAATTTGGTTTACTGTACAATCACTAACCTGAATATATTGCACTTATCTGGGGATAATGCCAAAATACAGTCTTTAAAATCAAAATGGTAAGGAAAATACTTATGTTTTTACTACTGGGGCTCACAGCACCTAAAAGGTTTCAGCAATATTATATGTCACACAAATTGAGGACTTAACTTGTCTGTGGAACAACCTGTACAATCACCATAATATTTTATTGTAGAATTACAGCACAGCTTCTTATCCCTAGCCCTTGGTAAACATTAATTACTGGAATCCATTGTTGCAAAAGCTTAACATCCACCACACATAGCCTCAGCCTGAAAGCGATTTTTCTATGGCCTAACATCAATTGAAACATCTCTGCTGTAGATTTGACTTTTATTAATTGGGATTAAGAGAATGATCTTACAGTGACCTTTGTAATTAGGGAATGCTTTCACCAACTAAAGCTGACTGAAGGAGAAAGGCTAGCCAAAAAGACCAGTTGTATGACTCTGCTAATTTTGACTAAATTCTAATTTATAAAAGCACCTGCATTACTTGTCATGTGTCTTATTCCTGCCAACTACATCAAACAATGCCAACCTCTGTGCAGAGAGGTAGGCTGAGAAGGTTCAATTCTGTATGTCAATTTCTACAGGGATAAGCATGATATAGCTTCATTTTTACTTTGGTCATTTTAAATACCCCTTTACAGAAATGAAGTTCTACACTACCATCTGCTACCTCAGTTCATTATGGCAGGCTTAACTCAGTCCAGTAGACACAGCTGTATTTTGCTCTTCTGCCATCCCTGAAATGGAGAATTCTTTCTTCATTGTTTGGGAGGATAGAAATTGGTAGTGCCTTGTGTAGAAAAGTTCTTAACTAATTGTGGGACTTCTGGTTTCTTTTCCCAGGCTTGTCAAAATGTAAGCCATCTTTCCTTCTACAGGTAAGACAGCATGTTCCTGGAGCATACTATCACTTGTCTTCCCCTTCACTGGCCTCCTCATCTCCCCCTGCCATTCTCTTTATATTTTCTCTCTCTCCTTCCCTCAATATCTCCCTCTTTCTCTTTCCTCCTCTCTCCAATCTCTCTCTCTCTCTGCCTTCACATGGGGCTTAAAGGCAATGACCAAATTCCCTTATATTGGTAAAGCAAGAACTGAAAGCTTGTCAGAATTCAAAGCATTTCTTTGTACAAAAAAGAGATTTTTATGCCTTACAGTTTACCAAATATTAAAAGATATATCAAAAATAAAGAAACAAAGAAAAATGAACCTTACTCTGCCAAAGAAGTGGAATCTGAATATTCATGTTGTGTCTCTGGGAACTGTCAAATTCTTCACCTAACTCTGAGAACTGCTACACAGATCTTTGAGAGACAGGAAGAATGGTACAAGTTATGATTTAAATTCTGTTTGCTTCATTCTTTGCATAAAAAGGCTGATAGAATGGAACTAAGAAACATAGTTCAAATGAGGAAATACAACATGATTTTCCCAGGAAGGGAGGAGGACAGGGGCATGGCTTAATGTAGCAAGCAGAAGGCGTGGCTTACACGTAGAAGTATGACAAAACCATCCCTGGAAGCTGTAAGGACTTCAGTGGTTTTTGTTACAGATTTCATGTTTTCAAATAAACTGCATCCTAGCTCCCTTTGACTGGACTCTAGTATAGTCACACAGTTCTCTCCTCATGTAAATAAGACTATTCTACAGCCCCTTCAGGTTCTTAAATTGCCACTCCTCTGCCCCTGGCTCTGGCATGGGAAGGAAAATTCCCTCAAAGAATGGCATGTTAGGAAGAGTGACCTGAAATCCCAAGCAACGTTCATTTTTTAAAGAGTTTTGTACCTAGAATTTTTTCTCCTTTTAAAAAATGTATTATATTTGTGTGTTAATTTTACACATCAGCCATGGGTTCCCCTGTCCTCCCCCTCCCACCCCTGCCCTCACCTTTCCCCCAACCTCTCCTCTCCATTCCCATCTCCTCCAGGGCTATTTAAACCTGGTGGGATTCATTTAAATCTGGTGGATTTAGTACAGGCAGGTCCTGTACCCTCCTTCCAGGCTGAGCAGAGTGTCCCTGTGTAAGCCCAAGGTTCCAAACAGCCAGCTCATGCACTAAGGACAGGTCCTGGTCCCACAGCCTGGGTGCCTCCCAAACAGTTCAAGCTAATCAATTGCCTCACTTATCCAGAGGGCCTGATCCAGTTGGGGGCTCCACAATACCTGGCTCATAATTCATGTGTTTCCATTATTTGGCTAATTGTCCCTGTGCTTTTCCAATCTTGGTCTCAACAATTCACACTTTTACAGTCGCTCCTTTTTCTCAACAATTGGACTCCTGGAGCTCCACCTGGGGCCTGGCAGAGGATCTCTGCATCCACTTCCATCAGTTATTGGATGAGACTTCCAGCATGATCATTAGGGTGTTTGGCCATCTGATCATCATCTAGTATCCTATGATGAATGAGTACATACCATGTTCGTCCATCTAAGTCTGGGTTACCTCACACAGGATGATTTTTTTCTAGATCCATCCATTTGCCTGCAAACCTCATGATGTCATTGTTTTTCTCTGCTGAGTAGTACTCCATTGTGTATATGTACCATATTTTCTTTATCCATTCTTCAGGTGAAGGGCATCTAGGTTGTTTCCAGGTTCTGGCTGTTAAAAACAAAGCTGATATGAACATAGCTGAGTAAATGCCCTTGTGGTATGATTGAGCATTGCTTGGGTATATGCCCAAGAGTGCTACAGCTGAGTCTTGGGGGAGATGGATGCCGCCCAATTTTCTAAGGAAGCACCATATTGATTTCCAAAGTGGCTGTACAAGGTTGCATTCCCACCAACAGTGGAGGAGAGTGCCCCTTGCTCCACATCCTCTCCAGCATAACATGTCTTCAGTGTTTTGATCTTAGCCATTCTGACAAGTGTAAGGCGGTATCTCCAAATCATTTTGATTTGCATATCCCGGATAATTAGGGATATTGAGCAATTCCTTAAATGTCTTTCAGCCATTTGAACTTCCTCTGTGGAGAATGCTCTGTTTAGTTCTATAGCCCATTTCTTAACTGTTCTGTTGGGCATTTTGATGTCTAATTTCTTGAGTTATTTATATATTCTGGTTATCAGCCCTCTGTCAGATGTGGGGTTGGTGAAGATCTTTTCCCATTCTGTAGGCTGTTACTTTGTCTTGTTGACTGTGTGCTTTACTCTATAAAAGTTTCTCAGTTTCAAGAGGTCCCATTGATCGATTGTTTCTCTCAGTGTCTGTGCTATGCGTGTTATATTTAGAAAGTGATCTTCTATGCCAATGCATTCAAGGGTACTTCCTATTTTCTCTTCTATCAGGTTCAGGGTATCTGGATGTATGTTGATTTCTTTGATCCACTTGGAATTAAGTTTTGTGCACGGTAACAGATATGGATCTATTTGTAGCCTTCTACACATTGACATCCAGTTATCCAGCACCATTTGTTGAAGATGCTTTCTTTTTTCCATTGTACATTTTTGGCTTTGTTGTCAAAAATTATATGTTCATAGGTGTGCGGGTTAATGTCAGGGTCTTCAATTCGATTCCATTGGTCCACATGTCAGTTTTTATGCCAGTACCAAGCTGTTTTTTATTATAGTAATTCTATAGTAGAGCTTGAGGTTAGGGATCATGATGCCTCCAGAGGTTGTTTTATGGTACAGGATTCTTTTGGCTATCCTGGGTTTTTTGTTTTTCCATATGAAATTGAGTATTATTCTTTCCAGATCTGTGAAGAATTGTGTTGGTAATTTGATGGGGATTGCATTGAATATGTAGATTGCTTTCAGTAAGAACACCATTTTTACTATGTTAATCCTGCCTATCCATGAGCATGGGAGATCTTTCCATTTTCTGACATCTTCAATTTCAGGGACTTAAAGTTCTTGTCATACAGATCCTTCACTTGCTTAGTTAGAATAAACCCAAGGTATTTTATAGCACTTGTGGCTATTGTATAGGGTGATGTATCTCTGATTTCCTTCTCAGCCTGTTTGTCTATTATATATAGGAGGGCTACTGATTTTTTTGAGTTGATCTTGTATCCTGCAATGTTGCTGAAGGTGTTTATAAGCTGTATCAGTTCCTTGGTTGAATTTTTGCACTGAAACCATCTGGTCCTGGGCTTTTTTTTTTTTTTTTTTTTTTTTTTTTTTTTTTTTTTTTTTTTGGTTGGGAGACTTTTAATGACTGATTCTATTTCCATAGTGGTTATTGGACTATTTAATTGGTTTATCTGGTCTTGATTTAACTTAGGAATGTCATACCTATTTAGAAAATTATCCATTTCTTTTAGATTTTCCATTTTTGTGGAGTAGAGATTTTTGAAGTATAACCCGATGATTCTCTGGATTTCCTCATTGTCTGTTATGTCCTCCTTTTCATTTCTGATTTTGTTAATTTGGATGCTTTCTCTCTGTCTTTTGGTTAGTTTGGATAAAGGCTTGTCTATCTTGTTGATCTTCTCAAAGAACCAACTGTTTCATCCTTTGTATTGTTCTCTTTATTTCTATTTTATTGATTTCAGCTCTGAATTTGATAATTTCCTGGCATCTGTTCCTCCTGGGAGACTTTGCTTCTTCCTGTTCAAGAGCTTTCAGGTGTGCTGTTAAGTCACTAGTGTGAGATTTCTTCAACTTCTTTATGTGGGCATTTAGTGCTATGAATTTCCCTCTTAGCACTGCTTTCATAGTTTCCCATAAGTTTGGGTATGCGGTATATTCATTTTCATTGATCTCTAGTAAGTCCTTAATTTCTTTCTTTATTTCTTCCTTAACCCATTGGTGATTCATTGAGCATTATTATTTTTTGGTGACATCTACCTTTAAACCATGGTGGTCTAATGGAACACAGGAGGTTATTCCAATTGTTTTGTATGTGTTGAGATTTGCTTTGTGGCCAAGTATATGGTCCATTTTAGAGAAGGTTCCATGGGTGCTGAGAAGAAGGTATATTCTTTTTTGTTTGGGTGGAAAGTTCTGTAGATATTGATTAAGTCCCTTTGAGTCACAACATCTGTTAAGTCCATTATGTCTCTGTTAAGTTTCAATTTGGCCGATCTGTTCAGAGGTGAAAGTGGGGTGTTGAAGTCTCCCACTATTAATATGTGGTGTTTTATATGTGATTTAAGCTTTAGTAGTGTTTCTTTTACATATATGGGTGCCCTTGTGTTTGGGGCATAAATGTTCAGAATTGAAACTTCCTCTTGGGGAATCTTTCCTGCGATAAGTATGTAATGTCCTTCATCATCTCTTTTGATTGATTTTAGTTTGAAGTCTATATTGATGGATATTAGGATGGGTCCTGTTTTCATATCCTTTCTGTTACTCTATGTCTTCTTATAGGTGAATTAAGTTCATTGATATTAAGGGATATTAACGACTAGTGATTGTTCATTCCTGTTATTATTTTTATTTTTTGGTGGTAGTGTGTGTATACTTACCATCTTTGGGATTTACTGCTGTGGTGTTATCTATTGCCAGTGTTTTTATGGGTATATCTGCTTTCCTTATCTTGGAATTTTCCTTCTAGTGCTTTCTGCAGGGCTGGGTTTATGGATAAGCATTGTTTAAATCTGGTTTTGTCTTGGAAGGTCTTGTTCACTCCACCTATGATGATTGAAAGTTTTGCTGAGTATATTAGTCTAGGCTGATATCCATGGTCTCTTAGTGTCTGCATTATATCTGTCCAGGTCCTTCTGGCTTTCAAAGTCTCCATTGAGAAATCGGGTGTTGTTCTGATGGGTTTGCCTGTATAAGTCACTTGGCCTTTTTCCTTTGCTGCCCTTAATATTCTTTCTTTATTCTGTACATTTAGTTGTTGAATTATTATGTGGCGAGGGGACTTTTTTGGGAGTCTAGTCTGTTTGGTGTTCTATAGCCTTCTTGTTTCTTCATAGGCATTTCCTTCTTTAAGGTGGGAAAGTTTTCTTCTATGATCTTGTTAAATATATTTTCTGTGTCTTTGAGTTGGTAGTCTTCTCCTTCCTCTATCCCTATTATTTGTAGGTTTGGTCTTTTCATGGTGTCCCAAATTTCTTGGACATTTTGTGTCATGACTTTGTTGGTTTTAGTGTTTTCTTTGACTGATGAATCTTTTTCTTCTAATGTATCTTCAGCACCAGAGATTCTCTCTTCCATCTCTTGCATTCTGTTGGTTATACTTGCATCTGATGTTCCTGTTTGTTTACTCATATTTTCTATTTCCAGCATTCCTTCTGCTAGTGTCTTCTTCATTTTTTCTATTTCCCTCTTCAGGTCTTGGACTGTTTCCCTTGCTTTTTCATGATTTTCTTTCAGGGACTTATTGTTTCCTTCTACTTTAATTGTCCTTTCCTCTAGTTTTTTTTTTATAGAGTTCTTCCCATTTTTTGTTTCTCTGTTCCTCCAGTTCATTTTTGATTTCTTCTATATAAGGCTCTAGCCTCTTCATGATGTTATTGATAAGGTTTCTTTCTGCTTCTTCCATTCCATGATGTTCAGGTCTAGCTGTTGGAGATGGTCTAGGTTTTGGTGATGCTGTTTTGTTCTTTATTTTGTTGTATGTACTCCTGCTTTCATGTCTGCCCATCCTCTAGTAGATTCATTCTTGGTCTTATCTGTACACTTGGTCCAGACAGAGCTGACAGATTTAGGGAGCCTCTCTCTGGTCCAGATGGAAGCTCTGGACCAGATGAGAGTGCAGGCTAGATAGGAGGTGGGGGCTGGTCTCTGAGTCTCAGGAGGTGGCTGGTGTCTAGGGTAGATGGGTGTGGCAGTAGTGTGTGGAGATTGCAGGGTCAGCCTGCAATCTTTGAAAAGGGGAGCCTTCCCGCAGGGCCTGCCCAATGGCCTGAAACTTGGGCAAAGTTGGGCAGGTCCTCCCATGATGGCTGGTGCCTAGGGGTGTGACCTAGATGCGGGTGCCTCTCTAGTATAACCCCAGGTACTTACCTCTGGTTCAGAAGGGAGTTCTGGGGCAGGTTGGAAGCTGGGGTCTGGTTTCCAAATCTCAGGAAGTGGCTGGGGTCTCCAGCAGATGGGTGTGGGGGCAGTTCATGGAGGTTGTAGGGTTCATCAGAGGGTCATGGAGAGCAGGAACCTTCCTGGTGGGTATGGGGGTTCCTGCCCTATGGCCATAACCTGGGCCCAGTTGGGCAGGTCTTCCCCAGAATGGCTGGTGCCCAGGGCTGGGACCTAGGTGCTGGCCTTTCTGTTTGTGACCCTCTGCTCAGGTGGGAGTTAGCACCTAGATTTCCTTGATCAAAGCTTATGTGCTCTAAATTTCTTCATTAACAAACTTAGTCTGTTCAACTCTTGACCATGGAAATTGGGATTTCTCTGAACGATTATCACTGCACAGTAAGTCTTCCATGCCAGTCAAGAACCAGGGATTAACAGGTATTTGTCTCTGCTAATTTTACTCTCTATACTGGCTCTATAGAGACTAGGGCTACTTGGTGGAATGTGTGCCACCCTGCTCATTGGCTACAAATGTAACAACTCCTTCATGCCAATGGAGCTGGGCCTTGAGGTAAAATTTCCTTAGAATAGACATGTATTTGAGGAAATTTGAGAACTAGTTGATGGCATAGAATATGTAAATGTTTTCCTTGCTAACCCCAAACTCGTGCTGTCTATAAAATGCCCATCCCTATAGATCATGTGGTAATAGTTTATTTAAAAAATATATGCATACACAATCAGTGACAGTTGCATCCTCAAAATCCTATAGTAACAAAGAATTTCCATGGGCAAAATCTTATAGTAAAAGATAGTTCTAGACAATCTATTCAGAATGCATTTGCAGAATCATAAGGTTTTCAGGTAGTTTCCTTTAAGACACCCAAATCCATAATTCAGAAATAAAAAATCATACCTGTCTGGATAGGAACAGAGTACAAGAATTCTTTCTGGAAAGAAGATTGTACACAAAAACGAAAGTTTGTTGTTCTTTCTCACATGCCCTAGTCTTCTATTCCTTGCTAATAATTACTCTCCTAATAATATAACCTATTTCTAACAATTGTGAAATGGGATTTGAAGAGCCAAATATTAAATGATACTATGTATATTCATTGTTTTTGTTATATGCAATACATTCTGCGATGCCCCACATCTGACAGAGGACTGATATCCAGAATATATAAAGAACTCAAGAAATTAGACATCAAAATCCCCAACAGTCCAATTAAGAAATGGGATATAGAACTAAACAGAGAATTCTCAACAGAGGAAATTCAAATGGCTGAAAGACATTTAAGGAATTGCTCAACATCCCTAATTATCCAGGAAATGCAAATCAAAACAATTCTGAGACACCAACTTACACCTGTCAGAATGGCTAAGATCAAAAGCACAGAAGACAGCTTATGCTGGAGAGGATGTGTACCAAGGGGCACTCTTCTCCACTGCTGGTGGGAATGCAAGTTTGTAGAGCCATTTTGGAAATCAATATGGCGCTTCCTTAGAAAATTGGGAATCCATCTCCCCCAAGACATAGCTATACCACTCTTGGGCATATACCCAAGCAATGCTCAATCATACCACAAGGGCATTTGCTCAGCTATGTTCATATCAGCATTGTTTGTAATAGGCAGAACCTGGAAACAACCTAGATACCCTTCAACTGAAGAATGGATAAAGAAATTATGATACATATACACAATGGAGTACTACTTAGCAGAGACAAACAATGACATCATGAGGTTTGCAGGCAAATGGATGGATCTAGAAAAAATCATCCTGTGTGAGGTAACCCAGACTCAAAAAGACAAACATTGTATGTACTCACTCATAGGAGGATACTAGATGTAAAACAAAGATGACTAGACTGCTATACAACTCCAGGGAGGCTACCTGAAAAACAGGACCCTAAGGAAGACACAGGGATTGCCCAATGACAGAGAAATGAATGAGATCTACATGAACAACGTGGATGACAGTGGGAGTAATGGAGGGCAAGGTTTGATGGAAAGAGAGCTTAGGGGAGTGAGAGATCCCAGCTGGATCAAGAACAGAAAGGGAGAACAAGGAATAACAGACTATGATAAATGATGGCCATATGAGAACAGGAATGGGCAGAGTAATGGAGAGGTCCCCTTAAATCCACAATGTTATAACCTCTGTAGACTGCTGGCAATGTTTGAGAGAAAGCCTGATCTGACCTATTCTGGTGATCAGATGGCCAAACACCCTAACTGTTGTGCTTGAACTCTCATCCAATAAGTGATGGAAGTGGATGCAGAGATCCTCGGCCAGGCCCCAGGTGGAACTCCAGGAATCCAATTATTGAGAAAAAGAAAGGACTGTAAGAGTGTGAATTGTTGGGACCAAGACTGGAAAAGCACAGGGACAAATAGCCAAACTAATGGAAACACATGAATTATGAACCAAAAGCTGTGGAGCCAACTGGATCAGGCCTTCTGGATAAGTGAGACAATTGAATATCTTGAACTGTTTGAGCTGGCCGTTTGTAACCTGGGGCTTATGTGGGGACACTTTGATCAGCCTGCAAGGAGGGGACTGGACTTGCCTGTACTGAATCTCCCAGGTTGAGCTGAATCCCCAGAGGAGTGTTTGCCCTGGAGAAGAGGGGAATGGGGTGAGGGGCTGGGGGGAATGCAGAGGTGGGGGCAGGAGGGGGGAGGGAGCACAGGGGAACCTTTGGCTGATATGTAAAATTGAAACACAATATCCATATAATAAATAAAATTTGAAATAAAAATCAAGTATCTGCAGTTGTGTGGATTTATATCTAGGTCCTTGATTTGATTTTATTCATCCACCTGTCCTTTTTATGCCAATACCATGCTGTTTCTATTACTATAGCCCTGTAGTAGTGTTTGAAATCAGGGATTGTGATGCCTCTGGAAGTTCTTCTATTATGTAGTAGGCCAGACCCCTGGGTCGAGGAAATTAACTCAGACCAGTTCCCAAGGCATGCACATAATGCACTTCCCTTGACCCAACCTAGAGTCTACCTGAGGCTGTAACAACAGGTTCTTTCAGAGTTTCTGGTCACTGTCAGAGTTCCTGATCATACCCAGCCAATGAGGGTGAACCACATATTGCCCCCTGATTGCAACACAGACTGGGTGCTGGGCAAAGGGTATATAAGGCCTTCCCCATTATTAAATATAAAACCTTTTTGTTTGCCTTCAACTGACTCCCAGTGTCTGTGCTGTTAATGCAGCATCTTCTCACACTCTCCCGGAAGGGAGCCATTAGAATCAAACAAAATGATTCCTCTGAAAGTTCTTCTATTGAATAGGATTGTTTTAGCTTGAGTTGAATATTGTTCTTTCAAGGCCTGTAAAAAATTGTATTGGGATTTTAATGGCGATTTTGTTAAAAGTGTGATTGCTTTTTGTAAGATAGTAATTTTTCAATGTTCCTTTCACCAATCCATGAACATACCAGATAAGAACAATTCTGTCTAGAGGCCAGGTATGTTTCCAACTTCAAGTATACAAATTGCTATGTGATGGATCTTCTGGGATGCCTTGCTAAAAGTGACAGGACATTAGTTTTCAGCCCACCAGAGAGGACTGATGGCAAGTGAGTGTTACACAAATTTTAACTTCAGTCTCCTTACATGGAGTTTTATGGGAACATAATACTCTCCTGGTGTAGAACTCTGTTCAATCCTGGCAGGACCTGGTATAAGGTGAGCCACTGTGGCCCACAGAGCATAGTAAACTATCTGGCCTTTAACAGAATTTTGAAAAATCTGTTTATGGTAGAAATTATCCAGTGTGCATGAAAGTAGTATGTAATTAAAAAGAAGTATCCTTGATTCTCCCCCCCCCACACACACACCTATCTCCCCAGCTTCATAAGCCTCCTTGGCCTCCCTCCAGGCTAATTGTTAATGTACATATTTTAGAAAGTGATGTTGATGTTGAGGGAGGGATGAAATTTAGGAAAATGTTTATGAAATAAAACAACAGTCTCTGAGGACCTCTGCTGTCACAAATCTTAATCAACCTCCAATAGTAATCAGTAAATTATTTCTACTTTTGGTTTAATTTTTCAGTCAGTTCACCAGCCATTTTTGTATCATTTGTGCAGTTGTCTAGAAGGCTGGAGAACATAGGTCTAGACAAGCACAAAGCTGTTTATAGAACAATACCATCTATAAATAGTAACATTGTGGGAACCAAATAAACTCCATAGTGTGGCCTCATTCCATCTTGACTCAAAGTCATGGGCTTGTTTTGCCCCATAAGGCTGAATGATAGGATGTTTTGACCAAAGGTGTGGTTACCAGGTTTTATACTTCTAGGCATAATTACAGGATGTTTTGCCATAAGGCATACGTGTTTTTTAAATGTAGGAAATGTTTACAGTTGACTCCTAGTGCTGGAAATAAAGGCACCACAACAGTGGTGATGGCACATGCCTGTTTCTTGATACTTCACATAACTGCCATCACAGATGGAACCCAGAACACTATACTCTCCTCTCCACCCTGGTAGGCTATATCTTGTATAGTCATGAGCCAAAATAAATCTTTCCTTCTTGAAGTAGTTTTGTCAAGGATCCTGTCATGGTAATCAGAAAAGCAATCCACAGTATTCACTCTTTTTTATTTGGAGGCATCAGAGTTAACAAGCAAGATGAAAACACAACCACCCCTATAGCCAATATGTACTTTGATATGAAAATAGAACAATTTACTCAAGACACTACTTCTCTCTAGGAAAAAATGAACTGACACATAAGGTGACTTTTTTTTTCTTTTCCAAGAGCATTGATGGGTGTGTGGGTGTGGGGGATAGAGGACAGAAGGGGAAGGGTGGGTTGATGGTGCTTAGTGGACTCTGGAAAATGTTGAAAGAGGACCATGTCTGATGCTGGGAATGGTGTGTGTTTACTTCAAACTCAAGGGGAAATACCTGTATTTTGTCACTACACTGCTTTCAAGACTGAATTTGATCACAAGACTTTAACCATTCATCACAATATTTTAGGAGTTACAATGTTAGGTAACAGCATTTCATTCTGGCCACCCCTTGGCTCATATCATAGCAGGGCAAATGATGGTGCCCAAATGCTGGCTACTTCAGAAACAGTTGTGGATTGAGCTGTTTTGGAGTGGCATGTCATTCAGGGATATGGGGTGCTTTCTTCTGCTTGGTTCCCTTGTGGCCAGCACTAAATTCCTGTCCATACTTATCTGCAAGACCAAGACCAGAGAAGTCCATAGGTTTCTTCTTCTTCTTCTTCTTCTTCTTCTTCTTCTTCTTCTTCTTCTTCTTCTTCTTCTTCTTCTTCTTCTTCTTCTTCTTCTTCTTCTCTTCTTCTTCCTCTTCTTCTTCTTCTTCTTCTTCTTCTTCTTCTTCTTCTTCTTCTTCTTCTTCTTCTTCTTCTTCTTCTTCTTCTTCTTCTTCTTCTTCTTCTTCTCCTCCTCCTCCTCTTCTTCTTCTTCTTCTTCTTCTTCTTCTTCTTCTTCTTCTTCTTCTTCTTCTTCTTCTTCTTCTTCTTCTCCTTCTCCTCCTCCTCCTCCTCCTCCTCCTCCTCCTCCTCCTCCTCCTCCTCCTCCTCCATCTTCTTCTTTTGAGACAGGGTTCCTCTGTGTAGCTTTACACCTTCCCTGGAACTCACTTGGTAGCCCAGGCTGGCCTCGAACTCACAGAGATCCACCTGCCTCTGCCTCCCGAGTGCTGGGATTAAAGACATGTGCCACCACTGCCTGGCGGGGGTTCTTATTTAACAGATTGACCCTTTTTGTACTAGTCTTGCAGCAATTGACTCCAAAATGACAATTCTCATGTGATATAGAAACCCAGAGACTGTTTAGTGAACCCCTTATCAATCCCTAACATAAAGCAATGGGGAACTTGTTAAATAGATGCCATGTCCTTACAATCATCTGAGTTTAGAGACATTCTTTCTATAGAGATAAACAGAATTCTAGTTGGGGAACAAAGGTGGGATTTATATGGATTCCTAGAATCATATTCTAAAGCTGAAGCAGTCCCTGGGCAGGAAACCTCATGTCCACTTATGCAGAGACACTTGCTATGATCAAATTGATTTTAAGAACTCCACAGAACTTAGCTTTCTTGGCTAAGTGTTTTGGTGCCAGAGCCCAAACACACCACTCAACTCAATAACACAACAATTGGAATTTGCAGCCTCAACCTAATGAAGTGAAGGCCAATTTATGTTTCTGGTCCTAACATTTTTGTGTAGGAAGCACCTCACCTTTCCACTTCTGAATCCATACATGGATATTTTCTTCCAAGTAACACTTGCCCCAGTGGCAGACTGGACCACTTCCAGCACTACCAACTTGGCCCAGTCCCTGTTTTGGTCTGTTTTCTATTACTAATTAAAATTACCAACAACAACAGTGTCAAGTTAGTACAACAGTGACAAGAAGAAAATAAATGCCATCCAGATTTCTTGATGTCAAGCTTTGCTAGGCACAAAGCACCTTATTTGTTTTTCTTAAATTATAAAAAAAGATTCATTTTTTGGGGGGGAGGGGTTGAATTGTTGTCCTGCTCTTCTGTGAGAGGAACTGAAAAGTGGGCAGAAATAATTAATGATATCACACCTGGGTCATAATTCATCTTTATAATTGAAAGTCTCCTTTGGTACTCATTTATTATCTTCACTGACTGAGGCTGAGGCCTTTGAGTCATTATCACAAAACTCACTAACCATGTCTGTTAAAAATGCCCATCAGTAGCCACACTTTTGGTCAGGATTGCTTTTTTACTGTATTCCTATTGGCTGCTGAAGTAAATGTGCACCAAAGAGTTCAGCATTCTGCTTGGTGCCAAAACAGTACCAGCTGCCAGAAAATCTTCTTGCTGTTAAATAGGACATTTCCTAATTCACAGTTTTTCTTACTCCTTTCTCAAAGCTGAAGGCAATGGGGTATTAGACACCCAGACTCTGACAGTGTCTTCTTTCTTTTAAATATGAATTAAACAAAAAGCTTCTATGTCTGATGGCCACTTTAGGATTTAAAATCACTTTTGCATAAACACTAATTTTCAAAAAATGCTCCAGGTTCTTTCTAAGTCATGTTTTTTCTATGAAAAAAAAAGTCCCTAGCCCTACCATTTACATAAAGCACTTCTATGCTCTGAAAGTGCCTTTGGGACCTAATGTATAACAACTATGAGAAACAGACAGTGAGAAATGGACAGAGTTGTAAGCAATGGGGGTGAGTGAGAGGGAAGGAGAGTGCTATCAAAGATCCATTGTGTGCACGTGACCATATCTCTGCAGGATTCCATTAAATGTGAGACCACACCAGAGCAAGGACATCAGAGGAAGGAGTGAGGAAGTCAGAAGGAATAAGCCAAAATAATCTAAAGGATTAGAGATGTCCTTGCTTCTGATGAGGAAAAGTATCTTTGAAAACAGCCTTATGTCCTAAAGCAACAGGGCAGGTGCAAGGTAAATCTGATTAAAAGGAGAAACAGAGAAAAAGAATGGAAAACACATGGCCGAACAGGAATTATTAGAAGACAGGAGATTATAGCATGTATTATGGAGGAAAAAATGAGGAATTTGAGGACACAAACAATATGGGAACCATAGCCACATCAGAGTAAGATGTGTAGGATATAAAAAAATGGAAGAAATACAGAATTTTAGCATCTAAAGAAAGAACAAGAACATGGAAAAATAATCATGAAGAAAAGAAGAGTAAGATAAGGAGGATCAGTTCTGATCTTTCAAGGATGTAAAATATGTTTTATTGGTCTTGGATGATGACACAGACCAAAAAAAAAAAAAAAAGCATCTCTTTTCTTGGAAAGTTGAAACTAACATTTAAAAACCTAGAGACACAAAGACAAAAAAATAGAAAGCAAAGGTATACAAAAAATCCCACAAATCCCCTAAAGCTAAATAATGACATTGCTCTATCCAAGAGCAAATACCATCTAACAGAAACACCAATATCATACATAAGAAATCTTCTTTAGAGTTGTTGGCCAGGGATGACCAAGAGACTCACAAAACATACAGCCTGTTGCTGTTGCCCTTGGTTACTCCCAGAGGTGGAAGGTAAGTCCCTATTGCTGAAGACACCATGCACTTGAGACAAGGGCCTTAGAGAACCCTGAGTCAGATCTGAACTAAATGCCTCATCCAGGAGGGCTAGCTTTCAGGTTCCAGATGGTGCCATGCAAGTTTCCAAAGGAAGACAACTAACAGTGCTACCCAGCTATGATGCCTATGAACCATGTCAGTAACTACCATGGTATGATAACACTATGTAAACTGTACTGACACAAATACTCGGAGGTGGTGACATACAGAAGGTTCTCTCATTGTACTTAAGATCCACTGATCAAAAGTAAGATTATGCCTGGTACTGGAAACGGAAAGACCCCAGACCCCTGGGATACTTTCGTGTGCAAGAGGGCCCCCGCCCCCAAGCCAAGATTCCAAACTAGCAGATGCAACATGCATGAGGAATGTATTCAGCACTGGTGCAAGTGGGCTCTCTGTCCTGGTCAGTCAGAGAGCCCTGAGTAGCGGTTATAAGCATTTTTAAAGGCAGAAACTACAAAATTAACATAAGATACCAGGTGCTCCGCATTTGGTCCAATTTAAAAATCACCATATATTTTAGCAATCATTTTGTTACATGGGAAATTTTGTAACACTTGTCATAAACTGGTTAGCTCTGGGGAGGTCTAGGGGGAGTGGTTACTCTGGAGGGGAGTTCCCATAGTTACAGGCTTATGATTGGCTGACATTTGACCTAGTTTGCTGGACCCGCCAGATGGTCCTTATCTTGGGTCCCATTTGGGGAATTTTTAAACAGAGTCTTATTATTATTTTAATCTATAATTGCATGAGTCAGTGTTGTTGTAGGTACCGTTGTAGGATGTTCCCTCATAATAAGGGGGTCCCTCAGAAAGGTAGAGCCAACAGGACCGAGTGAGGTCGCTATTGGTGGAGTTAAGGGCAGAGAAGGCTCCCTTAATCAGGTTGTATAAGGGGGGCATCAGGGACATCTGTATGGTTGTTGATGGAGGGGGAGGGTGGTTTTTTGAAGTCACAGGGGTGTGGGTTGTGGTTATAATCTTGGGTGGCAGGGCTTGGGGTACTCGAGAGCAGGGACTAAGGACAGGGTTTGGTCCTATCATCATTGGATGAGACAGGGGTTTTTGGTGGAGGGTAATCTTAAACCAGAGGCCATCGTCATTTCCTTCCTTGTAGAGGCATAGCCCCCAAGTCTGACCTTTTTGCCACTGGGCTAGATTTTCAACTCGTTTCCCTGGTTCTGTAAAGATGATGGACAAGGGGTTACAGAGAGCCTGTTTTGAGCAGTCTGCCACAGAGCCCTTTTTGACCTGAATCCAATCATGACTGGAAGATGGTCCCCAGTAGGTATCCCTGGTAGTCTCACATCCCCATTTGGCACAGTATAAGAACTCAGGCCCTCCACATTTTAGAACTTATTTTTTACTTCTCTATCTCTAGGACAGACGTAGAACTCCAAACCATGGAGTTTGGCGTGGGCCTGTGGGTTTGAGCACCCATACCAAGGGGGTGGGACTATTTTTACTCTGCATTGTAAATCATTTGGGTTTTCTTGTTCTGGGATATCCCAGGTGTCCAGCCCCATGAATAGTCGGCACAGGTCAGGTGTTAGGGTGGGCCACCAGGTTCCGGGGTTGTGGTCGCCTTCAGTTAGCCAGACGACCTGTCCAGTAGCAGTGCTGACTTCCCAAACCAGATGTTGGGGGGAGTGTGGATTAGCTGCTGAGCTAGCTCCTAGGTTACAGGGTAAAAGTACCAGTAGGAGAAACAATACCAGCTCAGCAGACTCGAAGTTTAAGGGGATTACTAGTCTTTTCCAATTTCCAGTCAGGTCCCGGCTGGGGTGCTGGCTTAAGTTGGGAGGCATGGATCCAGGCAGCGATGCCATGGACCTTTACTGCCGTGGGGGTGGTCAGCAGCAGTGTATGGGTCCTTCCAACGAGGCTCGAGGGTCCTGGATTGGTGTCTTCTCACGTACACTTCGTTTCTGATCTGGAAGGGGTGTGGGACAGTGAGCTCCCAGCTGTATAGACGATGGGCAAAGGCTTCCACACCAGTGTCTGGATGAGTTGTAGGGCTCACAGCCGCACCTGCAAACTTTAGGTATTTGCAAAGGAATCAATGGCAGGGTCAAGGAAATCTGCTATAGGAGGGGGTCCCCCATATAGGATTTCGTAGGGAGTCAGTCCATGGCTTGCTGGAGTGTTTCGAGCTCTAAACAGGGCCATGGGAAGGAGTTGGACCCAGTCTTTAGTGCCAGTTTCTAGGGCTAATTTAGTTAGGGTCTCATTAATCGTTCTGTTTATTCGCTCTACCTGTCCTGAACTTTGGGGTCTGTAAGTGCAATGTAATTTCCAATTTATCCCCAAAAGCTTGGGCCACCATCTGACTTACCTGAGAGACGAAAGCAGGGCCATTATCTGATCCTATTACCTTAGGGAGCCCAAATTGAGGAAAGATCTCTTCTAAAATCTTCTTGACCACCATTTGTGCTGTTTCTTGTTTGGTGGGGAAGGCTTCTGTCCAGCCGGAGAAAGTATCTACAAAGACTAGGAGATATTTAACTCTGTATTTGCCAGGCCTGATCTTGGTGAAATCGATCTCCCAGTTGGTGCCGGGTCATTCTCCTCTCATCCTGACTCCAGTGGGTGCCTGGAACCGGTCTGCATTGACCTTGGCACAGGGAATACAGGAGTCTACAACTGAAAAAGAGGCTTTTTGCTGGGCTGCCATTCTTGGGATGTGGTTAAGGCAAGGGTTTGGTTTTGTAAGGCTGTCGTCCTAGCAGTTTCATCCACCATCCTGTTTCCTACCACTACAGGGTCCCTCCCCACCTGGTGACCTGGACAATGGATGATGCTCACCTTTTTAGGTAGGAAGAGGGCCTGTAGGAGGTCTAGGTCTAGAAACCTAAACTTTTTTGTTTTTAGTATCTTTTCCTGCTGAGGTTAACAGGCCCCGCCTTCGATAAATCTCTCCATGGACATGTGCAGTAGCAAAGCATACCAGCTGTCTGTGTAAATGTTGACTTTTTTTGCTGGGCCTTTGTCAACACCTGTGTCAGGGCGATGAGTTCGGCCCTCTGTGCTGAGGTTCTGGGCTCCAGGGCCAACGCCCAGATGACTGTGGTCCCATCTACTACTGCTGCCCCCGCCTTTTGCTCACCATTATGCATGAAACTGCTTCCATCCACGTACCAGGTGTGTTCAGTATCTGGCGGAGGTTGGTCAGTCAAGTCCTCATGGGTCCTGTGTACTTCTGCCAGGATTTGATGACAATCATGTTCGATGGAGAGGTGAGAGTCCAAGTCCAGAAGTAGAGTCTCTGGGTTGAGAGAGACCGCAGCCCCAAACCAAATACGGTCGGGATTTAAGAGCATTGTCTGGTAATGGGTGATCCAGGCATTTGAAAGACATTGGTCAGGGGGCAGGCGAATAACTGTCTCTATGGCATGGGGGGCCATCACTGTTAAGGGCTCTCTCAAGGTTAGCTTATCAGAGTCTTTTACCAATATGGCCACAGCTGCAATGATACGGAGACATGGGGGCCATCCGGTCGCCACACTGTCCAGTTTCTTTGAAAAGTAGGCCACTGGTCTCTTCCAGGGCCCTAATTTTTGGGTCAAAACTCCTTTTGCAATTCCCTGTCGTTCATCCACATATAAAGTGAATGGCCTGGTCACATCTGGGAGGCCCAAAGCCGGAGCTGATAATAAAGCCTTTTTAATTGGATCAAAGGCCTGTTGTTGTTCTTTTTCCCAATGGAATGGGGCATTGGCCTTGGTAAGGGGATACAGAGGGGCTGTCAGCTCAGCAAATCCTGGTATCCATAAGTGACAAAATCCAGCACTTCCCAAGAACTCCCTCAGGGCCCGTGCACTTGTGGGCGGCATGATCTGGGTGATGGCTTGTTTACAACCCTCTGTTAGCCATCTCTGTCCTCCTTCCAGCTTATAGCCCAGGTAGGTCACTTGTTTGACACAAATTTGGGCCTTTTTAGCTGAGGCCCTATCTCCTAATTCCCCTAGCCTTTTTAAAAGGGCCCTGGTACCTTTTTGACAGTCATCTCGAGTATCGGCTGCTAGGAACAGGTCATCTACATACTGCAGAAGAGCGAACTGAGGATGGCTGACTCTGAAATCGGCCAGGGCCTGATGTAGAGCCTCGTCAAACAGGGTGGGGAGTTTTTGAATCCTTGCGGTAATCTCGTCCATGTGAGCTGTCCTGAAAAACCTGATTCTGGACCTCTCCATTCAAAAGCAAAGATTGGCTGACTCTGAGGGCTTAGTCTCATGCAGAAGAAAGCATCTTTTAAATCTAGCACTGTATACCACGTGTTGCTCAGGGGCAGTGTACTTAGCAAGTTGTAGGGATTGGGCACTGTAGGATATATGTCCTCTGCCCTCCGGTTTACTTCTCTTAAGTCCTGTACCAGATGATAGTCCCCTGTCCTGGGCTTTTTGACTGGCAATAAGTGGGTGTTCCATGGGGATTGGCATGGTTTTAGGATGCCCAATTGTAGCAGTCTTTGTATATGTGGCCTAATTCCATTTTTGGCTTCCCTGCTTAGTGGATACTGACGTATCATCACTGGGGTAGCTGAGGGCTTAAGTCCAATGATCACGGTGGGCAGGGGGCTGGTTTGCAGCCAGTCCCATTCCTGCCGTCTCCGCCCAAGCCTGGGGAAATATGATAACCATTGGGGGTTAATCTGGGCTGACTGAGGGCTTTCATGTAATCGATGTTCATCCTCCAGGTGCAAGTTAGGGCTTGGAGGGCTCTTGGGGTTCCCTAATGGAGGCCCCTTTTTCTTGGAAGTAAATCTGGGCTCCTGCTTTTGAGAGGAGGATGGGGCAGTCTGGAACTAGGAGGAATGAGCGAGTGACTAACCCCTTCCAGGCCCTTTGAGACCCGCCAACAGAACCTGGCAATAAAGACGGAGCCGCTCCCTACTAGCTGTGGTGTTGAAGTCCCAATCCGGGGCCCCCTAGAGGGCTCCCTTTCCCCACCTGCTCCCTCCCTAGACTCCACTGAACTGGAGGCGGGTCCCCAGGTGCTACCGCAGCCTCTGGCTCCCTCACCACCTCCCAGCAGTCATATGTACCTCCGCCATGATCAAGGATGGGACAGTGAGGGGGTCTGGACAGACCATGCTCTTCCCCTCCAGACAGTGGCTGGCCAATTTCAGTATTGGCCTCCCCCCCCCTGCTTCAGACTTATATAACTGGAAAACTCACAACCCATCCTTTTCACAAGACCCTCAGGCCCTGACAGGCTTGATTGAATCCATTCTGTTAACCCACCAGCCCACTTGGGACAATTGTCAGCAGCTCTTACAGACTCCCCTCACCATGGAGGGATGGCAGTGGGTGTTCCTAGAGGCTCGCAAAAATGTTCCAGGAGAAGATGGCAGACGGACGCAGTTGCCTAATGAGGTCAATGAAATGTTCCCGTTAACCCGCCCGGATTGGGACTTCAACACCACAGCTAGTAGGGAGCGGCTCCGTCTCTCTTGTCCTCTCTGTCCTCCTGTTCCCTACGCTTTCTTTTCTTCCTGTGTCTCTCTTTTATTAAAAATCTTTTCTGCGTTCTTGACTAAATCCTGCAAGGTGTACCCTTGAAGCCCCTCCAACCACTGTAGCTTAGTCCGTATAAGGACCTGATGACACTGGATTGCCTATCTGCAGCAGAGGGGTCAAAGGGCGTGTACATACGATATCCTTCCATCAACCTCTCTTCTGGCTGTCGCATTACAGTGGCCAAGATTTTACTTAGGTCCTTAGTACGCGAGCAGGTTGGGCATAAGGTAGTGGGGGTCTAACATCGACAGTGGATCTAACAGTAGCGAATCTGTCTGATCATCAGATAAAACAGGGGAGGCAAGGAGGAGAAGTCCTTAGCTTTAAAACTGGACAATTCTTTTAGGGGATAGAGGGAAGATGAGGGTGGGGGGAGGAACAAGGGGAGTGGATGGAGGCTGGGGAACAAGGGGAATAGAGGGAGGCTGTTGAACAAGGGGAATGGATGGGGCCTGTGGGAGGAAGGGCTTGAACCACTTTGGGGGGTCTCGGGCAAGATCCTCCCAAATGACTATGTAGGGGACCTGATCAGGGTGTCCATGAGGGCCGAGCTGAAACACTCCAGCCTTCACCTGTAAGAGAACATCGAGATTAAAAGAGCCATCCTTTGGCCACCCTACATTAAAAGCAGGCCATTCTGAAGAACAGAAAGCGATCCATTTCTTTTTCCGGACCTCCAGTGACAAGTTGTGGTCGTAACATCTTTCCAGTGATCTAAAGTGAGGCTTAAGGGGGTTGTTAGTCATTGTCCCATTTTTCTAGAGGCCACAAGACAGACAATAAAGACAATCAACACTAAACAGAAACAAACAAGACTAGACAGACGCCGAGTGGTGCCGAGTGAGTACAAATGAGGAAGGAAACTTCAAACGGGAGGGGCCGGCTGTGCCTTAACTCCCTAGAACACAGAGACACTTGGATCTCTTCCTCCCTCCTAATGACCCTAGAGTGGGACTCCAGGGCGGGACCAGGGGTCTGGGCATGTCTGCCTTCCCCACTGGCCCAAATACAAATTCAGATACAAGTCCTTACAGGCACTTTTGGATCCCAAAATGTAGAACAACAACAACAACAACAAAAACGACAAAGATTAAAGACATGAAACGTTAGAGCTCTGTCTTACCTCCAACTGGCCTTGGAATTTGGGTCTGGGAGCGCACAAATCCAGGACGAGGCCCCAAATGAAAGACCCCAGACCCCTGGGATACTTTTGTCTGCGAGAGCCCCCCCCCCCAAAAAAAAAAAACCAACCAAGATTCCAAACCAGTAGATGCAACACGCATGAGGAATGTATTCAGCACTGGTGCAAGTGGGCTCTCTGTCCTGGTCAGTCAGAGCCCTGAGCATCAGTTACAAGCATTTTTTAAGGCAGAAACTACAAGATTAGCGTAAGATACCAGGTGCCCCGGGTTTGGGCCAATTTAAAAATCATCGTATATTTCAGCATTTTGTTACGCAGGACATTTTATAACACTCCTTGTAAACTGGTTGGCGCAGGGGAGGTCTAGGGGGAGTGGTTACTCTGGAGGGGAGTTCCCATAGTTACAGGCTTATGATTGGCTGACATTTGACCTAGTTTGCTGGACCCCCCAGATGGTCCTTATCTTGGGTCCCATTTGGGGAATTTTTAAACAGAGACTTATTATTATTTTAATCTATAATTGCAAACCTTGTCCCAAGGCCGATGGCTGGACTCTGAAACTTTTTACTTATTTCCAGGGAGAGGATGGGTCAGTGTCCAACGCAAGCAAGTTTACAGAAGCAAAGTCAGCAATTTGCAATTGTAAAATGAATCTCTAATTTTTTTTTTCCTCAGAAACCTACCAAATACCCTGGGCTAGTGGATATTTCAAGAGAACACCTACAACCACCACTTTACTAATGTAGCATAATCTTTAATTATACTTTTATTTCTCCTTAGACCCACAGATAACTGTAATCCTCACCCTCATCAAAGAAACTTCTTTTTGGAACAGATGGAGACCATTTCAGAAAACCACATTCAGTAACTGTTTCCATCTACAAAACAACTCTGGTTCCTAAGGCTCAGGGCATGTCTCCAAAGAGGCAGGCAGAAAGACTGTAAAAGCCAGTGTCAGGGAGCTTGCTGTGACTAGTAATGTCTGAAGTTACACAAGTCTCACTAACATGACTGCCTAAACATGAGCTGAAGACAACAGAAATGCTAAAGTGCTTGGGAACAAGAGCACAAGGCCTTAACCAACTGCACAAGGAACTGCAGGAAACTAAGTAGTGCTTGATATGGGAGAATGTGTTCTCTGGAGAATATACCAACTAGTCACTCAGTACCAAATGATCATCCCTGAAAACGCACATGAGTATAATTATAGACAGAATAAATGGGTTGTAATTAAAACATATATGTAAATAAATATACATATATGCATGTAACAAAAGAGACTGAATTTAAGAGAGTAAGGAATGGTATATTGGGGAGTTTGAAGGGACAAAGGGGAATGGAGAAATGATGCAATCACACTATAATCTCAAAAAATCAAAGGAAAAATGAAAAAGAAAAATTTCTAGCTTTATAAAAAAGTTTATAAGTAGTTAGGCAACATGTTTTATTACTGAGCTGTTTTATATTTTAATTTCCTGGCGAACAATTTTATTTTACAATGTGAAACCATAATAGATACTATGTATTAAAAAATTTTTACACGTTTTGTTTTGCAAAATGTCCAGTGAAAGGATTAAAGAGAAAATACCTGGGGAAATTACTTTCAAAAGGAATGATAATTAGCCACCTCAAAAACATACAAAACCACCTAAAGCTCAAGAAAGAAAACAAAAAAGAAATAATAACAAAAGCTTCATATTATGTTATCAGAGAAATGGTGATAAAAGGGTGAGTATTCAGTGTTAGTTCCTCCTTTCCGATACTCTCCTGTATCCTGCCTACATGCCCCCACCAATTAACACTTCCTGTCCTATCATTTCCTTTTCCTCTTCATATGATCTGTGTTCTATTGCCACTCCCTTAAAATTTCTCCATTCCTGACCTAGGTCCCTTTGAAGTTTCCTCACTTTTACTAGTACTCTAAATAAAATCCAAAATTCTAAAGGTTCAAAGCTAAGATTGACAGATGAGACAGAAGATGCATGTGTCTTCCTGGTCTGTATCCTATCAAAAATCATTGTGAGGGGTAGGTAGGCCAGCATATTCCTTTAACCCCAGCACTTTGGAGGAAGAAGCAGCTTGGAGGCCAGCTTGGTGTACATAGCAAATTCCAGGACAGCCGAGGCTGCATACTATTTCAAAAAAAAAACAAAAACAAAAAATAATTTCAAGAACATGCATATAAAATGCCCCAGCAATTAGTTCTCAACTTATTTCAAATACTACTTCTAAGTTCATTATGTAATCAACATATTCATCTGTATGAAATAGTGAGAACTGTTAAGTTTACTAGGATACAGAATTAAGAGACTGGGGACTATGAGATGGTTCTGTAGGTAAAAAGGCACACTCGGTCAAGCCTGATGATCTGAATTTGATCCCTGGGATCCTTGTAAAAATAGGGATTTTACGGTTACAAGTTGTCCTCTGATTTCTGCATATATGCTCTATCTGGCATGCACTAACATACACACATACATACATACACACACACACACACACACACACACACATACTTTTCAAAGCATGATGCACTTACCTTTCCCCCCTAAGTGGTTAAGTGTTGACTTACTGTTTGGTATCAAATACAATAGACATTTATTAACAGGAAAATAGTCTCATTTTATTTCTTTATGTTAATCTCAAGTACACATTTATAATGTTATTTCTCTTAAGCATTTCGTGGTATTTCATAATGTGTACAAAGAAAAGATGGAATATTTATCAGGCAATTACAATGAAATAACTCACTTCCTTTAAGACTTTGTACCTTTTATAATGTTTTAGCCTGAACAGGTTTTCTAGCTTTGCTAATCATTTAAAAAAAATTAAACAATAAGCACAATTAATTTTTATGTAAATCATCACACTTACTTTACCCAACTTTTACCACCTTTCAAAAGTTTGACTATTGTCCTTAGAAATAAAATAAGAAAGCATAACTGTAGACTGTGAGACACAAAGATTTTAAAGTATTATTTAAGTTTATTTAACTTCTTGTAGTTAAAAATTTTATTATAACGTAAACTTTTATATTACTTTAGGAAAAAGGAAAATTCAAGATCTCAAGAGTCTTAGACATAAAGAACAGTACACTGAATAGCAACTAAAATGTAAAGAGGATAAACTCAGGTGCTCGGAGGTATAGGAATTTTCAAAGTTCTGTCTGAGCTCTGCTTGGCAAAAACTGAATGCCATGTACTGAGTATATTATATATTTAGTACTGAACTTAAATCTAGCCTATTTCAGAATACGTCAAGCACCAATTACTTAGAATTCTAAACCTATAATTGTAACTTCTGAATATAAGTGTCACAGAAAAAAGTAATACCTGGTAGTAAAACTATAAGGGCCAAAGGAGTTGTTTAACAAGTAGGGAATTTTTTAATCTTCACATATCCTACAATGTTTCAGATACCCACATACCAGTAGTTTATTGATGGAATAAAACAAATGTTTTCTTCAAAATTCTTAATTATCAAATCTAATGAGCTGGAATCATTTTATAGTATGTCCTACCATCATGAATAACTGTATAAAATGTCAATTCTCAAATAAAAAGTAAAAGTAGCCAATTAACATATGTGCTGTCTTAAAAAAAAATCCAGCTCCCCCAAAAAACCACTAAATAAAAAGGCTGGCTGAATTGGCCACCTCTATGTTCTTACAGGACTTAGTATGTGAAATTATGTGGCAACAGTCTCTGAGTTTTTATTTTCATTCGAGACAATATTCACAGAAAAATAAAGAGCTGGACATGGATCTGCTTCCATTAACTTTTCAGTAAAATGCAAAATTGTATTAAAATATGATGCTGGTAAAAAACACTTTAGCTTCTGCTTTTCGGTTATCAAACTTAAGGATAATACCATTACTTCTAGTAAGGTCCTTACTTTTCCTCAATTTATCCACTTGAATTTTAATTTTTCTCAATACCAAGTATACAAATAATCCCATATATCTCAGGATTTTTTAAGTTTTAACAAATTGTGACAGATTGTCACTGGCAGGAAGGAACAGAAGTACCTGATATATAAACTGCATTTCAATGCCAATTTGCAAAATAATGCTACAAGTCATGATAGACTTCTGTAAGTCAGCAAGATTCAATCGACTGTAGTTCTTATTTATAGAACAAAACTGCAAGACAACCACAAAACATTGAAACTCAAGATAAAGCAGAAATTTTCATTTAGGGTTTTCTAAAATTCTGCTATATATGAAAAGAAAAAGAGGTAAAGTACTACAATCAACATCAAAACCAATTCTATAAACAAAAATGAAAAGTAAGCCCAATGAAGTCAACTTCCTATAATCAGCAGTAGTAGAGACTCAACTACAAGTTGCATTGTCAAAAATTTGAAAATATTAAGGCAAGGAAATAATTTCTGTATTTTGATACTAAGGCATTTATGCTGGCAATATCTCTAATGTATATTTTTGTATCAAAGTTACTTTTCAAGTTACCAATATTAATTTTTTTTTCTTACAAAAGTCTCATCAAGATGAGTAAGGTAACAGTATGGTAGTAAGGCTTCTAAGACAAAAAATCAGCATAGAATCACAGATTATGTTGTTAAAAGAAATTTGTTTCTCTCAGTTGGTGAATAAAGTTTACAAGATATAGGATACCCCTACAGAATAAAATGTACAGTCAAGTAGAAGCAATATTGTATT
The DNA here is from genome assembly GCA_949786385.1 of Onychomys leucogaster. Taxonomy (NCBI): domain Eukaryota; kingdom Metazoa; phylum Chordata; class Mammalia; order Rodentia; family Cricetidae; genus Onychomys; species Onychomys leucogaster. The sequence goes on from CATKUP010000062.1 coordinate 244,236, forward strand.
TGTATTTGCTTCACAAATTCACAATATTGGACGTGAACAAGGATGACTGCTTTCAGAATCAATTTCCTGCATCAAAGTCAACATCTCTAAAGGTTAGGATGTATTCTTAGGCAGGTCAGCTTCTTTATGATGTCGCATTATATGCTGATTCTTTTCTGAGGGTCTCCGGAATCCTTTCTTGCAGTACTCACAACAGTGAGGATAGTCTTTGGTATGGATGGAGATAACATGTCGCTTAAAGCCTGAGGCATCTGTAGTGCTATATTCACAGTATTCACACTGATACACTTTCCGGCCACTGTGGGTCTTCATATGATTTTGAAGCTCACATTGTTGTTGAAATCCCCTTTTACATCTCTTACACTTAAATGGAACAGTCACTGTGTGAACTGAGAGAATATGGCGACTTAGCACAAATGGATCTGGACACTTAAAGTCACAGTGTCTACACTGGTGCATTATTTTACTTTTGTGAGTAGCCACATGCTTCTTGAGTTCTGATGGCCTATGAAATCCTTTGCTGCACATCTCACACTTATGAGGATAGTCCTTTGTGTGAACTGAAATTATGTGTCGCTTCAAATTACTTGAATTTGAACTCTTATGGTTGCAATGCAAACACTGATGTGTTTTGCTTTCTTGGTGTGTAAGAGCATGTTCCTGTGCCTCTTTGGTGTCTGAGAAAGTCAGGGCACAGACGCTGCACTTCAATGGTATCTCTTTATTATGCTTAGTTTTTATATGTGTTTTCAAGTTAGAAGAGTCTGAAGACTTGTACTCACAATACTGGCATTCATAGGGTTTCTCTCCAGTATGAACTCGTATGTGCTTTTTAAGGTCTGATGGGTGACGGAAACCTTTACCACACTCTACACAAATGTGAGGAAATTTCTTGCTGTGGACTGCCAAAAGGTGCTGATTCAATAGTGCCTGTTCATCTGTTTCATAGTCACAGAACTTACAGTTGTACGTTTTTCTGGCTTCTTTTAATCCATGCATTGTTTTGTGGGTACACAAAGCCCCAGCCTGAGAGACATGGTTACCACACTCATCACATTCTGTATCTTTTCCTGCCTTACTGGTCAGCTTGTGGCTCTCCAGATGATTATGTAAACGTTTCTTCTTGTTGGTACTGTAACCACAGTCAGTACAGTGGTATTTTTTATTGGCAAGGTGTTCAGGATGGTTTTTCATGTGTCTTTTCAATAAACTTTTTGAGTTAAATTTCTTTCCACAAAACATGCAAGGGTCTGGACCAAAAATTATTTCTAAAAAAGGGAAAGAAACAAACATAAATAATCAAACCTCATTGTTTTTTGGTTTCTTCATTAAGTCTAAAGTATGTTTCCTGGACTTTATCATTTTTTTTTTTAACATTCTTGACACCACTTTCAGCATACATATTATAATCAACCATAAGAAAGAACTGGATCCAGTATGACTTGATTAATTTTATTCCTTTCAGTTTTTATATAAGAAAGTATCAGTGAAGTCTTATCAACTTACAGATGTGTAGAAAATAATTTGTAAGTAAAGATAAACATTTAATTATAATCCAAACTTTCAATAATCTATGACAATCTTCAACAACATCAACAAAAATTTAATATGCAAATATGTATTCTCCCTACATACACAGCTCCAACCAATTCAGGAAAAGAGTATGGTCTGCTAACAATTCAAACTGCTCTTCCATTTTTCTAAGGGAAGTCTGTTTCAATGCTCTGGTATAGTAAATGTCTGAAAGCTAGGGATTGAGGGGAGAGAGGCAGGAGGATCACAAATTTAGTGCCATCTTGAGCTGCAAATGAAGACCTTGTCTTTAAACAAAACATAGAAATGAAAGAAGAAAGAAAAAAACCTTGATTATTTTATCTTCAAATGAAGTAACTAAAAGCCATGTAAGAGGATTCATGCTAACAGTCATAAGACACTTTGAAGAAGCTGAATTGCCACTATTTTAAGGCCAGTATTGGTTAAAGTGTGAGACCCCACCAAAAAACAATGAACTCATTTTATGGATTTCTTTTCTGTTCAAACAAAATAACCAGAGAGTTAACTTCCTTTTTCTTAATGTCTGATCTAAAGCCTGTATGGTTTTTTTTACCTCAGTAAGCCATTCACGACTATCAATGAATGGAAACTTTTATTTTCAAATTCACTGCACAAAAGCCACCTGGGGATCAAATAGTCAAAAAACCATCATTACACTTTTGTCAACAGTATTTCCTCATATAATCTGCAGAACACTCTACACCATGGATTTTTTTCCTTCTTACCAGCTGGACAGTGCCTGGATTCAGGTCTCTTTTTCTTCGGTTTTTGTTTAGATGTTCTGCCAAGGTCACCAGACTCGTCTAGGTGCAAGGCAGCACTTGCAGTGACACTCTGGTTTTCTGTTTCATCAGAATTATTATCTAACAATGCGCATCAAAAACATGATTTACAAGTTACACAAGTTAAAAAATTGGAGATCCTTTATTAACTACAACAATGAAAAGTAAAACATGACACTCAATAATAGCAGAAACTCCTTTTTTATGTAATGGATTTTAGAGCACAGGAAAAAGTACTTAACATATATATCTAGCAGTCTGCCATGACTGTAAAGACAAAAGCCAACATAAAAGAAAAGAAAACATACTCCAAGTAGAAATTATTTCTATTTTTAATTAGGAAAAAAAATTAAAGGAAAATTTGAACAAAAAATTTGAGTACTCCAGGATTATTTAAATCACTTCCTGGGTTACTTCATATTTGTGAAATCTTTTTTTTTTAAGTGGGGGGGGCAGGGTTTTTTTTTTTAAGATTTATTTACTTATTATGTATACAGTGTTCTGCCTGCAAACCAGAAAAGGGCACCAGAACTCATTACAGATGGTTGTGAGCTACCATGTAGTCGCTGAAATCTTAAAGACCTCAGAAACCATTCCTCCAGAAATGGATTACAGGCTGGAGTGCTTGTATGAGATTTGCATTTGAAACCTACATACATTAATAAAACAAATCTAATCATAACCCAAAACAAAACAAACAAAGGCTGAATACAGAGGTGCATATTTGTAATCCAGTCACTGGAAAAGCAAAGACTGGAGGATTCCTGGCCAGCCAGACTAGTTTCTGGCTGAAGAGGAGACTCTCTTAAAAAACAAGGTACTAATTGTATCTCCTGAGAATCAGTGTGTAAAGTTGTCCTTTGTGTCTGTTGTGTAGCAATTCCTATCTTGGAGAAAAACTTGTTAAGACACAGGATACTTTAAAGGGAGGTGAAACTTTACATCCTGAACGGAAGGTCCTTAAGCTTAGCAAATATACAAATCAAAAGTTTCAGGAAGTCCCTGAAATGGATTAGTCACTCAGACTTTGTCCCTTTATCGTCAAACATAGTTAGGCATTAATAGAAATAGAGAGAACTGTCGGACAAGCTGAGCTACTTTGAAGAGGCTCAGACTAGGCATGCTTGCTTCCTAGAAGAGAGTCACAACTCCTGAGTTGTCTAAAAGAGCCACACTGCAACCTATCAAAATGTCTACAGGTTACATAGTAAGTTCCTGGTTCCAAGCTTTCATTTGACAATGTAGCCTTTGAACCATTTCTGTTCCTGTAAGTAACTCCAGATTTTTAAAAATAACTTCAATAAGCTCACTTATTCACCATGTTGGACTTTGGTGGTATCCATTCTTTGGTCTCTATCACTTTTTTCCTATCTGGGATGACTAGACATTTCTAAATGTCTCCCCAGGACTAATGACACACCACTGTCTCTACATACACAAGCACATGCCTGCATCCACATTCATACATATACCCCATACCTCAAACAAGAATAAGTAAAGCAGTATCAACTCTTCAAGGGTTTCTTACCATAGGCTGCTGCCCATGCAATAGGCATGAAAGCTGCATTCAATTCACTATCATCCATTTGTTGTTCATGCACAGTAGCAGCTGCTGCTGTGACACCAGCATCTTCATCTGCTACAATCACTTCCATACAAACCCCATTTGTTACATCAGCAACATCTAAGCACAAATTATTAAATGCTTCTGTGACTAGGTTTAGTACAAGCTCAGCAAAAAAATCTATTCACTACTGTAAAATATTATAGTAAGTAGCCAATAAAGACTTGGTATATTTCATTATTTCAATATTTTATTCTTTCCGTTTACTTATTTGTTTCATTCTTAAGACAAGTTCTTATATAATAATTCCAGGCTATTATGGATTTCAACTGACCATTCACAATCCCCCTGCTTCAGCCTTTTCAAGTGCTAGATTACAGGTGTTAAGTGACCATGCCTGGCATCTATTTACTTTTTTAAAGCATCAATTAAAACATACCATAAAAGAAAGATACTCCCCAGCTCCACAAAAAAAAAAAAGATACTGATGCCCTTTATTATATGGTAGCATTATAATCTCTGTAACAGGGCTGCTTTTATACAGCTTGTTTTAAAAAGAATCAGTTTATAGAAACACAACACCATCTCTATTCAAAGTAAGCCATCTACTTACTATAATCTTTATCTTTCTGCTCAGGGTCATCAACAGTCATACTGTCTCTGGGAGTATGAAAAGTGCTGTTCTGATCATGTAGGTCAGCTTCATCGTCATTGTTAGTCTCACTCTCCACAATGTCTATAGTTTGTCCTATAAAAAAACAAGTTATGAGAATTAATTTCAAACTCCATCTATTTGACTTAGTGGGCTTACCTTTTTCAGTATCTGCATATTACATCAGAAATGTCTTAAAGTTATCTTCAAACAAGCTTTCAACATTTCCAAACTAACTAGCATTTTAAAACCTGAAGAACATCAGGGCCTAGAGGCACATGCTTTCAATACAATACAGGCAGTCACACTTCTGTGAGTTTGAAACCAAACTCTGGTATACAGAGTGAGTTACAGAACAGCCAGGGCTACATCTAAGACCCTAACTCAAAAACACAGAAACAAACAAATAAAAAATTAGAACTACAACACTGTATACTGCAAAACATAAATGTATATATGTATATATATACATATATATATATATATAATCACATTGTATAATATAAAACTATATATAATGTAGCAGAATATTAGCGAGAGAGAATGTTTTCCCCCCTTACCTAGGTCATCCTCTGCAGGGTCAGCTTTAAAAATGTACACCTTGATAACTTCAGGACAGGTGTCATCCAATCTATAAGGATCAGTTTCTGGCTCTGCATGCATGGTAATGTCAGTGGAATCTGCATGATCTGTTTTGCCAGCATCATCCACTAAATAGACAGGAAATGCATTATAAAACTTCACAGCAGATACAGAAACAAAATGTGGCTGCTTTTTTTCTTTTTGAATCAGAGTGGAGGCAGGGTGGACTAGCTTGCTTAGCATTTGACAAAATACTTGCTCTCCAAGTCTAACAGCCTGCATTTGATCCTCAAAACCAGTAATAGGACTGACTTCTGAAAAGTTGTCTTCTAATTTCCACCTCTGAAATGGTACAAGCATACTTTCTCACTCCCACCTCTCACACACACACACTAATAAGTAAATTTACAAAGAAAATACTTGTACATGGAACTAGAGATCTGGTTAAAATCACTTGCTGTTCTGAGAGAGGATCAAATTCTGGTTCCCAGTACCCAAATAGGCAACTCACAGTCACCAGTTTCTTTGGTTCCAGAGGACACCTTCTTACCCTCTTTTGTCTATACACACACACACACACACACACACACACACACACACACACACACACACAGAGAGAGAGAGAGAGAGAGAGAGAGAGAGAGAGAGAGAGAGAGAGAGAGAGACAGACAGACAGAGAGAGAGAGACAGACAGAGAGAGAGAGACAGACAGAGAGACAGAGGACAGAGAGACAGAGGGAGGGAGGGAGGGAGGAAATGTGTGATCTGACTACAAGCTTCCCTGGGCACCACATACATGGTGCACAGACTAACATATAGGCAAAGCACCCATACACATAAGCTGGTAATTTTAAAAAATTGCCAGTTTTTTAAAAAACAAAACCAAGTCAGACCAAACAAAAATGAATGTGCAGTGCTGATGATGGAATTCAGGTTCTGTGCATAGTGCACAAGCACTCTAAAACTTAGACATATACAAGACATTTCTTCAACTTTGCTTAAGCAATGGAAAGAAACTGGTGAGATGACATATCTTATTTAAGAACAAAACCTCAAGGTGAAAAAAATGCACTTAAAACTAGATCACTTCAACAGTTAAATGACGATACAATATGCTGTGTGTATTTTCCTACAAGGACAGAAAAATGTGAGAGTAAAGAAAACAATGAAATAACATTTACAATATTTGTAATGGTAATACCTTACTAGATTAGTGATCATTCTATTACATGGCAAATCTTACTAATTCCCCAATGCCCTGCTTTCATTCTTAAAACACTAGTACTTAAAAGTATCAGAGAAGAGAATCCCAAGTTCAAGCCCAGCATAGAATAATAGGGTGAGTGAGATCCAGTCTAAAATGAAACAAAAAAAGCAGACACAAACAAAAAACTTTGATAATCATTGTAGTTCAAGACTTACAAGAAATCATAAGATAGTCCTCAGAGTTGATTTTGGTGTCATCTTGTTGCTCCAAAGACATCCCACTGGAATCTAAGACTGTTTCAGAAGCACAATCTGCTACTAATATTTCTGAAATGTCGGCTGTCAGAGGATCACTGATGACTTCAGCTTCTACTATGCTATCATTAATCATGTGCTCAATATGGTCCATGTCAGACACATGTATAGCCTCACTCATCAGCACATGCTCAGGCATAGTCAATGAGGCTGATGCAATATTAGATGCTAAAATGTCTGGAATTGGGAACTGTGCTAATGCTACTTCTTCAGGTATATCTAAATCAAGAACTGGCTCAGGATTGATGACATTATCACATATATCTGCTTCCTCTAATATATGTGAACAATGAACATCTTCAATGACAACATTTTCAATAGCATCTTGGATTATAATTGAGTCTGGATCATCAGGAATAAAATTATGGACTGTTACATCTGAATTAGATAAAAAAACAGCTTCTTGTACTTCCACAATAATCTGATCACCATCCATGTGTAAAGTATCAGCTCCTTAAAATTAAAATTAAAAAGACAACTTTCAGGTAAACATATATATCTCAAAGTAAATATTTTAAAATTTCTATTGAGAAAAGTGGACTATTATCACCTAGGTATACATTGGGTTATATAACAAAAATTAATTAACAAAAGAACTTAAAAAAACTTAGCTTTATCATCAAAGCTAGGAAAACCAGTTTCAGGATAGTCATAACATAAAATTATTCAAGAAAGGAAATTTTAAAAATCAACATATACTTTTTTGTTACAATGTTAAATGAAATATTATGATTAAATAAAAGAAGCAAGCAATATAATTTAGAAAGCAAAGCTTTTCTCAAGTTTCATTTCCCCTTACCATAGTTTATTGCTGAAAAAAAAAGAAACAACAACCAAAAAAAAAAAAAAAAACCTCCTGGCGGTGGGTGGTGGCGCACACCTTTAGTCCCAGAACTCTGGAGGCAGAAACAGGCAGATCTCTGTGAGTTCGAGGCCAGCCTGGGTTACAGAGTGAGTTCCAGGAAAAAGGCGCAAAGCTACACAGAGAAACCCTGTCTCGAAAAACAAAAAAAACAAAACTAACAAAAAAACAAAAAACAAACAAACAAAAAACCCACTTAATTTTTACCCTCTTTTTTCCTTATAATTTTTATTTCTCCAACTCATCCTTGGGAAATACCATGTATATCCTAGTCTGTAATAATGGCAATGACAAAGTCATCCTTCGTGAAACTAAGAGAAAACAGTCAAGGTATTAATAAAAAGTGAGGTAAAGTCCACAGTTGAGGACAAGAGACAATTGAGTGAAAAAGATATCTGACTGGATAGTTGAATATATGAAACTTCAGCTGTCTTTCAGGAATTAGATGTTGAATACAGCAGACGTGGACAGACCAATATGCGGCTAGGTATAAGCTGCATACCTGCACAGCTGCATTCCCTTTAAATTCTTCTTCTCAAGACCCAATTTTCCAGACCCCACAGATGTTCCTTAGAATATTAGATACCTATCTCATGTCATTCTCTAGTTAAGGAATGAAAGTAAAAAGAATGAGTCACCGAAATTCTATTAAGATTAAAGTGGCTTAACCAGTGTCACAAAATTGGCATATTATGATGATACTGAGTAAATTTTGTTCAGATTCAAAATCACAAATGGGAACAGAGTTCATTTTTATTAGGAAAATGGATGTATAAAATAAGAAAATATAACATAAAAAATCAGGTATCATGACAATTCTAATTTATAGAAAAGCCAAATGTGGGGACCTAGATTAAACATCATTCATATGATGGCATTTAGAATCAAAAGAACTACATAAAAGCCCAAATGTATGTACACTTAAGTTTGTGACATTGGACAATCCATTTAACCTCTGAATTTCACTCTCCTCTTTTCAAAGAAGATAAGAAGTACCTGACATGCATGTCATAGGAGGGTGATGATGTTCAAATGGAAATGTATGCAAAGCATCCTGAAAAACTGTAAAGAAACTTCATTATTATGATGACAGTCAAAGCATATGACCTATTATAGATAAATGGCATTAATTATTAATTATGAAGACTAAAACGTAAATGCCCTCGCATCTGCTACTTAGCCCAACTTCCAATACTATTTACAGTAAAACAAAGCAAACTAATGGTTCTAAACTTTTTCTTCAAAGAATTGAATCTACCATCTTTGTAGTATTATGTTTCAATAGGTTTTAAAGGGCTAATTATAACTTTGCATCAGCTATCACAAACTAAAACCACCAAAATGTAAACAAACCAATGGACTAGGAAACAGACATGGAAAACTTAAGAGAGGTAAATAAGGAAGAGGCTAATAAAACTAAATTCATAAAATTATAATTCACATACCTTTTCTACAAGAAGAGTTATGTATTTTCTTGTAGAGCATTTTATAAAGATAGAATGAATAGTGATCTGGAACTCCATTATATTAGAATTTCATAAATAATTCTCCATATGCAGTTTGGGGGCTATGGATAAACTATCTGCCTGATAGATCTTTTTTTATAGGGGAGCATGTGAACCAGAAGACAGTAAGTAAAAGTAACATAGGATAATCACGAGTTTTGAAAAATTATCTAAATGGAATAAATGAACAGTAGAAATGACCAAAAAATCCATGGTCTAGGACTAAGAGTGATGAAACAACTTCATTATATACATTAAGAATGAGAAATCAGGTTTGGTGCTGCACAACTTTTATTCCAGCACTCGAGGCAGAGGAAGGATGATCTCTGTAATTCAACCATAGTCTGTTCTACAATGTGAGTCCCAAGACAGCCAAAACTGTTACATAGAGAAAGTCAGTCTTGCAAAACAAAACTAACCTAACCTAAACTAAACAAGCTAGTAAACAAATAAGTAAATAAATAGAATGAGACGATAAGTACTGGGCTATGTAGCTGCAAGAGACATGAGGAAATTAAGTGTGGCAAGCAAACCTCTTCTACTATCTTTATCATCCAACCCATTACATTCCATGCTGCAAATATGTGAACAATATAAAAGTCACTACAGCTGGTAAATGTGGGAAGGTATGGCTTATACCACATGAAATTTTCCATTGTAATTCAAGTATCATGAATGTGAGATGATTAGCCCGATAGGATGAGTGTCCCCAGTCTCAGAAGATGAATCTGAATTTAAAAAGACAATGTAGAAACTAGAAAGATTATTAAAGTGAGAGGTACTCATTCACTTGGGTTTTATGTGAAATGATAGACTAGGGAAATAGCTCACTCAATAAGTGCTTGCTGTTATAAACATAAATACCTGAATTTGAACCATAGCACATATGTAAAATGTTGAATGTGGTAAAGGAACTCAATGATATTTCTGTAGATTTTTGTTTGTTTGTTTCACATTGCTTTGTTTCTACATTTTTTTTTTTATCTTGCTGGTCTTTTGCTTGTATGTTAGTTTCCAATTTTGTGTTTTTATAGGCTTTGTGTATGTGTGAGTATGTTTCTCATGCATTCTTGGTGTAATTTTTCTTTTTTAAAACCTGGTTTGTTTGGAGTTTGACTGTGTTTACCTATCTGTTTTCTAAAGGAGGAGAAAGGGTCGTAAGAATGGAGAGGACCTGAAGGAGGGGAAACTGTGACCAGAATATACTGTATTATATACATTAAAACAGTTTTCATAAAATCAGAATAAGATACTGTGTGGGGTAGACACACCAGTAAATCCACTGTTGGAAAAATAGAGATGGAAGAATTTCTGGGCTCAGTGCCTAAATAGTCTAGCTCAATCAGTGAAAGACTCTTCCTTCAAAAATAAGGCGAATGGTTCCTGATAAATGACATCCAATGTCAACCTTGGTGGTCACACAATACACATGGTACAGAGAATGTAGAGGGACAGAGTGGATGTCCCATCACACCCATCTAAGATGATTCGTTTTTCTGAAAGTGTGCTATTGAGGAAAAACAGAATGTGACTACAGAATTTCTACTGAAACTCCATACAAGTTTGAGAACTCAGTCTCTGATTAAATCCAGGTTGTGATATGCAAGGTAAATCAAGAACCCAAAGTATTTATAAGATTTAAGATATTGTCCCTCAACTACCTCAGTAGAAATACAAAGCAGAAACAGATTTGGAAAAGCTTTGCAGATAAATCTCCTGGCATAAAAAAAATTCTTGAGAAACTTATTCTGGCAGAAATAGAGTTAACAGAGGCTGAAAGGAACAAAGGAAGTATTAAGGCAAACAAGACTGTTAGGGTCTCAAAGAGGAAGGATATTAACATTGTTTAGCTTAGACTCCATCATAAAATAGTGAATAATAACAGTCAAGATGATACATGGCAAGCTTTTACCCTGCTAGAGACAAGCCTTCCAGATAAATTGACTAAGTTAGAGAAGATCTCTGAGGAAAAACATGCTAGAGAACTGAAAATCTGTCTCTGGATACAAGCTCTCTTGATAGGAACTCACCCATGAGGCCCAAATCAAGCTATCCTGGGGAAAGCAGTACAAACTGCAAGGGTAATGTTACTAATCACATACACCACACTCTTAGGACCAGAAGAGGTAAGTGTAAACTGCAAAAGACCAAAGAACTTCCAAGAAAGCATTTACACACCTCACCTTGCCTATATCCCAGAAGTCTGGGGAACACAAAGGCTGCAAAACCCCAGGGCTCCCATTCAGCTCCCCCTTGCCTAGTATTATATGGAGTCTGCTAGTGCAAAGAGATCTGAGAAACTTCATCTTTCCATTCAAGGCACATGTGCTGGAAACCCACTTTACAGGCATCCTTTTTATTTCACATTTACTATTACTGACTCTCTACTACTGCACGTGTGTCTCATGCCAGTTTGGCTTTTGTCTATATATTGCTTAGTTAAGTTTTAGGACTGTTGTGTATGATTCTTCATACAGTCTACCTGCAGCCACCTTATAATATACTTTTCACACCTAGCTTATATACTTCCCCTCTTACTCTTTATTTTACTTTCCCCCTTATTCTCTTCTTACTTAATTATAACCTTTAATAGCACTAATATCTGTAAAATCAGTGTACCCTAGTAGCATCTGAACTTGCCCCTTTTGCAGCTACTTTTGCAACTGTTTCTTTTCAAATTGATTAATATTTATCGGTAGCCAACATTTTTTCCAAGACTTACCTTATTAAATAAAATTCAAGTTACACTCCAAACTATGCTTGATTGCTTTCTCTCCAATAGTCCCTTAAAGCAAAGGGACAACCATTGATAGTTGGCTATTACAACACTGCAAAATGGTAATTATCTAGCAGCCATTGGTGTTCTTGTGATTAATATATACTGTGGAACAATACAGTATTTACACCATGCCTCTGTAGTCTTGGTCTAAGGAATTATATTCTAAATTAGGGACTTTAATTCCACCACATCTATTTCACATGTCAACAATGTAACTACTTCAAATAAACGAAAAACAAACCAAACACATTCATATGAGAAACAAACAAACAAAAACCAAAGCAACAGAACTCCTCTAAAAGCTATTAATCCTACATTTATAGCATATTGTTAGGTAGAAAATATCCCAGATAATCAAAAGAATTATTAGAATGTTCAACAAAAAAGAAAAGAAGCTACTGACTGAGAACATAAACAGCTGAGTGAAATAAGGAAGGTAATGGAAGGTATGACAGAGCAATTCAACATTCAGAGAGATATTGTAGAAAAATCAATTTGAAATCCTGGGAAAACTATCTGTTAACCAAATAAACACCTGCTTGGAAAGTCCCACCAGAAGAATGGATCATGGGGAAGAAGACTATTTGAGTCCTGGACAAAGTGAAGGAACCAAAACAGTAAAATGAGGACAAAGACAAAATAATAAGAAAGTACCAGTTAGAACTCCAAGATGTGTACAACATCCTGAAAATAAGACATATATAAATTAATAGGCACAGACGAAGAAGCCTTTCATTCTAGGAGTATAGAAAATATTTTAAAATAATCATACAATTCATTGTGGGTTTCACGGACCTCTCTAGCACTTTGTTTCTTCCTGTTCTCATGTGGTCTTCATTTATCATGGTCTGTTATTCCTTGTTCTCCCTTTCTGTTCTTGATCCAGCTGGGATCTCTTGCTCCCTAAAGCTTTCTTTCCCTCGAACCTTGCCCTTCATTCCTCCCACTGTCGTCCAGGTTGTTCATGTAGATCTCATCCATTTCTCTCTCTGTCATTTGGTGATCCTTGTGTCTTTCCTAGGGTGCTGTTTTCTAGGTAGCCTCCCTGGAGTTGTGTAGCAGTCTAGTCATCTTTGTTTTACATCTAGTATCCTACTATGAGTGAATACATACTGGATCAGGTCCTCTGGGTAAGTGAGATAATTGAATAGCTTGAACTATTTGGGAGGCATCCAGGCTGTGGGACCAGGACCTGTCCTTAGTGCATGAGCTGGCTGTTTGGAACCTTGGGCTTACACAGGGACACTTTGCTCAGCCTGGAAGGAGGGGACTGGACCTGCCTGTACCGAATCCACCAGGTTTAAATGAATCCCCAGGGGAGTCTTGTCCCTGGAGGAGATGGGAATGGAGGGGATGTCCTGGGGGGAAGGTCGGGGTGTGGGCGGGAGGTGGGAGGGCAGGGGAACCCATGGCTGATGTGTAAAATTAAAACACAAATATAATAAATAAAAAAGGAGAAAAAAAATCATACAAACTCTTCCACCCTTAGGAAAAGACATGTTAATCTAGATAGAGGAGCTGTTTTCGGACAACAGATACTCAAGACAAGAAATTAAACTCTTCTCCTCATATTACAATTACAACAGCAAATGTGGACAAAGGAAGGAAAGTATATTTGAAGTGGCAAAGAGAAATATTAAGTCATATATAAAGACTGTCTCTCAGAGTAACAGCAGGTTATTCAATAAAAACTTCAAAAATCATGAAGGCTTGAAAGGATGTTTCAAATTCTGAACAACTGTCAACATAGACAATCAGGCCAGGAAAAAGAAAGCACTTCCCATGATGAAAACATAGACTAAAGAAATCTATGACTACTAAGCCAGTTCCATAAGACATCTGAAGGAATCCTTCAAAGTGAATAGAAAAACATATTCCTCTATGAGACCATAAAGAATAAAGCACGATGGAATATTAGTTGAGTAAAGGAGGAAGATAAAATATCTAAAAACCCCCAAGTTAGGTGGCAATGATACATGCCATTCCATCATAACATAAACAGTCTATTTTTCATTATAAAAACACAGTAACTAGTAAATTGGCTTTAAAAAAATCAGTAACCGTAGAGACAGTGGTTAAGACCACAAATTATTTTTGCCTAAGACTTAAGTTTTATTTCTAACCTCATTTCAGAAATTCCTCAAGATCAGCTGTCTTCTTCTGATATCCAGGTGCACACTCCCAAACATAGATTATATATCATATGATTTAAAGGTAAGTGAAAGTTAAATTTTTAAAAAGCAAAGTTTTAAAAAATTTCCATTAACATTTTCAAAAATGTTTGGGAAGCCTCTAGGAAATACAACATTATTAGACAGACATTACCTTAGAATGAAAGACTGGAAGACAGTATAACAAACAAAGTATCTGGGAAAAATCAGTCATCACTGTAAAAGTACCTTAAAAATTGTTTTCTAATCAAAACTAGAGAGAAAATGTAAAAAAAGGTTACTTCACACTAAGAGAACAATCCAACCAGAGGACAATGATTTTAAGCATATATGCTCCAAACACATCTGCGACTGAAGTTCATAAATAAATTCCAATAAATGTAAATTTACAGATTAACACAAGTGCAGTGGTAGTAGATGACTTCAACACCTCATTCTGGTCAATTACCAGGTCTTTCTGACAAAAATAAAGACTGTATTAACTAAAGACATCATAGAACAAATGGAACTTATAAAAAACATTTATACCCAAAATGGCAGAATACACTTTTTCCTCAGAAGTCCATAGAAATTCCTCTAAACAGCAGGTCTTAACAATCAGAGGAAATTTAAAACAACAACAACAACAACAATATACTCTACTTGGACAAATGGAATAATGGCTCAAACTCATGGAGATTAGACAATATGCTACTGAATGATGAAAAGATAACTGAAACAATCTAGAGAAATATAAAAATTTCTGGGTTCAAATAAAAATGGAAACACAACCAAACTACACCTATAGGATACAAACAGTGAATATAGTACTAAAAGGAAAGTTCATAGCTCGAGGTGCCAATATTAAGAAATCAGATCCCATTAATAACTTAATGATATACCTTGTGTCTCTGAAAAGACATGAATAAGCCAAATCCACTATGACTAGAGAAAATAAAAACCATTAAAATCAGGGCAAAAATTAACAAATTGGAAATAAAACAACCACAAAAAAAGAGTAAATGAAGAGTTGGTTATCTGAAACTATAAAAAGATGTTTGACAAACATTTAGCTAAATCAACTAAAAGGACAAGAGAAGATCAGAAGCTATTGGCAACTGAGAGCAGATGCAGGGGTCATTATATTATCCTTATGTTTGGTAGTTGGTAGGCTGGCCCTGCTTTAGTGTATGTTTTTATACGTATTCAATGTGGGTTTGATGTAAAGTGTGTGTATGTGCCAGCATGCATGTGTGCATGTGTGCACGTTCGTGAGTATAAAAGAGCAGATGATAAAAGAAGGAAGCGGAGGGATATGTTGAGGAATATCTGTGGAGGTGAAGAAAGGACAGAGGACGAGAAAGGTCTCTCCAATATGTCCTCACTAACACTATTAACACTGGATTTTCATTTTCATGGATTGTCATTCTTTATGTATATTGTAGAAAGAATGAAGAAATTCAGGAAAACGTAGTGAGGTACTGACCCAAAAAGTGGAAAATAAATTTAAATTACTTATTGGGTCCAACCTAATCAGATCAGTTCTTAGAATGCTAGTCTATCACGATATTGATGGTAGGTTGGAGAGCCAGAAGCATGAGACAAGGTCCACTTCCTTTTGTAGAACAGGAGAAGGAACAGGGGCTTCTCTAGAAGGAAAAATAACCAGCTCTGGATGTCAAATGAAAAGGAAACAGGACCTGTCTCATAATCACAAGGAATTATAAAAGACTAATATGAGCTCTTCTAAGTACTTTCTGTCTGCAGTTTCTCCAGGAAGAATGTAGACATCCTGTTTTGAAGTTGTTGAACTACAGTTAAATTATTTCTCAACTACAGTTGAATACCATAGCATTTGTATTTTTGACTCAAAGAATTCTACAGTAAATTTCCTTTGTGGGGTAGTAAATTGTGGAAATACTACCACTGAAACAAAAGAAAACACCTCAAATCAGAACGAGTAGGGTTTTGTTGTATAAGCTGGACATAGCAGAGTAAGGGAAACTGGACCAGTTGGATGGTTTTGCAGAGAAATGTGTCTCCTACCAAGCCTGATTACCTGGGATTCCTAACACCTATGTGGTAGAAGGAGAGAACCAAACCCTACAAGTTGTCCTCTGACCACACACACCATGGTACACCATGCGTGCACAGCCACAATAAATAAAAATTAACATTTAAAAAATAATAACTGAAATTAGCAGTGAGACTTGGATACTGATAGTACAACTACTGACAGCAATGAGATTTTGCCCAGATAGTAAGGTAAGTAAGTAGGAAGTGATATCAAATCTACTAACACATTTTGTTGAAAACAACTCTATATCTAGTAGGTAAGACTCAGAATAACCAAGAAATATTATACCTATTCCATCAAAAAGTGGGTTTTCTTCTTGTGGGATCAATTCAAATTCATCTTCATCCATGGTCTTTAGTTCTCATTTAAGTCAGCTCCTAAACAGGGAATGAAGTGATTATTTTATAAATAAATAAATAACCAGAATACAAAACACGGATTTCGTTTCTATCACATATTAAAATTTTACTCTACTGGCATTTTTGAAATACTCATTATCAGTAGCCTATCAACTTAGAATAAAAAGGAATGTATAGGCAAGTTCTATACTTAAAAGTAAAGCTAAATTAATGTGTTATTTTTCTTGCTGCTGTTTTAAGAATCCAGAGAGTATGCTGTGAGGTTGTATTTTTTTATAAAAAAGTTTAATCTTCAGTAAAATTCACATTTTACATAAAAAACTTTTACATTTTTCAGAGTAGGATATATAGTATGTATTAGACATAGGAAAGCTCCTCTTGTCTAGCAATGACAACCCAATGTTTTATAAAAAGGGCTCATAGTAACCCATTCTGTAGGTTCCCAGGGAATCTCTGCAAGATTTCATTACCACTGTAAATTTAAGATAGTCTTCAAACTTGTTAAATTATAAATTCAATTACATATTTCACAGCAGTATAAAATGATAAAAATTGAAAATCACTAATTTACTAAGTGATCTTTATACAAATGTCTGTCCCAACTGACACTCTGATTACAGAAAAAGTGTATGTAAGGTTCTGTATTTTTTCATTAATACGCTGACCCGGCACCAGTTATAAAAGGAAACAATAAATTCATATTTGAAACAAGAAAAACAATAAAGTCCACTTATACCTACTTACATAAAAAATCATATTATTACTATTTTTAAATGATTTATTTTAATTTGTTTTTTATATATAATTTAATTTTACCTATCAGCCATGGGTTCCCCTGTCCTCCCCCCTCCCACCCCAATCCCCGCCCCCAGTGCAACCCCCATTTCCACCTCCTCCAGGGCAAAGACTCCTCTGGGGATTCAGCTCAACCCGGTAGATTCAGTACAGGCAGGTCCAGTCCCCTCCTTCCAGGCTGAGCAAAGTGTCCCTGTGTAAGCCCAAGGTTCCAAACAGCCAGCTCATGCACTAAGGACAGGTCCTGGTCCCACTGCCTGGGTGCCTCCCAAACAGTTCAAGCCATGCAAATGTGTCATTTATCCAGAGGGCCTGATCCAGCTGGAGGCTCCACAGCCTTTGGTTCATAATTCATGTGCTTCCATTTGTTTGGCTATTTGTCCCTGTGCTTTTCCAATCTTTTTCGGTCTCAACAATTCACACTCTTACAGTCCCTCCTCTTTCTTGACATTTGGACTCCTGGAGATCCACCTGGGGCCTGGCCAAGGATCTCTGCATCCACTTCCATCAGTTATTGGATGAGAGTTCTAGCATGACAGTTAGGGTGTTTGGCCATCTATCTGATCACCACACTAGGTCAGTTCAGCCTTTCTCTCAACCACTGCCAGTAGTCTACACTGGAGGTATCTTTGTTGATTTCTGGGGACCTATCTAGCACTTTGCTTCTTCCTATTCTCATGTGGTCTTCATTTATCATGGTCTGTTATTCCTTGTTCTCCCTCTCTCTTCTTGATCCAGCTGGGATCTCCCGCACCCCTAAGCTCTCTTTCCCTTAAACCTTGCCTTTCATTACCCCCACTCGCTTCCAGATTGGAAATGTAGATCTCATCCATTTCTCTGTCATTGGGCGATCCCTGTGTCTTTCTTATGGTCCTGTTTTCTAGGTAGCCTCCCTGGAGTTGTGCATACCATTCTAGCCATCTTTGTTTTACCTCTAGGCAGGGTTCCACAACACTGCTCCTGCCATGTATGGACACCTCCACCTGCCCAGCAGCCAGCCTCTAGATTTCCACAGAGTCCTACATCCATTGCCCAAGCTAGGCTGATCATCCCCAATGGTACTGATATGAAGCTGTAGGCTTCTGCCAAGATGTGCCCTTCCTGCAACTACCTTCGGTCCCTTCTGGGCCCAATCCAACACCTCATTCTTTACTCAAGCTTCCCACATCCTCATGAGTATCTATCTTAAGGAGCACACATGTCCTCTCCAACCTTGACATTTTCCTTTCAAATCTATCAGATTTAGTCGGATCCCCCAACCAGTCTACCAGCCTAGTCTGTCCTTCCCTGCTTCAACTGCAGAGAAAATGGAGGCTTGGGCCAGGTTTCTCTATTCTCCAAATTTAAGGACTCCTTACATCATATGCCATTAGATAGATGTATACCAAATAAGAAAGGAACATGAAAACACACACACACACACACACACACACACACACACACACACACACACACACGAGAGAGAGAGAGAGAGAGAGAGAGAGAGAGAGACAGAGACAGAGACAGAGAGACAGAGAAAGAGACAAAGAGAGAAGGAACTCACAGAAAACATAGGACACCATGTAACAACTTAACCTTAAACAACAGACTTGAGGGAGAAGCAACCCCAGTCAATGTAACAGAGATTGTTCACAAGAGAATACATGAAAACTTCCAAAACAAAGGAAAAGACACATTCATACAATTATAACACAAAGAACACCAAATAGTCAATACTAGAAGAGAAAATACACATGCATATCACCATTTAAACACCAAATATATATAACAAAGGACAGGTGCTGAAAGCCACCGAAGAAAACAATGCAGGTATATTAAAAAAATGAATCACAATACCATTTGATTTATCTATAGAAACTTTGAAAGCCAGAAGAGACAGGAGGAATTCCTAGTCCTAAAAAGCTATGACAGCCAGCCTAGACTAATATACAAAGTAAAACTATCTGCCATGATTGAAAGCTAAAGAAAAAACTTTCCATGATGTAAGCATTGTAAAAAAAAATTCCTTTCAACTAAAGGAAATGTAAATAAAATACAGGAAACATTAGTTTGGGCTGAAGGGAGAGACACTATGTATGGAAAGAAAATAGAAGCCATACTTACTAAAGTAGAAAGTACCAAGAACACACAGAGCTCCAAAACTCAGTAACACAATGAGTACAATTAACACATACATTTCAGTAACAAACTTAAACATGAATGATCTCAATCCTCCAATCAAAAGACACAGTCTGACGGAATAGATAAAGAAACAAAATCACCTACTATTGTCTCCAGTAGAAAAACATGTTAGTTTCAAAGAAAGGCACCAACCACCTTAGAATTTGATAAAAGGAACAAGAGTAATCAAACAGGACCAGGAAGCAAGCAAGCTTCTCTTTCCCAATGTCTAATGATACAGGCTACAAACTAAAATTAATCAGAGGAAGTAAGAAGGGATCTAATCAGAAGAACAGTTAACTAAGAAGACAGTACTATCCTCACCATATATGCATCAAATTCAAGAGTGACCAATTTCATAAAAATTCTATTACTGGAATTAAACATATTTGTGTCAGTTTATTACTAGTGAGTTATTTCAATAACCCACTTTCTCAAAAGACAGGCCACCTGAGCAAAAATAAACAGAGAAACAAAATAGTCACTTGATACCATACATCAACTGGACTTTACAGGAATCTACCAATTATTCTATCCAAACACCAAAGAATACCCGTTCTTCTCAGTATCACACAGAAACTATTCTATTCTAAACTAGACCACATCTTGAGGCAAAGAACAAATCTTTACCAATTCAAAAATACTGCCTGCATCCTCTCTGGTCATAAAACAGTTACTGATGGCAAGGTGTCTTTATTAAATTCACAAAACCATGGAGACTAAACAACTTATTACTGAATGATAAATGGGTCATGGGAAAAAAATCAAGAGAGAAACTAAAAATTCCCTGCACCTAAGTGAAAACACAATACAAGAAATTATGGAACACATCGAATATAATCCTGTGAGGGACTGGCTACATGCTACTTTAAAAAAAATCAAAAATTACACAAATAAATGGCCCAGTGATGGAATCAGTAATCTGGAAAACAAGAACAAATCAATAGCGACCCAGACAAGGCAAGAAATAACAAAGATCAGAGCAGAAATCAATGAAACAGGCAGAGGCAGGCAGGTGGAGCGGTGGGGTGTTGGCCTCAATTGTAATAACAACCAGAAACTGAGCTACCATCTGTGAGGAGTTAATGAAAACAAGCTCCTAATCAAGAGCTTGGAACAGGGATGCCTTTAATCCCAACACCCGGGAAAGGAGCCATCTCCTTGGGACAATACCAGAACAGGTCTGCACAGCTTCTGAGGTCAACCCAGGACCCAGCTGCTGATCCTGCAAAACCCAACAACTTGGAGGTGTTGCTTAGACTACCCTACTCAGCTGAAATCCATCTGGGAGAGGAATCAGAAACCTACAGTTTGCAGCCTGAGGAAATAAGAACAGCAGAGAAGTTGACGAATGAGCAAAACATGACCTGAGAACACAAAAGAAGCCACCGTCCAGCTACCGAACCAGATCACCAGAATGGTAAGGATACACTTCACCCACTGAGAACAGGTAACCTTCCATCTCCAGACCGGCAGATCAGGTCTCTAACTCCTAGGCCCTACCCACTGGAGTCCCAGCGAACAGACAGCTACCTTTCCCTACTGCCTCCCAAGTCCCCCCAAAACAAAAAATGAACGAACAAACAAAAAAAACCCTAACCCCTACGAACCTAACAACCACTGAGACCATGAGCACACCCTACACCAACCAGGAACAAATGCTCCCAGAGGCAGTACACTCTAACACTGATTTGACTAAGCTCATCCCAAAGAAACAGAGCCCAACAGCACCAATTTAATGAAGACATCCTAGTGAACCAAGACTAACAATTAGAACACGAGAGGCACCTTCAGATACTGCCTGCATGGAACAGAAGAAGAGATGAGTAGACGCCAGTGCAAAAACACAGGCAACAACATGAAAACCTATATGACAGCATCACAACCTAGTGACTCTACACCTACAAGATGTGAACATACCAAGGCAGAAGAATCAGAAGAAATCAACCCTAAAAGTCACTTTAAGAAGATGATAAAGGCCCTCGGAGAGGAAATAAAAAACTCCCTTAAAGAAGAAATAAAAAATTCCCTTAAAGAGGAAATGAAAAACTCCATTAAAGAGGAAGTGAAAAACTCCCTTAGAGAGGAAATAAAAGACTCCCTTAAAGACATGGAAGAAAAAAACAAACAAAAAATTGGAAGAAACCAAAGAAAGCCAAGAAAAAGTAATTAAAGAGATGAAGGAAACAATCCAAGATCTGAAAAATGAAATTGAGACAATAAAGAAAACACAAACTGAGGGAATGCTGGAAATAGAAATCCTGACTAAATGAACAGGAACTACAGAAACAAGCATAACCAACCAAATGCAAGAGATGGAACACAGAATCTCGGACAATGAAGACACGATAGAGAAAACAGATGTATCAGTCAAAGAAAAAACTAAGGACAAAAAAGTCACAGCACAAAACATCCAAGAAATTTGGGACACCATGAAAAGACCAAACCTAAGAATAATAGGGATAGAAGAAGAAGAATACCAACTCAAAGGCACAGAAAAAATTATTCAACAAAATCATAGAATAAAACTTTCCTAACCTAAAGAAAGAAATACCTATGAAGATAAAAGAAGCAGGATCCAGAAAAAAGTCCTCTCACCACATAATAATCAAAACACTAAACATACAGAACAAAGAAAAAATTTAAGAGCCACAAAGGAAAAATACCAAGTAACATATAAAGCCAAACCCATCAGAATAACACCAGACTTCTCAATAGAGACTATGAAAGCTAGAAGGTCCTGGACAAATGTTATGTAGACACTAAGAGACCACGGATGCCAACCCAGACTATTATACCCAGCAAAACTCTCAATCAGCATAGACGGAGTAAACAAAATATTCCATGATAAAACCACATTTAAACAATACTTGTCCATAAACCCACCCCTACAGAAAGCACTAGAAGAAATCCAACCTACAGAAGCTAAGCATACCTATGAAAACTCAGGCAATAGATAATCCCACACCAACAAACACCAAAGAAGGACAACACAACACGACCACAAAAATAACAGGAACTAACAATCACTGGTCATTAATATTCATCAATGTCAATGGTCTCAACTCACCTATAAAAAGACACAGACTAACAGAATGGATAAGAAAACAGGATCCATCCTTCGGCTACATACAAGAAACACACCTTAACTTCAAAGACAGACGCTACATCAGAGTAAAGGGCTGGGAAAAGGCTTTCCAAGCAAATGGACTAAGAAACAAGCTGGTGTAGCTATCCTAATATCTAATAAAATAGACTTAAAACTAAAATCAATCAAAAGAGATCAGGGTGGACATTACATATTTATCACAGGAAAAATACACCAAGATGAAATCTCAATCCTGAACATTTATACAAAGGCACCCACATTCATAAAAGAAACATTACTAAAGCTTAAAATGCACATCAAACCCCACACATTAGTAGAGGAGATTTCAACACACCACTCTCACCAAAAGACAGATCTACCAGACTGAAACTCAACGAAGAAAAAAAGGACCTAACTGATGTTATGACTCAAATGGACTTGAAAGATATCTGCAGAACATTCCATCCTAACACAGAAAAATACACCTTCTTCTCAGCACTCCATGGAATGTTCTCAAAAATTGACTACATGCTTGGTCACAAAACAAATCTCAACAGATATAAAAACATTGGAATAACCTCCTTTATCTTATTGGACCACCATGCATAAAAGTTAGACTTCAACAACAAGAAAAATTATAGTACCCTACAATCTCATGGAAACTGAATAATGCTCACCTGAAACATCAATGGGTCAAGGAAGAAATAAAGGAAGAAATTAAAGATTTCCTAGAATTCATTGAAAATGAAAGTACAAAATACCCAAACTTATGGGACACTATGAAAGCAACAATAAGAGGAAAATTCATGTTTCTGAATGCACACATAACAAAGAGAGAAATCTCATACCAGTGAATTAACAGCACAAATGAAAGCCCTAGAACAAAAAGAAACAAACTCACCCAGGAGAAATAGATGCCAGGAAATAAGCAAATTGAGGGCTGGAATCAATGAAATAGAAACAAAGAGAACAATACAAAATTTAAAAAATCAATGAAACAAAGAGTTGGTTCTTTGAAAAAAATCAACAAGATAGACAAACTCCTAGCCAAATTAACCAAAAGGCAAAGAGAGAGCACCCAAATTAACAAAATCAGAAATGAAAAGCGAGACATGAAAACAGACAACAAGGAAATCCAGAGAGTCATCAGGTCATACTTCAAAAACCTGTACTCCACAAAACTGGAAAATACTATATACCAAAGTTAATCAAGACCAGAGAAACCATTTAAATAGACCAATAACCCCTAAAGAAATAGAAACAGTCATCAAAAGTCTCCCAACCAAAATAAGCCCAGGACCAGATGGTTTCAGTGCAGAATTCTACCAGACTTTCAAAGAAGAACTAATACCAATACTCCTCAAAAACAGAAGGTACACTACCAAACTCTTTCTATGAAGCTACAATTACCCTGTATTGTACAAACTGTACAATATACAATTTGGTACCCAACCAAACAAAGATACAACAAAGAAAGAGAATTACAGAACAATCTCCCTCATGAACATTGTTGTGAAAATACTCAACAAAATATTGGAAAACCAAATCCAAGAATACATCAAAAAATTATCCATCATGACCAAGTAGGTTTCATCCCAGGGATGCAAGGGTGGGTCAACATATGAAAAGTCCATCAATGAAATACACCATATAAAAAAACTTAAAGAATAAAACCACATCCTCATCTCATTAAATGCTGAAAAAGCCTTTGACAAAATCCAACACCCCTTCATGATAAAGGTCTTAGAAAGGTCAGGAATACAAAGAACATTATAAACATAATAAAGGCAATTTACCGCAAGCCAACAGCCACTAGCAAATTAAATGGAGAGAAACTCAGACCTATACCACTAAAATCAGGAACAAGACAAGGCTGTCCACTCTCCCCATATTTATTCAACATAGTACTAGAAGTTCTAACTAGAGCAATAAGACAAGAAAAAGAGATCAAAGGGATACAAATTGGAAAGGAAGAAGTCAAACTTTCACTATTTGCAGATGGTATGATAGTATACATAAGTGACCCCAAAAATTCTACGAGGGAACTCCTACAGCTGAAAAATCCTTCAGTAAAGTGGCAGGATACAAGATAACTCAAATAAATCAGTAGCCCTATACACAAATGATAAAAGGGCTGAGAAAGAAGTCAGAGAAACATCACCTTTTACAATAGCCACAAAGAATACAAATACCTTGGGATATCACTAACTAAACAAGTGAAGGAACTTTCTGATATGAACTTTAAATCTCTAAAGAAAGAAACTGAAGAAGATATCAGAAAATGGAAGGAAATCCCATGCCCATGGATAGGTAGGATTAACATAGTAGAAAAGGCAATCTTATCAAAAGCAATCTACAGATTCAATGCAATCCCCATCAAAATCCCAACACAACTCTTCACAGACTTAGAAAGAAAAATACTGAACTTCATATGGAAAAACAAAAGACCCAGGATAGCTGAAAGAATCCTGTATAACAAAGCAACCTCTGGAGGCATCACCATCCCAGACATCAAGCTCTATTATAGAGCTATAGTAATAAAAACAGCCTGCTACTGGTATAAAAACCAACACATGGACCAATGGAATTGAATTGAAGACCCTGACATTAATCCACACGCATATGAAAACCTGATTTTTGAGTATTTTTGAGTAGCCAAAACTATACAATGGAAAAAAGAAAGTATCTTCAACAATTGGTGCTGGCATTAGCTGGATGTCAATATGTAAAAGATTACAAACAGATCCGTATATGTCACCATGCACAAAACTCAAGTCCGGGTGAATCAAAGACCTCAACATAAATCCTGTTACACTAAACTTAATAGAAGAGAAAGTAGGACGTACTCTTGAGCGCATTGGCACCGGAGATCACCTCCTAAATATAACACCAACAGCACAAACACTGAGCCCAACAATAAATGGGACCTCTTGAAAGTGAGAAGCTTTTGCAGGGCAAAAGATACGGCCAATAAGACAAAAAGTCAGACTACAGAATGGGAAAAGATCTTCACCAACCAGATAGAGGATTGATCTCCACAGTATATAAAGAACTCAAGAAATTATACATCAAAATACTGAACAATCCAATTAAAAAATAGGCTAAAGAGCTAAACAGAGAATTCACAAAACAAAAATCACAAATGGCTGAAAGACATTTAAAGAAATGCTCAACATCCTTAATCATCAGAGAAATGCAAATCAAAACGACTCTGAGATACCATCTTACACCTGTCAGAATGGCTATGATGAAAAACACTAATAAGAGTCAATGTTGGAGAGGATGTGGAGCAAGGGGAAGACTACTCCACTGTTAGTGGGAATGCAAACTTGTACAACCACTGTGGAAATCAGTATGATGGTTTCTCAGAAAATTGGGAATCGAACTACCTCAAGACTCAGCCATACCACTCTTGGGCATATACCCAAGGAATGCTCAACCATACCACAAAGATATATGCTCAACTATGTTCATAGCAGCATTAGTTGTAATACCCAGAACCTGGAAACAACCTAGATGCCCATCAACTGAAGAATGGATTAAGAAGATGTGGTACATATACACAATGGAGTAGTACTCAGCAGAGAAAAACAATGACAGCATGAAATTTGCAGGCAAATGGATGGAATTAGAAAAAAACATCATCCTGAGTGAGGTAACCCAAATCCAGAAGGTCAAACATGGCATCTACTCACTCATAAGTGGATTCTAGATAGAAAGCAAAGAACAATCAGACTGCAACCCACAGAATCATAAGGCTATATATATGGCATGGAGGACCCTGCAATGACTTTTGCTTATAATGAGTCTGGTATTAATTACTGAGCAACCATCACTGAAACATTACACTATTAAGGTAAGAATTTATACTGTATCAAGCTGATAATAGAAAAAAATTAATCTAAAACAATAAAAAAGAAAAATTTTAACTGTTCACAAAAAAAACACAACAACCAAACAAACACATTTTGCTAAAGCAAAAAGGGGCTCATCATTCCTCTCCACATTCTATTCTTTCCCTTGTATTATATATTTAAAAAATTTTATCAGTGGATTCTGATTGAGTATCCAATACAGACAAGCACTGGAGGGCTCCTGTTGCAAATCACCTTCTGGAGTGATGGAAAGATCTTTCTACTAACACTTGGAGAGATTAGTAGAAATCTGGTGTTGGGGTGGGCCCAGGGTTCTTCTTATGTCTTTCCTCAGGACAATGAAATTCCTCATTGGGTTTCTGAGCACTGAGTGCTCCCTGGGGCTGCAGCTGAAGCCAAACACAGCAGAAACCTATTTGGCCTTCATGAAAAACTCTCCCCTTCTGGTGCCAATGGGGATTGAAAGCCCAATAGGGCCAGCTTTGGCAAGCATTAACGTAAGCCTAGGAACTGCAGCCATGCGGTTGGAATGTCCAGAAGAGCTGCCAGCTTAAGTCATGATGGGGTCAAGAATAATGGGGCCTTGGCTGTTTGTATTCCTGGAGTTGTTTCCATGCCAGTGGATACCCACATGCTCCAGAAGAGAATTTGACATCACTGCTGCTGTTGTTGCTGTTATAACAGTGATGACCACTGCTACTACTGTTTCTGGATTGCCATTTCATAATGGGCTACTACAGCTAGCACAGTGGAGACCCTGGAAGCAAAAGCAGCTACCACAGTTAGTTAATGTTTCATTCTATTGGGCATGACAAATTTAAATCAATAGTTATATACATTTCAATTAAGATTGAAAGTTATACATTTACAAACTCAAGTTCCATTTGCTCTAAGGATACCATCTTACAAGGACTCCAATTTGCCGTAAGGCTCGTTAAGGAAGGGAAATTCTCAGTTGCCTTTAGCCTACTGGCTATGGGTGGGATAAGAATTCTGTTGGTCTTTTCTGTGTCGAACACACAGATCGCAAGCCCAGCACCACTTAAAGATCTCTGGCAACAGTTAACTCTGCAGCTCTCACATGATAGAGCCTGTATGATAATGAGTATTCAGAGATGGGTAATGCCTGGGGGGTGCTCAACAACCTAAGACAGAACGCCTGTGTGGCCCGGACAGGTGTCTCCATGATGGGTAAGGTGACCTGCTGACGTTCCACACAACCTAAATCCGAAGCTCATTTTTTAGTAAAGGGGGAGGGGACCTGTAAGTCCCTGGCCCCCGTTTTGGGAAACTGTTGCATTGCTTGCCAACCTTGACCTGGATATCCTACTTATGCT
Source organism: Onychomys leucogaster (assembly GCA_949786385.1). Classification (NCBI taxonomy): domain Eukaryota; kingdom Metazoa; phylum Chordata; class Mammalia; order Rodentia; family Cricetidae; genus Onychomys; species Onychomys leucogaster. Next base: position 271,878 of record CATKUP010000062.1, read on the forward strand.
AATTCCCTGTGAGACTCCACCCTCTTGAATGCTTAAGGGAAGCTCCTTGTCTGTGTATCCAGGACATTGGGCGTTACCAGCTTTGATGTAAGATTGTAAAACATCAGAAGCAGGGTTGGGCAGTTAGCTCAATGTATATAGAGTGCGTGCCTAGCAAGCACAAGGCCCGGGATTCGATCCTCAGCTCAAAAAAAATCAGAAGCAAACTTCTGCCCTCTGGGGTTCTTGCATTGTGCTGTAAGCCTGTATTTAAGACCTGCTCCCTCCTTTAATAAATGGCATTCGGCATTGTAAAAATAATAAGAAGTGGGTTCAAGGCTATGATGGGAAAACCCACAGAGACAGCTGACTGGTGCTAGTTGGAGCTCATGGACTCTGGACTGACAGCTGAGGAAACTGCATGGGACCGAAGTAGGTGCGCTGAATGTGGGCGAGAGTTGTGTAGCTTGATCTGTTTGTGGGGTCCCTGGCAGCAGGAACAGGACTTATCCCAGGTGCATGAACTGACTCTTTTGGAGCCCATTCCCTGTGGTGGGATACCTTGTTCAGCCTTGATACAATGGGGAGGGGTTAGGCTCAACTCGGCATGCCAGACTTGGTTGACTACCATGGGAGGCCTTACCCACTCTGAGGCATGGATAGGGGTAGAGTGGGAGGGAGGTGAGGAGGTGGGAGAAGGGGAGGGAGGGGGAACCGGGTTGGTATGTAAAATGAAAAAAATTTTTAATAAATATATTTAAAAAAAGAAATCAATGAAACAGAAATGAAGTAAACAATAAAAACTCTCAACAAATCTTAGAGTTCTTTGAGAAGTTGAACAAGATTGAAAGATCCTTGGCCCAATTAACCAAAAAAAGGAAGACCCAAATTAACTGAATCACTAAAAGCTGTATAAAAGAAGCCCACAGTCAACATTATCCTGAATAGATAAAATGCTTCAACCAATCCCACTGAATGCAGGTGAAAGGTGAGGAAACTCACTATTCCCATTCTTTTTCAATATTGTGCTCCAAGCTGGAGCAATAAGACAAAAAAGGAAATTAAAGTGATACAAAGAGGCAAAGAAGTTAATCTAATCCTCTTTATAGCTGGCACACTATACACCACAGATTAAAAAGAATTCTACCAAAAAATTTTTCAAAATTATTTTAAAAATTCAACAATGTGGCATCATACAGAAAATCCATGTTTTCTATACACCATACACAAAAGGAGACTATGAACACACTTTTATCACAACAGCCTCCATGGAAATAAAATATCAAAGAATAAACTTAAGAAAGGAAGTGAGGAACCTCTATAGTGAAAACTTTAAAGCCTGAAGAGATAATAATAAGAACAGCAGAAAGTGAAAAGACAGCCAAATACTCAAGGATTGGGAAAATTAATGTTTAATCAATTAACTTCTAATTTACTTGTAACATAAATATATTGATTATAATAAAATAATTATAATTAATGGTTTAATTAATTAATAATGGAGATGACCACTCCATCAAAAGCTATTTAAAGATTATGTACAATATCAATCAAAATCCCCATTTCATTCTTCACAGAAATAGAAAAGCTATTTTAAATTCACATGGAACCACAAAAGATTACAGATAACCCAAATAATCCTGAGCAAAAAGAACAATTCTGGAGTGATTACAATAACTGATCTTAAACTGTATTACAGTCATAGTAATAAAATCAATATGGTCCTGACACAAAACTATACACAATAGAGCAATGAAACAAAACAGAAGATGCAAATGTGAGCACATGTAATGTTAGCCACTTAATTTGACTGGAGACACCAAAAATCATATGGTAGGGGAAAAGGAAACATCTTCAACAAATGGTGCTGGAAAACTGGATGTCCACTTTCGGGAGAAATAAATTATATTCAGGTCTATTACCTTGTAATGGAGCAAAGACCTCAACATGGAACCTGATACACAGAATCTGCAATAACAAAACGCATGCAATAAACTACACAACACAGGTGTAGGAAAGGATTTCCTGACATGACTCCATGCCCAAGAATTAAAGTCAGCAACTGAGAGTGGAAACTTCATAAAACTACAAAACTTCAGCACTTGGAGGAAAAGGTAGGCAGATCTCTGTGAGTTCGAATCAACCCTGGTCTACAGAGCTAATTCCAAGACAGCGAGGACTACACAGAGAAACCGTCTCAAAACAACACAAATGAAAAAAATACTACAAATCTTCTGCATAGCTAAAGAAACCATCAGCCGAGTAGAGAGCCACATAATGGAAGAGAATCTTTGCCAGCTATATATCTGACAGAGGATTACTAACTGGAATGTACATAAACTCAAAAAAGTCAAAGAAACAAATGACCTATTCAAAAAAAGGGACCCTGACCTCTGAATAGGGAGTTCTCAAAAACAAACAAACAAACAAACAAACAAGCAAACAAAAGAAAGAAGAAAAGAAAGAAAGAAAGAAAGAAAGAAAGAAAGAAAAAGAAAGACTCAGAAATATCACACACACACAAAAACTGTTCACTGTCCTCAGTAATTAGGGAAATGCAAATCAAAACAACTTTGAGATTTCATCTTACCCCAGCATAAAGGCAACGAACAACAAAACAATTGATAACAAATACTGTAGGGCATGTGGGAAAAGGTAATCCCTCCTCACTGCTGATAGGACTGCAAATTGGTGCATCATTATGAGGTCAGTGTGAAGCATTCTCAAACACTAAAAATAAATCTACTATATCATGCAGCTGTAATACTTCTTGGCATATGCCCAAAGGATATATATATATATCATCTTACTCCACAGATAATTATTCAGTCATGGTCATTGGTGCTCTCTTCACAACAGCCAAGAAATGAAAATAATGTAAATGTCCTACAACCATGGAACAGCTCATGAAAATTTGGTACATCCATACTATGGAATATTACTCAGTTGTGAAAAAGAATAAAGTCATGATTTTTTTCCAGGCAAATGGACAGAATTACAAAGGATCACACCAAGTGAGTTAACTCAAGACCCACAAAGATAAATATCACATGTTACCTGCTACGCCCACAGCTGTGACACCTGTGTAGCTGTAGCAAGTATGCCGCTGTGCTGGGGCCCAGCAGCTGAAGGGTTGAGGTTAGAGCTTCCTGGAGCGTGGCCTCAAGCGGTTCCCCCACAATCAGCGATCGTCATGCAGCCTGAGGATCCCAGGAAGCCCTGGAGAACGAAATGGCCTTGACGACAGTCCTTGTTGGCACTAATCATGATCTTTCTCTGTATGTCTTATCTGTGTGTTCTCCAGTTAACAACATGACCAGTACAGGTCGGCACCAACATGACTAACCCAGGTCACCTGTACCCGGAGCACCTCCATTTATTAGACCAGTGTATAAGGAAGCTCAAAAGACTTCCTCAAATACATCTCTGGGGTCGTTCCTGTTTAGAGTAGAGCAGCGCGAGCTCTTGTCAGAAACACAGCCAGAGAGCCCAAAACTAAAGTAAAAATAAAAATGTTACGAGGGAATAAACATAGCATGCCAGACCCTTCTAGAGAAAAAAAGTTAGAGAAAATTCCCCAGCACACACTTCCCGGGGGGTATACACAGTACTTTTTAGGAGGGAGCTGGTGGACAGCCCCTAGGTGGACCCCCGAAAATGTATAACCCAGGCTGGTAAGAATTTGGCTCCCCACAGATGTGGTCACTGGCGCGAGACAGATTTCACAAAATTCTGAGATCATGCCCTCAGACAATAGCCACAATGAACTCCCGCTGCGGAAGTGATACACAAAAATAGATATGGATGTCTCTTGTTATTGTTTCTTGCTGATTCTGAGTAATTGTAAAAAAATAATGGTCTGATGTAACCCCCTGCCAAGTTCCTTGATTGTAAAAGTATATAAGCATTGCCTATACAGAAGTAAAATTGCAGCAGCACATCAACATATGTGTCTGTCTGTCAATCTCCTTGCCGATTCCTGACTTCTCCTTGAGCCTTCTCCCTGGTTCTCCCACAGTGGTGGTCTCCCTCCGGGTGGTCTGCGGCAGTTACCTCTCTTGGAGGCTCTCAATTTACATAAAAACAGAAAGACTATAATGCATATAATTCAGTATAAAAGAACACATACATAGTTTTATTGACACTTCTTTTATGTGCTTATGGTGGTTGCTCCAGGAACCAAAGTTACCTAACAGAAACCCCAATATCATACATAAGAAGTCTTTTTTAGAGTTTTTGGCCAGGGATGACCAAGAGACTCACAAAACACACAGCCTGTTGCTGTTGCCCTTGGTTACTCCCAGAGGTGGAAGGTAAGTCCCTATTGCTGAAGACACCATGCACTTGAGACAAGGGCCTTAGAGAACACTGAGTCAGATCTGAACTAAATGCCTCATCCAGGAGGGCTAGCTTTCAGGTTCCAGAAGGTGCCATGCAAGCTTCCAAAGGGAGACAACTAACAGTGCTACCCAGCTATGATGCCTAAGAACTATGTCAGTAACTACATGGTATGATTACACCATAGAAACAATAGCTGACCACACATCTCATGGGAAAACAATAGCTCTCTCATTGAGCTTAAGACTTGCTTACCAACAGGAATACTGGTACCTAAACCTTGCCTGCTACCAAGTGCTAGTGAAATTATGGTTATTAGAGGAATCCTCCATTAATTTACTAAACCAGCATACTTCTTGAAAACAATGTTTTACCATTTCCTTATAAGCATAGACAAATGCAATCTTTACATCTCATCAAGTAATGTTCTTTTTTTCCAGAAGGAAACTGCAGAAAACTCAAAACAATCAAATTATAGTTTTGGATTCCATCCCAGCTGATACATCTATAAAGCACCTTCCCATCTGTTTTGGTGATATTTAGAAGAGGGGTAAGGGCCAGGGAGTTTGTTGAGACTGTCTCCTAATAACATCAGAAACTACACCCACAAAATCTCACCAATATGAATTACCAGTAATGAGTTGAACATGGACAACACCAATGGACATGCCAAACCCGATGAGATTAAGCCCATATGGTCTCAACCCTACATGCAACTGAAGAAAGCTGAGAATGGGATAGGTGATATTCCCTAGGAAAGTGCTCACCATTAGTTGTCCAGTGCCAAATAGTCAACCCTGAATATCTACATACAAGTAACATCATACAAACTGAGCTGGCTTTTTATATATAAATGCATGCATCCGTGCATCCACTGATCCAGCCATACATTCATACATGCATTAAATAACAATGAAAGAAGTGTTCATCCATTTGAAGAATAGCAGATGGGGCCCTTAGGACAGTTTGAAGAAGGAAGGTGAAGGTGAAATATAATTACATCATAATCTTAGAAAAAGGTGTCATTTATAATTGTCTATATGGAAAATCAGCATTAAACCATATGTATAAATTCTGTCTTTTAACTTTCACTTTAACTAGCACTAAGATATTACCAATTTAACTTTCAATTAAAGATATTTATATTTCAAGACCTAATAAATTTGTTTCAAGACACAAGGGAAGTTACTAAAAGTCCAGAATTGATTTTTTAGTATTTCAACTATGTAATACTTTTTACTCTTGTTTTAAATCCTTCATTTTCACTTTAATGATCATTTTAATCTCAGCAATTTGAAGATTATATGGTAAAGAAAAATTACTTTCTGCATATGACATGCAGGAAAAGCCTACAACTTGAGACCAACATGACTCACAGAGTGGAGTTCCAAGCTAGCAAACACTACATTGAAAAAAGGGGAAAGAAACCGAAAAACAAAAATAAACAACTAGAAAGGTCAGATAACGGAGAGTTCTTTTTTTCTAATTTATTTACTCTTGGAAGGGAGAAGTTTATATGTAATTTAATTATTAAAATAGTAAATAATAAAATTTTAATGTTGTTTTGTCAAATACAGGTTTCTTAAAATATACTAACATAAAATTACTAAGCTGTAAGGAAAATTTCTCTTTTTATTCCTAATTTTTTTAGATCAGTCCCAGATTGTACTTTTCAAAAGAAAGATTTTAATTAGGAGGCATAGAAATTGATATATTTGAAAATATATTTTAAGGGTTGTGGTATAGGCCATTTTAAAAAACACAGTCCATTTAAAAAAAAGTTAAAGAACATTTTTAAAAATCTAAATTAAAAAAACAAAAACAAGAACTGGAGAGATAGCTCAGTCTAGAAAGGGTTTGACTTACAAACACAAAGATATGAATTTGATCCCCAGAATTTACATGAAATAATGCCAGGCTTTATGGCACACACTTCTGATCCAGATCTGGGCAAATGGGCTTGCTGATCAGCTCGTCTGTCCTACTTGGAAAGATCATGAGTGATTTTGTTTCACATACCAATATAAACACCTCAGAGACAGCAACTGTGTCATTCTCTACCTCCTACACATGTGCAGACCGTATCCATGTACATGTTTTCATACCTATATGCATACATGCATATATGCACACCTGCATGTACACTTACACACAAATCACAAATTAACATCAAGGTTGATGTCTAATGAAGTATTTCATCAATAACTTCTGCCAGTTTTTAAGGTCTTCCAAATCTGGGTAATCAAAAACACTTAAAATTTAAACAACAATAAAAAGAATTAAAATTAACATGTAACCTTTCCTGTAGAGATCTTTTAAATCTATACTCTTACCTAACTGTGAGGAAGTACAGTTCTAATTGTCTCTTAAACTTGCATATTTATAACTGATTCACTGGAACAACTTTTGCTTCACTACTGTGCAACACTCAATTCTTTTTAAAGTTCTTCAGTGGTCAAGATGTCAAGAAACCATATCTAGAAAACAGAATGAGTTAACAACTGCCAAAAACCAACACATTTATAACTTTGGCAATGCCCTCTGCTTTTTTATTTTTATTTTTTTGGTTTTTCAAGACAGGGTTTCTCTGTGTAGCTTTGTGCCTTTCCTGGAACTCACTTGGTAGCCCAGGTTGCCCTCGAACTCAGAGATCCTTCTGCCTATGCCTCCTGAATGCTAGGATTAAAGGTGTGTGCCACTACCGCCTGTCCATAAGACATAATATATTTTTTTTTGTTTTTTGTTGCAATGCCCTCTTCTAAGTCATGATCTATGAATGACTTGAGAATTTTGTTTTATTGAGAATTTTGTTTTACTGAACAGTCTCACAAAGCATCACTACATTAACCTGTTGTAAGGTAAGAAAAAAGAGACCTTGTTTTCTTTTTTAATAACAAATTCAATGAAATAAGTGCCCATTCACATTATTTTCTGGAACATCATCAGGTAGGTCATGCTTAAATTAAAACATGAGCTCTAAAAGTGTAAGTGAGAAATAATAGAAGATTTTTATCATCAAGTGACTCTTTATGGGACAGTGAATATAATTTAAGAATTTTCCAAATTTTCCTTGTATTTGTAACAACAATAAGATAAAAATTTGTTTACTATTTCAAGTATTTCCATTGCTTGCGGTAATTTAGAAAACCATAGCTAACATCTAGGGAAAATGACTACTTAAGAAACAACTTTTTTTTTTTTAAGTTCTGTTTTGTTTTTAGTAGTAGAGACAATTTATTAATAGCTCCCATTATTGCTCAACTTTGTCATATCTGCTATAGATGCAGAATCAGTTGTAGTCAGGACTAAGTCAAACAAGTCTGTTGTCACTGAGTATGTCATAACTACAGGCTTTTCTGGTCTGAATTTATGCCATACTCCTACCTATAAATCGGCTCTAGGCAAACTGGAATGTCTGTTTTCAGAATAGTCTTCCCTTTTTCAGAAAAGTTATTCTAACTAGCAAAACCTTTACCATCATTATCTTATGATAAAACCATCCTACTTCAGAACCATTTCCTTGATGGATGATTTCTTTTCTGGTGAAATTTCAGCACAGAATTTTCTGAAGACAGATACACGCTGAATCATTGTATTTTTCCACAGTGAACAAACACAGGATACTGATTTTGTACAGTATGCAAAAGAAGCAAATGCTTTGAGCAAAGTAAGACTTTTCAAATTAAACAATCTAACATTGTGGGTACATTAAACCATATACATTCACATCTTTCAGTTTTTAAAATATGCCTCTCTCTCAAAACCTTCCTAAGAACATTAAGAATTGACTAACTGAAAATTTCAGTAAATTAAAATATAGTTATTATTCTCACACACCCTGTGATTTCCTGGATACTTGAGCATTTCTTCTACTGCACAAAAATAGAAATGACTGTCTGCTGGTAAAGTTCTACTTTTACTTTTAGTGGCTACATGAGCCTGGCACTTAGTCAACAGACTGAAACAGAAATATTAAGGTGATGCTCCCTTAAAGCAGAAAGCAACCAGAGTCAGCAAACACTTTGGCAAGCACCTGATGACCAATACCAGTTAACACCGCAAGGTCTACTACACCTTCTCATGGTCTACAGAGAGTTTTCTCCTCCCAACCAGACATTTCAAATGGTGGCTCCCTCTCCCCTTAACCCCCTCAATCATCGATGACAACAGGCACCAGACAGACACTATCTTACTTCACAACCATCATGATTCGCCACCCATCTATATATTGACAAAGTCAGCCATGCTGCCTGTGGCCTTTAACTTTTGCCTGTCAGTCTTTCAACAGATCTTACTACCACACCAAGACAAAGAAGCAGAGTAAGCAGGGGTCCTGTCTGTCCACCAGACGCCTCTTACTTCAATCACTACACGTTCACCAAGCTCATCTACCTGTGTTGCTGGCTGTAGTGCTATTTCCTACATCCTAACTGCTGCCTTCTCCTAAAGCCTAACCGCAGCGCTAATCGCTAGACACTAACTAAACTGTTACTGCCAAAAATCCAAGTGTGCCACTCTTCACTAACACCTAACTGCACTGCTATTCCCTAGACACTAACTAAACTGTTACTGCCTACATATTCACTAAAGCTCAGATGCACTGCTTTTCCCAAAGCTACTCCTTAAGGCCCTGTTGTGCTGGCATTCCAGGCACTATTCCACAAAGCCAAACAGTGGTGCTATTCTAGACAGTATTTACTAAAGTCAAGCAGTACCACTATTCCTCACTATAAGCATAAGGCCCAACAATACTGCTATTCACTAATGCCAAACTGTGCCGCTATTCCGGACACTATTTCCTAAAGTCAAGCAGCACCTCTATCCAAGAAACTATTTCCTAAAATAAAGCTTCACTGCTATTCCCGAGACTATTTCATAAAGTCAAGCTGCACTGTTTTATCACATACTATTCCTGTAAGCCCAGCTATAACTTTATTCCTGTAGTCCAGCTCTACCGCTATTCCCGTAGTCCACATATACCGCTATTCCCGTAGTCCAGCTCTACCGCTATTCCCGTAGTCCAGCTCTACCGCTATTCCCGTAGTCCAGCTCTACCGCTATTCCCGTAGTCCAGCTCTACCGCTATTCCCGTAGTCCAGCTCTACCGTTATTCCCGTAGTCCACATATACCGCTATTCCCGTAGTCCAGCTCTACCGCTATTCCCGTAGTCCACATATACCGCTATTCCCGTAGTCCACATATACCGCTATTCCCGTTGTCCAGCTCTACCGCTATTCCCGTAGTCCAGCCCTACCGCTATTCCCGTAGTCCAGCTCTACCGCTATTCCCGTAGTCCAGCTCTACCGCTATTCCCGTAGTCCAGCTCTACCGCTATTCCCGTTGTCCAGCTCTACCGCTATTCCCGTTGTCCAGCTCTACCGCTATTCCCGTAGTCCAGCCCTACCGCTATTCCCGTAGTCCAGCTCTACCGCTATTCCCGTAGTCCAGCTCTACCGCTATTCCCGTAGTCCAGCTCTACCGCTATTCCCGTAGTCCAGCTCTACCGTTATTCCCGTAGTCCAGCTCTACCGCTATTCCCGTAGTCCAGCTCTACCGCTATTCCCGTAGTCCACATATACCGCTATTCCCGTAGTCCAGCTCTACCGCTATTCCCGTAGTCCAGCTCTACCGCTATTCCCGTAGTCCAGCTCTACCGCTATTCCCGTAGTCCAGCTCTACCGCTATTCCCGTAGTCCAGCTCTACCGCTATTCCCGTAGTCCAGCTCTACCGCTATTCCCGTAGTCCAGCTCTACCGCTATTCCCGTAGTCCACATATACCGCTATTCCCGTAGTCCACATATACCGCTATTCCCGTAGTCCAGCTCTACCGCTATTCCCGTAGTCCAGCTCTACCGCTATTCCCGTAGTCCAGCTCTACCGCTATTCCCGTAGTCCACATATACCGCTATTCCCGTAGTCCAGCTCTACCGCTATTCCCGTTGTCCAGCTCTACCGCTATTCCCGTAGTCCAGCTCTACCGCTATTCCCGTAGTCCACATATACCGCTATTCCCGTAGTCCAGCTCTACCGTTATTCCCGTAGTCCAGCTCTACCGCTATTCCCGTTGTCCAGCTCTACCGCTATTCCCGTAGTCCAGCTATCTGATGCCCTCTCTCAGCCAAACCACCAACATACCTAACCAGGAATTTTGCCTTATAGACTAGGTGGAGAGTAAGCCAAAAACTGGCCTCTAAGTTTACTTTAGGCCCCAAGGCCAGGACCACTGCAGGGACTCAGCGGGCCAATGTCGGTGTTTAGGTAACTATAGCAGCTGCTGTAGATCAACCTTTCCTCAGAGCACTGGACCCCAGGCGCGCTGGTGGGGCAGGCTTTGGGAAGGAAAAAGGGTGAACAGAGTAGCTAACAAAATGAGACCAAAATCTTGGACTCTGGGCGACTACACACAGAGACACCAGGAAAATGCTAAAGGGCCCATATAGTGCTCACTTACCTGTCGTCGTCTTCTTTCACTCCTCCATGCCCCTCTCCACACTGCAAGCACAAAGGCACGATGAACTACACACAGGTACCAAAAGAGCACATGTGCCCGTGAGTAAGCACGCGAGAGTTAGCCAGAGCACGCGAGAGCTAGACCGAGCACGCGAGAGCTAACCAGATCACGCGAGAGCTAGCTGGAGCATGGGAGAGTATCCTCTCTGTCATAATTGTCACTGCAGGCTCTGTTCTGATTTAGTTTTCCTTTTTTCTGGAGGCACAGGTAGTTCACAAAAGTCAACCTGGACATCTACAGGCTTTCTGTTCTGGTTAGGCCAACATTCATAGATTCTCAGACTCCTGCCTACAATAAAAATGTTTTCTTACTTGAAGCTTCCATAGATTTACAAAGGTTTCAGTCTTCGCTTTATTTCAGAAATAATCTCTTTGAAAATGAAGGGAACAGATAACATGTTTCCTAGAAAAACTATTCAACTTCTTTTAAATTAAAATTGTAGTGTTGTGTTGTGTGAGATCACCATGGAAGGACTCCAGCAGACAAAACTTTTTTCAATTTAAAAATAAAAAGCAGGGTTTTTTTTCCATAGCAGTGTTGCAACAAATAGCCTGCTAACCAGTCTCAGAGTGTGATGATTAACATTATGTTTAGGTTCATTATGAGACACCAAAATCAAAATTGCCTCTAACATGAAAGTCCCCAGACTTGTACAGGCTATACCCTAACAGCCTATTTCTCTTTCTTCCCAGATGTTAAAGACTATTCTTAAATTGATCACGTAAAATGGGCTGTTCTAACAAGATAAAAGGTCATGAAACTACTATTTTCTAATTTTGTTTGATTACTTTGCTCAATGACTAGGACAACTACAGGACATACAAGACACAGACAAAATACAGGCAATCTTGTGGATTTTGACTTTATAAGCCCTAGACTGATGGGACAAACTCTGCATCTTTGGAGCACTCTTGGTTGCAGTTCTGGTGCCATAGGTATTCAGTGTCAATATTCAGTAAACTCTCTGTTTTACTGTAATGAAAACTTGAGTCAGACTGTTGAGTCTCTGAACATTCTCAGAGCTACTGCAAAAGGAGAAGACAAAGGGACTAGAGTTTTTTTACAGGTACCAACCACAACTCTGGTCATTTTTCTGCTGTGTGAGGCATTATCATATGGTGATATATTGTGTACTCTAATAAAGATACCTGAGGGTCAGAGAACAGAGCCAGTCACTAGATTAGGCACAGTGACATACGCCTTTAATTCCAGCACTTGAACTCTCATGCCTTTGCTTGGGAAGCACACATACCTTTAATCCCAGGAAGTAATATGGCAGGGCAAAAAAAGATATATACGTTGTGAGGGAACAGGAACTCTCTCTCTTTAGGCTGGTGATTTCCTAGAGATAAAAACCAGTGCCTGACTATTCTGCATCTCTGATCTTTTAGCTGATACCTGACTTTTTTTTTTTTTTGTACTAAAAGAGTATGTTTAAGGGAGATTACAGAAGCAGAATGAGTGTCTGGTTAATTCTTTTAGATAACAATTACACACTAAAGGAAATGGCTCTGAAATCAATCTAGTTTGCTCTCATGACTCAACTGATGACAAGAATGATTTAGAATTGTACTGCAGACATCCTGTTGTCAACAATCCTTATGCTTAGTATAAGGTTCTTCTGACTCCTATGTTTTTCCTTTGTATACAGTAACTTAGTTTGAAACTCTTTGAAATGGAGCTAGTCTTTTACCATTACAATCCCCACTGGCCATCTGAATCAAATCATTGATTCATGTTGAAGTATAGATTGATATTGGGACTTTAGGGCTAATACTTAGCAGTCAATTATATTCTGACTTGATCTAGGAGGAGTTGAATCTGAAGAATTTAATTTTAAGGCCCCAGCTAATAATAGTGTTTGACACTGATATCCACAAATGATCATTAGGATGCACAAGCCAGCGAGACAGGTTTCCTGTCTTATCCATGTAAAACTTGGTAACCTAGCATTAAGTCATTCAAATATTTCTTGGCCTCCAATTTAAGTAGCCCCTTTTTGCAAGCTTTGTAAATCTCTGATTTTAACATGTATTTGTGATACTGAAGAGGCATGGAGGCCAACATCATCCCTGGTTTACAAATAGACACCACAGGTAGCAGTGCTTTATACCAAAGAGAAACGAAAGCAATTCTGTCAGGCACAGGGCATCTAGGTTCCTTTAGATTAACCATTCCAGCCCTCTGTAGAGGATAGGGGCAATGTACTCTTTGCTGTAATTACTGCTCAGGTTTGGGAGAGAGAAGGAGTACAGTCTTAGATGAAAAAATAGTTTTGAAATAATAAAATAAGGCCTTAAAGGGGGTTGTAAAGTAATATGAAGAAAATAAGCCATGTAAAGGTTAAATACATAGAGATTCTGGATTATGTATTATAGCTGAAGTTTTTCTGGTTGTGCCTGTGGCCCTGAAGCTGCTTGGACCCAGGTAAACACACAGAGGCTTATATTAATTAAAACTGCTCAGCCATTAGCTCAGCCTAACTACTGACTAGCTTTTAAACTTAAATTAACCCATAATTCTTATTTATGTTTAGCCAGATGGCTTGGTACATTTTCTCAGTTTTGCCTTCACATCTTGCTTCCTCTGTGTCTGGCTGGAGACTCCTGACTCAGTTTTCCCCTTCCCAGAATTCTCTTCTCTGCTTATCCCGCCTATACTATACTTCCAGCCTGGCTACTGGCCAATCAGTGTTTTATTTATCAACCAAATCAGAGCAACATATTCACAGCATACAGAATGACATTCCCATCATTTCCCCCTTTTTTTTCTATTTAAAAGCAAGTTTTTATTTTCAACATAGTAAAATTATATATTAACAAAAGTTAGCAAGCAATAATTACAGTTACAATATCTAGTCTATTTATATTTGGCAAAATTAAAAAAGATTCCATATATTTGTGAGTCTAAGGTTTCATATCTATCTTATCTCTTTTCATAATCAAGGAAAATTATAACTATCTAGTCTTCAACTACATCAAAGACCTCAGAAGGATATAATATTACCTAAGTAAGTAGAAAATATATTATAAGCAACTTTCAAAAATCTAGAATGACAGAGACAGCTGGCAGCCTCGAGAGTCATCCAAAGTTCCTCTGTAACATTGGGGCATCTGACTCCAGTCCACAGGCCTAGAGTCTCTGAGTTACCTCTCTCTGTGTCCTGTAGAATGTCTGGCAGTTTCTTCTGCAAAGCAGAAACCATCTTGCCTTGCAAAGTTCAGTGGTCACCTTTCTATAGGTTCTGCACTTCCAATCAATATAACATTTTGTCAAGGAGTCCAGGCAAGAACAGTTTGTTGCCCAAATGACTATTTTGCCAAGAAGAAGATAAATTCCATATATAGTGTCTTCAATGGCCATCATCTTCCTTGACATATTTGATGCTGCCAGGAGCAGATGTGTCTCATGGTCCAGAAAAGTCTAAACTCTTAAAACATTTTAAATGACATATTCTGTAGGTCTTTGAAGTGTTTGAAGATTAACTGCCTAACTAAATATATCTATAATACCTAGAAAACTTAACTAACATGACTATAAGTATGATTGTCACAGATGACTAATTATTAGTCTAATTTTAATTATCCATTATAATTTCAAATGAGGCGCACAAATATATCTTAAACAAGAGTAGAAATATACACATAGTATAAAAAATTAAATTTGAATTTATACCAATAAACTAAAATCCATAGCAATGTAAAACATTTCAAACAAGTTGTTGCTCTTCAAAAGTATTTTCAACAATCTACACTTTTATTCTCCTATATGTATATCCTATATATCTATATCATATCCCCCTTTTTTCATTTAGAAAGATATTGACTGTGACCAATAACAATTTGTAACCAACAACCTAAAAAAAGACAAACATCCATAATATATTGTTTGGGAATGTGCATGTAATTTTCTAGGATAATTCCTGCTGATAAAGGGTGGTGTATTGTTATGGGGATCCCAAGAAAATTAAGAATTATGTTTAAGTCCTGACTGGAATAGTCTGTGAGGCCCTATTGTCTAAGCCATTTGCCTTGAAACCATTCTGGATGTTGGATCATCTGGTCCATGGTGTCACTGGAGAACTACCAAGGGGTCTTGTCTGGTTAAACCCAGTAATCTTAATTTGGATCAAATCCATAGTCTCTTGCTTTCTGTGTAAACAAAATTAGAGTCTCCTTTTCAAAGCAACATGTGCTTAAATCAAAATTTTGAAATTAAGTTACCTTTAAAATATATGTATTTGTTTAACTGAGCAGCATTTATAATCTTTCTTCAGTTAAAAATCACAAACAAAACACAATACAGATTCTCTGTGTGATATATTCTGATGGATATCTTTTTTTCGGGGGGTGTTTCAAGACAGGAATCTCTATGTAGCTTTGTGTCTTTCCTGGAACTTTCTTTGTAGACCAGGCTACCCTCGAATGCACAGAGGCCTGGCTCTGTCTCCTGAGTTCTGGGATAAAGGCAAGCACTACCACCTCCTGACTCTGGTGGATATCTTTACATGGCCTATTATTTATGTTACTTTTATTTTATTTTTAAAGACATTATTTTTTAAAACTACTTATTTTTTATATAACTGCATATATTACTTTTTTTTTTCTCTTTCAAGCCCACATACATTTTTACATACATTGTAAACTATTTAGAGATTTGGGCACCATTTGTAGCTGAAGATTTTCTAGATAAATCTCTCTCACCCACCAGTCTTACAGGTGCTTGGATCCAATAAACACACAGAGGCTTATATTAATTAAAATGTCTTGTCCATTAGCTCAGGCCTACTACTAGCTCTTACATTTAAACTAACCCATAATTCTTATTTATGTTTAGCCACATGGCTTGGTATACCTTTTCTTAGTTCTGCCTTCACATCTTGCTTCCTCTGTGTCTGGCTGGAGACTCCTGACTCAGCCTTTCTCTTCCCAGAATTCTCTTCTCTGCTTATCTTGCCTATACTATACTTCCTTCCTGGCTACTGGCCAATCAGCATTTTATTTATCAATGAAATTAGAGCAGTACACATTAACATCATACAGAAAAATATCCCCAGCACTTGCCAGTGACACCAATCAATAGGAATTGATTATTGTAGAGAAATATGCCCAATTCCGCAAAAATTAATTATATATGTTTGTCTTTGTTTAGGGGGGATTGGTTACAATTTATTATTGTTCATGATAAAAAAAAATCTAACCAAAGTAGTTACATTCAAAGATCTCTTTCTAAAGAAAAAAAAACAGGAGACAGGATATAGAAATGATATGATACAGGAGTAGATTATTGAATCTACTTTAATACAATATTAATATTAGTCCTAAATATTTTACATTGGGATGGATTTTGGTTTTTTAATAAAACTAAAAGTTAATTTTGTTACACTATATGCATATTTCTTCTTTTTTAGGTTATTATGTTTATACAGCTTATTAAAAAAGAGATACATATTAGTAATCATTTCTAATAGTCAAACTTATATTTGTGTTAGGTAAGTTTTTAAGGTTAAACAAATATATTTGTAGAGATATGATCTTCAAACACTCTAAAAACTTACAGAACATGACATTTAATATGTTTAATAACCAAAATCTTTTCATGACAGTGAGACACATCTGCTCCTGGCAGCACCAATCTACTTCAGAGAAAATGATGGGCATTGAATAAATTCTGTGTGGAGTTTGTTTTCATTATGGCAAAATTTAGACATGTGGTCAAAGAAACTACCCTTTCCTCAGTTGCTGACAGTTACTGTCTGAACTGAACCAGAAAGATTCAAGAAAGGTGATTGCCAAACTTTGCCAAGACAAGGTAGGACAGACCTTTAGAATTCCTTGTTTCATAGAAGAGTCTGTCAGATATACTAGACCTATAGGCCAGACTGGGTTGCTCCAGTGTTGCAGAGTAACTTTGAGTGACTGTCCAGGCAGCCTGAGGTCTCTGTCATTAGTTAACATTTCACCCTTCTGGCATCTTTGATAGAGTTGATGAGTAAATACTTATACTTACAATTTTCCTTAATTATGATCAAAGTAAATTACAAATAAAATTTTAGTCTCATCAAGATAAATAAATAATTGAGAATTTCTCTAAATTTACCAAAAAATGGACTGAATATTGTATCTATAATCTTAACAACTTTTTTGTTATATATAGTATTACTATGTTAAGTTTAAAACTTTCCTTTTTAATTAGGCAAGAGGGGGAATGCTGTGGAACAGTCAAACTGTACATTGTTAATATATATTACTCACATTGGTTGTAAATAAGCTGATTGGCCTATAGCAAGGCAGCATAAATTTGAGCAGAAAAATCAAACTGAGGAAAAGAGGAGTCTCCAGCCAGATACAGAGGAACAGGAGATGAATGTGCCATTCTAATAAAGGTACTGCCATGTGGCAAAGCATAATTAATGAATACTGGTTAACTTAAAATGTAAGAGCTAATTAGCAATAAGTCTGAGCTATTGGCCAATCATTTATAATTAATGTAAGTCTGTGTGATAATTTGGAAGTGGCTCCTAGAACAGGAAAACTCCACCTGTACAGTAGAAAAAGAAGTTATCAAGTGTCTGTAGACAGCTAGAGCAGACTCACACCCATGAGCCATAGCAAAAGCTCAGGAACTACAAAATGATTTGGGGTTAAAAGTAAGAATGTTCTTTCATTTTTCCAGATGTCTGGATATATAGATTGGAGAGAAATGTTCTCAGCACCATGAGATACGTTTTTAAATTATTTCTTTAGACATATTGTCCTAGTTGTAATCCCTATTCCAGTGATGAAACACCATGACCAAAAATCAAGCTGAGGAGGAAAGGGTTTATTCAGCTTACCCATCCACATCAATGTTCATCATTGAAGGGCATAAGGACAGGACCTCAAATAGGAAAGCAACCTGGAGGCAAGAGCTGATGGAAGAAAGCTGCTCATTGGCTTGCTCCTCATGGCTTATTCAGATTGCTTTCTTATAGAACCCAGGACCACCAGCCTAGGGATGACCCCATCCATAATGATCTCACTCTTCTCCCAACCCACATTAAGAAGATGCCTTCAGCCAGATCTTATGGAGGTATTTTCTCAACTGAGTTTTCCTTCTTTCAGATTACTCTAGCTTGTGTCAAGTAGACTTAAACAAGTCAGCACACTCATAATTTACATTTATATATTTAAAAATATTCTTTCAGGTGTCCAACTGTCGAGAAAGAGGAAGGTCTGTAAGAGCATGAATTATTGAATCTAAGATCGCAAACGGAAGCACATGAATTATGAACCAAAGACTGTGGAGCCACCAGCTGGATCAGGCCCTCTGGATAAGTGAGACAATTGAATAGCTTGATCTGTTTGGGAGGCACCCAGTCTGTGGGACCAGGGTCTGTCGTTAGTGCATAAGCTGGCTGTTTGGAACCTTGGGCTTACACAGGGACACTTTGCTCAGTCTGGAAGGAGGTGTCAGGACCTGCCTGTACTGATTCCACCAGGTTTAAATGAATCCCCAGGGGTGACTTGATCCTGGAGGACATGGAAATGGGGGGGAGGGGATGGGGGAAGGTGGAGTTGGGGTTGGAGCGGGGAGGACAGGGGAACCCATGGCTGATGTATAAAATTTAAAACACATAATAATAAAGAAAAAAACAAATATAAAAAAATTAAAAATATTCTTATTTAATCATCATGAAACAAAACTGCTTGATTACTGAGAGCAGTCATTGTAAAGCAAGTTCCTTTAAATAAAGGCTTATGGGGAGGTTTATATTGACACCTATTTATCTTTTAATATGAAGCCTGTCAGCAAGGTAAACCCATCTGAATTTGGGTTTTTTACCAAGAGATATAGTAGCTCTAAAAAGCAAAGTGTGGTGTATATATTAAATGTACTTTCCAGGAAGCTGCTATTAATTGATAAAGCTATCTATTAGCATCATCAGAGGTCGAAGAAGATACGTTAGAACAACAAGTATAAACCAATGGCCACTGTATCAATTGAAATAACAGATACTTATCTGCTACATGAATGGTTGCCCTAGGCTTTTCTGTGGAGATGCTGGTGGTTTTGTTGGAGGCAGAGTGACATCATCCTTCAGTGTCCATAAAGGATAGCATTGTCTTTTCCTGACGTACTGAGCAGCATTAGCCTTCAGCTGCAATACTCAGAGGCACCAATAGACTATCCTGTGGGTGGGGAACATGAGATATTGTCCTATCTTGACAAGGTAAGAGGTGCAGTCATTTTTCCAATGTCTGGCTTGACCACAGATCAACCTGGGTCTTGGCAGTGGGCAAGGTTGGGGAAGAGTTTCCCAATAGTTAGTGTTACCACAGTCCAGGCAGTGCCATCTTCTTTGGAGATTTTGGGTGGGGCTGCCTCTATTGCTAGAAGCCCTTTTTTCAATCAAACATTTTAAGTGCCAAATTCAGCAGATCTCTAAAGAGTTTTGAGGGCTATCTATTCAATGATTTTAAAAAGCTGTACTTGTTGGTTTTTTTCAGTTGTGTCAGGATTAAACTTGAAAACATAGAAAGATTGCTAAATAAAGCTTACCTATGTAAATGAATTACATTAGTACTTAGCATGACTAGAAGAACAGTACTGAGGATATAAAGACTTTGCACATTTATAAGGTGACCTAACAATTACTTTCCTTAATTATCTTCAATAGTTTACAAACTACTAGCTTTATAAGATTACCTTTATCTCTGTGCTGGCTGGCTTTGTACATCAATTTGACACAGGCTAAAGTCATCAGAGAGGAAGGTGATCAGTTGAGGAAATGTCTCCATGAGATTAGTTGTAAGGCATTTCCTCTTGTTATCAGTGGAAAGGGCCCAGTCCATAAGGGGTGATACTGTCCTGTATTATCTATAAGAAAGCAGGCTGAGCAGTCAGGTTAAGCAATTCAGTAAGTATGTCTCCTCTCTGGCCTCTACACCAGCTCCTGCTTCAAAATTCCTACCCTGTTTTAGTTTCTGTCATGACTTGATTCAGTGATGAACAGTGATGTGGAAGTGTAAGCCAAATGTCTTAATTAGGGTTGCTGTTCCTGTGAAGAGACACCATAACCATGGTAACTCATATAAAGGAAAAAAATGTAATTGGGGTAGCTTACAGTTTCAGAGTTTTAGTTAACTCTCATCATGGTGCAACATGATGATGTTCAGGCAGATACTCCAGACATGGTGATGGAGTTGGAGCTGAGACTCCTACATCTTGACCCACAGGCAACAGGAAGTGGTCTGTGTCACTGGATATAGCTTGGGCATAAGAAACCCCAAATCCTGCTCCCATACCTATACGTTTCCTCCAACAAGGCCACACCTCCTAATAGTACTCTTGTGAGATCTTGGAGGCCAATTATGTTCAAACTACCACACCAAATAAACCATTTCCTCCCATCTTCTTTTTGGTCATGGTGTTTCATCACAGCAATAGAAACCCTAAGTAAGATAATCTCTGTTATGTTTGAGCCTTAAAAAAAATCACAGTTCTTGAATGGAGGATCTTTCCGTGTCAAAATAAAACTTTTGATCATAAGTGAATGCTGTAGAAAGACTAGGAATCTCATTGTTTAAAAATATTTTTGCAGTGTACCATTACAGAATGTAATAGTTTTTTGTTGTTGTTGTGTGACTCAGTGAGGTGGTCTGAATAATAATGGTCCCCATAGCCCAATAAGGAGTGGCATTATGAAGAGGTGTGACCTTGTTGGAGTAGGTATGTTACTAGGGGGTGGGCTTTGAGGTCTCAGGATCTCAAGCCACGCCAGGGTGTCACTGTCACTTCATGCTGTGTTGAGATGTATAACTCCCAGCTACATGTCTAGAACCATGTCTGCCTTTGTACCACCAAGTTTCCCACCATAATGACAGTTGACTAAACCTCAGAAACTGTAAGCTAGCTCCAATGAATTGATTTCCTTTATAAAAGTTGCAGGGGTCATGGTGTCTCCTATTAGCAATAGAAACCCAAACAAAGGCACTTTGTCTACTCAATAAGTGAAGCATAACAAAATTAACAAAAACCAAGAGACTATATATACATTTTCAAGTCAGTTACTATTAGCCTCAAAAGACCTTAAGAAAGAAGATACATTCAGTTTGCTCTTCACCAGACTAATTGAGCCATAAACTAGGGATATCTCAATTTCTGGTGCTCATAGCTGTTGCTCTAACTTTTAGCTACTTGACTTTCTCCATTCATTCCTAATTCCATTTGTATTGCTTGCTATCCTATGTCATTTACCTGTTTCTCAAGTCTCTCTTCTCCTTCATCTAGAATAATACAGTCTCTCAATCTATCCAAAATCCTTGCCAGATTCTATCTCATTATATTAAAACCTTGCTGGTTTTTTCTAAGTCATATTTTCAATCAATAGACCCAATTAGGGGATGCCAGTTCCTGATAGTGACTGTCAGCTTTACATTAAAATATGTCCAGAGGCAAGCAGCTCTAAGAAAGGAGGAGGTGACTTGGCCAATTTCTCCCATGAGACAGAATCTTTTATCTCCTCTCCAATTTGTTTCTGCTTCTGGTAGTGTTTTCTGCCTTAGACTTTTAAATGTATTCTTCATGCCTAGTTCTCTGGGTCCTAAGCTGGCACATTTATTAGCTCAGGTACATGTCTGGCTATACCCCTCTATTTAAACTAAAATCTAGAATTGGCAAAATTGCTAGAAGCATCTCTGCATATATCAAGCCAGTGATGTGTGCAGATTTGGTGTATTTTGAGGACATTCCAGAACAAATACTTTAGATCAGTCTCTAACATTGTCTTGAGATAAAGCTGATTCCCAGAAAAATTATTTAGCTTTTTACAAAAGAGAAAATAGTTACTAAACATAGCAAACGAAACCTCATTTATGATGCCTCAAATGGGGAATAAAAATTAAGTTTTCATATTCATCTCTAAGTATCATAGCCTCTTTAGTGTGTTATTTCCCAAATTTTTATGTTTGCTTGGGCATTGTATCTACATTATGTCAACTTGAAACAAGCTGAAGACACCTGAGAGGAGAAAACCTTTATTAAGAAAATATCACCATTTCCTGTAGCAACTGATGGGAGCAGAGGCACAGACCCACAGCCAAATGTTAGTTGGAATTCAAGGAATCCTCCAGAAGATGGGGAGGAAGTATTGTACAAGTTAAAGGGGTTGAGAGTACCACAAGAAAATGACCCTCAGAACCAACTAGCTAGGGCTCATAAGGGCTCATAGAGACTGAACCAACCATCAGGAAGTCTGTCCATGTCTGACATAGGTCCTCTCTATATATGCTATTATTATATAGATTAGTGTTCTTGTGGGATTCCTAACATTGGGAATAGGGGGTATATCTGACTAATTGTACTGGCTTTGGGGAACCTTTTCTACTTCTGGGTTGCCATGTTCAGGTTTGATGTGGTAGTGTGTACCTAGTCTTACTGAAACTTGATATTTTGAATTTGGTTGATATTCCTGAGAGGCCCACACTTTTCAGAAACAGAAGAGGAGTATATCTGAAGAAGAAGGGTTGTTTAAGAAGATGGAGAGAAGAAGATGTAGGGAAACTGCTCTCAGGACACAATATATAAAAGAATACATTTTAAAAATTCGGTTATTTATTTTCTTGATGCCCAGTATTTTTACTTCTTTATATATTTTAGACATTATCCCTTTATTGGATGTGTTATAGGTAAAAAAATTTTGCCATTCTGTAGGCTGCCACTTTTGTCCTATTAATGGTGTCCCTTTCCATACAGAAATTTTTCAGTTTCATGAGGTCCTATCTACTAAGAATCAATCATAGTGCCTGTGCTACTGGTGTTCTGTTCAGGAGGTAGTCTCCTGTGTCAATGCATTCAAGGTTATTCCCCAATCACTCTTCTATCAGGTTCAGTGTCCCTGGTGTTCATCCATATGAAGATTAGATATGAGCAGTTTTAAAAATAACCAGGTGGTGGTGGAGCATACCTTTAGTCCCAGCACTCAGGGGGCAGAGACAGATGGATCTCTGTGAGTTCAAGGACAGACTGGTCTACAGAGCAAGATCCAGGACAGGCACTAAAACTACACAAATAAACCCTGTCTTTAAAAAAGCATAAACAAACAAACAAACAAAACTAAAAAAATGTCTCACTTATCCAGAGGGCCTGATCCAGCTGGGGGCTCCACAGCCTTTGGTTCACAATTCATGTGCTTCCATTCATTTGGCTATTTGTCCCTGTGCTTTTTGCAATCTTGGTCTCAACAATTCACCCTCTTATAGTCCCTTCTCTTTCTCATCCAGGCTGTGGGACCAGGACCTGTCCTTGGGCTTACACAGGGACACTTTGCTCAGTCTGGAAGGAGGGGATTAGACCTGCCTGTACTGAATCCACCAGGTTTAAATGAATCCCCAGAGGAGTCTTGGCACTGGAGGAGATGGGATTGGAGGGGGGAGATGGGGAGAAGATGGGGTGTGGTTGGGAATGGGGAGGACAGGAGGACGCATGACTGATGTGTAAAATTAAAGCACAAATATAATAATAATGATAATAAAGAGAAAAATAAAAAATGGGTCTATTTTCATTATTCTCCATGTTGTCTTGAAGTTTGATCACCAACATTTATTGAAGATGATATCATTTTTCTAGTATATATTTTTTGCTACTTTCAAAATACAGTTTTAATATGTGTCTAGGTCTTCAATTCAATTCCATTGATCAACATATCTGTTTTTTTCTCCTTTTTTAATTTATATTTGTGTTTTAATTTTACACATCAGCCATGGGTTCCCCTGTCCTCCCCCCTCCCGCCCCAGTCCCCGTCTTTCCCCACTCCCCTCTCCTCCATTCCTATCTCCTCCAGGGCCAAGACTCCTCTGGGGATTCATTTAAACCTGGTGGATTCAGTACAGGCAGGTCCAGTCCCCTCCTTCCAGTCCGAGCAAAGTGTCCCTGTGTAAGCCCAAGGTTCCAAACAGCCAGCTGATGCACTAAGGACAGGTCCTGGTCCCACTGCCTGGATGCCTCCCAAACAGTTCAAGCTATTCAATGTTCTCACTTATCCAGAGGGCCTGATCCAGCTGGGGGCTCCACAGCCTTTGGTTCATAATTCATGTGCTTCCATTCGTTTGGCTATTTGTCCCTGTGCTTTTCCAATCTTGGTTGGTCTCAACAATTCACACTCTTACAGTCCCTCCTCTTTCTTGACAATTGGACTCCTGGAGCTTCACTTGGGGCCTGGCCAAGTATCTCTGCATCCACTTCCATCAGTTATTGGATGAGAGTTCCAGAACAACTGTTAAGGTGTTTGACCATCTGATCACCATACTAGGTCAGATCAGGCTTTCTCTCAAACATTGCCAGCAGTCTACAGAGGATGCATCATTGTGGATTTCTGGGTACCTCTCCAGCACTCTGCCTATTCCTGTTCTCATGTGGTCTTCGTCTATCATGGTCTGTTATTCCTCATTCTCCCTTTTTGTTCTTGATCCAGCTGTGATCTCCTGCTCCCCTAAGCTCTCTTTCCCTCAAACCTTGCCCTTCATTACTCCCACTGTCGTCCAGGTTGTTCATGTAGATCTCATCTATTTCTCTGTCATTGGGTGATCCCTGTGTCTTTCCTAGGGTCCCATTATCTGGGTAGCCTCCCTCGAGCTGTGTAGCAGTCTAGTCATCTTTGTTTTACATCTAGTATCCTATGAGAACATATCATGTTTGTCTTTCTGAGTCTGGGTTACCTCACTCAGGATGATTTTTTTCTAGATCCATCCATTTGCCTGCAAACCTCATGATGTCCTTGTTTTTCTCTGCTGAGTAGTACTCCATTGTGTATATGTACCACATTTTCTTTATCCATTCTTCAGTTGAAGGGCATCTAGGCTGTTTCCAGGTTCTGGCTGTTACAAACAAAGCTGATATGAACATAGCTGAGCAAATGCCCTTGTGGTATGATTGAGCATTCCTTGGGTATATGCCCAAGAGTGCTACAGCTGAGTTCCTTCCTGCTGAGCCCCAGCCTCACTGTGTGGATGTGTCCCTCTACACTGGTCTTAAGTTCACAGCTTCCTAAGTGCTGTGATCAAGGGCTGACACCCTCCTCTGATTTCCTTCTCAACCTGTTTGTCTATTGAATATAAGATATCTTCTTTAATTTTATAACTATAATTCTTACTTGATAATTGTTTTGTTATCTGTAATTTTACTATGTAAAAGTTAACCCTCCTTTTTTAACAAAAAAGAGAAGGGGAAGTGCTGTGGATATCACTGTGTATAAATAAAGTGCTGATTGGCTAGTAGCCAGGCAGGAAGGATAGGGTAGGTGGGACAAGGAAGAGGAGAAGTTGGGGAATAGGAAGGCTGGAAGGAGACACTGCCAGCTGCTGCCATGAGAAGCAACATGTAAAGACACCAGTAAGCCACAAGCCATGTGACAAAGTATAGACTAACAGAAATGGGCTAAATATAAGAGCAAGAGCTAGGCAATGATAGGACTGAGCTAATGGCCAAGCAGTTTAAATAATATAAGTGTCTGTGTGTTTATTTTATACCTGGTTTGTTGCACCATGGGAGTGGGTGGGTGGCTTGGTGGCACCTAGAGAGAAGATCTCCAACAACACCAACTATTAAGCAAAGCACAGAAGGAATATGTCTAAATCCTTTTTAGCAATCTACAATTACCCTAAACCACATAAATACCCAACAAAGACAGGGGATTACAAATAAATTACGCTTAGGAACATAACTGTTGGAATTGTCAATAAAACAGTTGCAAAGTAAATACACATCAAAAATAACATACACCACAATCAAGTTGGCTTCATCCCAGAAATGCAGGGATAGTTCAATAGATGAAAAAGAGTAATAAAGTAAACCAAAATATAAACAAAATTAGAGGAAAAACACACAATCATTTCATTTGATGCAAAAAAGGCTTTTGACAAAATCCAACACACTTTCATGATAGAAGTCTGGGATATATCAGGGATACAGGTGACATACCAAAACATAATAAAATCAGTTTACAGCAAGCCTATCATTGAAACTCAAAGTAATTCCACTAAAATCCAGGAACAAGACAAGGCTGTGTCTACTCTCTCCATATCTATTTAATATAGTACTCAAAATTCTATCTAGGGCAATAAGACAACTAAGTAGATCAAGGGGATATAAATTGTAAAAGGAAGAAGTCAAAGTGTGCTTATTTGCAGATGATGTGATTTTATACCTAAATGACCATATAACCTCTACTTGGAAACTTTTGAAGTTGACAAACTCTTTCAGCAAAGTAGCAGAATCCAATGAACTCACAAAAATTAACTCACATATTATCAGTAGCCTTCCTAAATGCAAATGACAGGCAAAGAAAGAAATTAGAGAAATAATGCCTTCCCCAGTAGTATCAAAATATAAAATAAAATATCTTGGAGTAACTCAGGCTGGTGAAAGACTTATAAAATGAAGACACTTAAGAAAGAAATGGAAGGAGATATTAGAAGACAGATCTCCCACTCTAATGGATTGATAAAATTAATAGGATGAAAATGGTCATCATATGAAAAATAATTTACAGATTCCATAAAAGCTCCAATGAAATTCCAGCATAATTCTTAACAGAAATTTGAAACATAAATTTGCTTCATATGGAAACACAAGAAAATCTGGACAGCTAAAACAATCCTGAACAATGAAAGAAATGCCAGAGGTATCACCATCCCAGATCTCAAATTGTATTGCATAGCTATAGTAATAAAATAGGATGGTTTTTCCTTAAAAGCAGACTCATTGATAGGTAAAACAGAACTGAAGACTCACACATAATTCAACACATATCTGGAGGCCAGTTTTTTTTTTAATAAAGAAGCCCTAAATATACAGTGAAAAGACAGCATTTTCAACAAATGGTGATGGTCAAACTGGGTGGCTGCATGTATAAGTACATCTATGTATATTACCTTGCAAAAAATTCCACTCCAAATGGGTCAAGTACCTTATCATAAGCCCACATACACTCAATCTGATAAAAGAGGAAGTGAGGAATAGAGTTTCATTCATTGGCACAAAGACTTGCTGAACAGAACACCGTTATTATAGGAATTAAGATAAAAAAGTAATATATAGGACCTCATAAAACTGAGAAGATTATGATAAAGCACTCCATCATTGAGACAATGGGGCAGACCACAGAATGGGGAAACATGTTAGCACCTACACATCCAAATAGAAGGCTTATGTTGAACTAATATAATATATGTGTATATTATATATTAAATATATGTATAATATAAATATGTTATATACTGAACATCAAGGAAACAAATAACCCAACTAAAAAATGGGTACAGATATAAACAGAAAATTCTCAGCAGAAGAATCTCAAGTGGTTGAGAAATACTTAAAAGAAATGCTTAACATCCTTAGTCATGAGTAAAAGTAAATCAAACTACATTGAGATTCCATCTTACATATGTCAGAATGACTAAGGAAAAAAATACAAGTGCCACCTCATGCTGGTGAGGGTGTAGAGCAAGGGTAACGACCCTTCATTGCTGATGGGAGTGCAAACTTTTACAGCCACTGTGCAAATCAGTGTGGCAGTTCCACAAGGCAAGGATTCAGACTCCCATTCTTATTAACATATTTCTGATTAACATATTCATGCAAGAAAATTGAATTCTTGTTAGTGGATGCTCACTGGGCATCTTAACCACAATTATGGGTAGGCCACATGTAAAGCAGTATACGACCAAGACAAAAGAACTCAAAGGTATTCTGTAGATTTTTTTTTGGTCTCATGTTGCTTTTTTTGGTATGTTGTACTTTGTTTTTCTTCCTTAGCTTGTATGTTATGGTTTCTGATTTTGGTGTGGGTGTGTTTGTGTATGGGTGATGCTGTGTGTGATTCTTAGGTTTTGTTTTCATTATTTTTAAATTTCTTTGTTTTGTTTACTGGTTTCTATTTTATAGATGGGTGAAAAAGGAAGGAAAGAAGCAAGGGAGTAAAATTGGTTGTGTGGGGAGGTCCTTATAATCTGTGAGGAGTTGAAGGAAGGGAAAGTATGATCAGACAATGTTGTCTGAATTTTTTTTAAATCCAAGGACTGCAATTTCAGCAATACTGTAAGCTAAAACTAATGTTAGTTTTCCAGAGCACGTATATAAGCTCTATCTATAATACACCATGGCCTTTTGCACTGCATGGTAGGGTCTTTGTTTCAAGTGAAATTACAAAAAAACACTCTACAATAAACTGAAATTATCAAGAAAAGTACAATAATTTTTTAAAGTGGCAGAAATTGGACTCTAAAAGAAGTTGTTTTGCATTACCAGAGCAAAGTCAGGTAAGCAAATCATCTTCCTTTTCATTCTCAACTGAGAAGAACATGTTACTTTATTTTAGTTGATAATATATCATGGTATCTGTGGAAAGGCTAAATCTACAAATACTACAATTCTGGACTCTGAAAATAGTAATGTCATGATTTAGGGGTTCTGCTGAGAAGCCCTCTAGTCCATGTCATTTCATAACAGGTGACCTTCTTTCTGAAAGAGTTTCTCCATGTTTCAGGACATTCAATGTGTTGCCTAGCAGTATTTACTTTCTGTGTTCAATCTGCAGTCTAATTAATTTTGTTTTTCATGACATTTTCTGTTGTGTAATTTTTATTACATTATTTCTAGGAGGCTCTTGTGTTTGTATAAAATTTTCAAACTTGCCCTATACTAACAACTTGACCTGTATAATGTAAACCCATCTTGAGGCTGACTTGGAATCCTCTAATGTAAATTACCTTATTATAATAAAATCACCTATTAAAGGGTTTGCTTTGTGACAGGAACCTAAAAGACAAACAAAACTCTTCAAGTTTTAAAATTTAGATATTTCCAACATTTCAGCATTTTTATTTCTGTTTGTGCTTGTACAATCAACTCCCAATCACAAAATCATGGTCTTCAGTGATTCTTCAGCTTTTTAAGACTTCAACCCTTTAGTACAGACCCTCATATTGTAGTGATTCGTATCCATAAAATTATTTTAATGGCTAACTCATAACTGTAATTTTGCTACTCTTATTAATGATAATGTAAATATTTTGTGATGGTCTTAGGTGGCCACTGGAAAAAAATGTGTCACTCAATCATCAAAGGGGTTATAACCCATAGATTGAAAATCCATATTCTCTTTTTTTTCATTTTTTTATTATTATATTTGTTTTGTAATTTTACACATCAGCCATGGATTCCCCTGTCCTTCCCCCCCTGGATATACGGCTCCTCTAAGCTTTCTTTCCCTCAAACCTTGCCGTCCATTACTCCCACTGTTGTCCAGGTTGTTCATGTAGATCTCAACCATTTCTCTGTCATTGGGTGATCCCTGTGTCTTTCCCAGGGTGCCAATTTCTAGATAGCCAACTTGGAGTTGTGTAGCAGTCTAGTCATCTTTGTTTTACATCTAGTATACTCCTATGAGTGAGTACATACCATGTTTGTCCTTCTGAGTCTGGGTTACCTCACTCAGGATGATTTTTTCTAGATCCATCCATTTGCCTGCAAACCTCATGATGTCATTGTATTTCTCTGCTGAGTAGTACTCCATTGTGTATATGTACCATACTTTCTTTATCCATTCTTCAGTTGAAGGGCATCTAGGCTGTTTCTAGGTTCTGGCTATTACAAACAATGCTGATATGAACATATCTGAGCAAATGCCCTTGTGGTATGATTGAGCATTCCTTGGGTATATGCTCAAGAGTGCAACAGCTGGGTCTTGGGGGGGATGGATTCCCAATTTTCTAAGGAAGCACCATATTGATTTCCAAAGTGGCTGTACAAGCTTGCATTCCCAACAGCAGTGGAGGAGACTTCCCTTTACTCCACATCCTCTCCAGCAAAAGCTGTCTTCATTTTTTTTTTATCTTAGCCATTCTGACAGGTGTATGGTGGTATATCAGAGTCTTTTTGATTTGCATTTCCCAGATAATTAGGGATGTTGAACAATTCCTTAAATATCTTTCAGCCATTTGAACTTCCTCTGTGGAGAACTCTGTTTAGTTCTATAGCCCATTTCTTAATTGGACTGTTGGGAATTTTGATGTCTAATTTCTTGAGTTCTTTATATATTCTGGATATCATTCCTCTGTCAGATGTGGGGTTGATGAAGACCATTTTCCATTTTGTAGGCTATTGCTTTGTCTTGTTGACCGTGTCCTTTGCTCTACAAAAGCTCCTCAGTTTCGACAGGTCCCATTGATTGATTGTTTCTCTCAGTGTCTGTGCTATTTAGAAAGTGTTCTCTGGTGCCAATGCATTCAAGAGTACTTCTTACTTTCTCTTCTATCAGGTTCAGAATAACTGGATTTATGTTGAGGTCTTTGATCTACTTGGACTTAAATTTTGTGCACAGTAACAGATATGGGTCTATTTGCAGCCTTCTACACCTTGACATCCAGCTATGCCAGCACCATTTGTTGAAGATGCTTTCTTTTTCCATTGTATATTTTTGGCTTCTTTGTCAAAAATTATATGTTCATAGGTCTGCGGGTTAATGTCAGGGTCTTCAATTCGATTGCATTGGTCCACATGTTGGTTTTTATGCCAGTACCAAGCTGTTTTTATTATGGTAGCCCTATAGTAGAGCTTGAGGTTGGGGATTGTGATGCCTCCAGATGTTGTTTTATTATATAGGATTCTTTTGGCTATCCTGGGTTTTTTGTTTTTCCATATGAAGTTGAGTATTATTCTTTCCAGATCTGTGAAGAATTGTGTTGGTAATTTGATGGGGATTGCATTGAATCTCTAGAATGCTTGTGGTAAGATCATCATTTTTACTATGTTAATCCTGCCTATCCATGAGCATGGGAGGTCTTTCTGTTTTCTGACATCTTCTTCAATGTCTTTTTTCAGGGACTTAATGTTCTTGACATATAGGTCCTTCACATGCTTAGTTAGAGTAACCCCAAGTTATTTTATAACATTTGTGGCTATTGTAAAGGGTGATGTATCTCTGATTTCCTTCTCAGCCTGTTTGTCTATTGTATATAGGAGGGCTACTGATTTTTTGAGTTGATCTTGTATCCTGTTATGTTGCTGAAGGTTTTTATTAGCTGTATCAGTTCCTTGGTTGAATTTTTGGGGCCACTCATGTATACTAACATGTCATCTGCAAATAGGGAAAGCTTGACTTCTTCCTTTCCAATTTTTATCCCCTTAATCACCTTATGTTGTCTTGTAGCTCTGCCTAGAACTTCAAGGACTGTAATGAATAAGTATGGGGAGAGGAGACAGCCTTGCTTTGTTCCTGATTTTAGTGGTATTTTTTGAGTTTCTCTCCATTTAATTTGATGTTGGCTGTTGGCTTGCTGTAGATTGCCTTTATTATGTTTATGTCGGTTCCCTGTATTCCTAATCACTCCAAGACCTTTATCATGAAGGTGTGTTGGATTATGTCAAATGCCTTTTCTGCATCTAGTGAGATGATCATGTGGTTTTTTTCTTTGAGTTTGTTCATATGGTGTATTACATTGATGGACTTTCGTATGTTGAAACACCCTTGCACCCCTGGGATGAAGCCTATTTGTTCATGGTGCATAATTGTTTTCATGTGTTCTTGGAGTCTGTTTGCCAGAACTTTATTGAGTATTTTTGCATCAATGTTCAAGAGGGAGATTGGTCTGTAGTTTTCTTTCTTTGTTGCATCTTTTTTTGGTTTAGCAATCAGGGTAATTGTAGACTCATAGAAGGAGTTTGGTGATGTTCCTTCTGCTTCTATTGTGTGGAACAATTTAAGGACTATTTGTATTAAGTCTTCTTTGAAGATATGGTAGAATTCTGCAGTGAAACCATGTGGTCCTGGGCTTCTTTTGGTTGGGAGACTTTAATGACTGATTCTATTTCCTTAGGAGTTATTGGACTATTTAAATGGTTTATCTGTTCTTGATTTAACTTAGGTATGTGGTACCTATCCAGAAGTTATCCATATTTTTTAGATTTTCCAGTTTTGTGGAGTAGAGGTTTCTGAAGTATGACCTGATGATTCTCTGGATTTCCTCATTGTCTGTTGATATGTCCCCCTTTTCATTTTTGATTTTGTTAATTTGGATGCTCTGTGTCTGCCTTTTGGTTAGTTTGGATAAGGGCTTGTCCATCTTGTCGATCTTCTCAAAGAACCAACTCTTTGTTTCATTAATCCTTTGTATTGTTCTCTTTATTTCTATTTTGTTGATTTCAGCTCTCAATTTGATAATTTCCTGGCATCTGTTCCTCCTGGGAAGCTTTGCTTCTTCCTGCTCAAGGGCTTTCAGGTTTGCTATCAAGTTACTAGCATGAGATTTCTCCAGCTTCTTTATGTGGCCATTTAGTACTATGAATTTCTCTCTTACCTCTGCTTTCACAGTGTTCCATAAGTTTGGGTAAGTGGTGTATTCATTTTCATTGATCTATAGGAAGTCTTTAATTTCTTTCTTCATTTCTTCCTTAACCCATTGGTGATTCAGTGGAGCATTATTCAGTTTCCATGAAATTGTAGGATTTTGGTCGTTTTTTCTGTTGTTGAAATCTAACTTTAAACCATGGTGGTCCAATAGAACACAGGAGGTTATTCCAATTGTTTTGTATCTGTTGAGATTTGCTTTGTGGTCAAGTATGTGATTGATTTTAGAGAAGGTTCCAAGGGGTGCTGAGAAGAATGTATATTCTTTTTTGTTTGGGTGGAATGTTCTGTAGATATCAATTAAGTCCTTTTGAGCCATAACATCAGTTCAGTCCATATGTCTCTGTTAGGTTTCAATTTGACCGATCTGTCCAGAGGTTAAAGTGGAGTGTTGAAGTCTCCCACTATTAATGTGTGGGGTTTTATATGTGATTTAAGCTTTAGTAATGTTTCTTTTACATATGTGGGTGCCCTTGAGTTTGGGGCATACATGTTCAGAACTGAGACTACATCTTGGTGGATCTTTCCTGTGATGAGTATGTAATGTCCTTCATCATCTCTTTTGATTGAATTTAGTTTGAAGTCTATATTGCTGGATATTAAGATGGCTACCCCAGCTTGCTTCTTAAGACCATTTGATTGGAAAGTCTTTTCCCAGCCTTTTATTCTTAGGAGGTGTCTGTCTTTGAATTTGAGTTGTGTTTCTTGTATGCAGCAGAAAGGTGGGTCCTGTTTTCATATCCATTCTGTTAGTCTGTGTCTTTTTATAGGTGAATTAAGTCCATTAATATTAAGGGATATTAAGACCAGTGATTGTTTGTTCCTGTTATTATTTTTATTTTTTGGTGGTAGTGTGTGTGTACTTCTCTTCTTTGGGGTGTGGTGTTAACTCTTGCCTGTGTTCATGGGTATATCTGCCTTCCTTAGGGTGGAATGTTCCTTCTAGTGCTTTTTGTAGGGTTTGGTTTGTGGATAAGTATTGTTTAAGTCTGGTTTTGTCTTGGAAGTTCTTGTTCACTCTGTCTATGAGGAATGTAAGTTTTGCTGGGTATATTAGTGTAGGCTGGCATCTATGGTCTCTTAGTGTCTGTGTTATATCTGTCTGGTCCTTCTGGTTTTCAAAGTCTCCTTTGAGAAATCAGGTATTATTCTGATGGGTTTGCCTTTATAATCACTTGGCCTTTTTCCTTTTCTGCCCTTAATATTCTTTCTTTATTTTGTACATTTAGTTGTTTAATTATTTTGTGGCGAGGGGACTTCTTTGGGCAGTCTAGTCAGTTTGGTATTCTGTAGGCTTCTTGTATCTTCATAGGCACTTCCTTCTTTAAGTTGGGAAAGTTTTCTTCTATGATCTTGCTAAAAATATTTTCTGTGCCTTTGAGATGGTATTCTTCTCCTTCCTCTTTCCCCATTATTCATAGGTTTGGTTTTTCCATGGTGTCACAAATTTCTTGGACATTTTGGGTCATGACTTTGCTGATTTTAGTGTTTTCTTTGACTGATGAATCTATTTCTTCTAATGTATCTTCAGCACCAGACATCCTCTCTTCCATCTCTTGCATTCTGTTGGTTATATTTGAATCTGAAGTTCCTTTTTGGTTACTCAAATTTTCTATTTCCAGCATTCCTTCTGCTAGTTTCTTCTTCATTTTTTCTATTTCCCTCTTCAGGTCTTGGAATGTTTCCCTTGCTTTGTCATGATTTTCTTTCAGGGACTTATTGTTTTCTTCTGCTTCAATTGTCCTTTCCTGTAGTTTTTTATAGCGTTCTTCCCATTTTTTGTTTGTCTGTCCCTCCACTTTATTTTTGATTTCTTCTATATAAGGCTCTAGCCTCCTCACGATGTTACTTATAAGGATGTTTCCTCCTTCTTCTCTTCTCCTTCTTCTTCTCCTTCTTCCATTCTGTGATGTTCAGGTCTAGCTGTTGGAGAACGGCTAGGTTCTGGTGATGCTGTATTGCTCTTTATTTTGTTGTATGTATTTCTGCCTTGATATCTGCCTATCTCCTCATGGGTTTGTTCTTGGTGTTATCAGTGTACTTGGTCCAGACAGAGCTGATAGATTTAGGGAGCCTCTCTCTGGTCCAGATGGAAGCTCTGGACTGGATGGTAACTCTGGTCCAGATGAGAGTGCTGGCTGGATAGGAGCTGTGGGGCTGGACTCTGACTCAGGAAGTCCCTGGCGTCTCCGTATCTTGTCCAGATGGGAGTTCTGAGACAGGATGGAAGCTCTGTTCCAGATGGGAGTTCTTGGGCGGATGGGAGCTTGGTGCTCTCTTGTCCAGATGGGAGTTCTGGGTCAGGATGGAATGCTGGACACTGGTCTCTAAGTCTCTGGAAGTGGCTGGGGTCTCCAGTAGATGGGTGTTGGGGCAAGGCGTTGAGGTTGTAGTGTCCACTGGAGGGTCTCTTTGGTCCAGATGGGATTTCCAGGGCAGATGGGAGTTGGGGGCTGGTCTCTGAGTCTCAGGAAGTGGCTGGGGTCTTGGGCAAATGGGTGTGGGGGCATGGTGTGGAGACTGCAGGGTCTGCTTGCAGTCTTGGAAAAGGGGAACCTTCCCACAGGGCTGGGCAATTGGCCAGAAACTGGGGCCAAGTTGGGCAGGTCCTCCCAGGATGGTGCCCAGGGGTGGGATGCAGGGATGGTTGCCTCTCTGACTATAACCCCAGGCACTCACCTCTGATCCAGATGGGAGTTCTGGGGCAGTTGGGAGCTGGGGGCTGGTCTCTCAGTCTCAGGAAGTGGCTGTGGTCTTGGGCAAATGGGTGTGCGGGCATGGTGTGGAGACTGCTGTGTCTGCCTGCAGTCTTGGAAAAGGGGAGCCTAGGAAATATATTTGTTATCAAATCATAGCATAATATTTCCTAATCTGGAAAAAGTTAAATCCATCCAAATATATGAATTACATGGATCCTCAAATAGATAAAGCCATAAAGAGATTCCACAGGTCTTATTATATATGAGAAACTTAATGTATAGCATGATGGAAAATTATTGAGAGAACATCACTTGTCCATAAAGACAGCATTCAAATATTAACACCTGTCAGCAAAAATTTTTAAAGCCAGAGGGAATGAAATGATATATTTCAAAATTGGAAAGACCACAACTATTAATGCTGGCTACCATATGAGGTAGAACTATCTATCACAATTTCTGTAGAGATATATGTCTACAATATCTATATATAAATCTATCTATCTCTCCATTTCTAGATTAAGCAGCAGAAAGGAATTTATGATCACTAAACCATGTCTCAAAAGGATACTGGAAGAAATGAATAGCACAATGACAAACACTTTCAAAAGACTACAGGAGAGAATAAAGATAATACAATATCAGTTAAAACCAACGAGGAACAGCAAGGTACCAAGAACCACAAAATCAACCCAATGATGGAAACTAATTCACATCTTTCAATAACAAGTGTGTACTGCAATGTCTGAGACTTGCCTGACATATCCTGTGTTTCCTTTGTTTAACCATGATTAGTTCATACTGGCTCTGTTCTACTTTATAATAGCTTTCTGCTTACTCAGTTCCAGTGCCATACCTTCTGCAAGACCTCCTGACCTGAACTTTCCAGTGTTCTTAATGTTCTGATATGATATTCCTTTCTCTCAGTAACCTTCACTGAAAAATGACCTGTTGCTCCAAGTCAATGATTCAATTGAGCACTTCTTGATCTCCCAGAGCACCTGTGTTTGAATTGAAGCATCTATTTGGTAGTTCACAACCAAGACTCCAATTTCAGGATATCTGAAACCTGCTGTGGGAATCTCTCTGGAGTAGTCACTTCAACACCAATGAGAGTAGAGTAGAGAAGATGTCATCAGTGGACAAAAGCCATGGTAACTCTTCAATGACTTTGTTCTTGAGTCCTGTTTGTACAGGAGTGGATAGGCAAGCATACAGAAACACACATAGCAGTTATCTTGGGGACTTTTGGTTTTCAAAGGCATACATTATAGGTGACAGATATAAGGTTTTATGATCAGGTTGCCAAGGGCAATGACTTATTCTTTCAGGTATTTCCCCACAGCAACAACTGAAACTGTGCATATCTAGAGAAAGTACATGTACTGTCTTAAGTGAATCACTCTATACATTAATAAACCAGTATGTAATAATTGGTCTTGTCTATTTTATTCTACTTTATACCCCATTCTAGATCTTCATATGCAACTGGGCATACACATGGTGCACAGGCTTACATACAGGCAAAGCATTCATGTGGAATAAGTAAAAGAAAAACATTAATGCTGTTTTTCCAACAAGATACAGAGAAGACCCAGATAAATACAACTAGAGATGAGCAGGAAGATAGTATAACAGAATCAAGAAAATTAAATCATAAGAATGTATCTTAGGACCTATATACATGACTTCTTAGACACATAAAACCTAACAAGGGATTTTTTTCTGCTACAGGATGTCACTATGTAGCACTGGCTCTCCTGGAACTCATTATGTAGACCAAGTTGGCCCCCGAATTATACAGATTTACCAGCCTCTGCTTCCCAAGTTCAGGAATTAAAGGCATATGTCACCATATCCATTCATTAAAATGCTTACCAACCAAACTCAGGAACACATTGAAAAGATTGTCATCATAAAGTTAGTTTCATTCCCCAGAGGCAAACATTGTTCAACAAGAAAGTTGCATCAATAATCACATCACTTAAATAATTCAATGTATATTGAACTACATCATCCTTTCAAAACATACTTTATAAATAAAGCCCAAAACCTTTCATGATAATACAAAAGGAATCCTTATCATAATGGGAACAGAAAAAAAAATCTCACTGTAATAAAGAGTATATACAGTAAACTCAGGACCCAAATATTGCTGTATGAAATAAAACTCTAAGTAGGCTCACTAAGATAAGGAACATGAAGGCAAGGATAGCCAGAACCACTATTATTATTATATTACTTCTTGCATTCTTGGTTATAACGGTAAGAGAAAATAAGGAAACAAATTTTAAAAACAGAAAAAGAGTAGTCAAAGTATCTGTACCTTCATACTATATAATTCATAGCTAAGAGGGTCAAAATACCCTTCAAATATAATAAACTCACTTATGAATGGATAAGCAGTTTCAGCAAAGTAGCAGGCACATTTTTCCAATCATATAACAATCAGTAACCTTCAAGTATATGAATGATAAACTCTCATCCAATAAGTGATGGAAGTGGATGCAGAGATCCTCAGCCAGGCCCCAGGTGGAGCTCCAGGAGTCCAATTGTCGAGAAAGAGGAGGGACTGTAAGAGTGTTAATTGTTGAGACCAAGATTGGAAAAGCATAGGGACAAATAGCCAAACAAATGGAAGCACATGAATTATGAACCAAAGGCTGTGGAGCCCCCAGATGGATCAGGCACTCTGGATAAGTGAGACAATTGAATGGCTTGAACTGTTTGGGAGCTACTCAGGCTGTGGGACTAGGACCTGTCATTAGTGCATGAGCTGGCTGTTTAGAACCTTGGGCTTACACAGGGACACTTTGCTCAGCCTGGACGGAGGGGACTGGACCTGCCTGTACTGAATCCACCATGTTGAAAAGAATCCCCAGGGGAGTCTTGGCCCTGGAGGCGATGGGAATGGAGGGGTGAGGATGGGGAAAACTTGAGTGTGGGGGTTGGAGGGGGCAGGACAGGGGAACCCATGGCTGATGTGTAAAATTAAAACACAAATATAAAAATAATTAAGATTTTTAGAAAATGATAGAGATCTTTAAAGAGCAAATGAAAATTTTCTTTAAAGAATTCAAGCAAAAGTCAAACAAAAACTGGGAAAAAAAGTAAATCCCTTGAAAGCCAAGAGAAAGCAATTAAACAAGTGAGAGGAACAGTTCAAGATTTGAAAACTGAAGTGGAGTCAATAAAGAAGACACAAACTGAAGTAATGCTGAAAGTAGAATATCTGAGAAAACGAACATGAACTGCAGATGCAAGCATAACCAACAGAATGCAAGAGATGGAAAAGCAGATTTCTGGCATTGAAGATATGGTAGAAGAAATAGAATCATCAGTCCAAGAAAACACTAAAGCCAAAAAAGTCATGACCAAAATGTCCAGGAAAGTTGGGACACCATGAACAGAGCAAACCTAAGAATAGTAGGGATAGAAGAAGGAGAATACCAACTCAAAGGCACAGAAAATATATACAAAGAAATCATAGAAGAAAACTTTTCCAACCTAAAGAAGGAAATGCCTATAAAGATACAAGGAGGTTACAGAACACCAAATAGACTGGATCCAAAAAAAGTTATCATTCCACATAATAATCTAACCACTAAACATAAAGAATAAAGAAAAAATATTAAGAGCTGCAAAGGAAAAAGGCCAAGTAACATATAAAGGCAAACCCATAAAAATAACACCTGACTTCTCAATGAAGACTCTAAAAGCCAGAAGGACCCGGACAGATGTTATGCAGACACTATGAGACCATGGATGCTGACCCAGACTATTATACCCAGCAAAACTCTCAGATAACATAGGAGTAAACAAAATATTCCATGATAAAACCAGATTTAAACAATATCTCTCCACAAATCCAGCCCTACAGAAAGTACTACAAGGAAAAAAGTCCAACCTAAGGCAGTTAGATACACCAATGAAAACACAGGCAATAAATAGTCCCACACAAACAAATGCCAAAGAAGGGAAACATATGACATTGCTACCAAAAAATAACAGGAATTAACAAAAACTGGTGGGAATTAATGCAGAAACTAAAAACTTATCAAAATACAGAGAGTGTCTATGGAGTGCTTTATTATAAATAGAACACCCAGGGCAAAGAGGACATTCTGCAAAGATTTTATGAGCATGATGTCATGAAGCTCCAGCATGAAAGAATATCTTTCTGGATATGACACAACCATTGTAATCATGAATTCATAATGTCTGCAGTTGTTTTCACAAAATTATTCCAGTCAACTGTCACTATAAAGGGGAGGTGCTCATGAATTACTAACAGACAAAGCTGCTTGAGGAGATGGATTCAGTTTTCTTTCCCTATCTTCTCATTGCTGTGGATAGCAGCAACTGCATGCAAACAGCTATAAACAAAATTAACTGAAGAAATAATGTGTTTATAGGAGGTGGTGGATAAATAACTAGACTTCCTCTTTTTGTTGCTCTTTCTCGAACAGAGTAGGCTACATCTTCAAAGTGTGCCCAACAAGCCAATCTATAATTTTCTTCATCAGAATTTTTGTTGCTTTGTACTGTTCTGTTGTCAGAGAAACAAGAAAAGTAACTAGTGAAGTTGTATAAGGTCCTAAAAGATATACTATCATTGAAGAACACTGTAGGCAAGTTAATCTTTCAAAAAAAATTAAGTTGAATGATTCTAAGATATATCAAAGAGGAGATATTTTATTTGCTGATAGATATGCCCTGTAAGAAATATCAAAGGCAGACAATTTAAAGGGTATGTGATAATGAACAATAAAACTGAGCATACAGGAAACTATTGTAACTATAAATACATGAAGAATGGTAGAGTCTTACTTTAATTCTCATCTGAAATTCTTTTTGTATCCCACAAAATTTACAGAAACAACAATAGTTTTACTGGGCCAGGTTTCATCTCCCTGTACAGTCATGGTGGCTCACAATCATTTGTAACCCAAGTTTTGGGGATGTGACACCCTTTTCGAACTTCCAGTGGTAGTGGGCATGATCTGGTGCACATACATAAATTATACATATACATATATGCATACATACACACATAAATCATACAAACAAACATACATACACTCATTCATACACATAAAATAAAGTAGAAAAGTTTTAAT
This sequence comes from Onychomys leucogaster, assembly GCA_949786385.1. Taxonomy (NCBI): domain Eukaryota; kingdom Metazoa; phylum Chordata; class Mammalia; order Rodentia; family Cricetidae; genus Onychomys; species Onychomys leucogaster. The sequence continues at coordinate 311,912 of CATKUP010000062.1, forward strand.
GAAAATGAAAGGTATTTAAAAATACTGTAAGATGCCAGGCGGTGGTTGTGCACACCTTTAATCCCAGCACTTGGGATGCAGAGCCAAGAGGATCTCTGTAAGTTTAAGGCCAGCCTGGGCTACCAAGTGAGTTCCAGAAAAGGCACAAAGCTACATAGAGAAACCCTGTCTTGAAAAACCAAAATAAAATAAAATAAAATAAAAATACTGTAAGAAACACACTCATGCACATTCTACAACCTACCAAAATATGTAACATGGAACAAAGCCATGGTCACAGAGAAATTTCTAGTTTGTGAAACACTATACTAAAAAATTAGACAGTAAGTTAACACACCCTGTACTTAGTAATCTGAAACATGCTATCAGATGGGTAGTATGGAAAAGCAAAGGACAACAGCACACATTAATAAAGCCACAATAGAGATATAGTGATCTTCATCTGAAAATTAAACAGCATATCCAGATACAGAGAAACAGAAAGCGATGTTCAACCCATGGCCCACCATCTACAAGCAGCCAAGAATAGCTATGAATGGTAACAAAAAATTGTAAACATACTTAAAACATTGTGTTGTTCCTGAAACTTGGCTGCATTATTCTTTTTATATGACAGAATGTGCCATATTATTAAGCTGTTGGGCAATGGGTTAATTTTTGGAAGTGCTACAAAAATCAAGAGAAATAAAAGCTTCTGAAAGCTCCATGGACAGTGAAGCTGGCCCTTTGCAAAAATATAATGAGATGAGACCATGATTATATGTTTTAATTGTTGATGACACAACTCCAGTCAACTGAGCATGTGGAATCTCAACAAAATAAATGCTTTTGGTTATCTCTGCACTATCTTGATGATTGATAGGGTGGGTCTAGCCCTCTATGGGTGACACTATTTCTAGAAAATTGGGTATGAACTTTATAAGATTTCTGGCTAATGGATGTCTAATCACATCACAAAATAATATGAAGCTTCTACAGTGATCAGAAGGACAGACATATGACAACTAATTTCAGTGGGTCAAACATGTACTAACATCAACAATATTCTACACATATTAATGCCTTCATTAAATATCATAATGCAAAAATTCCCACACAGTCAGTAAAAGAATTTCAGTTGGTAAAGATGACCCAGAGAGTTCTAAGAATAAATTTAATGTATGTACAACCATTTTATTTTCAGATAACAGAAGTACAGCACAATTTCTCTTTCTCCTCTTAAGGCAATCTCATATAAATATGATCCCAAAGTATTCAATTAAATTCATATTTTCAAGACAAAAGCATGGCAAAGGTGTGTCAGATGGCAAAAGAAACATTTGTCTTTCTGAAAACTATATTCTTGAAAAGGAAGAACAGAAATGGCTTCATACCTCAGTTGGAATTATTTTTAAAGTAGAAAGAACAATGAATATTGTAAAAAATTGTGTTAACTTTTAGAGTGATGTGGGTGTTGACTACTAGTAATATCAAAATAGCTTCAGAGTGTATTTATAAAAAAAAGGTAAAATTACATTAAAAAGATGTTTGGTAGCTGATGAATTTTTGTCAAAATCTGTTCTGTTTGTTACATATAATACATATTACAAATGCTTGCTCATTAGGGAAGAAAGGCAGGGATGGTTGCCAGGGACCTCAGCAGTTTCAGGGGTCTGAAGGATGCAATACCTGGAAGGCATAGTAACGACTCAGAGACAGTGCTTGTGCAAGCTGTCAGGTCACTTTGGGCTCCTGCAGTTGCTAAGTGGCTTCTCTGATACAGTTTCTTTGGCTTCCCTAGCTTCTTTAGCTTCTTTAGCTTCTGCTTTTGCCATGGTAACCTCAGTCTTTTATTATCATAAGTAAGGGGAACAGAAGAAAAAGGAGAAATCACCCAACACAAAATGTTCTCATGATTCCAAAGGTTATTTGTAAAAAAAATCACCAATATATTCTTCATCATCTTTTACTAAGCACAGGAACTATCCCAAACTTAACACCAAAGCAAGCATAATCTATTTTTATTATTAATGATTATACAATATTCTGAGCATTTGACCCAAAGGCTAGCAACATGAAATTTCACATAAATGGTAAAAATAAAAACAGTGGTCAATATACCAGATAGTCACTTCCTTCTCACAGCCTGCTCCAACCTCAAGACACCTGCAGCTGCCTAAGTTCTTCCTTAGCCCTCTGCAAGCACAAAGCCCCGTGACTGATGGGCCACAATGACATCAGATAAGAAATTTGCCCCTGCAAGTCAGTAACTTTTGTCTTTCTTATCCTAACAATTCCAAGGAAGACTGATCCAATCCTTTCTGGGCAGCACTTTTTAACCTAGGAACCCAATAAAATTTGCAGTAATCACTCCAACAATTGCCACATTGTCTCCATACTCCTTCAGGAGGAATAAAAACATATGTGGATAAAAGTTATCATCTTCCTTTCTTGGTGGAGACCACTATTTTCCTCCTATTCTAGGTTCCCTCATTTTCAGTTTGTCATCCCATCTATGTGTAACTCCATCCACAGTCTTCTGCCAACACCCCTTATGGTCTCAAGTTTTACTCAGTGCCCTTAGGATATCCTCAGAAACAGAATTATTCATCGTGATCAATTTAAGTCCAGTATGTTGATACACATCATACCATAGCTATAGTTGAGTACATATTTGGTACAGTTTATCCAAGCCTAAAAAGCTTCCCCAGGCTGCAGTTTCTTTCCCATGAACTACCCTAGCCTGGGTGATCCATCTCTGTATAATTTCCTGTGAAATTTACTTTACTTCTTTCCTGTATCACAGAAATCACCATTGATCTAGGAACACAGAACATGAAGTTCAGATAGAAGAAAAAGACTAGTATTACAAGAAATAGTTATACAGAGGAGGGCATGACATGTGCACACAACAAAGCATGGCCTTGGAACCCATAGGCATTTCTGCCTTGACCGTCTAAAGTTATGCTAAGCAGAAGTTTCAGAGGGAAACACACAGAGGGTTGATGGTCCACAATTTTGTGTCCCCTTTTCTCCAATCTCTGCTGACAGCGCATCAGGCATCTTACATGCCATCCCCAGCAGGTGGTAACCATGGAGATCCACAGCCTTTACTAGAGTAAATACTTCAGTTTAGTGGTGAGTCAATACAAAAACTAAAAACAGAAATATTTAACAACCATGAGTAGAAGTACAGGATTAGTCTTTGTTTAATAACCCATGCTTTTAAGTTTTAGTGACATCAACAAACAGGAAATAAGTGCATAGTCATGTAATTTTGAGGTTATTATAGTCTTAAAATGCAAGTAAAACACAGAATGTATCCTCTAAAAAATAAAAATTAAATACAACTGAGTCAGCAAAGCAGCTTTTCTCAGGAATTCTGCTTCAGTTCATGTCTTGATATCTCTTAATGATAGGCTGATGCAGAGGTCAAACCAAATAAACCTTTCCTTCTGAAGGAAACTTTATAGTATTTATCACTCAGTAGAAAAAAAAAAAACTAGAACAATGACTGACTAACTGAGTGCTAGAGAAAGGACACTCTGTGTATTTCCTAATGTACACTCTCATGCCTTTGCAGGTCAGGTCATAAAACCAAACCTTTTGTATGGGAGAAAAGAAGACCCAGCCTTTTCATATCCTCAAACCTAAAGGCTTACAAGCTTCACTGACATTATGAATAGATATCCCCAGTCACTGTGATTTAAACTAAGGTTAACACACAGCCCTACCTGGACTGAAAGTGCTTGCTGCATTAGGGAAGAAAGGCAAGGGTGATAACACTGGAGAGCCACAACTGAAATCTAATAAAAGAATACAGTTACCCTGGTGAGTCAATTCACTTAGCCCTAGAATAGAAAAAAAAATTGACAACAAATACAGAATCAGCCCCTATGTCTTTTGTCTACAAGCTGTTTCCTTTTGGAAAGTCTGCCTTCTAGATGCCCTGAGAACTACAGTTACTTGGAAATTCACCTACCAAATCTATCATTGGTGGGAAGGGGAGGATCTAAACAAAGGGCTCACAATCTGTGTGTCATGACCCATTTTGTGGGGTCAAATAATGCTTTCAGAAGGGTTCTCTGAGACTATCAACAGAAAACACAGATATTTTCATTATAACTGTAGTTAAATTATAGCTATGAAGTAGCAATGAAAATAATTTTCTGGTTGGGGGGTCCCAGTAACACAAGGAACTATATTAAATGGGCTCAGCACTGGGAAGGTTGAGAACCACTGATCTAACCTGTCAGAAGTACTACACATTCTGGCATGACTACAGAAAGGTACATGTTGACAGGAATATGGCTACTCTATCAGCAGAAATGTTTGCAAGTAAACAAAGACAAGAAAAGCAAGGCAGGCCTCATCCAACATAGAACACTTTTGGGGAAGTTTCTGCAGATAAGATTGACACAGTATCTTCCTCATTCATGATTCACTTTCTAACATGGGGCCAGGATTTGTTATGAACCTGGCAGATTCAGCCTTCTAGCTTCCCAGCTTGCCCAAAGACCCTTTATATCCAACGTCCAGATGCTGGAATTAGAAGGCAGGCATTTATGTGTGTGCTGGGGTATGTGAACTTGTCTTCACACCACTGTGGCAAGCACTTGATGAACTGATCCAGCTCTCTAGTCTTTTGTCTATTTACTAATGTTCCCCTCACTAATATTTGTCCCATTTTTAGCCTCTGTGTTGTATTTTTCCTTTTTATTTTTTCTATTTTTCTTTATTATTATATGTTTTAATTTTATGCATCAGCCATGGGTTCCCTTGTCCTCCCCCTCCCTCCCACACCCCCACATTCCCTCCTAGCCCCTCCCCTCCATTCCCATGTCCTCCAGGACCAAGACACCCCTGGAGATTCATTTAAACCTGGTGGATTCAGTACAGGCAGGTCCTGTCCCACAGACTGGGTGCCTCCCAAACAGATCAAGCTATTCAATTGTCTCACTTATCCAGAGGGCCTGATCCAGCTAGGGGCTCCACAGCCTTTGGTTCATAATTCATGTACTTCCATTCGTTTGGCTATTTGTCCCTGTGCTTTTTGCAACTTTGGATTCAACAATTCACGCTCTTGCAGACCCTCCTCCTTCTCGACAGTTGGACACCTGGAGCTCCACCTGGGGCCTGGCTGAGGATCTCTGCATCCACTTCCATCAGTTATTGGATGAGAGTTCCAAGACGACTGTTAGGGTATTTAGTCATCTGATCACCAGACTAGGTCAGATCAGGCTTTCTCTCGACCATTGCCAGTAGTCTACAGAGGATATATCATTGTGGATTTCTGGGGACCTCTCCAGCACTCTGCCTATTCCTGTTTTCATGTGGTCTTCATTTATCATGGTCTGTTATTCCTCATTCTCCCTTTCTGTTCTTGATCCATCTGGGATCTCCTACTCCCCTAAGCTTTCTTTCCCTCAAATCTTGCCCTTCATTACTCCCACTGTCCTCCAGGTTGTTCATGTAGATCTCATCCATTTCTCTGTCATTAGGTGATCCCTGGGTCCTTCCTTGGGTCCCGTTATCTAGGTAGCCCCCTGGAGTTGTGTAGCAGTCTAATCATCTTTGTTTTACATCTAGTATCCTCCCATGAGTGAGTACATACCATGTTTGTCCTTCTGAGTCTGGGTTACTTCACTCAGGATGAGTTTTTCTAGATCCATCCATTTGCCTGCAAACCTCATGATGTCATTGTTTTTCTCTGCTGAGTAGTATTCCATTGCATATATGTACCATATTATAGTGATATTTTATTTGTATTGAAATGTGATTTTATTTGTATGTCAATAAAGTTGCCTTGAGGTCAGAGCAAGCCAGAGCAGAAGCTGAGCAGTAATGGGGCATGCCTTTAATTCCAGCACTTGGGAGGCAGAGCTAGGCGGATCTCTGTGTGTTCAAGGACTCAGGCAGCATGGCAGACACACACCTTTAATCTCAATACCAACCATAGAAGACCTGGACGTCTGAACAAACAGGCAGTGATGAGGAGGTCATGTAGCTGGGTTTACCATCAATGAAAAAACAGGAGAGAAAGTTTTTAAATAGACAGGACGCACAGAAGTAGGTCTCTTGCGGAGAGGAAGAACAGCAGAAGCAGTGAAGGGCAAGGCTTTCCACTCTTGCTCTGACCTCATGGTTTTTAACTCTGTAGTTGGTTCTGTGTTTCTTATTTAACAAGCCGGATACATCTATACCATATTTTCTTTATCCATTCTTCAGTTGAAGGGCATCTAGGTTGTGTCAAGGTTCTGGCTATTACAAACAAAGCTGATATGAACATAGCTGAGCAAATGCCCTTGTGGTATAATTGAGATTTCCTTGGGTACATGCCCAAGAGTGCTACAGCTGGGGCTTATATGGATTTTCTAAGGAAGCACCATATTGATTTCCAAAGTGGCTGTACAAGCTTGCATTCCCACCAGCAGTGGAGGAGAGTTCCCCTTGCTCCACATCCTCTCCAGCATAAGCTGTCTTCTGTGCTTTTTATCTCAGCCACTCTGACAGGTGTAAGGTGGTATCTCAGAGTCATTTTGATTTGTATTTCCTGGATAATTAGGGATGTTGAGCAATTCCTTAAATGTCTTTCAGCCATTTTTACTTCTCTGTGGAGAATTCTCTGTCTAGTTCTATAGCCCATTTCTTTATTGGACTGTAGGTCATTTTGATGTCTAATTTCTTGAGTTCTTTATATATTCTGGACATTAGCCCTCTGTAAGATGTGCAGTTGGTGAAGACCTTTTCCCATTCTGTAGGCTGTTGCTTTGTCTGGTTGACCATGTCCTTTGCTCTACAAAAGCTTCTCAGTTTCAACAGGTCCCATTGATTGATTGTTTCTCTCAGTGTCTGTGCTACTGGTGTTATATTTAGAAAGTGATCTCCGGTGCCAATGCGTTCAAGAGTACTTCCTACTTTCTCTTCTATCAGGTAGCTGGATTTATGTTGAGGTCTTTGATCCACTTGCATTTAAGTTTTTGCACGGTGACAGATATGGATCTATTTGCAGCCTTCTACACCTTGACATCCAGTTATGCCAGCACCATTTGTTGAAGATGCTTTCTTTATTCCATTGTACATTTTTGTCTTCTTTGTCAAAAATTATATGTTCATAGGTATGCGGGTTAATGTCAGGGTCTTCAATTCGATTGCATTGGTCCACATGTTGGTTTTTATGCCAGTACCATGCTGTTTTTATTACAGTAGTTCTATAGTAGCAGCTTGAGGTCGGGGATTGTGATGCCTCCAGAGGTTGTTTTATTGTATAGGATTCTTTTGGCTATCCTGGGTTTTTTATTTTCCCATATGAAGTTGAGTAGCTGTGAAGAATTGTGTTGGTAATTTGATGGGAATTACGTTGAATCTGTACATTGCTTTTGGTAAGATCGCCATTTTTACTATGTTAATCCTGCCTATCCATGAGCATGGGAGATCTTTCCAGTTTCTGACATCTTCAATTTCTGTTTTCAGGGATTTAAAGTTCTTGTCATATAGGTCCTTCACATGCTTAGTTAGAGTAACCTCAAGGTATTTTATATCATTTGTGGCTATTGTAAAGGGTGATGTATCTCTGATTTCCTTCTCAGCCTGTTTGTCTACTGTATATAGGAGGGCTACTGATTTTTTTGAGTTGATCTTGTATCCTGCTTTGTTGCTGAAGGTTTTTTTTAGCTGTGTCAGTTCCTTGGTTGAATTTTTGGGGTCACTCATGTACACTAACATATCATCTCTAAATAGCGAGAACTTGACTTCTTCCTTTCCAATTTTTATCCCCTTAATCACCTTATGTTGTCTTATTACTCTGGCTAGAACTTCATGTAGTATATTGAATAAGTAGGGGGAGAGGGGACAGCCTTGCCTTGTTCCTGATTTTGGTGGTATTTTTTGAGTTTCTCTCCATTTAATTTGATGTTGGCTGTTGGCTTGCTGTAGATTGCCTTTATTATGTTTAGGTATGTTCCCTGTATTCCTGATCGCTCCAGGAAGGTGTGTTGGATTTTGTCAAATGCCTTTTCTGCATCTAGTGAGATGATCATGTGGTTTTTTTCTTCAAGTTTGTTTATATGGTGTATTAGATTGACAGAGTTTCCTATGTTGAACCACCCTTGCATCCCTGATATGAAGCCTACTTGATCATGGTGGATAATTGTTTTGATGTGTTCTGGGAGTCTGTTTGCCAGAATTTCATTGAGTATTTTTGCGTCAATGTTCATGGGGGAGATCGGTCTGTATTTCTCTTTCTTTGTTGCATCTTTGTTTGGTTTAGGAATCAGGGTAATTGTAGCCTCATAGAAGGAGTTTGGTAATATACCTTCTGCTTCTATTGTGTGGAACAATTTAAAGAGTATTGGTTTTAAGTCTTCTTTGAATATCTGGTAGAATTCTGCAGTGAAACCATGTGGTTCTTGGCTTTTTTTGGTTGGGAGACTTTTAATGACTGATTCTATTTCCTTAGGGGTTATTGGATTATTTAAATGGTTTATCTGGTCTTGATTTAACTTAGGTATGTGGTACCTATCCTGAAAATTATCCATTTCTTTTAGATTTTCCAGTTTTTTGGAGAACAGGTTTTTGAAGTATGACCTGATGATTCTCTGGATTTCCTTATTGTCTGTTGTTATGTCCCCCTTTTCAATTCTGACTTTCTTAATTTGGATGATCTCTCTCGTCTGTTGGTTATTTTGGATAAGGGGTTGTCTATCTTGTTGATCTTCTCAAAGAACCAACTCTTTGTTTCATTAATCCTTTGTATTGTTCTCTTTATTTCTATATTATTGATTTCAGCTTTCAATTTGATAATTTCCTGGCGTCTGTTCCTCCTGGGAGACTTTGCTTCTTCCTGTTCAAGGGCTTTCAGTTGTGTTGTCAAGTCACTAGTGTGAGATTTCTCCAACTTCTTTATGTGGGCATTCAGATTTAGGGAGCCTCTCTCTGGTCCAGATGGAAGCTCTGGGCCAGATGGGAACGCTGGTCCAGATGAGAGTGCTGGCCAGATATGAGCTAGGGGGCTGGACTCTGCGTCTCAGGAAGTCCCTGGAGTCTTCTTATCATGATGTGAGCTCCTCTTGTCCAGATGGGAGTTCAAGGACAGGATGTAAGCTCTGGGCTAGATGGGAGCACTGGTCCAGATGAGAATGCTGGCCGGATAGGAGCTGGGGGCTGGTCTCTGAGTCTCGGGAAGTCCCTGGGGTCTCCTTATTTTGTCCAGATGGGAGCTCCTCTTGTCCAGATGGGAGTTCCTCTGGTCTCTGGTCCAGATTGGAGTTCCAGGGCAGGATGGAAGCTTTGGGCTGGTCTCTGTTTCTCAGGAAGTGGCTGGGGTCTCCGGCAGATAGGTGTGGGGGCAGGTTGTGGAGACTGCAGTGTCTGCCTGCAGCCTTGGACAAGGGGAACCTTCCCACAGGGCCTGCTGATTGGCTGGAAACTGGGCCACGTTAGTCAGGTCCTCCCAGTATGTCCTGTGTCCAGCAGTGGGACCTAGGCACAGTTGCCTCTCTGGCTATAATCTCAGGCCTGTATTTTTCTTGAAAAATCAAGTGTATGACCACATACAATCCAAACTGAAAAGATGATTAGATGTGGATTTTACAACTCCCTAACAAAAACATACACTTGTGGAGAAGTGACAAGACAAAGGAATCAAACATGCATTCTCTGCAAGGACAATATGCTCTCATGCTCCTAACTGCTGAGCCACCTTGACAACCATTGCTTTGTGTATTTTTCTTGCTTTGTTGTTGAGACAAGTGTTTCATCATGCTTCAGTGACAGTCCTGAAACTCCATGTAAAATGGGGTTGACCTCAAAGATCTGCCTGCCTCTGCCTCCCAGTGCTAGGATTAAAGATGTGTATCAATTCTCATTACTGGTTTTTTGTTTGTTTTTCAATCTAGTTCCTCTCTTGCCTTCTCAGGCATTTACTCCACTAAGCTTTTTTTATTACTTCATTATTTCTTCCTTTGCTATAATACTTTTGAAATCCATGGCTTGTCCTTCTCACAAGATCCTTTCTTTGCTAGAGTTACTGGAGGTATATTTCATGTTTATTTGCATGGAATAATTAAATGTCTAGTCTGTTTTTATTTTTTTATTATATCATCCCTCTTTGCCTCCTGCATTGTTCTATGTACAGTGACTCCAAGAAAAGCTGTACAAAACAGCCTCTAGCCTAGCAAAACAAACAAAAAAAAGGAAAATTCAAAGATATATACATCTGGACAGATGTATGAATCTTCTAACTCAGAAACAGACAACATATGAATGGACAAACAAGATGACACCTCTGCAAGTCTGTTATATTTCATTAGTCAACTTAATCATAATGAAATGGCTGGAAATCCCAAGAATTCAAGCTGGTTTCTACAATGATCCATGACCATAAGAGGATTCAAAAAAACAGATCAAATAGTAAATAAGTAAAAAAAACAAACAAACAAAAGAAAATGTTATGAAAATCATCCATGAAAAGTTGAACTCCTGCAGGAAAATAAAGTAAAATGGGAAACAAGGATGGACATCATAGAACAGGAACAGTCAAGAAATCAAACACCCAGGACAAGCATCATCAATAATCTAAATCAACCAGAAAGAAAAGAATTGTCAGGGAGTGAAGATGGGCTAAAGATACCAATAAGGAAACAATATGTAAGCATTACTACAACTTTCAAGAACTCTGGGACAAGATCACAAGAACAAGACAAGACCATGTGGTAAAACAAGAAGACAGAAACTGACAAGACAGAAAATAAATGGAATTATTGCCCCAAACTCCTCAAATACAAGAAAGTGTGTACACAAGCAAACACAGGAAACACCTAGAATCCCATGAAAGACCATTGTGATATCAGGTAAGCCAAATTGTATTCTCTCCTACATAACCAGATCCTGCTTTCAGAAAAAAGTAGTTCCCCCAATTAAGCAGATATAGCCAATCTAAATTTTCCTAGCTCCTCTCAAGAATTCTCAAACTGGTTCTAGATGAGTTCTCCTGTCAAACAACAATCTGTTTTCCTGCCTATTCCCTATTCCTAAGGGTGTGGTCTTTCCCAAGATAAAAAAAATTCTAAACTCCTTAACTGACCTCTGTCCCAGTTCTATTTGTCCAACATATTTCAAATCAACTTCAGACTATTCTGGCAACTCTAGTGTTTGCTCCTGCTGTGATTTCAGAATCTACACCCTGGTTCAGCCTTAGAGACTTCACTAGCCTCAGAGAGTTCCACAGATCCTGGACATTAACTAACACAGCATGCTCTTCCCAATCTTGAACAATAACCCAGTTTTCCTGGGTACTATGGGAGTTTGAATATAACTGGCTGTTATAATCTCATATGGTCTACCACTATTAGGAGGTGTGACTCTGGAGTACATATGGCCTTGTTGAAGAAAGTATTTCACTGTGAGGGCAGACTTTGGGGTCTCATATATGCCCAAGCCATCATGCTCAGTACATCAGTCCATGTCCTGTAGAAGCATTATCAGCTTCAGCACCATGCCTAATTACATGCCACCATGCTCCCCATCATGTGAACTGAACCTCTGAAACTATAAGCCATCATCTCAATTAAGTGTTTTCTTAAGAATTGCCATGGTCATGGTATCTCTTCACATCAGTAGAAACCCTAAACTAAGGTAAAGTTGGTACCAGGGACTGGGATATTGTTGGGATAGACCTGATCATATTTTTGTTTGGAGGAATTTGAACTTTTGTGCTTTGGGTTATAAAGGCAATAGAATGCTTTACATGATACCTAATGGGGCATACTCATAGGAGCATGGAAGACAGATTACTAAGAGTTATTGTAATTGTTCAGGAATCACTCAAGAGTCCCACATAAGAAGAATTTTAGTATGATTGTTTTTGTGATATTTTGATGAAGAAAGTGGCTGTATTTTCCATTGTCCAAAGAGTCATCCTGAGGCTAAACTATAGAGTTCTGGGTTAATTCTTTGGCAGAGGAAATCATACAACAGCCTAGTATAGACTCTGTCATGTTGTTATTAGTGGAAACTCTAGATTTATAACATAAAGGAGCAAGCTGAGCATGACAAATTACGAACTGTAAGTTTTAAGGCAAAATAGAACACCAGGAAGTGGAATGGAGGTAAGTACTATGTTCGAGAAGATAAACAGATTAAAATTTGAGTAAAGGGAATGGTGACCTCAGGGAAAGATCTCACCCAGCTAAGTTTCTGGGAAGATTGTTAGAGTCCTGGAGAAGTCCCATAAAAGATCGTCATCCATGTATGATGATTACATCCAAGTAATCAGCAAGAGCATTTATTATTCCAGCATGCTGGAGCCTGCTCTCCCACATAAAGGTAAAATGGTGAAGACACTGAGAAATATGTATGAGCTCCTTTTAAGCATAGCCAAGGGGAAGACCAAAGTTTGGTAGGTCATTTTAGATATAATTGGCTCAAGCAAGTTACAATATGTTCTAATTGGCCAGGCCTAGTCAGGGACTAGTGAGCATACAGTTTCCTATCTTTGAGCAGTCCTGGACAAGTTTCAGGATGTGTCCTTGAGCTTCTGTGGAGACTGGCTCTCCTTGCACATACTGACTGTGACTCAGTGGCCCAGGCTTGGTGTGCCCTATCTCACTTGTCCCTGCTGTCAGGGGTACCAGTGATTAATTGTCCTTTGTTTGTGGCTTTTAGAAACTGCCTGTTCAGTTTCATAACACAAGGGCCAAGGCGTGATCTCTGAGAGAAGACTGGTCAGACTGTTATTGCTTCTGCTCAGTCCTTTCAGTAAAGATGTACTTTAGTGTGGAGGCAATGTTCCAGCCCCAGCAAGCAGCAGAACTTTGGTAATGTGTTTCAGGCTTTAAGGTTAAGGATAGAAGAAACAGGTTATGGAATTTGCCTCTGTGATTAAGAAAAGCCACTGAGTCCAGGAATGTGTCTGCAGTATCCCTAAATGGAAGCCTAAAAAGCCATTGCTTAAAGCTGTGAAGTTGAAGCCTGGGTTACTTTGGAGACTCCAAGATGTTGGAGATTCCACAGTCATGGAATATCTGTCAAGAAGAGGCTGCTAACAGGAAGTGAAAATAACCATAGAGAAAGAAGTGGGTTGTGGTTAACAGAGCTTAACAAAGGTGGAGACCTGAAGCGTGTTTTGACATTTGATGTGAAGATGCCAAGACTGTAGTTTGCCCCACTGAGTTTTAATCTTGCTTTGGCCCACTATTTCCTCACTATCCTTCCTTCCCTACATTTTGGAATAATAATGTATATCCTGAGCTATTATATTAGAATTGTGGGGCTAGAGAGAGGGCTCAGAGGTTGAAAGCACTGACTGATCTTCCAGAGGTCCTGAGTTCAGGTCCCAGCAACCACATGGTGGCTCACAACCATCTGTAATGAGATCTGGTGCCCTCTTCTGGCCTGCAGGCAGAACACTGCATACATAATAAATACATTTTAAAAAAAGAAAAAAAAAGAAGTGTGTGACCTGTTTTTTGATTTTGACTTTATAGTGGATTACAGCTAAAAGATTGCTTGAATCTCAGAAGAGACTTTGAACTCTGGAGTTTAAAACAATTTTGGGACTATGGCATACTATGGGGACTTTTGAAGTTGGACTAAATGCAATTTGTATTATGATACTGTTAAAAGATTGTGAGGTTCAGGAAGTTGGATGTGGTAGGTTGAATGTAATTGACCCCTATAATCTCATTGTGAGTGGCACTGTTAGGAGGTGTAGCTTTGTGGGAGTGGGTATGGCCTTGTCAGAGGAAGTGTATAACTGTGGGGACTAACTTTGTGGTTACCTGTGCTTGAGACCAGTCCTACTACCTTCCTGCTGCCTGCCAGATTTAGCACTCTGCGCTTTAGCATCATGCCTTCCTGCATGTAGCCATGCTCTCCACCATGGTTATATGGAGTGAACCTCTGAAACTATACGCAAGCCATGCCAATAGACTATTTTCCTTTATCAGAGTTGTCATGGTGATTGTGTCTCTTCCAACTCGCTGAACTTATAGTTATTGAGGGTGCTTATAGAAACATGGGTTAGGGGTTACTTGCTGGAGCAGAAAAGACTCAAAGGCATCTGTGTCACCAAAGACCATCCCAGAAGAGTGACAGCTCACAAAACCTAGGAACCTGCAGTACACTGCACAGAATATAGGCAGCTCACCAGGTTGGACAGTGACCTTTCCAAGTGATTCATTAGGATTAAAATTCTTCCAGGCATTTCAGCTAGTTTCTGTTTCTTCCAGAGAGCTCAGCTTGCCTAAGAATCATCTTTATAGCTTGGCTTGCCTGAGAGTGACTATATCAGCAATCTTTTTGTGATTACTCTGGGATGGAGGGACCCTGTGAATCCCTTCAGTTTTAGGGACACTCTGAAGCTATTTTTGAGTTGTTTACCTTCTGTCTTAAGGACCTTCCCTACAGGATGGAATGTTTCAGTCTTAGAGGCAACTGCTACACAACATTGCACTACCTCCTCTGGCTCTTTGCATTCTTTCTACCCTCTTTCTAAAATGGTACCTGCACCTCAGAATGGGTGACTATAGATGTCCACCTATGGCTAAGAATTAGGCCAACATGATTCTACCAACCATTATTAGTTCAATTAGGCCAACATGATCCTACCAACCATTACTAGTACTCAAGAGTTTCATACATTAGGAGTTGAGGATGACAACAATTTTGACAGAATCAAATAACCATTCTTGATAAAAGTCCTGAGGTATCATGGATACAAGGGATATACCTAAACACAATGAAGGAAATTTATGATGAAACCAATTTACAGCAAGCCCATAGCTAACATCAACTTAAGTGGAGAGAAACTCAAAACAATTCCACTAGAATCAGGAACAAGACAAGACTGTCCATTCTCTCCATATCTATGCAATACAGTACTTGGCATTCTAGCTAGAGTGATAAGACAACTGAATGAGATCAAGGTGTAAATAGAAAAGAAAGAAGTCACTTGTCCCTAAAACTCCACCAGGAAAATTCCACAGCTGATAAGTATTTTCAGGAAAGTAGCTGGATATAAAATTAATTCACGAAACCCAACAGCCTTCCTATATACAAATGACAAACTAAGAATAACTCAAGGAAACAAAACCTTTCTAAATATCCTTGAAAAAAATGTTAGAATAACTCTAACCAAACAAGTCAAAGAATTGTTGACATTATAGAAATAAATTGAAGATGATATCAGAATATGGAATGATATTCTGTGTACCTGGGTTAATACAGAAGGATTAATATAGTGAAAATGATCAGCCCAATAAAACCTATACACTCAACACAATCAGGATAAATTACCAAAAATGTTCATGGAAATTGAAGAACAATTTTAAGTTTTACATGGACACATGCAAAACCCAGACAGCCAAATCTGAATTATAAAACAACTTATCACCATCACCATCACCATGTCACACTGTACTAGAGAGCTAGAGTAAAAAATCAGAGTGTTACTGGCTTAAAACCAGACATGTTCATCAATGGAATTGAAATGAAGCCCTAGACATAAGTTCACACTTGTTGAAACCTTTTTTTAAAAGAAAGAAGCCAAAAATATATACGGGAAAAATGGTAGCATCTTCAACAAACTTCAGGACTTCATCAAGAATAGTGAAAATAGATCCATATTTTTAAAACTGCTCAAAACTAAGCTCCATATGGATGAAGGCCAGAGACTGAACCTGATAGAAGAGTAAGTGGGGAATAGCCTTGATTTCATTGACACAGGAGACAAACCTCCTGAACAGAACACCAGTAGCACAGATACTAAGATTGATGATTAATAGATGAGACCTCATGAAACTGAAAAGCTTCCATATGGAGAAGAACACCATCAATAGAACAAAAATGGAAGCCTACAGAATGGGAAAAATTTTTACCTATTACATATCCAATAGAGTGATAATATCTAAAATATATAACAAAGAAAAAACACTAGGCATCAAGAAATAAATAATTCAATTAAAAAATTTATTCTTTCATCTATTACACCCCGAGAGTAGTTTCCCCTCCCTCCTCTCCTCTGCATCTCCTGAAACATCCCTTCCTCCTCAGATATACTCCTGCTCTGTCTGAAAAAATGCAGACTTCTCAGGAATATCAACAAAATGCAGCATATCAAGTTTCAGTAAGACTAGGCACATACCATCACACCAAGCCTTGATAAGGCAAACCAGAAAGAGAAAAGGATCCCCAAAGCCAGTAAAATTAGTCAGAGTCTGTTCCAACTGTTAGAAATACCACAAGAACACCAAGCTATATAACCCTAGCATATATGTAAAGGATCTAGGTCAGACACATGCAGGCTCTATAGAGTTGGTTGAGTATCTGTGAGCCCCTATGAGGCCTGGTTTGTTGGTTCTGTGGGCCATTTTCTTGTGGAGCTCTTGACCCCTTTGGCTTGTATAATACTTCCTCATGATCTTTTGAAGGATTCCCTGAGGTCCACCTATCATTTGGCTGTGGGTCTGTTCCTCTGCTCCCATCAGTTGCTAGATGAAATGGAGACATTTTCTTAATAAAGGTTTTCTCCTCTCAGATGTCTTCAGTTTGTTTCAAGTTGAAATAATATAGATGCCCAAGCAAATATAAAAATTTGGGAAACAACACTAAAGAGACTATGATAATTAGAGATGTAAATGAAAACTCTTAATTTTCATTCTTAAATTGAAGTATCATAAATAAGGTTTTGTTTGCTATGTTAAGTAACTATTTTCTCTTTTGTAAAAAGCTAAATAGTTGTTCAGAATGACAGCTTTATCTCAGAACAATGTTAGAGACTGATCTAAAGTGTTTGTTCTGGAATGTCCTCAAAATTCACCAAATCTGCAGGTATATACAGAGATTCTTCTAGGAATTTTGCCAATTCTAGTTTTTATTTTAAATAGAGGACTGTGGCCAGACATGTACCTGAGATAATAGAATGCATCACTTCAGGACCCAGAGGAATAGGCCTGAGGAATACATTTAAAAGTTTAAGGCAGAAAACACTATCAGAAGAAGAACCATGTTGGGGAGGAGATAATAGACACTGTCTCATGAGAGAAAATGGCCCAGGTCACCTCTGCTTGTCTTAGAACTGCTTTCCTCTGGATGGATTTTAATGTCAAGCTGACAGTCACTATCAGGGACTGGCATCCCCTAGTTGGGGTCTTCTGATTGAAAAAAATATGACCTAGAAAAGACCAGTATAGTTTTAATATAGAGTTCTGGTGAAGAGCAAACTGAATGTATCTTCTTTCTTAAGGTCTTTGGAGGCTAATAGTAACTGACTTGAAAATGTGTGTTTAGTCTCTTGGTCTTTGTTAATTTTGTTAATAAGCTTCACTTATTGAGTGGACCAAGTGCCTTTGTTTGGGTTTCTATTGCTAATAGGAGACATCATGACCCCTGAAACTTTTAGAAAGGAAATCATTTCATTGGAGCTAGCTTACTGTTTCTGAGGTTTAGTCAATTGTCATCATGGTGGGAAACTTGGTGGCACAAAGGCAGACATGGTGCTAGAGATGTAGCTGGGTGTTATACATTTCAACACAGCAGGAAGTGACAGTGATACCCTGGCCAGGCTTGAGAGATCCTGAGACCTCAAAGCCCACCCCCTAGTGACATACATACTCCAACAAGGTCACACCTCCTCATAGTGCCACTCCTCATTGGGCTATGGGGACCATTATTATTCAGACTACCTCACTAGTCATACAAAAACAACAACAAAAAGTATGACATTCTGTAATGCTAAACTATAAAAATATCAAGAAAATATATACGATTCTGAGTCTTTCTACTGGCTCTATTTATGATTTAAAGTTTTATTTTGATACTAAAAGAGCCTCCATTCAAGAATTGTGGTTTTTAAGGCTTAAACTTAACAGGAATTATCTTACCTGTTTCTGTTGCTGAGACGAAACACCATGACCAAAAAGAAGTTGGAATGAAATGGTTTATTTGGTATGATAATTTGAATGTAATTGGCCTCCATGATCTCACAGGAGTGGTACTATTAGGAGGTGTGGCCTTTTTGGAGGAAATGTGTCAATATGGGAGCAGGCTTTGAGGTTTCCTATGCTCAAAGTATGCCCACTAACACAGACCACTTCCTGTAGCCTGTGGGTCAAGATGTAGGAGTCTCAACTCCTTCTCCATCACAATGTCTGGAGGTGTCTGCCTGCACACCATCAAATTACACCATGATGAGAATTAACTAAAGCTCTGAAACTGTAAGCTACCCCAATTACATTTTTTTCCCTTTATACGAGTTACCATGTTTATGGTGTCTCTTCACAGCAGGAGCAACCCTAATTAAGACATTTGGCTTACACTTCCACTGTTCATCACTGAAGCAAGTCATCACAGAAACTACAATCTGAAGTCAGGAGCTGGTGTAGAGGCCAGAGAGGAGACATATTTACTGAATTGCTTACCCTGACTGCTCAGCCTGATTTCTTATAGAAATCAGGATCACAAATCCAGCACAGTATCACCCCCCCACTCCCATGGACTGGGTCCTTTCTCATTGATAACAAGTGGAGAAAATGTCTTACAGCTAATCTCATGGAGACATTTCCTCAACTGATCACCTTTCTCTCTGATGACTTTAGCCTGTGTCAAATTGATGTACAAAGCCAGCCAGTATAGAGATAAAAGTAATCTTATAAAAGCTACTAATTTGTAAACTATTGAAGATAATTTAAAAAAGTAATTGTTAGGTCACCTTATAAATGTTAAAATTCTTTTTGTGCTCAGTACTAGTCATGTTAAGTACTAATGTAATTCATTTATATGGGTAAGCGTTATTTAGCCCTCTGTCAATATTTTCAAGGTTAATTGTGAAACAACTAAAAAAACAAATAAATTTTATTAAAATCATTTAATAGATAGCCCTGAAATTTCTTTAGAGATCTGCTAAATTTGGCATTTAAAATGTTTGATTCACAAAGGGCTTCCCATGATAGAGGCAGCCACACTCAAAGTCTTCTCCAAAGAAGATGACACTGCCTGGACTGTGGTAACATTAACTATTGGGAAACATTTCTCCAAACCTTGCCAACTGCCAAGACCCAGGTTGAACTGTGGACAAGCCAGACATTGGAAAAATGACTGCACCTCTTACCTTGTCAAGATAGGACAATATCTCAAGTTCCCCACCCACAGGATAGTCTATTGGTGCCTCTGAGTATTGCAGCTGAAGGCTAATGCTGCTCAGTACGTCAGGAAAAGACAATGCTATCCTTTATGGACACTGAAGGATGATGTCACTCTGCCTCCAACAAAACCACCAGCATCTCCACAGAAAAGCCTAGGGCAACCATTCAGGTAGCAGATAAGTATCTGTTATTCCTTTAGCAAAAGACCTGAATATGTGTGCAGAACACAAATAGCCAAATGAATGGAAGCATATGAATTATGAACCAAAAGCTGTGGAGCCCCCAGCTGGATCAGGCCCTCTGGATAAGTGAGACAATTGAATAGCTTGAACTGTTTGGGAGACATCCAGGCAGTGGGACCCGGACCTGTCCTTAGCGCATCAGCTGGCTGTTTGGAACCTTGGAGCTTATGCAGGGACACTTTGTTCAGCCTGGACAGAGTGAACTGCACCTGTCTGTACTGAATCCACTAGGTTGAATAAAATCCCCTTCAACACAGAGGAGTCTTGGCCCTGGAGGAGATAGAAATGGAGGGTAGGGGTTGGGGGGAAGTTAGAGGCAGGGGCTGGAGAGGGAGGAGAAGGTAACCTATGGCTGATATCTAAAATTAACCCCAAATATAATAAATACAATTTGAAAATATAATTATATATATATTCATTAGATCTTACAACATAAATGCCATTAATTGAAAGTTAAATTGGTAATATCTTAGTGCTAGTTAAAGTGAAAGTTAAAAGACAGAATTTATACATATGGTTTAATGCTGATTTTCCATATAGACAATTATAAATGACACCTTTTTCTAAGATTATGATGTAATTATATTTCACCTTCACCTTCCTTCTTCAAACTGTCCTAAGGGCCCCATCTGCTATTCTTCAAATGGATGAACACTTCTTTCATTGTTATTTAATGCATGTATGAATGTATGGCTGGATCAGTGGATGCACGGATGCATGCATTTATATATAAAAAGCCAGCTCAGTTTGTATGATGTTACTTGTATGTAGATATTCAGGGTTGACTATTTGGCACTGGACAACTAATGGTGAGCACTTTCCTAGGGAATATCACCTATCCCATTCTCAGCTTTCTTCAGTTGCATGTAGGGTTGAGACCATATGGGCTTAATCTCATCGGGTTTGGCATGTCCATTGGTGTTGTCCATGTTCAACTCATTACTGGTAATTCATATTGGTGAGATTTTGTGGGTGTAGTTTCTGATGTTATTAGGAGACAGTCTCAACAAACTCCCTGGCCCTTACCCCTCTTCTAAATATCACCAAAACAGATGGGAAGGTGCTTTATAGATGTATCAGCTGGGATGGAATCCAAAACTATAATTTGATTGTTTTGAGTTTTCTGCAGTTTCCTTCTGGAAAAAAAGAACATTACTTGATGAGATGTAAAGATTGCATTTGTCTATGCTTATAAGGAAATGGTAAAACATTGTTTTCAAGAAGTATGCTGGTTTAGTAAATTAATGGAGGATTCCTCTAATAACCATAATTTCACTAGCACTTGGTAGCAGGCAAGGTTTAGGTACCAGTATTCCTGTTGGTAAGCAAGTCTTAAGCTCAATGAGAGAGCTATTGTTTTCCCATGAGATGTGTGGTCAGCTATTGTTTCTATGGTGTAATCATACCATGTAGTTACTGACATAGTTCTTAGGCATCATAGCTGGGTAGCACTGTTAGTTGTCTCCCTTTGGAAGCTTGCATGGCACCTTCTGGAACCTGAAAGCTAGCCCTCCTGGATGAGGCATTTAGTTCAGATCTGACTCAGTGTTCTCTAAGGCCCTTGTCTCAAGTGCATGGTGTCTTCAGCAATAGGGACTTACCTTCCACCTCTGGGAGTAACCAAGGGCAACAGCAACAGGCTGTGTGTTTTGTGAGTCTCTTGGTCATCCCTGGCCAAAAACTCTAAAAAAGACTTCTTATGTATGATATTGGGGTTTCTGTTAGGTAACTTTGGTTCCTGGAGCAACCACCATAAGCACATAAAAGAAGTGTCAATAAAACTATGTATGTGTTCTTTTATACTGAATTATATGCATTATAGTCTTTCTGTTTTTATGTAAATTGAGAGCCTCCAAGAGAGGTAACTGCCGCAGACCACCCGGAGGGAGACCACCACTGTGGGAGAACCAGGGAGAAGGCTCAAGGAGAAGTCAGGAATCGGCAAGGAGATTGACAGACAGACACATATGTTGATGTGCTGCTGCAATTTTACTTCTGTATAGGCAATGCTTATATACTTTTACAATCAAGGAACTTGGCAGGGGGTTACATCAGACCATTATTTTTTTACAATTACTCAGAATCAGCAAGAAACAATAACAAGAGACATCCATATCTATTTTTGTGTATCACTTCCGCAGCGGGAGTTCATTGTGGCTATTGTCTGAGGGCATGATCTCAGAATTTTGTGAAATCTGTCTCGCGCCAGTGACCACATCTGTGGGGAGCCAAATTCTTACCAGCCTGGGTTATACATTTTCGGGGGTCCACCTAGGGGCTGTCCACCAGCTCCCTCCTAAAAAGTACTGTGTATACCCCCCGGGAAGTGTGTGCTGGGGAATTTTCTCTAACTTTTTTTCTCTAGAAGGGTCTGGCATGCTATGTTTATTCCCTCGTAACATTTTTATTTTTACTTTAGTTTTGGGCTCTCTGGCTGTGTTTCTGACAAGAGCTCGCGCTGCTCTACTCTAAACAGGAACGACCCCAGAGATGTATTTGAGGAAGTCTTTTGAGCTTCCTTATACACTGGTCTAATAAATGGAGGTGCTCCGGGTACAGGTGACCTGGGTTAGTCATGTTGGTGCCGACCTGTACTGGTCATGTTGTTAACTGGAGAACACACAGATAAGACATACAGAGAAAGATCATGATTAGTGCCAACAAGGACTGTCGTCAAGGCCATTTCGTTCTCCAGGGCTTCCTGGGATCCTCAGGCTGCATGACGATCGCTGATTGTGGGGGAACCGCTTGAGGCCACGCTCCAGGAAGCTCTAACCTCAACCCTTCAGCTGCTGGGCCCCAGCACAGCGGCATACTTGCTACAGCTACACAGGTGTCACAGCTGTGGGCGTAGCAGGTAACATGTGATATTTATCTTTGTGGGTCTTGAGTTAACTCACTTGGTGTGATCCTTTGTAATTCTGTCCATTTGCCTGGAAAAAAATCATGACTTTATTCTTTTTCACAACTGAGTAATATTCCATAGTATGGATGTACCAAATTTTCATGAGCTGTTCCATGGTTGTAGGACATTTACATTATTTTCATTTCTTGGCTGTTGTGAAGAGAGCACCAATGACCATGACTGAATAATTATCTGTGGAGTAAGATGATATATATATATATCCTTTGGGCATATGCCAAGAAGTATTACAGCTGCATGATATAGTAGATTTATTTTTAGTGTTTGAGAATGCTTCACACTGACCTCATAATGATGCACCAATTTGCAGTCCTATCAGCAGTGAGGAGGGATTACCTTTTCCCACATGCCCTACAGTATTTGTTATCAATTGTTTTGTTGTTCGTTGCCTTTATGCTGGGGTAAGATGAAATCTCAAAGTTGTTTTGATTTGCATTTCCCTAATTACTGAGGACAGTGAACAGTTTTTGTGTGTGTGTGATATTTCTGAGTCTTTCTTTTTCTTTCTTTCTTTCTTTCTTTCTTTCTTTCTTTTCTTCTTTCTTTTGTTTGCTTGTTTGTTTGTTTGTTTGTTTGTTTTTGAGAACTCCCTATTCAGAGGTCAGGGTCCCTTTTTTTGAATAGGTCATTTGTTTCTTTGACTTTTTTGAGTTTATGTACATTCCAGTTAGTAATCCTCTGTCAGATATATAGCTGGCAAAGATTCTCTTCCATTATGTGGCTCTCTACTCGGCTGATGGTTTCTTTAGCTATGCAGAAGATTTGTAGTATTTTTTTCATTTGTGTTGTTTTGAGACGGTTTCTCTGTGTAGTCCTCGCTGTCTTGGAATTAGCTCTGTAGACCAGGGTTGATTCGAACTCACAGAGATCTGCCTACCTTTTCCTCCAAGTGCTGAAGTTTTGTAGTTTTATGAAGTTTCCACTCTGAGTTGCTGACTTTAATTCTTGGGCATGGAGTCATGTCAGGAAATCCTTTCCTACACCTGTGTTGTGTAGTTTATTGCATGCGTTTTGTTATTGCAGATTCTGTGTATCAGGTTCCATGTTGAGGTCTTTGCTCCATTACAAGGTAATAGACCTGAATATAATTTATTTCTCCCGAAAGTGGACATCCAGTTTTCCAGCACCATTTGTTGAAGATGTTTCCTTTTCCCCTACCATATGATTTTTGGTGTCTCCAGTCAAATTAAGTGGCTAACATTACATGTGCTCACATTTGCATCTTCTGTTTTGTTTCATTGCTCTATTGTGTATAGTTTTGTGTCAGGACCATATTGATTTTATTACTATGACTGTAATACAGTTTAAGATCAGTTATTGTAATCACTCCAGAATTGTTCTTTTTGCTCAGGATTATTTGGGTTATCTGTAATCTTTTGTGGTTCCATGTGAATTTAAAATAGCTTTTCTATTTCTGTGAAGAATGAAATGGGGATTTTGATTGATATTGTACATAATCTTTAAATAGCTTTTGATGGAGTGGTCATCTCCATTATTAATTAATTAAACCATTAATTATAATTATTTTATTATAATCAATATATTTATGTTACAAGTAAATTAGAAGTTAATTGATTAAACATTAATTTTCCCAATCCTTGAGTATTTGGCTGTCTTTTCACTTTCTGCTGTTCTTATTATTATCTCTTCAGGCTTTAAAGTTTTCACTATAGAGGTTCCTCACTTCCTTTCTTAAGTTTATTCTTTGATATTTTATTTCCATGGAGGCTGTTGTGATAAAAGTGTGTTCATAGTCTCCTTTTGTGTATGGTGTATAGAAAACATGGATTTTCTGTATGATGCCACATTGTTGAATTTTTAAAATAATTTTGAAAAATTTTTTGGTAGAATTCTTTTTAATCTGTGGTGTATAGTGTGCCAGCTATAAAGAGGATTAGATTAACTTCTTTGCCTCTTTGTATCACTTTAATTTCCTTTTTTGTCTTATTGCTCCAGCTTGGAGCACAATATTGAAAAAGAATGGGAATAGTGAGTTTCCTCACCTTTCACCTGCATTCAGTGGGATTGGTTGAAGCATTTTATCTATTCAGGATAATGTTGACTGTGGGCTTCTTTTATACAGCTTTTAGTGATTCAGTTAATTTGGGTCTTCCTTTTTTTGGTTAATTGGGCCAAGGATCTTTCAATCTTGTTCAACTTCTCAAAGAACTCTAAGATTTGTTGAGAGTTTTTATTGTTTACTTCATTTCTGTTTCATTGATTTCTTTTTTTAAATATATTTATTAAAAATTTTTTTCATTTTACATACCAACCCGGTTCCCCCTCCCTCCCCTTCTCCCACCTCCTCACCTCCCTCCCACTCTACCCCTATCCATGCCTCAGAGTGGGTAAGGCCTCCCATGGTAGTCAACCAAGTCTGGCATGCCGAGTTGAGCCTAACCCCTCCCCATTGTATCAAGGCTGAACAAGGTATCCCACCACAGGGAATGGGCTCCAAAAGAGTCAGTTCATGCACCTGGGATAAGTCCTGTTCCTGCTGCCAGGGACCCCACAAACAGATCAAGCTACACAACTCTCGCCCACATTCAGCGCACCTACTTCGGTCCCATGCAGTTTCCTCAGCTGTCAGTCCAGAGTCCATGAGCTCCAACTAGCACCAGTCAGCTGTCTCTGTGGGTTTTCCCATCATAGCCTTGAACCCACTTCTTATTATTTTTACAATGCCGAATGCCATTTATTAAAGGAGGGAGCAGGTCTTAAATACAGGCTTACAGCACAATGCAAGAACCCCAGAGGGCAGAAGTTTGCTTCTGATTTTTTTTGAGCTGAGGATCGAATCCCGGGCCTTGTGCTTGCTAGGCACGCACTCTATATACATTGAGCTAACTGCCCAACCCTGCTTCTGATGTTTTACAATCTTACATCAAAGCTGGTAACGCCCAATGTCCTGGATACACAGACAAGGAGCTTCCCTTAAGCATTCAAGAGGGTGGAGTCTCACAGGGAATTAGCATAAGTAGGATATCCAGGTCAAGGTTGGCAAGCAATGCAACAGTTTCCCAAAACGGGGGCCAGGGACTTACAGGTCCCCTCCCCCTTTACTAAAAAATGAGCTTCGGATTTAGGTTGTGTGGAACGTCAGCAGGTCACCTTACCCATCATGGAGACACCTGTCCGGGCCACACAGGCGTTCTGTCTTAGGTTGTTGAGCACCCCCCAGGCATTACCCATCTCTGAATACTCATTATCATACAGGCTCTATCATGTGAGAGCTGCAGAGTTAACTGTTGCCAGAGATCTTTAAGTGGTGCTGGGCTTGCGATCTGTGTGTTCGACACAGAAAAGACCAACAGAATTCTTATCCCACCCATAGCCAGTAGGCTAAAGGCAACTGAGAATTTCCCTTCCTTAACGAGCCTTACGGCAAATTGGAGTCCTTGTAAGATGGTATCCTTAGAGCAAATGGAACTTGAGTTTGTAAATGTATAACTTTCAATCTTAATTGAAATGTATATAACTATTGATTTAAATTTGTCATGCCCAATAGAATGAAACATTAACTAACTGTGGTAGCTGCTTTTGCTTCCAGGGTCTCCACTGTGCTAGCTGTAGTAGCCCATTATGAAATGGCAATCCAGAAACAGTAGTAGCAGTGGTCATCACTGTTATAACAGCAACAACAGCAGCAGTGATGTCAAATTCTCTTCTGGAGCATGTGGGTATCCACTGGCATGGAAACAACTCCAGGAATACAAACAGCCAAGGCCCCATTATTCTTGACCCCATCATGACTTAAGCTGGCAGCTCTTCTGGACATTCCAACCGCATGGCTGCAGTTCCTAGGCTTACGTTAATGCTTGCCAAAGCTGGCCCTATTGGGCTTTCAATCCCCATTGGCACCAGAAGGGGAGAGTTTTTCATGAAGGCCAAATAGGTTTCTGCTGTGTTTGGCTTCAGCTGCAGCCCCAGGGAGCACTCAGTGCTCAGAAACCCAATGAGGAATTTCATTGTCCTGAGGAAAGACATAAGAAGAACCCTGGGCCCACCCCAACACCAGATTTCTACTAATCTCTCCAAGTGTTAGTAGAAAGATCTTTCCATCACTCCAGAAGGTGATTTGCAACAGGAGCCCTCCAGTGCTTGTCTGTATTGGATACTCAATCAGAATCCACTGATAAAATTTTTTAAATATATAATACAAGGGAAAGAATAGAATGTGGAGAGGAATGATGAGCCCCTTTTTGCTTTAGCAAAATGTGTTTGTTTGGTTGTTGTGTTTTTTTTGTGAACAGTTAAAATTTTTCTTTTTTATTGTTTTAGATTAATTTTTTTCTATTATCAGCTTGATACAGTATAAATTCTTACCTTAATAGTGTAATGTTTCAGTGATGGTTGCTCAGTAATTAATACCAGACTCATTATAAGCAAAAGTCATTGCAGGGTCCTCCATGCCATATATATAGCCTTATGATTCTGTGGGTTGCAGTCTGATTGTTCTTTGCTTTCTATCTAGAATCCACTTATGAGTGAGTAGATGCCATGTTTGACCTTCTGGATTTGGGTTACCTCACTCAGGATGATGTTTTTTTCTAATTCCATCCATTTGCCTGCAAATTTCATGCTGTCATTGTTTTTCTCTGCTGAGTACTACTCCATTGTGTATATGTACCACATCTTCTTAATCCATTCTTCAGTTGATGGGCATCTAGGTTGTTTCCAGGTTCTGGGTATTACAACTAATGCTGCTATGAACATAGTTGAGCATATATCTTTGTGGTATGGTTGAGCATTCCTTGGGTATATGCCCAAGAGTGGTATGGCTGAGTCTTGAGGTAGTTCGATTCCCAATTTTCTGAGAAACCATCATACTGATTTCCACAGTGGTTGTACAAGTTTGCATTCCCACTAACAGTGGAGTAGTCTTCCCCTTGCTCCACATCCTCTCCAACATTGACTCTTATTAGTGTTTTTCATCATAGCCATTCTGACAGGTGTAAGATGGTATCTCAGAGTCGTTTTGATTTGCATTTCTCTGATGATTAAGGATGTTGAGCATTTCTTTAAATGTCTTTCAGCCATTTGTGATTTTTGTTTTGTGAATTCTCTGTTTAGCTCTTTAGCCTATTTTTTAATTGGATTGTTCAGTATTTTGATGTATAATTTCTTGAGTTCTTTATATACTGTGGAGATCAATCCTCTATCTGGTTGGTGAAGATCTTTTCCCATTCTGTAGTCTGACTTTTTGTCTTATTGGCCGTATCTTTTGCCCTGCAAAAGCTTCTCACTTTCAAGAGGTCCCATTTATTGTTGGGCTCAGTGTTTGTGCTGTTGGTGTTATATTTAGGAGGTGATCTCCGGTGCCAATGCGCTCAAGAGTACGTCCTACTTTCTCTTCTATTAAGTTTAGTGTAACAGGATTTATGTTGAGGTCTTTGATTCACCCGGACTTGAGTTTTGTGCATGGTGACATATACGGATCTGTTTGTAATCTTTTACATATTGACATCCAGCTAATGCCAGCACCAATTGTTGAAGATACTTTCTTTTTTCCATTGTATAGTTTTGGCTACTCAAAAATACTCAAAAATCAGGTTTTCATATGCGTGTGGATTAATGTCAGGGTCTTCAATTCAATTCCATTGGTCCATGTGTTGGTTTTTATACCAGTAGCAGGCTGTTTTTATTACTATAGCTCTATAATAGAGCTTGATGTCTGGGATGGTGATGCCTCCAGAGGTTGCTTTGTTATACAGGATTCTTTCAGCTATCCTGGGTCTTTTGTTTTTCCATATGAAGTTCAGTATTTTTCTTTCTAAGTCTGTGAAGAGTTGTGTTGGGATTTTGATGGGGATTGCATTGAATCTGTAGATTGCTTTTGATAAGATTGCCTTTTCTACTATGTTAATCCTACCTATCCATGGGCATGGGATTTCCTTCCATTTTCTGATATCTTCTTCAGTTTCTTTCTTTAGAGATTTAAAGTTCATATCAGAAAGTTCCTTCACTTGTTTAGTTAGTGATATCCCAAGGTATTTGTATTCTTTGTGGCTATTGTAAAAGGTGATGTTTCTCTGACTTCTTTCTCAGCCCTTTTATCATTTGTGTATAGGGCTACTGATTTATTTGAGTTATCTTGTATCCTGCCACTTTACTGAAGGATTTTTCAGCTGTAGGAGTTCCCTCGTAGAATTTTTGGGGTCACTTATGTATACTATCATACCATCTGCAAATAGTGAAAGTTTGACTTCTTCCTTTCCAATTTGTATCCCTTTGATCTCTTTTTCTTGTCTTATTGCTCTAGTTAGAACTTCTAGTACTATGTTGAATAAATATGGGGAGAGTGGACAGCCTTGTCTTGTTCCTGATTTTAGTGGTATAGGTCTGAGTTTCTCTCCATTTAATTTGCTAGTGGCTGTTGGCTTGCGGTAAATTGCCTTTATTATGTTTATAATGTTCTTTGTATTCCTGACCTTTCTAAGACCTTTATCATGAAGGGGTGTTGGATTTTGTCAAAGGCTTTTTCAGCATTTAATGAGATGAGGATGTGGTTTTATTCTTTAAGTTTTTTTATATGGTGTATTTCATTGATGGACTTTTCATATGTTGACCCACCCTTGCATCCCTGGGATGAAACCTACTTGGTCATGATGGATAATTTTTTGATGTATTCTTGGATTTGGTTTTCCAATATTTTGTTGAGTATTTTCACAACAATGTTCATGAGGGAGATTGTTCTGTAATTCTCTTTCTTTGTTGTATCTTTGTTTGGTTGGGTACCAAATTGTATATTGTACAATTTGTACAATACAGGGTAATTGTAGCTTCATAGAAAGAGTTTGGTAGTGTACCTTCTGTTTTTGAGGAGTATTGGTATTAGTTCTTCTTTGAAAGTCTGGTAGAATTCTGCACTGAAACCATCTGGTCCTGGGCTTATTTTGGTTGGGAGACTTTTGATGACTGTTTCTATTTCTTTAGGGGTTATTGGTCTATTTAAATGGTTTCTCTGGTCTTGATTAACTTTGGTATATAGTATTTTCCAGTTTTGTGGAGTACAGGTTTTTGAAGTATGACCTGATGACTCTCTGGATTTCCTTGTTGTCTGTTTTCATGTCTCGCTTTTCATTTCTGATTTTGTTAATTTGGGTGCTCTCTCTTTGCCTTTTGGTTAATTTGGCTAGGAGTTTGTCTATCTTGTTGATTTTTTTCAAAGAACCAACTCTTTGTTTCATTGATTTTTTAAATTTTGTATTGTTCTCTTTGTTTCTATTTCATTGATTCCAGCCCTCAATTTGCTTATTTCCTGGCATCTATTTCTCCTGGGTGAGTTTGTTTCTTTTTGTTCTAGGGCTTTCATTTGTGCTGTTAATTCACTGGTATGAGATTTCTCTCTTTGTTATGTGTGCATTCAGAAACATGAATTTTCCTCTTATTGTTGCTTTCATAGTGTCCCATAAGTTTGGGTATTTTGTACTTTCATTTTCATTGAATTCTAGGAAATCTTTAATTTCTTCCTTTATTTCTTCCTTGACCCATTGATGTTTCAGGTGAGCATTATTCAGTTTCCATGAGATTGTAGGGTACTATAATTTTTCTTGTTGTTGAAGTCTAACTTTTATGCATGGTGGTCCAATAAGATAAAGGAGGTTATTCCAATGTTTTTATATCTGTTGAGATTTGTTTTGTGACCAAGCATGTAGTCAATTTTTGAGAACATTCCATGGAGTGCTGAGAAGAAGGTGTATTTTTCTGTGTTAGGATGGAATGTTCTGCAGATATCTTTCAAGTCCATTTGAGTCATAACATCAGTTAGGTCCTTTTTTTCTTCGTTGAGTTTCAGTCTGGTAGATCTGTCTTTTGGTGAGAGTGGTGTGTTGAAATCTCCTCTACTAATGTGTGGGGTTTGATGTGCATTTTAAGCTTTAGTAATGTTTCTTTTATGAATGTGGGTGCCTTTGTATAAATGTTCAGGATTGAGATTTCATCTTGGTGTATTTTTCCTGTGATAAATATGTAATGTCCACCCTGATCTCTTTTGATTGATTTTAGTTTTAAGTCTATTTTATTAGATATTAGGATAGCTACACCAGCTTGTTTCTTAGTCCATTTGCTTGGAAAGCCTTTTCCCAGCCCTTTACTCTGATGTAGCGTCTGTCTTTGAAGTTAAGGTGTGTTTCTTGTATGTAGCCGAAGGATGGATCCTGTTTTCTTATCCATTCTGTTAGTCTGTGTCTTTTTATAGGTGAGTTGAGACCATTGACATTGATGAATATTAATGACCAGTGATTGTTAGTTCCTGTTATTTTTGTGGTCGTGTTGTGTTGTCCTTCTTTGGTGTTTGTTGGTGTGGGATTATCTATTGCCTGAGTTTTCATAGGTATGCTTAGCTTCTGTAGGTTGGATTTCTTCTAGTGCTTTCTGTAGGGGTGGGTTTATGGACAAGTATTGTTTAAATGTGGTTTTATCATGGAATATTTTGTTTACTCCGTCTATGCTGATTGAGAGTTTTGCTGGGTATAATAGTCTGGGTTGGCATCCGTGGTCTCTTAGTGTCTACATAACATTTGTCCAGGACCTTCTAGCTTTCATAGTCTCTATTGAGAAGTCTGGTGTTATTCTGATGGGTTTGGCTTTATATGTTACTTGGTATTTTTCCTTTGTGGCTCTTAAATTTTTTCTTTGTTCTGTATGTTTAGTGTTTTGATTATTATGTGGTGAGAGGACTTTTTTCTGGATCCTGCTTCTTTTATCTTCATAGGTATTTCTTTCTTTAGGTTAGGAAAGTTTTATTCTATGATTTTGTTGAATAATTTTTTCTGTGCCTTTGAGTTGGTATTCTTCTTCTTCTATCCCTATTATTCTTAGGTTTGGTCTTTTCATGGTGTCCCAAATTTCTTGGATGTTTTGTGCTGTGACTTTTTTGTCCTTAGTTTTTTCTTTGACTGATACATCTGTTTTCTCTATCGTGTCTTCATTGTCCGAGATTCTGTGTTCCATCTCTTGCATTTGGTTGGTTATGCTTGTTTCTGTAGTTCCTGTTCATTTAGTCAGGATTTCTATTTCCAGCATTCCCTCAGTTTGTGTTTTCTTTATTGTCTCAATTTCATTTTTCAGATCTTGGATTGTTTCCTTCATCTCTTTAATTACTTTTTCTTGGCTTTCTTTGGTTTCTTCCAATTTTTTGTTTGTTTTTTTCTTCCATGTCTTTAAGGGAGTCTTTTATTTCCTCTCTAAGGGAGTTTTTCACTTCCTCTTTAATGGAGTTTTTCATTTCCTCTTTAAGGGAATTTTTTATTTCTTCTTTAAGGGAGTTTTTTATTTCCTCTCCGAGGGCCTTTATCATCTTCTTAAAGTGACTTTTAGGGTTGATTTCTTCTGATTCTTCTGCCTTGGTATGTTCACATCTTGTAGGTGTAGAGTCACTAGGTTGTGATGCTGTCATATAGGTTTTCATGTTGTTGCCTGTGTTTTTGCACTGGCGTCTACTCATCTCTTCTTCTGTTCCATGCAGGCAGTATCTGAAGGTGCCTCTCGTGTTCTAATTGTTAGTCTTGGTTCACTAGGATGTCTTCATTAAATTGGTGCTGTTGGGCTCTGTTTCTTTGGGATGAGCTTAGTCAAATCAGTGTTAGAGTGTACTGCCTCTGGGAGCATTTGTTCCTGGTTGGTGTAGGGTGTGCTCATGGTCTCAGTGGTTGTTAGGTTCGTAGGGGTTAGGGTTTTTTTTGTTTGTTCGTTCATTTTTTGTTTTGGGGGGACTTGGGAGGCAGTAGGGAAAGGTAGCTGTCTGTTCGCTGGGACTCCAGTGGGTAGGGCCTAGGAGTTAGAGACCTGATCTGCCGGTCTGGAGATGGAAGGTTACCTGTTCTCAGTGGGTGAAGTGTATCCTTACCATTCTGGTGATCTGGTTCGGTAGCTGGACGGTGGCTTCTTTTGTGTTCTCAGGTCATGTTTTGCTCATTCGTCAACTTCTCTGCTGTTCTTATTTCCTCAGGCTGCAAACTGTAGGTTTCTGATTCCTCTCCCAGATGGATTTCAGCTGAGTAGGGTAGTCTAAGCAACACCTCCAAGTTGTTGGGTTTTGCAGGATCAGCAGCTGGGTCCTGGGTTGACCTCAGAAGCTGTGCAGACCTGTTCTGGTATTGTCCCAAGGAGATGGCTCCTTTCCCGGGTGTTGGGATTAAAGGCATCCCTGTTCCAAGCTCTTGATTAGGAGCTTGTTTTCATTAACTCCTCACAGATGGTAGCTCAGTTTCTGGTTGTTATTACAATTGAGGCCAACACCCCACCGCTCCACCTGCCTGCCTCTGCCTGTTTCATTGATTTCTGCTCTGATCTTTGTTATTTCTTGCCTTGTCTGGGTCGCTATTGATTTGTTCTTGTTTTCCAGATTACTGATTCCATCACTGGGCCATTTATTTGTGTAATTTTTGATTTTTTTTAAAGTAGCATGTAGCCAGTCCCTCACAGGATTATATTCGATGTGTTCCATAATTTCTTGTATTGTGTTTTCACTTAGGTGCAGGGAATTTTTAGTTTCTCTCTTGATTTTTTTCCCATGACCCATTTATCATTCAGTAATAAGTTGTTTAGTCTCCATGGTTTTGTGAATTTAATAAAGACACCTTGCCATCAGTAACTGTTTTATGACCAGAGAGGATGCAGGCAGTATTTTTGAATTGGTAAAGATTTGTTCTTTGCCTCAAGATGTGGTCTAGTTTAGAATAGAATAGTTTCTGTGTGATACTGAGAAGAACGGGTATTCTTTGGTGTTTGGATAGAATAATTGGTAGATTCCTGTAAAGTCCAGTTGATGTATGGTATCAAGTGACTATTTTGTTTCTCTGTTTATTTTTGCTCAGGTGGCCTGTCTTTTGAGAAAGTGGGTTATTGAAATAACTCACTAGTAATAAACTGACACAAATATGTTTAATTCCAGTAATAGAATTTTTATGAAATTGGTCACTCTTGAATTTGATGCATATATGGTGAGGATAGTACTGTCTTCTTAGTTAACTGTTCTTCTGATTAGATCCCTTCTTACTTCCTCTGATTAATTTTAGTTTGTAGCCTGTATCATTAGACATTGGGAAAGAGAAGCTTGCTTGCTTCCTGGTCCTGTTTGATTACTCTTGTTCCTTTTATCAAATTCTAAGGTGGTTGGTGCCTTTCTTTGAAACTAACATGTTTTTCTACTGGAGACAATAGTAGGTGATTTTGTTTCTTTATCTATTCCGTCAGACTGTGTCTTTTGATTGGAGGATTGAGATCATTCATGTTTAAGTTTGTTACTGAAATGTATGTGTTAATTGTACTCATTGTGTTACTGAGTTTTGGAGCTCTGTGTGTTCTTGGTACTTTCTACTTTAGTAAGTATGGCTTCTATTTTCTTTCCATACATAGTGTCTCTCCCTTCAGCCCAAACTAATGTTTCCTGTATTTTATTTACATTTCCTTTAGTTGAAAGGAATTTTTTTTTACAATGCTTACATCATGGAAAGTTTTTTCTTTAGCTTTCAATCATGGCAGATAGTTTTACTTTGTATATTAGTCTAGGCTGGCTGTCATAGCTTTTTAGGACTAGGAATTCCTCCTGTCTCTTCTGGCTTTCAAAGTTTCTATAGATAAATCAAATGGTATTGTGATTCATTTTTTTAATATACCTGCATTGTTTTCTTCGGTGGCTTTCAGCACCTGTCCTTTGTTATATATATTTGGTGTTTAAATGGTGATATGCATGTGTATTTTCTCTTCTAGTATTGACTATTTGGTGTTCTTTGTGTTATAATTGTATGAATGTGTCTTTTCCTTTGTTTTGGAAGTTTTCATGTATTCTCTTGTGAACAATCTCTGTTACATTGACTGGGGTTGCTTCTCCCTCAAGTCTGTTGTTTAAGGTTAAGTTGTTACATGGTGTCCTATGTTTTCTGTGAGTTCCTTCTCTCTTTGTCTCTTTCTCTGTCTCTCTGTCTCTGTCTCTGTCTCTGTCTCTCTCTCTCTCTCTCTCTCTCTCTCTCTCTCGTGTGTGTGTGTGTGTGTGTGTGTGTGTGTGTGTGTGTGTGTGTGTTTTCATGTTCCTTTCTTATTTGGTATACATCTATCTAATGGCATATGATGTAAGGAGTCCTTAAATTTGGAGAATAGAGAAACCTGGCCCAAGCCTCCATTTTCTCTGCAGTTGAAGCAGGGAAGGACAGACTAGGCTGGTAGACTGGTTGGGGGATCCGACTAAATCTGATAGATTTGAAAGGAAAATGTCAAGGTTGGAGAGGACATGTGTGCTCCTTAAGATAGATACTCATGAGGATGTGGGAAGCTTGAGTAAAGAATGAGGTGTTGGATTGGGCCCAGAAGGGACCGAAGGTAGTTGCAGGAAGGGCACATCTTGGCAGAAGCCTACAGCTTCATATCAGTACCATTGGGGATGATCAGCCTAGCTTGGGCAATGGATGTAGGACTCTGTGGAAATCTAGAGGCTGGCTGCTGGGCAGGTGGAGGTGTCCATACATGGCAGGAGCAGTGTTGTGGAACCCTGCCTAGAGGTAAAACAAAGATGGCTAGAATGGTATGCACAACTCCAGGGAGGCTACCTAGAAAACAGGACCATAAGAAAGACACAGGGATCGCCCAATGACAGAGAAATGGATGAGATCTACATTTCCAATCTGGAAGCGAGTGGGGGTAATGAAAGGCAAGGTTTAAGGGAAAGAGAGCTTAGGGGTGCGGGAGATCCCAGCTGGATCAAGAAGAGAGAGGGAGAACAAGGAATAACAGACCATGATAAATGAAGACCACATGAGAATAGGAAGAAGCAAAGTGCTAGATAGGTCCCCAGAAATCAACAAAGATACCTCCAGTGTAGACTACTGGCAGTGGTTGAGAGAAAGGCTGAACTGACCTAGTGTGGTGATCAGATAGATGGCCAAACACCCTAACTGTCATGCTAGAACTCTCATCCAATAACTGATGGAAGTGGATGCAGAGATCCTTGGCCAGGCCCCAGGTGGATCTCCAGGAGTCCAAATGTCAAGAAAGAGGAGGGACTGTAAGAGTGTGAATTGTTGAGACCGAAAAAGATTGGAAAAGCACAGGGACAAATAGCCAAACAAATGGAAGCACATGAATTATGAACCAAAGGCTGTGGAGCCTCCAGCTGGATCAGGCCCTCTGGATAAATGACACATTTGCATGGCTTGAACTGTTTGGGAGGCACCCAGGCAGTGGGACCAGGACCTGTCCTTAGTGCATGAGCTGGCTGTTTGGAACCTTGGGCTTACACAGGGACACTTTGCTCAGCCTGGAAGGAGGGGACTGGACCTGCCTGTACTGAATCTACCGGGTTGAGCTGAATCCCCAGAGGAGTCTTTGCCCTGGAGGAGGTGGAAATGGGGGTTGCACTGGGGGCGGGGATTGGGGTGGGAGGGGGGAGGACAGGGGAACCCATGGCTGATAGGTAAAATTAAATTATATATAAAAAACAAATTAAAATAAATCATTTAAAAATAGTAATAATATGATTTTTTATGTAAGTAGGTATAAGTGGACTTTATTGTTTTTCTTGTTTCAAATATGAATTTATTGTTTCCTTTTATAACTGGTGCCGGGTCAGCGTATTAATGAAAAAATACAGAACCTTACATACACTTTTTCTGTAATCAGAGTGTCAGTTAGGACAGACATTTGTATAAAGATCACTTAGTAAATTAGTGATTTTCAATTTTTATCATTTTATACTGCTGTGAAATATGTAATTGAATTTATAATTTAACAAGTTTGAAGACTATCTTAAATTTACAGTGGTAATGAAATCTTGCAGAGATTCCCTGGGAACCTACAGAATGGGTTACTATGAGCCCTTTTTATAAAACATTGGGTTGTCATTGCTAGACAAGAGGAGCTTTCCTATGTCTAATACATACTATATATCCTACTCTGAAAAATGTAAAAGTTTTTTATGTAAAATGTGAATTTTACTGAAGATTAAACTTTTTTATAAAAAAATACAACCTCACAGCATACTCTCTGGATTCTTAAAACAGCAGCAAGAAAAATAACACATTAATTTAGCTTTACTTTTAAGTATAGAACTTGCCTATACATTCCTTTTTATTCTAAGTTGATAGGCTACTGATAATGAGTATTTCAAAAATGCCAGTAGAGTAAAATTTTAATATGTGATAGAAACGAAATCCGTGTTTTGTATTCTGGTTATTTATTTATTTATAAAATAATCACTTCATTCCCTGTTTAGGAGCTGACTTAAATGAGAACTAAAGACCATGGATGAAGATGAATTTGAATTGATCCCACAAGAAGAAAACCCACTTTTTGATGGAATAGGTATAATATTTCTTGGTTATTCTGAGTCTTACCTACTAGATATAGAGTTGTTTTCAACAAAATGTGTTAGTAGATTTGATATCACTTCCTACTTACTTACCTTACTATCTGGGCAAAATCTCATTGCTGTCAGTAGTTGTACTATCAGTATCCAAGTCTCACTGCTAATTTCAGTTATTATTTTTTAAATGTTAATTTTTATTTATTGTGGCTGTGCACGCATGGTGTACCATGGTGTGTGTGGTCAGAGGACAACTTGTAGGGTTTGGTTCTCTCCTTCTACCACATAGGTGTTAGGAATCCCAGGTAATCAGGCTTGGTAGGAGACACATTTCTCTGCAAAACCATCCAACTGGTCCAGTTTCCCTTACTCTGCTATGTCCAGCTTATACAACAAAACCCTACTCGTTCTGATTTGAGGTGTTTTCTTTTGTTTCAGTGGTAGTATTTCCACAATTTACTACCCCACAAAGGAAATTTACTGTAGAATTCTTTGAGTCAAAAATACAAATGCTATGGTATTCAACTGTAGTTGAGAAATAATTTAACTGTAGTTCAACAACTTCAAAACAGGATGTCTACATTCTTCCTGGAGAAACTGCAGACAGAAAGTACTTAGAAGAGCTCATATTAGTCTTTTATAATTCCTTGTGATTATGAGACAGGTCCTGTTTCCTTTTCATTTGACATCCAGAGCTGGTTATTTTTCCTTCTAGAGAAGCCCCTGTTCCTTCTCCTGTTCTACAAAAGGAAGTGGACCTTGTCTCATGCTTCTGGCTCTCCAACCTACCATCAATATCGTGATAGACTAGCATTCTAAGAACTGATCTGATTAGGTTGGACCCAATAAGTAATTTAAATTTATTTTCCACTTTTTGGGTCAGTACCTCACTACGTTTTCCTGAATTTCTTCATTCTTTCTACAATATACATAAAGAATGACAATCCATGAAAATGAAAATCCAGTGTTAATAGTGTTAGTGAGGACATATTGGAGAGACCTTTCTCGTCCTCTGTCCTTTCTTCACCTCCACAGATATTCCTCAACATATCCCTCCGCTTCCTTCTTTTATCATCTGCTCTTTTATACTCACGAACATGCACACATGCACACATGCATGCTGGCACATACACACACTTTACATCAAACCCACATTGAATACGTATAAAAACATACACTAAAGCAGGGCCAGCCTACCAACTACCAAACATAAGGATAATATAATGACCCCTGCATCTGCTCTCAGTTGCCAATAGCTTCTGATCTTCTCTTGTCCTTTTAGTTGATTTAGCTAAATGTTTGTCAAACATCTTTTTATAGTTTCAGATAACCAACTCTTCATTTACTCTTTTTTTGTGGTTGTTTTATTTCCAATTTGTTAATTTTTGCCCTGATTTTAATGGTTTTTATTTTCTCTAGTCATAGTGGATTTGGCTTATTCATGTCTTTTCAGAGACACAAGGTATATCATTAAGTTATTAATGGGATCTGATTTCTTAATATTGGCACCTCGAGCTATGA
Source organism: Onychomys leucogaster (assembly GCA_949786385.1). NCBI lineage: Eukaryota > Metazoa > Chordata > Mammalia > Rodentia > Cricetidae > Onychomys > Onychomys leucogaster. The sequence goes on from CATKUP010000062.1 coordinate 350,015, forward strand.
ACTTTCCTTTTAGTACTATATTCACTGTTTGTATCCTATAGGTGTAGTTTGGTTGTGTTTCCATTTTTATTTGAACCCAGAAATTTTTATATTTCTCTAGATTGTTTCAGTTATCTTTTCATCATTCAGTAGCATATTGTCTAATCTCCATGAGTTTGAGCCATTATTCCATTTGTCCAAGTAGAGTATATTGTTGTTGTTGTTGTTGTTTTAAATTTCCTCTGATTGTTAAGACCTGCTGTTTAGAGGAATTTCTATGGACTTCTGAGGAAAAAGTGTATTCTGCCATTTTGGGTATAAATGTTTTTTATAAGTTCCATTTGTTCTATGATGTCTTTAGTTAATACAGTCTTTATTTTTGTCAGAAAGACCTGGTAATTGACCAGAATGAGGTGTTGAAGTCATCTACTACCACTGCACTTGTGTTAATCTGTAAATTTACATTTATTGGAATTTATTTATGAACTTCAGTCGCAGATGTGTTTGGAGCATATATGCTTAAAATCATTGTCCTCTGGTTGGATTGTTCTCTTAGTGTGAAGTAACCTTTTTTTACATTTTCTCTCTAGTTTTGATTAGAAAACAATTTTTAAGGTACTTTTACAGTGATGACTGATTTTTCCCAGATACTTTGTTTGTTATACTGTCTTCCAGTCTTTCATTCTAAGGTAATGTCTGTCTAATAATGTTGTATTTCCTAGAGGCTTCCCAAACATTTTTGAAAATGTTAATGGAAATTTTTTAAAACTTTGCTTTTTAAAAATTTAACTTTCACTTACCTTTAAATCATATGATATATAATCTATGTTTGGGAGTGTGCACCTGGATATCAGAAGAAGACAGCTGATCTTGAGGAATTTCTGAAATGAGGTTAGAAATAAAACTTAAGTCTTAGGCAAAAATAATTTGTGGTCTTAACCACTGTCTCTACGGTTACTGATTTTTTTAAAGCCAATTTACTAGTTACTGTGTTTTTATAATGAAAAATAGACTGTTTATGTTATGATGGAATGGCATGTATCATTGCCACCTAACTTGGGGGTTTTTAGATATTTTATCTTCCTCCTTTACTCAACTAATATTCCATCGTGCTTTATTCTTTATGGTCTCATAGAGGAATATGTTTTTCTATTCACTTTGAAGGATTCCTTCAGATGTCTTATGGAACTGGCTTAGTAGTCATAGATTTCTTTAGTCTATGTTTTCATCATGGGAAGTGCTTTCTTTTTCCTGGCCTGATTGTCTATGTTGACAGTTGTTCAGAATTTGAAACATCCTTTCAAGCCTTCATGATTTTTGAAGTTTTTATTGAATAACCTGCTGTTACTCTGAGAGACAGTCTTTATATATGACTTAATATTTCTCTTTGCCACTTCAAATATACTTTCCTTCCTTTGTCCACATTTGCTGTTGTAATTGTAATATGAGGAGAAGAGTTTAATTTCTTGTCTTGAGTATCTGTTGTCCGAAAACAGCTCCTCTATCTAGATTAACATGTCTTTTCCTAAGGGTGGAAGAGTTTGTATGATTTTTTTTCTCCTTTTTTATTTATTATATTTGTGTTTTAATTTTACACATCAGCCATGGGTTCCCCTGCCCTCCCACCTCCCGCCCACACCCCGACCTTCCCCCCAGGACATCCCCTCCATTCCCATCTCCTCCAGGGACAAGACTCCCCTGGGGATTCATTTAAACCTGGTGGATTCGGTACAGGCAGGTCCAGTCCCCTCCTTCCAGGCTGAGCAAAGTGTCCCTGTGTAAGCCCAAGGTTCCAAACAGCCAGCTCATGCACTAAGGACAGGTCCTGGTCCCACAGCCTGGATGCCTCCCAAATAGTTCAAGCTATTCAATTATCTCACTTACCCAGAGGACCTGATCCAGTATGTATTCACTCATAGTAGGATACTAGATGTAAAACAAAGATGACTAGACTGCTACACAACTCCAGGGAGGCTACCTAGAAAACAGCACCCTAGGAAAGACACAAGGATCACCAAATGACAGAGAGAGAAATGGATGAGATCTACATGAACAACCTGGACGACAGTGGGAGGAATGAAGGGCAAGGTTCGAGGGAAAGAAAGCTTTAGGGAGCAAGAGATCCCAGCTGGATCAAGAACAGAAAGGGAGAACAAGGAATAACAGACCATGATAAATGAAGACCACATGAGAACAGGAAGAAACAAAGTGCTAGAGAGGTCCGTGAAACCCACAATGAATTGTATGATTATTTTAAAATATTTTCTATACTCCTAGAATGAAAGGCTTCTTCGTCTGTGCCTATTAATTTATATATGTCTTATTTTCAGGATGTTGTACACATCTTGGAGTTCTAACTGGTACTTTCTTATTATTTTGTCTTTGTCCTCATTTTACTGTTTTGGTTCCTTCACTTTGTCCAGGACTCAAATAGTCTTCTTCCCCATGATCCATTCTTCTGGTGGGACTTTCCAAGCAGGTGTTTATTTGGTTAACAGATAGTTTTCCCAGGATTTCAAATTGATTTTTCTACAATATCTCTCTGAATGTTGAATTGCTCTGTCATACCTTCCATTACCTTCCTTATTTCACTCAGCTGTTTATGTTCTCAGTCAGTAGCTTCTTTTCTTTTTTGTTGAACATTCTAATAATTCTTTTGATTATCTGGGATATTTTCTACCTAACAATATGCTATAAATGTAGGATTAATAACTTTTAGAGGAGTTCTGTTGCTTTGGTTTTTGTTTGTTTGTTTCTCATATGAATGTGTTTGGTTTGTTTTTCGTTTATTTGAAGTAGTTACATTGTTGACATGTGAAATAGATGTGGTGGAATTAAAGTCCCTAATTTAGAATATAATTCCTTAGACCAAGACTACAGAGGCATGGTGTAAATACTGTATTGTTCCACAGTATATATTAATCACAAGAACACCAATGGCTGCTAGATAATTACCATTTTGCAGTGTTGTAATAGCCAACTATCAATGGTTGTCCCTTTGCTTTAAGGGACTATTGGAGAGAAAGCAATCAAGCATAGTTTGGAGTGTAACTTGAATTTTATTTAATAAGGTAAGTCTTGGAAAAAATGTTGGCTACCGATAAATATTAATCAATTTGAAAAGAAACAGTTGCAAAAGTAGCTGCAAAAGGGGCAAGTTCAGATGCTACTAGGGTACACTGATTTTACAGATATTAGTGCTATTAAAGGTTATAATTAAGTAAGAAGAGAATAAGGGGGAAAGTAAAATAAAGAGTAAGAGGGGAAGTATATAAGCTAGGTGTGAAAAGTATATTATAAGGTGGCTGCAGGTAGACTGTATGAAGAATCATACACAACAGTCCTAAAACTTAACTAAGCAATATATAGACAAAAGCCAAACTGGCATGAGACACACGTGCAGTAGTAGAGAGTCAGTAATAGTAAATGTGAAATAAAAAGGATGCCTGTAAAGTGGGTTTCCAGCACATGTGCCTTGAATGGAAAGATGAAGTTTCTCAGATCTCTTTGCACTAGCAGACTCCATATAATACTAGGCAAGGGGGAGCTGAATGGGAGCCCTGGGGTTTTGCAGCCTTTGTGTTCCCCAGACTTCTGGGATATAGGCAAGGTGAGGTGTGTAAATGCTTTCTTGGAAGTTCTTTGGTCTTTTGCAGTTTACACTTACCTCTTCTGGTCCTAAGAGTGTGGTGTATGTGATTAGTAACATTACCCTTGCAGTTTGTACTGCTTTCCCCAGGATAGCTTGATTTGGGCCTCATGGGTGAGTTCCTATCAAGAGAGCTTGTATCCAGAGACAGATTTTCAGTTCTCTAGCATGTTTTTCCTCAGAGATCTTCTCTAACTTAGTCAATTTATCTGGAAGGCTTGTCTCTAGCAGGGTAAAAGCTTGCCATGTATCATCTTGACTGTTATTATTCACTATTTTATGATGGAGTCTAAGCTAAACAATGTTAATATCCTTCCTCTTTGAGACCCTAACAGTCTTGTTTGCCTTAATACTTCCTTTGTTCCTTTCAGCCTCTGTTAACTCTATTTCTGCCAGAATAAGTTTCTCAAGAATTTTTTTTATGCCAGGAGATTTATCTGCAAAGCTTTTCCAAATCTGTTTCTGCTTTGTATTTCTACTGAGGTAGTTGAGGGACAATATCTTAAATCTTATAAATACTTTGGGTTCTTGATTTACCTTGCATATCACAACCTGGATTTAATCAGAGACTGAGTTCTCAAACTTGTATGGAGTTTCAGTAGAAATTCTGTAGTCACATTCTGTTTTTCCTCAATAGCACACTTTCAGAAAAACGAATCATCTTAGATGGGTGTGATGGGACATCCACTCTGTCCCTCTACATTCTCTGTACCATGTGTATTGTGTGACCACCAAGGTTGACATTGGATGTCATTTATCAGGAACCATTCGCCTTATTTTTGAAGGAAGAGTCTTTCACTGATTGAGCTAGACTATTTAGGCACTGAGCCCAGAAATTCTTCCATCTCTATTTTTCCAACAGTGGATTTACTGGTGTGTCTACCCCACACAGTATCTTATTCTGATTTTATGAAAACTGTTTTAATGTATATAATACAGTATATTCTGGTCACAGTTTCCCCTCCTTCAGGTCCTCTCCATTCTTACGACCCTTTCTCCTCCTTTAGAAAACAGATAGGTAAACACAGTCAAACTCCAAACAAACCAGGTTTTAAAAAAGAAAAATTACACCAAGAATGCATGAGAAACATACTCACACATACACAAAGCCTATAAAAACACAAAATTGGAAACTAACATACAAGCAAAAGACCAGCAAGATAAAAAAAAAAATGTAGAAACAAAGCAATGTGAAACAAACAAACAAAAATCTACAGAAATATCATTGAGTTCCTTTACCACATTCAACATTTCACATATGTGCTATGGTTCAAATTCAGGTATTTATGTTTATAACAGCAAGCACTTATTGAGTGAGCTATTTCCCTAGTCTATCATTTCACATAAAACCCAAGTGAATGAGTACCTCTCACTTTAATAATCTTTCTAGTTTCTACATTGTCTTTTTAAATTCAGATTCATCTTCTGAGACTGGGGACACTCATCCTATCGGGCTAATCATCTCACATTCATGATACTTGAATTACAATGGAAAATTTCATGTGGTATAAGCCATACCTTCCCACATTTACCAGCTGTAGTGACTTTTATATTGTTCACATATTTGCAGCATGGAATGTAATGGGTTGGATGATAAAGATAGTAGAAGAGGTTTGCTTGCCACACTTAATTTCCTCATGTCTCTTGCAGCTACATAGCCCAGTACTTATCGTCTCATTCTATTTATTTACTTATTTGTTTACTAGCTTGTTTAGTTTAGGTTAGGTTAGTTTTGTTTTGCAAGACTGACTTTCTCTATGTAACAGTTTTGGCTGTCTTGGGACTCACATTGTAGAACAGACTATGGTTGAATTACAGAGATCATCCTTCCTCTGCCTCGAGTGCTGGAATAAAAGTTGTGCAGCACCAAACCTGATTTCTCATTCTTAATGTATATAATGAAGTTGTTTCATCACTCTTAGTCCTAGACCATGGATTTTTTGGTCATTTCTACTGTTCATTTATTCCATTTAGATAATTTTTCAAAACTCGTGATTATCCTATGTTACTTTTACTTACTGTCTTCTGGTTCACATGCTCCCCTATAAAAAAAGATCTATCAGGCAGATAGTTTATCCATAGCCCCCAAACTGCATATGGAGAATTATTTATGAAATTCTAATATAATGGAGTTCCAGATCACTATTCATTCTATCTTTATAAAATGCTCTACAAGAAAATACATAACTCTTCTTGTAGAAAAGGTATGTGAATTATAATTTTATGAATTTAGTTTTATTAGCCTCTTCCTTATTTACCTCTCTTAAGTTTTCCATGTCTGTTTCCTAGTCCATTGGTTTGTTTACATTTTGGTGGTTTTAGTTTGTGATAGCTGATGCAAAGTTATAATTAGCCCTTTAAAACCTATTGAAACATAATACTACAAAGATGGTAGATTCAATTCTTTGAAGAAAAAGTTTAGAACCATTAGTTTGCTTTGTTTTACTGTAAATAGTATTGGAAGTTGGGCTAAGTAGCAGATGCGAGGGCATTTACGTTTTAGTCTTCATAATTAATAATTAATGCCATTTATCTATAATAGGTCATATGCTTTGACTGTCATCATAATAATGAAGTTTCTTTACAGTTTTTCAGGATGCTTTGCATACATTTCCATTTGAACATCATCACCCTCCTATGACATGCATGTCAGGTACTTCTTATCTTCTTTGAAAAGAGGAGAGTGAAATTCAGAGGTTAAATGGATTGTCCAATGTCACAAACTTAAGTGTACATACATTTGGGCTTTTATGTAGTTCTTTTGATTCTAAATGCCATCATATGAATGATGTTTAATCTAGGTCCCCACATTTGGCTTTTCTATAAATTAGAATTGTCATGATACCTGATTTTTTATGTTATATTTTCTTATTTTATACATCCATTTTCCTAATAAACATGAACTCTGTTCCCATTTGTGATTTTGAATCTGAACAAAATTTACTCAGTATCATCATAATATGCCAATTTTGTGACACTGGTTAAGCCACTTTAATCTTAATAGAATTTCGGTGACTCATTCTTTTTACTTTCATTCCTTAACTAGAGAATGACATGAGATAGGTATCTAATATTCTAAGGAACATCTGTGGGGTCTGGAAAATTGGGTCTTGAGAAGAAGAATTTAAAGGGAATGCAGCTGTGCAGGTATGCAGCTTATACCTAGCCGCATATTGGTCTGTCCACGTCTGCTGTATTCAACATCTAATTCCTGAAAGACAGCTGAAGTTTCATATATTCAACTATCCAGTCAGATATCTTTTTCACTCAATTGTCTCTTGTCCTCAACTGTGGACTTTACCTCACTTTTTATTAATACCTTGACTGTTTTCTCTTAGTTTCACGAAGGATGACTTTGTCATTGCCATTATTGCAGACTAGGATATACATGGTATTTCCCAAGGATGAGTTGGAGAAATAAAAATTATAAGGAAAAAAGAGGGTAAAAATTAAGTGGGTTTTTTGTTTGTTTGTTTTTTGTTTTTTCGTTAGTTTTGTTTTTTTTGTTTTTCGAGACAGGGTTTCTCTGTGTAGCTTTGCGCCTTTTTCCTGGAACTCACTCTGTAACCCAGGCTGGCCTCGAACTCACAGAGATCTGCCTGTTTCTGCCTCCAGAGTTCTGGGACTAAAGGTGTGCGCCACCACCCACCGCCAGGAGGTTTTTTTTTTTTTTTTTGGTTGTTGTTTCTTTTTTTTTCAGCAATAAACTATGGTAAGGGGAAATGAAACTTGAGAAAAGCTTTGCTTTCTAAATTATATTGCTTGCTTCTTTTATTTAATCATAATATTTCATTTAACATTGTAACAAAAAAGTATATGTTGATTTTTAAAATTTCCTTTCTTGAATAATTTTATGTTATGACTATCCTGAAACTGGTTTTCCTAGCTTTGTTGATAAAGCTAAGTTTTTTTTAAGTTCTTTTGTTAATTAATTTTTGTTATATAACCCAATGTATACCTAGGTGATAATAGTCCACTTTTCTCAATAGAAATTTTAAAATATTTACTTTGAGATATATATGCTTACCTGAAAGTTGTCTTTTTAATTTTAATTTTAAGGAGCTGATACTTTACACATGGATGGTGATCAGATTATTGTGGAAGTACAAGAAGCTGTTTTTTTTTTATCTAATTCAGATGTAACAGTCCATAATTTTATTCCTGATGATCCAGACTCAATTATAATCCAAGATGCTATTGAAAATGTTGTCATTGAAGATGTTCATTGTTCACATATATTAGAGGAAGCAGATATATGTGATAATGTCATCAATCCTGAGCCAGTTCTTGATTTAGATATACCTGAAGAAGTAGCATTAGCACAGTTCCCAATTCCAGACATTTTAGCATCTAATATTGCATCAGCCTCATTGACTATGCCTGAGCATGTGCTGATGAGTGAGGCTATACATGTGTCTGACATGGACCATATTGAGCACATGATTAATGATAGCATAGTAGAAGCTGAAGTCATCAGTGATCCTCTGACAGCCGACATTTCAGAAATATTAGTAGCAGATTGTGCTTCTGAAACAGTCTTAGATTCCAGTGGGATGTCTTTGGAGCAACAAGATGACACCAAAATCAACTCTGAGGACTATCTTATGATTTCTTGTAAGTCTTGAACTACAATGATTATCAAAGTTTTTTGTTTGTGTCTGCTTTTTTTGTTTCATTTTAGACTGGATCTCACTCACCCTATTATTCTATGCTGGGCTTGAACTTGGGATTCTCTTCTCTGATACTTTTAAGTACTAGTGTTTTAAGAATGAAAGCAGGGCATTGGGGAATTAGTAAGATTTGCCATGTAATAGAATGATCACTAATCTAGTAAGGTATTACCATTACAAATATTGTAAATGTTATTTCATTGTTTTCTTTACTCTCACATTTTTCTGTCCTTGTAGGAAAATACACACAGCATATTGTATCGTCATTTAACTGTTGAAGTGATCTAGTTTTAAGTGCATGATTTTTTCACCTTGAGGTTTTGTTCTTAAATAAGATATGTCATCTCACCAGTTTCTTTCCATTGCTTAAGCAAAGTTGAAGAAATGTCTTGGTATATGTCTAAGTTTCAGAGTGCTTATGCACTATGTGCAGAACCTGAATTCCATCATCAGCACTGCACATTCCTTTTTGTTTGGTCTGATTTGGTTTTGTTTTTTAAAAAACTGGCAATTTTTTAAAATTACTAGCTTATGTGTATGGGTGCTTTGCCTATATGTTAGTCTGTGCACCATGTATGTGGTGCCCAGGGAAGCTTGTAGTCAGATCACACATTTCCTCCCTCGCTCCCTCTGTCTCTCTGTCTGTCCCTCTGTCTGTCTGTCTCTCTGTCTCTGTCTCTGTCTCTCTCTCTCACTCTGTGTGTGTGTGTGTGTGTGTGTGTGTGTGTGTGTGTGTGTGTGTGTGTTTGCATGTAGACAAAAGAGGGTGTCCTTTGGAACCAAAGAAACTGGTGACTGTGAGTTGCCTATTTGGGTACTGGGAACCAGAATTTGATCCTCTCTCAGAACAGCAAGTGATTTTAACCAGATCTCTAGTTCCATGTATAAGTATTTTCTTTGTAAATTTACTTATTATTGTGTGTATGTGAGAGGTGGGAGTGAGAAAGTATGCCTGTACCATTACAGAGGTGGAGATTAGAAGACAACTTTTCAGAAGTCAGTTTTCCTATTATTGGTTTTGAGGATCAAATGCAGGCTGTCAGACTTGGAGAGCAAGTATTTTGTCAAATGCTAAGCAAGCTAGTCCACCCTGTCTCTACTCTGATTCAAAAAGAAAAAAAGCAGCCACATTTTGTTTCTGTATCTGCTGTGAAGTTTTATAATGCATTTCCTGTCTATTTAGTGGATGATGCTGGCAAAACAGATCATGCAGATTCCACTGACATTATTATGCATGCAGAGCCAGAAACTGATCCTTATAGATTGGATGACACCTGTCCTGAAGTTATCAAGGTGTACATTTTTAAAGCTGACCCTGCAGAGGATGACCTAGGTAAGGGGGAAAACATTCTCTCTCGCTAATATTCTGCTACATTATATATAGTTTTATATTATACAATGTGATTTTATAAATATACATATACACATGTTTTGCAGTATACAGTATTGTAGTTCTGATTTTTTATTTGTTTGTTTCTGTGTTTTCAAGTTAGGGTCTTAGATGTAGCCCTGGCTGTTCTGCATTGAATGGGGAAAACTTTTGAGAAAAACCAATAAAGAAGAAGAAACAACTGTCATGAGGTTTAAGTTGCTTATTATTCAGCAAATTTATCTTTATGTGTAATTTTATATTATTTTATTTTTCTATTATATTCTTTATTTCATAATGTGCAGTTACCTTTTGTTTTTCACATTGAGATATGCATTTTAGAATATATAATTCCCTGGTCATTTTTTAGGAACATTTATGAGGCTATATTTTATTTTGCACTATTGATATAATGAGTCACAGTGTCTTTTGGATTCCTATATTCTTGACATGAAATTGTATTTATTATAGTAAATCATTTGGGATATATTTTAAATGTAAGACAATATTAAACAAATCATTTGCTGCTATTCTATGTGTCAATAAATGGTTCAAAACTGCTATCAAAATATAAAAGTGATTTTAATATTAAAATAATTATACGTAAGTGTAAACACAGGGACTAGGCTTGAACAAATAAATTTGGAGCCTGCCAAAAGCTAGAAGTCACTACTAATGAGAAGAGGCAGCTAATAAAAGAATGTCATTGAACATTCTATCGAATCTTGACTCCACTGTTTTGGCAAAACTATTATCAGTTACAGCAGGATACTTAACTCTCTAGACTCTGGAGGAGGATTTGGAAATCGTAGTAATGAAAAGAGTGGTATATGCAACCAAATAGCCTATGATTTGATGACAGAGGTGTGGTCTTGGTGGAAATCTACACGGTGAATCCAGCACAGGAGAAATTTATGGCACTAGGAATTGTGGAGGCATCTCAGGAAGGCCTGGACACTGCCTATGGAACCTGGCCTAGATCTAGCTACTACTATATGCATTGGGGGTGGGGGTTTGTACTCAACAAGTTTGACCCATAGGAAGACATGAACAGTCTGAATAAATAATAGTATAGTCTACACAAAGTGACATGTGGATGGATTTGGTAGGGTAGTTACTAGAAAGAAACTTGATGTTAGCTATAGTACAGGAGGATTTATGAGTCTAATCTAAGCTAAAGGATATGAGACTCTCCTGCCTAGATGTCCATACTGCATGGTACAGGCATGCAGAATAGTCATGAACACTGGTTATTAAACTCAGACTAGATCTAGATGGATGTGCAAAACAAATATCATGTAGGGGCTTATATACCAAGTCAAATCCTGGAGAAGGACATCAGAAATGTACTTATATAATGGGGTGGTGGAGGGACAAAGGATCAAGTGGTTTTGTTTAGGTTGTACCTTGTCTGGAGCTGGTACGTTTGTTACAGCACACATGAAAGTGATGGAGCTAGGCTAGGGCATGAGAGTTAGGAAACTGTAAAATCCAAAATAGTGATATGCAAAGCACAGTTGATCAGTTTAGGGCATAATATTGACTGTGGGAACCATGATAGATCCTGACATAAGGAAAAAAGTATTTTCTGTGAGAGTTTCTTGCATTCATTTTATATACTATCATGCCATCTGCAAATAGTGAAAGTTTGACTTCTTCATTTCCAATTTGTATCCTCTTGATCTCTTTTTGTTGTCTCATTGCTCTAGCTAGAATGTCAAGTACTATATTGGATAAATTTGGGGAGAACAGACAAACTTGTCTTGTTCCTGATTTTAGTGGAATCACTTTGGGTTTCTCTCCAATGAATTTGATGTTGGTTGTTGGCTTGCTGTAAATTGCCTTTATTATGATTGGGTATGTTTCTGAATTCCTGATCTCTCTAAGACCTTTATCATAAAGGGGTGTTAGATTTTGTCAAAGGCTATTTCAGCATCTAGTAAAGTGATCACATGGTTTTTTTCCCCTTTCAGTTTGTTTATATGATGTATTACATTGACAGAATTTTGTATGTTGAACCAATCTTGTATCTCTGGGATGAAGCCTACTTGATCATGGTGGATAATTGTTTTAACTTGTTCTTGGAATCTGTTTGTCAGTATTTTATTGAATATTTTTGTGTCAATGTCCATGAGAAGATTGGTCTGTAGTTCCCTTTCTTTGTTGCATCTTTGTTTGGCTTGGGAATTAGGGTAATTGTAGCCTCATAGAAGGAGTTTGGAAATTTTTCTTCTGTTTGTATTGTGTGGGACAATTTAAAAAGTATTGGTATTAACTCTTCTTTGAAGGTCTGGTAGACTTCTGCATTGAAACTGTCAGGTCCTGGGCATTTTTTCATTGGGAGACTTTTAATGACTGTTTTTTTTTTATTACCTTAGGGGTTATTGGTCTATTTAAAAGTTTATCTGGTCTTGATTTAACTTAGGTATGTGGTACCTATCTAGAAAATTGTGCATTTCTTTTAGATTTTCCAGTTTTGTGGAAAGTATGATGCTCTGGATTTCTTCATTTTCAGTTGTTATGTCTCCCTTTTCATTTCTGAGTTTGCTAATTTGAATTCTGTCTCTATGCCTTTTGGTTAGTCTGGATAATGTATTGTCTATCTTGCTGATTTTCTCAAAGAATCAACTCTTTGTTTCATTGATTCTTTGTATTGTTCTCTTTGTTTCTATTTTATTGATTTCAGCTCTCAATTTGATTATTTCCTGGCATCTATTCTTCCTGGGTGACTTTGCTTCTTCTTGTTCTAGAGCTTTCAGGTGTGCTGTTAAGTCACTAGTGTGAGATTTCTCCAACTTCCTTATGTGGGCATAGAGTGCTACAAATTTTCCTCTTAGCATTGCTTTCATAGTGTCCCATAAGTTTGGAGCCCCCATAGTACTGGACTAAGCCCTCTGGATAAGTGAGAACATTGATTAGCTTGAACTGTTTAAGGATCCCCCAGGCAGTGAGACTAGGACCTGTCCTTAGTGCATGAGCTGGCTTTTTGGGACCTAGTGCCTATGCTGGGGCATTTTGTTCAGCCTTGGTGCAGGGAGGAGGGGTATGGACCTGCCTTAATGAATGTACCAGGCTCTGCTGACTCTCCAAGGGAGACTTTGGTTTTTAGGAGGTGGGAGTCTAGGGTGGGTTTGGGGGGAAGGCTGGGGAATGGGAAGAGGGATGACGGGAGAATCTTTTGTTGATATGTAAAATGAATAGAAAATTTCTTAATTAAAAAAGTATTTGATTGTGGGGGAGCACTTAGCAGGCTATACCATGGAGGAGTCCTTAGTAAGTCTTGGTATGCAGTGGGGTGGCACAAAGACTACTGGATGTAGATGCAGGAAGGGCCAATCCTTGTAGGAACCTGTATGTTTGCTATAGATCAGGAGTAGGTGGTAAGTGTAGGCCACTGGATTTGTGAGCCTGCTGAAAATTTGTGGTAACTTCTGTAATATGCAAAAATGTAAGTGACAAGACTATGCTATGACACTCATAGTGACATAAGAACTATCTTTGGTGAGATGTGGAGAAACTCTATCTGGTAGGGGAAACATTCATCAGGTTTCAACTTTGGGGAGGGAAATCTGGATAAGGAAAGGGGTAGTGAATGCAGAACAAATGTTCCCTGTGTGGGTGAGGTATAGTAAGTACTAAAGGACCCTATAGATGTTGGCTATAGCACATTAGGAATTGATTGGATTAGGCTTATTGGAGGATTTAGAAACCTATAGAAGCCTACAGCTTGCCACTGTAAGGCATTGGTCACCAGAGTAGGTCAGTCAGTATCCAGTGGATCATGCAGGAAGGATAATTCCAGTTGGGCATATAGATGTTGGTCCTACCCAAGTTAATATTGTAGGCCAGCTGGCAGGATTACAATCTGCCAAAGCCTAGAGCTATCTATGTCAAGGATTTGGTGGCCATAATAGGTATGGACACTGATTTTGCTAATCAATATTGATAGAATCATGGAAAACAAGTATCTGATAGGGATGTACTCACCAGGCTAACACAGGAGAAGACTACATGAATTCTGGCCATGGAGTGCTGTGGTGTAAGTGGCACAAGGTTTGCTGAAGGTAGATGAGGATTGGTGTGGGTAGGAAAAGTACTAGTTGGAGGATATATACTAGCTTTAGCAAAGGATGGAATGTTAGGATTAGGCTAGGCCCCAGGACTCAGGGCCCTCTTGAAACTTAGAGATTATTACTGGAAGGCATGGAGTCCAGACAACTATGTGACACTGCCTGAGTCACATGAATTAGATCATGCAGGATATAAAAACAGTACAATGTAAGATCCACAGCCATTGATACAATTGTAGTTAGAGTTTTCCTGCCTGGCCCAGTCAGGACAAATCTCTCTCACCCACCAGTCCCACAGTCTCTCAGACCCAACCAAGAAAGCACACAGAAACTTACATTGTTTAGAAACTGTATGGCCATGGCAGGCTTCTTGCTATCTGCTTCTTCTTTCTTAAATTAACCCATTTCTGTTAGTCTATACTTTGCCACATGGCTTGTGGCTTACCGGTGTCTTTACATGTTGCTTTTCTAATCTATTTTTAATTATCCATTACAATTTAAATGAGCTATACAAACATAATACCTTAAACATGAGTAGAAATATGCACAGAGTATAACAAAATTAACTAAGTTTGTATCAATAGACTAAAGTCTATACCAATGTAAGACATTTTAAACAAGTTGTTGCTCTTTAAAAGTAAGTTCCTTAAACTACCCTTTTATCCTATTATATCTATATCATATCCCCTTTTCCTCTTTAGAAAGAGATTGTGTTTATAATCAATCTACTTTAATCTGGTTTATGTTGTCTTTGGAATTTTTAACTACAGAAAAAGATTTGATCATAAAAGCTGTTGAGTTAAACAAATATGTAAATTTTAAAGGTAACTTGACTTCAAAATTTGGATATAAAGATATGTTGCTTTGGAAAAGAGTCTCTGCTTTAGAAAGGAGGCTCTGCTTTTGTTTCCACAGAAAACAAGAGGCTGTGGATTTGTTCCACATTAAGATATAACAGGTTTGATCAGCCAAGACCACCTGAAAGGTCTCCAATGACACAATGGCCCAGATGATCCAACATCCAGAATGGTTTCAAGGCAACTGGCTCAGAGGTTCACCCTAATGGACTACTCCATAATCCTAAAATTTTCTTTGTGTCCCTATAAGATACAGTGCCCCCCTCCAGCAGGAAGTAGTAAGAAAAACTATGCCCACATTCCCAAAATTATCAAGCTGGCTGTGGAGATGGAATTGGCTCACACCTTCTCTAAACCCAGACATATTGCTAAAAAAAAGGTTAAGAGATTCTTGTGTCCCAAATCAGAAGAGCCCTCTGGTGTGGGACAGAGAAAAACCAATATTTTTGGAATTATGGAGTAGTCCATGAAGGTGTATCATCTGAGCCACTTGCCTTGAAACCATTCAGGATGTTGGATCATCTGGGCCATGGTATCATTGGAGACCTTTCAGGGGGTCTTTGCTGGTCAAACCTGATGTATCTTAATCTGGAACAAATCCACAACCTCTTGTTTTCTGTGGAAACAAAAGCAGAGCCTCCTTTCTAAATAAAGCAACACATCCTTAGACACAAATTTTGAAATCAAGGTATCTTTAAAATATACATGTTGGCTTAACTCAACAGCTTTTACAATCAAATGTCTGCAGTTAAGAATATCAAAGACAACATAATCCAGATTCTTTGTGTGATATCCATCTTTATGTGGCTTATTTTTTATATTAATTTTACTGTCTCTTTAAAGACTTTATTTTTAAAAACTATCTATTTTTTATATAACTGCATATATTCCTTTTTCTCTCTCTTTCAAGCCTACGTACATTTTTTACACACATTGTAAAGCATTTAAAGTCTTGTTTCATCTGAATCTGCTTTATTGTGTTTAACTATTGCTTTAAACTGTAGTGGTTAGTACTAAAGCAGAAGTCTTGGCTGTTACCTCCACCTAATTTAGCTTTTCAACATGGTGGAGATAATTCACCACCAGCCCTGGGAGCCATAGTGGATCTATGCTCCTATTCGAGCAGCATATAGCTCAGAAGCCTTTTAAAAATGTATCAGCAAAGGCTAAATCCACCACACAGCAGCAGTCTAATGTGCAGCTTGGAGACACATTATTACCGCCATACTGCAGGTCAACTGCACATGCCATGAATCTGCCATATAGTAGCTCAAGCACGCAGGCTTCAGCTAACTTAACAGAGACAACTAAGAAGCTGTTTTAGCTCCATTTTAGAATCTTTCTTTTTTCTTTCAGGATTTAGATGGAAACTTGAGCCGTTTGGTGTCATTTGTAGTTGAAGTTTTCTCTAGACCTGCCTGGCCCACAGTCAGTACAAATCTCTCTTACCTTCCAGTCCCGCAGCTGCTCAGACCCAACCAAGTAAACACATGGAGACCTATATTGTGTACAAACTATGGCCACAGCAGGCTTCTTGTTATCTAGTTCTTGTATCTTAAATTAACCCATATCTATTAGTCTATAAGTTGCCATGGCTTACTGGTACCTTACATCTCACTTTTCATGGCAGTAGCTGGCAGCATGTCTCTGGCTCAACCTTCCACTTCCCATAATTCTCCCCTCTCCTTGTCCCACCTATACTTCCTGCCTGGCTACTGGCCAATCAGTGTTTTATTTATTAACCAATCAGAGCAACACATTTAACATACACATGTTTCAACTGTAAAAAAAAAAGATATTAAAACAGTAGTATTGGTTTTGTGGAGTATTGAATAGGCTAGACTCTGGAGGAGAATATGGGAATTTTGGGTATAGTAGTAAGACATGTTATAGGCAACACCATGCCCTATGTGTGGATGTGGATAGGTTGAGTTCTGGAGGGAATTTAAATGATATAGAAATAGGTCATGCAATTACAACCAGCTGTGGGATTTGTGACCCTATTGAGGCCTAGCATCCCCTACTATGTTTTGGGCATTGTGTGATGAGACTAGTTACTGGGATAGAATCACATGTATGTGGGAAGACATAAATCAAGGGATGTTTGGGGTTAATCAACAGTCTTAATCCTGGAGAGGACATGGGAAATCTGGGTAAAGAGTTGGTTTGTATAGGCTGTTGTTACAGTGGGTTCACATAAGAACATCATTGTTGCCAATAGCACTAGGATCACTAGTTGGGACACTGGTGAAAGCTAGAAGCCAATTCTATTGAAAGCAAACAGCTACTCTGGGAATGCTATTGGAATCTTCCACCCAGTCTGGACTTCACTGGATATGGAAAACAATTATCTGGTTCAGAGTGGTACTTACATGTCTAGATTCTGGAGAAGGATTTGCATAGTCTATGCATGAAGAGAGTGATGTGGCAAGCAAAAGTATCTGTAGTTTGATGAGGGAGGAGTGGTATTTAGAATATGTGCACATGCTGGACCAAGTACAGGAAGATTTGTTGTGTTAAGGAATCTTAGAGTTTGCTCTTGGATGGGGCTAGAGAAGGCCTAGACATTGTGACCTGGGGTAGATACAGCCTCATGTAAAAAGTAGTATTGATAGTTGGAATGGTGTTCTAAACATGTCAGACCCTCATGGAAATCTGAAATAGGAGTAATGTCATATAATCTACTTAATGTGTCTTATTGATGGATTCTGGTAGTGCAGGTCCTAGAAGGGGCCTAGATGGTAGCTACAGTACAGGAAGATTTATGAGTCTAGTCTGAGATGACTGATTTGTGACTCTGCTGCTTAGAGGTCCCTACAGCAAGGGACAGTCAGCTAGATTAGCCAGTCATGCTGGCTATTGAACTCAGGGTAGATCCTTATGAAGGTGCTAAGTAAGTATCAGGTGGGGGATTAGATATGAAGCAAGTCCCTGAAGGAGGACATCAGAAGTTTGTCAGTATGGAGAGAAGTTGTGGAGGTAGCACAAAGTGTCCTGTGTGGGGGCAGGTATCTCCTTGCCTGGAGCCTGTACATTGTCTAGTGTACACCAGGAAGTGCTGTGGATATTGCTCTGTGTAATAAAAGTTCTGATTGGCCAGTGGCCATGCAGGAAGTATAGGCGGGACAAGAGAGAAGAGAATTCTGGGAAGTAGAAGGCTGGAGAGACACCGCCAACCACTGCCATGAAATGCAACATGTAAAGACACTGGTAAGCCACAAGCCATGTGGCAAAGTATAGACTAACAGAAATGGGTTAATTTATGATAGAAGAAGTAGAGAACAAGAAGCCTGCCATGGCCATACAGTTTCTAAACAATGTAAGTTTCTGTGTGCTTTCTTGGTTGGGTCTGAGCGACTGTGGGACTGGCGGGAAAGAGAGATTTGTCCTGACTGGGCCAGGCAGGAAAACTCTAACTACAAGGAAGTGATGGGACTAGGCCAGGGCATGGGATTTGGGAACAGAAGTAGGTGATGTGACTAGGTCCCTATACATGGGCCTCCTGTACCTTGCAATTGCAAGCTGTAGTCATCAACAGGTGTCCAATTCATTCAGCCTAGCCTAGTCCCAGAAACTCCTTCAGTGCTATAGCCAACATCTAGTCTTCCTCTGCACTTAACACACCTACACTCACCCATGGAATGTATTTACTCTGCATTCACAACTCCGCTCCTTAACCAGACTTACCATTCTGTCCTGCCTAAAGTCCAAACCTGGTGAATATTTTCCCTATCAGAATGTGTTTCTTCACATCCCACCAAACATAGCTCATATCTCATTGCTAGTGTCCCAGTATAGTCTTGGCACTTACATTTTTGCCTGTTGCAAGAGTGTCCAGACTAAGATTGGGCATTGCTTATGGTTTCCAGATTATATTTGGCAGTATATTGCATAACAATTACTTGATAGTGTGCGACTTTTCAGGAGGCTAGACACTGGAAGATGTGAGAACACTGATTATGAACTGCACTTATGTAGGTGGAAAGGATCCTGTGGCTGTTTGGAATCTTGGGCTTACACAGGGACACTTTGCTCAGTCTGGAAGGAGGGCCTGGACCTGCCTGTACTGAATCTACCAGGTTTAAATGTATCCCCAGGGGAGTCGTGGCCCTGGAGGAGAAGGGAATTGAGGGGAGAGAAGGGGGGGAAGGTGGGGGAGGCAGGAGGGGGAGGACAGGAGAACCCATGGCTGATGTGTAAAATTAAAACACAAATATAATAAATAAAAAAGGAGAAAAAAGTAAAAAAAAAGATGAGGGAAAGTAATAGGGAGTAAATATGAGCAAAATACAATGACATGCATGGAAATGTAAGTGAATGTGGGTATTATAGGAACCTTTGTGTTGGCCAAAGCAAAGGAGGAGGTATTGAGACTAGGCTGGGGAGCTCAACTTGGGATCATATGGAAGCCCAGATATCACTACCATAAAGCTACACACCCAAAATAGATCTGAGTACTGGCTTTGGCACACTCACTATGTCCAGAGGAATGTGGAAGTACAAATATTCAGGTGTGTGTGTGTGTGTGTGTGTGTGTGTGTGTGTGTGTGTGTGTGTGTGTGATGTGCACATGCTCACAAACATGCCCACTCAACAAGTTAGACCATGGAGGAGGATCTGGGAAGTCTATGTATGGACTCTGGTGGTGTAGATGTCATAAGGGGTCCTTTTAGTGGATGTAGATGGGGCTATTCCAGGAGTGAGCCTAGATGTTGGCTATAAGACATAGTGGTGAGACTAGGTGGGGTGATAGATTTGGACCCTGAAGAAGCCTGGAGATAGCTACTAAAAGACACAGGCTGCAATAATAGTCTGTGGGACCCAGGTGAGATACTGTGAGATGCAGAAAAACAAGTATAGGGTGGTAGGGTACAATGACCAGGCTTGACCCTGGAGGAGGACATGGAAAATCTGTATATGAAGTAAAAAAGGATAGGCAAAGTATCCATTGGATGGCTGTGAGTAGGGGGCTGGGTCCTGGTGGGATCTTAGATGTTTGCTATATCATAGGTTGGTAGGATGGTTTATTCTATTTATATTCAAATACAAAAATGTTACTTGGGAATTATTTTAGGGAAGACATTCAAGATATTATCCCAAGATTAAGGAAGGCATATTAGAATAAACCACAGAGCAGGGGGAGTCTTGGAGAAGAAGTTGGAGAAGCAAGTGCTCTGTCATGTGTTCTTCCACAACTAAACTGGATATATGAAAATAGATGGCATGGTAAATTGTCTTAGAGTTGATAAAGGGAAGTCTCCTTCTAAAATTAGAGTTTCTTTGCTTTCTCAACATCTTTCCCACTATCAACAGATGTGTCCTGAGTGGTATATTCTGCTTTGTTGCTTCATCAGGCATTATTCTGGGTCAGAGCCATGCTTTGTGATGTTAGAGCATGAGCTTGCTTACAATTGGTTGAGACCTTCCTTGATAACCAGTCAGGCTTGAGGCATATGGCCTGCTCTGTTTTGGCAGTTCATAAGACCTCTTCAGGGTAAGACAACTAAATCCTGATAATGAAGAATGTGACCAAGAAATCCAAGGAGTCCACCTCTTTCAGCTTTGGCTGACAAACTTTATCCCCCAAGCATCCTTAAGGAAAAGGTGAGGTGACCTACCCTACTTAAGCTCCATCCTCCACTGATTCACTTTTGCCTAAAGTACTACCTTTCTTAGGCCTGGCCTAAATTTCTTATATAACCTTACTTGTTCTGACAAAGTACCCTTCACATGCTTATTCTGACTTTGCCCTAAGTTAACTCTTGTGTCCTCCTTCTTGCCATTCTTCCAGGGCCTAAAGACCAACAAACATGGGAAACATAGCCTGCAAAAGATTTCCACTAAGAAGGATGCTGAAGAAGTAACTCCACCTGTGCCAAAGAAAGGCAAACATTCACCACTAATGGAGGAGCCACAGTCTCTGGTGGAGCAACCTGAAAAGCCTGCTGAGGATCTACCTACTACCTCTGAAGCAACCTCTGTGATTGTTGAGATGCATAGCCAATAAATAGCTATCTCAAAGCTGGGAAATTCCCATAAACAAAATTCAAAATTACATTGATTTTAAAAAGCACATTCCAATTTCAAAATTTATGTGCCTTTGTGAGTCACTGATGCTATAACTGGTAAAGGGGAAGAGAAATGGTAGGTATACAGCAGGAGAGGGAGTTTGGATTTGGGTCTCACAAGGTTCAGGGGCAGACAAGAAACTTGGGGGGTACATGATAAAGGAGGAACTTTGGATGGGTATATGAGAAGAAACAGACCTTGATCTCAAATGATTTGGTACCAGAGAAGTGTCTTAGGTGTATGACATAGAGGGATCTTTGAGTGGTTATATGGCAAGGCAACTATTTGGGGTGCTATAGGGATGGATGCCAGACAAGGAATTTTCTTGGATAAATGAGGAAGAAGAGAATTTGGGTAAGCATATGGCAAAGAAGTACAGTAGAGGGTCAGACCACAAATGAACTGTCAGACCCATAGACATAATAGATATAACATTAGGCACTAATAGTGAAATTGGTAAAGGGAAGAGAAATAGTGCAGATATGGCAAGAGAGGAAGTTTGGTATATGACATGGGAGGGATTTGGGACTCACAAGATTTGGGACATACAAGAAATCATAGGACAAAGAAGCAACTTCAGGCACCACAGAGTTGAGGTCTAGATCACAAATGTATTGTCAGACACATTGACATACTAGATGGATCATTGAAAACAAATTTCCTCCTTTTACCTTATCTCTTGGTGTAGTTTTGGTGCCTGTCCTGGATCTTATTCTGTAGACGGTGCTGGTCTCAAACAGATATCCTCCTGGCTCTGCCTCCCAAGTGCTGGGATTAAAGGTGTTTGCCACCACCCATTTTTTAAACCTGTAATGGCATTCATTAGCTACATTACCTAGTTTTATTAACTGATAAAGGAGGAAAGGTCAATCCTCATGAGAAAATGTTGTAGAGGGAAGAATTACAAACTCTAAGGATATTCTTAGTTACTATTCCATAAGTTCAATTTAATGCTACACAGTGGCTAATACTTGAACCAGAAGACATAGGTTGCTAAATAAAAAGTCTGGTGCCAGGTATGAAAAGTGTGGAAATTCTCACCTGGAGTTGTTGGTCAGGGATGCCCCAGAAATACCCCTAAACAATGCTGGCTATTGACATTGCTTTCTCTTGTCCACCAGAACTACATTGTAATATCCTATTACTGAACAAACCACATACATTTTATTCCAAGATAAGGAGAAATCAAGTTTTTACTGATCATGTAACTTCTTTCTTGCTGTCTAGCTTTTGTACTACCAAAGGTACTCTATAAACATAGGAGGTAGTTTTTGTATCTCAGATTCCACATTGTCCAAACTTGGAACCTTCCAAAGGATGAATTTAGTAGTAAACTACTGTACCTGGGGTAAGCTAGTGTCTCAGAATTTATAGTGTGTTAACCTTGATATGACTTCCTGAAAAGGATAGGAATGAGCTAGCATGCCCTTCACCTTATGTCTTATAGAGTCAAGAAGGGTGATGATATCTCCTACAATCCATGTGGCACTGATCTTCATCTGTCCTAATAAAGAAGATAGGGATGGATTAGTGAAGCCTCCACCTCAATCTGTCTTACTGAGGCTTATAGGGAAATACTGTCTCTCAGAATCCATGTTGTCTTACTTTAATCTATACTTTTAGAAATAGTAGTGAAATAATTTAATGTCAAGCACAACCCATTCTACAAGAGGATTGGAGATAGTTTCTGCCCCTCTGGATCCATGTTGTCTGAGCTTGATCTGTCTTACAGAAGAGGCAAGCAGTAAGCTACTATGCTCTCCACTTCATTATGTCCTATGGAGTAGGCTTGAGGGGAACTTGTGTCTTTTTCTCAGTATGCATAGGAATGAACTATTGTGTTCTCCATCTCAGTCTATACTACTTGGAGGGTGTGATTCTCTCCCCTCCTATTCTGTTTGAATTCAGGATTTCCAAATGTTGGTCCATACTCCAGATAATAATATGAGTTCCTAATATGTTCCACATATCACAACATCAGATATACTATGCATGATTGGATATAGCTCATTTCATTTCTCAGAATCCAAGTCATCTGAACACTGATATCTACTACAATGGAATAGAAATTAACTAGTATGTGCTGTACCTCAGTCTATGCTGGAGAGGAAGTTTGGAGGTAGCTAGGGTTTTTTTCTCTCAGAATTAATATTGTCTTAACTTGGACCTATCCTATAGATAAGTTGTGGAGTGAAGTTATATGTTCTCTAGATCAGTCCAGTCTAGAAAGGAGACATCTTGGAAATGTGTTTATATTTTATTATGAAGGATGAGAGTGAACTAGTTTGATGTGCACAACAGTGTGTCCTATAGAGAAGGCACAATGGGAGCTAGTATTTGTCTCTGAGAATCTATGTTATGATAATCTTGCTCTGTCTTACTGACCAAGACTAGTGTGCTTTCTAACTTAGTACATCCTATGGAAGAATCTTGGACTGCCTGCTATCCAAACTTTGATCTAATCTACTTGGGATGGTAGGAGTGAATAATGAACTAGTGTGCTCTCCACCTCACTATATCCCAAGTAGTAGACAAGAAGTGAGCTACTCTCTCTCTCTCTCTCTCTCTCTCTCTCTCTCTCTCTCTCTCTCTCTCTGTGTGTGTGTGTGTGTGTGTGTGTGTGTGTGTGTGTGTGTGTGCCATGTACTTCTATCATTGCTCTGTCTAAGGAATAAAGTTAGGCATGAACACGTGTCTCTCTTCCATGGGAAGACTGGAAAGAACTAGTGTCTATATCTCAGAATAAATGTGTTCCTAACTTGATAGGTAGTACAAAGAAGTATAGGAGTATTAGAGTGGTCTCAAGCTCTGTCTGTCCTACAAAAGAGGACTGGAGGGAGTTAGTGTTTAACCCTCAGAATATATGTTTTATTAACCTTGTTCTGTCCTACAAAAGAGTCTGGAGTGAACTAGAGTTGGAGTATGCTCTCCAACACAGTATGTCATATGGAGGGTTCTTGGGAGGAGCTAGTGTCTGTATCTTGCTATACCTGACATATGAACCATGATCTGTCCCATGGCAGAGGTTGGGAGTGCATTAGTATGCCCTCTACCTCATTAATCCCTACAGAGGAGGCTTGGAGAAATAGAGACAGCATATTTTCACTCTCTCTACCTCTTCCTTTCTCCCATGTCTTCTAACCTTTATTAATCTTATGAAGGAGGATAGGAGTGAACAATCAATATAATTTACAGAGGAGAATTTGTGATATCTATGTCTTTCAGAATCCATTTTATATAATCCTGGATGAGACCTGATGACAGGAGTGAACTAGTATGCACACCACCTCATTCTGTCATTCTGAGGGACCTTGGGGAGAAAGCTAGTGTCTCTCAGAATCCATGACTTATCTTGTGTAGGCGGTAGCCATACCAGCCTTGGCCTGGAAGTTCCAACTCCCATTAAGGCTTGGTAATGGTCACGCCTATAAGGTGGGGCTGAGGGAGGAAGCTGAAGACCCAGGATCGAGAGGAGAGGTCTCTCTTGGTTCTGGGACCCTGGGTGCTGGAGGTAGATTGAGCAGAGTTCTCCAGAGAACACTGCCAGACTGCGCCATACCTTTGTCAGACCTTACAACCTATCCCTTCATTTGTAAGTTACCCCACAAAATAAACCTCACTTTTAACTACATGGAGTGGCCTTATTATTATTTCACCAATAATCTTGTACTATGAAGGACATTAGGAGTGCACTATTGTGTTCTCAAACTCATTCTGCCCTGAAAATGACAACTGGGTGGAGCTAGTGTCTGTGTCTCAGTATCATTACATGATTTGCACCATGAAGGCCAAAGGTGTGAACTAGTATGCTCTCAAACTCAGTTTGTCCCACAGAAGCGGAATAGAAAGAGCTAGTGTGCCTCTTAGTGGTGAACTAGAGTGTTGCCAGATTCACTCTTACATTCAATCGAGGGTTTGAGGTAGATATGTCTGTATCTCAGAAACCATGTTATGTCAACTTTGATCTTTTCTTATGGATAAGTACAAGCTAGTAAGCTTCGTACCACAGTGTGACATATAAAAGAAGTTTAGAGGAAGCTAGTGTCTGTCGCATGAAGGAAGTTTGGAGCAAACTACTCAGAATCTATCATCATAATTGAACCACTAATAAGAATGAGAAAATGTATAAACTTGTGTGCTATCAAACTAAGTCTATCCAATAAAGGAGGATTTGAGTGAGCTAGTGGTTGTTTATCTGAGTCCATGTTGTCTTCACATGGTCTGTCCTACAGAAAAGGTTAGGAATGAACTAATCTGCTCTCTATCACAGATTGTCCGACAGTACACTTACAAGTGAATAGTACGTTCTCCACATCAATCTAGTACTTTGTAGATGCTTGGAGGGATCTAGTTTTTTTGTGTCTCAGAGTCTTAGTCTTCTTCTACCCAAGCAATAAACAGAAGAGTGTACTCATGCCCTCTCTACCTCATCCACTCCTATACAGGAGACTTGGAAGTTACTAGTGTATGTATCTCTGAATCCATATAGTTCTAACCTGGAACGATGCTAAGAATATACACAGGAGTAACATAACATTATCTCTACCTAAGTCCATCCTACAGAGCAGGCTTCTGTGGAGCATGTGTGTGTTTTAGAACTGATGTCTTCCTAACTTTGATTTGTCTTTCAGGGAAGTAAAAATAAACTAGCATATTCTACATATCAGTCTGTCCTACAGGAGGGACACAAGGAAATAGTGTCTGCCCTTCAGAATTCATGCTGTTCTAACTTGGAATTGCCATAGGGATAAGGATAGGAGTGATCTATGGTGCTTGATACTGAAGTCTGTCCAATATAATAGGATTGGTGGGAGCTAGCATCTGTCTTTCAGGATACATATTGTCCTAATATTGATCTGTTCTACTTAAAAAATTAGGAGTGAACTAGTATGCACATCCAATTAGTTTGTTTCAGAGAATAAAATTATAGGGAGCTATTATGAGTCTCTCAAAGTCCATAGTGTGCTAACATTGATCTGAAAAACTATATAAATTAAGAGTGAATATTATGCTCTCCTCTTAAGTATGTCCTATAGAGAAATGTTGGAGGGACATGGTTTTTGTCTCTCAATATCCATGTAGTCTTAACTTGAACTATCTTACACTAGCTTTACACATCAACATGTTCAATGGAGTAGCCTGGAGGAAGTTTGTGTCTGTCTGTGAGTATCTGTGTTGGGAAATCTTTGATTTGTGACAATGATAAATTTAGGAATAACTAGTATGCCCTGTGTATAAGTCTGTACTACAGAAGAGGTTTGTAAATAATTAGGGCCTCTCTCACCACATTGATCTTTTGTTTTGTTAATCTTCATCTGTCCTATGTATAAGGCTACAAGTAAAGTAGTCTACTCTCCAGATAAGTTGGTGTGATAGGGACTTGGAATGAGCTAGTCTGTCTGTCTGTCTGTCTGTCTCTCTCTCTCTCTTTCAGAATTGATGTAGTGCTAAGAACAATCAGTCCTGTTGTTAAGTATGGAAGGGTGTGTTCTCAGCTTCATTCTGTTATAGGATGAGGAGGCTAAGATGGATTTAATGATTGTCTCTCAAAATCAAAGTTTTCTTCTCTGTAATCTATCTTATAACTTAAATAGACCTGCAATAATGTGCCCTACATTTCAGTATATCCTATAGAAAAGAGAAGATAGGAGCTAGTATTGTCTCTCACAATGCATGTAGTTCAAACTCAGTGTTACAACAAAGGATGTTAGGAGTGAAGTGGTGTGCTATCAGGTCTGATCTGTCCTAAAGTTGAGAATTGGAGGAAGTTGAAGTTTGTCTTTCAGGATCCATGTTGTCATATCCTAATTTAGTTCTGTGAGAAATGTTGCTTCCCAGTCCAGCCCATCCTAATAATGTGAATTGGAATAAACCACAGGCTGATTCTCAGAATCCTGATTTTCCTAACTTGATATGTCCTATGAAGGTGTTTAGAAAAGAACCAAAGTGTTTTCCAGTTTAGTCTGACTTATAGAGTAGGGTTAAAGGGAGATAGTGTCTGTTGCTCAGAATCCATGTTGTCCTAACCTTGTTCTTTCCTACTGAGGAGGATTGCAGTGAATGAGTGTGCTCTCCACAATAGACTGTTCAATGGATGAGCCATGGAGGGAGCTAGTATCTTCTGTTTCTCAAAATCCACATTGTTCTTACTTTATCATCCCTACAGAAGAGATTAGGAATGAAATAATTTGTCCTATGCTTCAGTCTATAACATGGAGGATTGAAGAAATCCAATGTCTGTTTCACAGAATCCTTGTCATTCTAATTTGGTCAATCCAAGCTGGGAGGTTTGGAGTGAGATATTCTGCACTCCACCTCAATATGTCCAATGGAGAAGGCTTGCAGGAAGCCAGAATCTGTCTCTCAGAATCAATGTGATGATACATTGCTCTGTCCTATGAATGAGTTAAATAGAGAAGAAAGGGGTCATTCACTCAGTCCAATCTACTATGGAAGCTTGGAGAGAGGTAATCTCTCTCTCTCTCTCTCTCTCTCTCTCTCTCTCTCTCTCTCTCTCTCAGAACCCAGGTTTTATTAACCCTGATCTATCTGAGAGATAAAGATGGAATTGACCTATGTATTCTATACTGCACTTAGTATATCCTGTGGAAAAGAGAGGTATAGAGGGATGGACCTAATGTCTGTCTCTCAGAGAACATATAGTTCAAACTTGCTTTATAACACAAAGGAGATAGGACTGAATTAGTGTGTCCCCCCATTCTAGTTTCTCCTAATGTGGAAGGTTAAAGTAAACTAGAGTTTCTTTCTGATAATCCATGTCATTCTACCTATGTCTGTTCAACAAAGAAGATAAATTGTCAACTAGTATGTTCTCCACCTCTATCTGTATGATGAAGGATGCTTGGAGGAAGCTAGTATCTAACTCTCAGATTTCATGATTTCTTAACTTGGTGTGTCCTATGGAGGAGCTTTGAAGGGAACTAATATGGTTTCCACCTCAGTCTATAGGCTTGGAGGGAACTACTTTGTTTCTCAGAATCCATGTTGCCAATCCATTATCTGTTCTAAAAATGGTTTTCAGAATGCACTAGTGCACTCCATAACATACTCTATCTATGTAAGAAATTCTGGGGTGGGTGACAAATTTCTTCTCTCAGAATTCATATCATGTCATCCTTCATAAGACCTATGGGAAATTTTAGGAGTAAGCTAGTAAGCTTGATTCCACTCTGTCCTAATGAGGCAGTTTGGAGGAGGTAGGAGCTGCTGCTCAGATCCTATGTCTCCATAACTTGATCTGTTCTATATAGTAGTTAAGGACAGAAATAATATAATCTTTTCCTCAGTCCATTCCACTTCTGAGACCTGGAGGGAAATAGTGCATCACCTCATTCCACTGAGCATGCTATGTGACACCTACTCTGCTTGTCTCTCAGAACACATGTTCTCTTAATCATGTTTAATCCTTCAAATCAGTATAGAATGACAAAGACCGTGCTAAAGCATAGTGTATTCCATGGATAACAGTTAGAGGGAATCTTGTTTCTCAGAATGTATGTAGATCAAATCCCAGCATGTACAACAGAGGAGATTGAGATTGACCTAGTGTGCTGCCCACTCCAGTCTGTCCTAATCAGGAAGAATGGAGGAAGTTGGAGTCTGTCTCTTAGATTTCAAATAGTTCTTACTCTGTATGTTAAAGAAAGGGAGTATAAGAGTAAACTAATGTGTTTTCATGTTGGTCTTTATTTGGAGATTGCTTTGTAGAAGCTAACATCTATCCTTCAAAATACATTTTGTCATGTCTTGATATGCCATAAGCAAAACATTTGAAAGAAAATAATAAAGTGTTCTCTTCCTCACTGTGTTTGATAAAAGATACTTGAAAGAAGCTATTGTCTGTATCTCAGACTCCATATCTTCATATAATTGACCAGGCCTGGAAGCAGATAGTGCCTTTCTCTCAACATACATGTTGTCCTAAATTGGATTTGTCTTAAAGATTACTTTAGAACTAATGTTCTGTCTGTCCTAAGAAGATTAGAGAGACCAAGTCTCTCAGAATCCATGTTGCATTAACATTGTTCTGTCCTATGGAGGAGCTTAGAAGGCTTAGGTACTCTCCAAAAATCTCTGTCCTACTGAGTAGTTTCTGATGAATTTGGTTTCTACCACAGTTGTCCTAACTTTTTAGTCTGTCCTGCAGTTAATGTTATGAGTAAACTCAGATTCAGTAATTACATGGCTATCTTTGTAAAGTGTGTTGGAGTGGATAGTGTCTGTCTCTTAGTAGCCATTTTGTGCTAAGCTAGACCTGTGATGGTGAGGAGGTTATAAATGATCTAGTATGCTTATTACCTCTGGTTCTTCTATGGAGAAAGTCGGGTGGTAGTTAGTGTCTTTCCTTCCATATCCAGGTTATAATCACATTGATCTTCCCTAGAGAATAGGAAAGGAGTGATAGACAGCATCATGTACTCTTTACTATAACCTGTATAAAAGAGATAGAGGGATCTAGTTTCTGTCTGCCATATTCTACATCATTGGAATTACGTTTTCCAATAGACAAGGCAGGGAGTGAACTAGTATGCTCAGCACCTCAGTCTGTTCTATGGGAGAGGCTTAGAGGACACTCAAGTCTGTATCTCAGAATTCATGTTGTAATCTTGATATATCCTTTGTTTAACTTTAGGAGTAACTCACTGTATTCTACATCTCTGTCTACAGCAATGTGTATGTGTATCTAGTATCTCAAAATCCTTGTTGTCCTGACCTTGATCTGTCCTACTAAGGAGGGTGGAAATGGAGTGTGCTCTCCACCACAGTCTGTTGCATGGAAAAGACATGTGGGAAAGAGCTAATGTTTGTCTCTTAGAAACCATTTTACTTACTTTTTCTTTCCTACAGAAGAGGTTATGAATGTAATAATTTGCTCAATACCTCTTCCTACTTACAGAGGATAATTGAAGGGGACTCCCATCTGTATCTGAGAATTATCCTCATTCTAACTTGGTCAATCCAGGAGAGGATGTTGGAAGGAAGTAGAGTTCTTTTCACCTTGTATGTCCAATCTTTCAAGTAGAGACTTGAAAGATCTAGTCACCACCTCTCAGAATCAATGTCACTGTAACTCAATTTATCATATTGAAGTCTTTAAGAGAGGAATAGGTAGCTTTATGGCCTGCACAACTTACTGAGGAGACTTGGAGGGAGCTAATATCTGTCCTTTAGAATTCATTTTGTATTAATCTTGATCTGTCATACAGATAAGAAAGAGAGTAACTTAGTGTGGTGCATACCAAAGTATATCCTAGAAGATAAGAGGATAGAGCTACTACTGTTTGTCTATTTTAATCTATGCTATCTTATCCTGATCTGCTCTACAGAGCAAGTAAAGATTGAAATACTATGTATTTCACCCCAATCTGTCCTACAGATAAGATTTGGCTGGAACTAGTTTCTATTTCTCAGAATCCATGTTGTCTTAACTGAATCTGAATTATAAAGAAGGGTAAAAGTAAATTAGTATTGCCCTTCACCGCAGTATGTCCTTCAGGAAAGTCTTGTCTAAAGCTAGTGTTTATCTCTGACAATCAATGTCATCCTAACTTGATAGGTACTGAAAAGGTAGAGAGGAGTGAACTATTGTCCTCTCACACTTAGTCTGTTCCAGGATGATTCATGGGAGCAAGTTTCTGCCTCTCAGAATTAATATTTCCTGTTATGATATAATACAAGAGGTTAAGAATAAATTACTGTGCTTGCCACCTAAGAATACATTATGGACAAGCCTTGCAGTGAGCTGTTATCTGTCTCTCCATTACTTGGCCAGTTGTATAAAGATTATACAAGTGACATAATGTGCTTCCTACCTCAATCTGTAACACAGAGAAATAACAGGAGGTTGGTAGTGTCTGTTTCAAATTTTATGTCATCCTTGTTGTATTCTCTACTTTGAAGGAGTTAAGTGTTAACCAAATACATGCTCCAATTATGTCTGTCCTAGTAAGTACTACTGGAGGTAAATTTCTCCCAGCCAGGATACCTGTTGTCCTAACTTTGATCTGTCCTATAGATAAGACTTTGAGTTAACTAGTGTTCAGTATCTTTCATACTGAAGAGTATTGAGTGGCCTTACTGCCTTTCTCTCAGAATCCATGATATCCTAAGCTTTCTCCATCCTACTGAAGAGGTTAGGGGTGAAACAGTGTGAATTTTACCTCATTTTGTCCTACTGAAATTGTTTGGAGAAAGCTATTCTGTTTCTCAGAATGTATTGTGTCCTAAACTGTATTTGACTTATGGTTAAAGATAGGAGTGATGTAGTGTGCTCTACAACTGAATCTTCCCTATGGGGGAGGACAGGAAGAAGCTAATGTTTATTTAAATCTCAATCCTTGCCATGTAAATCTTGATCTGGCCTACAAGAGATGTCAGGAATGAACTAGTGTCCTCTCCACATCTTTTGGTCCAACAGAGATGGCTGAGCTCATATTTATTCTAGAATACATGCATTTAAAACCTTGCTTTGTTTTATAGAGAGAGTAAGGAATGAAGTAGCATAGTCTATATCTAAGTCTCTCATTTGGAACAGGTCTGAGGGAGCTAAGTTTATCTTTCAGAGTCCCTGTTGTCTAATCTTTGATATGTACTACTGATGAATTAGAAATAAAGTAGTATAATTTACCAGTCCTACAGAGAGGGCTTAGATGGAGCTAGTGCCTGTCTCCCAAAATCCATGTCATCCTGACTTCAATAAGTCCCACTGAGGAAGATAGGAATGAATAACTGTCAAATTAACCTCTCTTTTTACAAAGGGGAATTTGAGGGGCCTAATATTTATTTATCATGATCTATTTCATTCTAATGTCATCTTTACTCTGGGAGAAGATAACACTAAAGTATTGTGTTCTTTATCTCAGTATAATTTATAGAGGAAGCTTTGCGGGAGCTGGTGTCTTTTTCTCATTATCCCCATTTTCATGGAACTTAATCTATCCCATGTAGAAGTTTAGGAAAGGACCACTGTGTTCCCTAACTCAGTCTGTAGTACTAAGAATACATGGAGGGATCTTGTCTCTTTCTCTTAGAATTCATGTTATAACATTGATCTGTCCTATGAATAAAGATAAAGGTAAGATATCATGCTCTCCACTTCAGTGTGTCCTACAGAGTAGGAATATATGAAACTAAGGTCTGTATCTCAGAATCTATGTCCTCTGAACATTCATCTATACTAGAAAGGATTAGAAGTAAACTAGTATACACTAAACTACTTCAGTCTGTCCTACTTTGGAGGCTTGCAGGGAGCAAGTGACAATCTCTCAGAATGCATGTCATCCTAATATTGGTTTATTTTCTTAAGGGGGGTAGATAGTTCTTAAGGAACTAGCTCATTATCCAACTCAGCCTGTCATATAAAGGAGGCTTACTGGGAGCTTTCCTCTCTCTCTCTCTCTCTCTCTCTCTCTCTCTCTCTCTCTCTCTCTCTCTCAGAACACATGCTGTCCTAACTAAATTTATCCTAATGAGGACTTTAGGAAGAACCAATGTGTCCTCTACTTTAGTCTTTCCTACAGAGGAAGCTTGAACAGAGCCAGTGTTTTTCTGTCAGAATCCATAATGTCTTAATTTGGACCTGTCCTAGAGATAAATTCAGAAGAATCCATGTCCCATACTGGTTAGAAATCAGCTAAAGTGCATTCCACTTTAGTATGTCCTAAAGAGGAGACTTGGAGAGAGCTAGTGTCCTTGTCTCAGAATGCAAGTTATACAACCTTTGATCTATACTACATAGGTTATTGGTTAAATTATTAAGGCCACTCCACGTAGTTAAAAGGGAGGTTTATTTTTGGGGGTAACTTACAAATGAAGGGGTAGGTTACAGGGTCTGGCAAGGGTATAGCGCAGTCCGGCGGTGTTCTCTGGAGAACTCTGCTCGGTCTACCTCCAGCGTCCAGAGTCCAGGAACCAAGAGACAGAGCTCTTCCCGATCCTTCGTCTTCCGCTTCCTCCTCTGCCCCGCCTTGTGGGCGTGACCATTACCGAAGCCTCAGTGGGGGTTGGAACTTCCAGGCCAATGCTGGGATGGCTACCCACTACAATAGGTACTTAGACCTGACCTAGTATGGTCTGTTAGGTCATACAAACACAGGTGATTAGTCCGGACCTAGTATGGTCTGTTAGGTTATACAAACAGAGGTGCTTAGGCCTGACCTATTTGTCCTACCAAGGAGGATTGAGGGGTGATTATGTCACTCCCCCAGATTCCATGTTGTTATGTTGACTGATCAACCAAAGAGGATAAGAATGGCCTTATGCCATTCACATCAGTATAGTCCTACAAAGAAAGCTTGGAGTGACTGTCTTTCAAAATTCATGTCATTTTAACTTGATCTACCCTGTGAAAGAATTTCTGAGTGAGCTATTATATTTTGAAAATTAGTCTACCTCCTAAGGAGGAGGCTCAGAGACAGCTTTGGTCTATTTATCAGAATCCATGTGATCTTAATCTTGATCTATCCTGTGGTTAACTTTTAAAGTGAATGAACATGCTCTCCATCTATGTATACTGTGGGGGATTGGAAATAGCTAATGTCTGTTTCTCAGAACTCATCTATTCAGAACTTGTTCTGTAATATGCTTGAGGATAGGAATTAATTAGTGTTCTCTTTACTATAGTCTGTCCTACTCAGGAGGCATACTATGAACCAGCATGTCTCTCTAGTTTTCATATTGTAGTAACTGTGATTTGTCATACAAAAGAGCCAGGAGTGGACTAGTGTGCTCTTCAATTAAGTATCTTCTATGGAGGATTTTTTTTTACTGGAGATAATGCCTATCCATCTATGATGGATCTTATATGTGAGCTAGTATGTTCTCTAACTCAGTTGGTCCTACAGAGGATCCTTGGAGAAATCTTGAGTATATCTCCAAATTCATATCTTCCAGACTTTGATTGGTTCCATGGAGAAAGTTATAAGGAACTAGATTGATTTTCAGTCTGTATAAAACAGAGGAAGGTTGTGGTAGGTAGGGGGAGCTATGTCTATCACTCAGATATAATGTCATTTTAACTCCATCTCTACTGTGGTGCAAAAAAATGTGTGAACTATTGTGCTATTGTACTCAGTCTGTCCTCCAAAGGAAGGATGGAAGGATCTAATGTCTGTCTCTTAGTATCCATATTGTCCTTACTTGATAGGCCTTACAGAAGAGGTTAGAAGTTAACTAATTTGATCTCCATTTCAACCTATCCAACAGTACATTTAAAAGTGAGTTAGTATGTTTTCCATACTAGCCCATTGCACTTAGGAGGCTTGGAGTGATCTTGTCTGTGTCTCAGAGTCTATGTTGTTTTAAACCAAGACAACCATAGTGATAAGAACAGAAG
The DNA here is from genome assembly GCA_949786385.1 of Onychomys leucogaster. NCBI lineage: Eukaryota > Metazoa > Chordata > Mammalia > Rodentia > Cricetidae > Onychomys > Onychomys leucogaster. Next base: position 384,032 of record CATKUP010000062.1, read on the forward strand.
TGAGCTAGTTTTCTCTACTACTCAGTCAGTCTTACAGAGGAGATGTGGTAGGAGTCCCTCACATCCATATAGTTATAACCTGTATCTGTCCTATGGGTAAGTATGACATAGCATAATCAACACCTTATTCTATTGTATGAAGTACAACTATGGAGCTTGCTTCTGTCTCTCAGAATAGATAAGAATAATGTCCTAATCTTTATCTACATTATGAAATAGCTTTGGAGTAAATTAGTATGCTCGATTCTTCAGTTTGTCTTACCAAGAAAGCTTGAGAAAATAGTGTCTGTTTCTCAACCTTGAGCTGTCATACGGAAGAGGATAGGAATGATGTAGGGTGCCCTATACCTCAGTCTATCCTATATAGGAGGATTGGTGGGAGCCAGTGTCTGACTCAAATAATATATACTGTCCTAATATTGATTTACACTCCTGATTAAGTTAGGAGATAACTAGTGTTCACATCACATCAGTCTGTCCTAGTGAAAATGATTAAAGAAAGCTAGTGTCTATCTTCCACAGTCTATTTTCTCCAACTTCAACTGACCACAAATAGGATAGAATAAAACTACTGTGATATGCACATAAGTATGTCTTACAAAATAGGGTGGGAGGGACATGATGTCTCTTTTATCCATGTAGTCCTAACTTGACCTGACCTACAGAGAAAATCAAGAATGAACAAGTGTGATACATACCTCCAAATGTCCAAACAAGCCTGAAGAGAGGTAATGTTGGCCTCCCAGAATTTATATTCTACTATGCATAAATCTAGGCATGAACTAGTATGCTCTCCATATCAGAATGTCCTACAGAACATACTTGTAAGGAGTACAGTCGGTCTCAGAATCCATGTTGTTCAAACCTTCATAGGTTGTATGGATAAGGCAAGGAGAGAACTGGCATGTTTTCCACATAAGTCTGACATATAAAGGAGATTTGGAGGGAGCTAGTGTGCCTCTCATAATTCATATCATTCTAACATTATCACCATAACGGAAAAGGATAGAAGGAACAAATATGGTCACAGAGGAGGCTAGGAAAGAACTGCTGTTTGCTCTCAATGTGCTTGCTGTCCTAACATTTATTTGTCTTAAGTATGACTCAAGCTGGAACAGGGATGAAGTGAAAGAGCAGTAAAAGATACCATGATACAAGGAGACATGGGGATAGGGAGAATCCAAGTGCTAGGGAAGTCCCCAGGAGCCTACAAGGATGACCCCAACATAGACTACTAGCAATAGTCTAGAGGGTGCCTGAACTGGCCTACCTGAGTGAATACACTTTGTCATCATAGAGCCTTTTTCTAGTAACTGATGGAAGCAGATGCAGAGATCCACAACCAAGCACCAGGGCAATCTTCAGGAGTCCAGTTGAAGAGGGAGAAGAGTGATTCTATGAGCCAGGGCATCAAGATCATGATGGTGAAACCTACAGAGACAACCAAACCAAACTAGTGGGAACCCATAAAATTTAGATAACAGCTGTGGAACCTGCATAGGATAGGATTTGGCCCCCTGCATAGCAAAACAGTTGTGTACTTTGATCTGCTTAAGGGGTTCCACTGGCTGTAGGATCAGAATCCATCACTGGTGCATGAGAATGCTTTTTGGAGCCCACTACCTATATCTGGACACCTCCATAGCCTTGAGAAAGGGAGAGTGGTTTGGACCTGCCTCTAATAAATGTACCAGGCTCTGATGACTTCCCATGGGAGGTCTAATCTTATTGTAAGAGTGAATAGGGAGGATATATTGGAAGGATATGTAAAATGAATACAATTTTTCTTAATAAAAAATAGTAATACAGAAAAAAGAGATAATTGACTCAGCCCTATCCAATAATCTGTTCTGAGGTGGAAGCATGGAGGGACCTAGTGTCTGTCTTTCAAAATCAATGTAATGCTAACCTTGTTCTGTCCTATGGAGATTAGCAGTGAACTAATGCATATTAGTCTGTCCTACTGAATCATCTTGGAAAAAGTTAGTTTCTCTCAGAATTTTGGTTGTTATATATTTGAACTGTCCTACAGATAAGGTTATATTAATTCACCCTCAGTCTGTCCTTCCATGGAGTCTTGGATGGACCTAGTCTCTTAGAATCCATGTTTTCCTAACCATGATCTGTGTTGCTGAAGAGGGTAGGAATTAATTACCATGTTTATCACCTCTTTCTATCCTACAGAGGAGTCATGAGGGAAGCTTGTGTTTGTCTCTGAGAGTCCATGTTGTACTAAGCTTGACTTGTCCTTGGGAGGATGCTACAAGGTAACTAGTGTGAACTTCAGAATAGTGTGTCCTATGGAGGAATCTGGTAGAAGTCAGTAGTCTATCTCTCAGAATCCATGTTTTCTCAACATGGGTCCTTCTTACAGATAAAAATAGAAGTGACCTAGCATACTCTATTCTTTACTTTCCTCTGTGGAAAAGAGCTGGAGGGAGCTAGTTCCTGTCTCTCAATATCCATATATTTCTTACATGGTCTGTCCATCAAAGGAGGTTAGGATTGAACTAGGGTGGTCGTCATCAGTCTGTCCTATGGGAAATGCTTGGATGCAGTTAGTGTCTCTGTCTCAGAATTCTGCTTGTTCTAACTTTAATCTATCCTACAGAAAAGGTTTTGACTAAAATCATATCCACACCCACCCTGTCTTATTGAAGAGTCTTAGAGTGTGCTTAACTCTGTCTCTTTTTATCCATGTTGGCCTAAGCTTCAACTGACCCAGTGCAAAGGATAGGAGTGAACGTGTGTAATCTCCTCATTACTCTGTTATGAAGGTATGGAGGGATCTAGAAGTGACTCAACCTCACAATCCATTTTTGTGCTAACCTTAATCTTTCCAATGCGTAAGTTTAGGACTCAACTTGTGTATACTCTATATCATTCTATCCTATTGAATTGGCTTGGGGGGAGTTAGTGTCTGTCTATCTGAATCCATTTTCCCCTGAACTGATCTTTCCAATGCAAGACATCAATAGTGAACTACTGAGCTCTCTACCAAAGTATGCTTGATGTGTTTGGCTTCAAGGGAGCTGGTGTTTGTCTCTTAGTATCTGTGTTATCCTATCTTTATCTGTCCTTCACAGGATTACAGGAGTGACCTCATGTGCTTTCCACTTCAATCTGTCCTACTAATAAGGGGTGGATGTAGGTAATAATTCTCTCACAGAATTTTTGTTGCCAAAATCATTATTTGTCCTATATAAGAGATTAGATTGGACTAATGTGTTCTCCACAGCAAGGCTTAATATGGAGGAGGAACAGAAGGCAGGTAGTGTCTCTCAGAATTCATGTAATTATAGCATTGATTTATTGTGCATAGGAGCTTAGGAATGAGTTGTGATTTTTAATTAAGTCTGTCCTACTAGTGTATCTTAGAGGAAATAACATTATCTCATTCAGAACTATTGGTGAAATTATTAAGGCCACTCCATGTAGTTAAAAGGGAGGTTTATTTTGTGGGGTATCTTACAAATGAAGGGGTAGGTTCCAGGGTCTGGCAAAGGTATAGTGCAGTCTGGCAGTGTTCTCTGGAGAACTCTGCTCTGTCTACCTCCAACATCCAGGGTTCCGGAACCAAGAGAGAGACCTCCTCCTGATCCTTGGTCTTCCACTTCCTCCTCCACCCTGCCTTGTGGGCATGACCATTACCGAAGCCTCAATGGGGATTGGAACTTCCAGGCCAATGCTGGGATGGCTATCCACTACATCTCCCCCTTTTGTCTAAATAAGAAAGTTCTAACCTAATACAAGACTATATACAAAGAGATGGTTATAAAATATTGTCCAGGAGTAATAACAGATAATGACTTAGATAAGTTGGAATTACAATAAGTGCAAACAATATAAAGCAAAAAACACATGGTAAAATCCAGGGAAGTCTAGGGCATGGGTAGGTGGCATGTGACAAAGATCATTCCAAAAGGTGTCCTTTCCTAAAGAACCTGAGTCTAATACTTAATATATTCTAACTAAGATATTGTATATGTATATATACTAAGTTGTAACTATAACTGCTAATCTCTACCCTCATCAAAGACCTGAGAAGGAATATAATAATACCTGAGAAATGGGAGAAGGATGCAAGCAACTTTTGGGAGTCTTGTAAGAGTAGATAGAGACAGCTGATAGCCTGGACAGTCACCTAATGTTTCTCAGCATCCTTGGTGCATTCAAATTGGCTACAGGTCTAGAGTATCTGACAGACCATTTTCAGAAGCAGGAATTCTGAAAGACCATCTGACCCTGTCTTGGCAAAGTATGGTGGTCGCTTTCATTGTGTCCCGCTTGTCCAGAAAGGACAGCATTTGTACTGTCAGCAGTTGAGGCAAGGGCAGTTCTTTGCCCAGTAGGCCATTTTGTGCCAAGAAGACAAACTTCCAAATGGAAATGTCTTAGAAGCCCAATATTCTCTTGGGATCAAATTGGTGCTGCCAGGAGCAATTGTGTCTCACGTCAACAGAATTCTAAGTTATTTAATGCCATATTCTCTAGGTCCATGAAGTGTTTGAAGATTACCTGTCCATCTGACCTATGTATTTATAAATCTGGATAATTAACATAATTATAGAGATGACAAGCATAGGTGACAATAACTCTTTAAGTCTTATCTACCTAAACAACCTAAAGACTAAGGCTTCCTATAAATAAGGCGAACAGTCTGTAAGCAAATGTACAGTAAAAGCATAATGAATGACTTTAAATTGTGACAATACACAAAATATCTTTAACAGAGTAGGAATGTATAGTGCAATATGCAATATAATAATAATCCTAAATATATATCAGTATACAGAATATCTTAAACAGAAGTAGAACATACATACAGTATGACAGATATAAATTCACATTCGTATCAATATACAAATATTTCAAATAAGAGTAAAAATATGTGTACAATATAACAAACATAGTTCTGTATTTGTATCAATATACAAATTATCTTAAATAAGAATATAAAAGGTTTATATTTGTATCAACATATAAGAATTCATAACAGTGCAAAGGCAGCTATATTACTAAATTTGTTTACTAATGTATATGATAGTCTACCATAATATCTTATACCTATCCATTCCATTTCTTCTTTTCCCGTTTTTTTGAGACATATTTTCTTTCCTTAAGGAGAGTACTGAATTTAACAGTTTATTCCACCCCAACCCTAGAATCATTATCCATAACCCTGAGAAATATGTAACCTTAGGGATAAGGGGTGTCGTTTTCTTAGAATTGCTTCCTGCTGTTTAGGGGGAGATGGTATCTCTGTTGGGTATTGTGAGAATGCTCAGATAGTTAAATCTCAGACTAACTGTAGATTCTGCAGCAACTCTCAGAGAAATGGGTAAGATTGTCTGAAATTTTGGCAAGAAGTGTAGTATGATGATGATTACCATGGCATCATTCTGGACTGGGTAGAGTTGTTGTTGTTGGGGCCCCACCTTCCTTCTGGGGACTTCAGAGATTGCTATTGGAAAAAAACTTATTTTTTATCAGAATGGAAGGTTTGGATTTAAAGATGTCATGACATGTAAGAAAGGATTCCAAGAAATCAAGAATAAGCATGGAGAGAATTAGAATCTTGAAGATAATGGTCCCTTATATTTGGTTTCCTTCCGTCTCACACCAGAGGGCTCTTTTGATATGGGACTAAAGAATCTCTCAACCTTTTCTTTTATCAATATGCTTGGGTTTAGAGAAGGAGTGAGCCAATTCCAAAGCCAAAGCCAGCTTGGTTTATAATTAAATTGGAACCACAACTATTCTAGATTGATAGAGATATAGATGTTAGACAGTAATATCTTAGCCTGTGTAGATTGGTACCAATAGATTCTTTCTTTCTGCTGTAAACATCCAGATTCCAAGGCCTTATGATTTCTGGAAGATGGGAATTTCCATTGTCCTGGAAAGATAAAAACAGAACGCTACCCCAACCTTTGATTGTTAAATTTTTCTTACAACCTGAAGAGATGTCACATTGGTGGATGATCTTTTACTTCTCCTCATCAAGGGGTTTCTCCTGTTCGAATCAAATTTTTATTAATTTTGTTGGTATCCATAGCTTTTCTTCTCCTGTGGAAATAAAAGCAAAACCCCTTCCCCAACATAGGACATATCCAGGTTTCCATTCTGAGGTCAACACATCTTTGAAATAAACCGGTTGGCTTAGCTCAGGAGTTTTGTCTGTCGTCCAATGTCTTTCTGCAGCTGTTATTCCTATCTCATCAGCATTGAGAAAATTCAAGGTTGATAAAGCACTATGCAATCTATTTCTAGGAATCATTGTTACCTATTGCTGTTTATTTAGCATATCCTTTAAAGTTCAATTGGATCTTCCTATGACTGCTTGGCCTGTGGGATTGTGTGGTATACCTGTATATTGTAATAAGCAAAGAACTGTTTCATTTTATTGGAGACATATGCAGGGGAATTGTCTGTCTTAATTTGTACAGGTATTCCCATGATGGCCATAACTTCTAATAGATGTGTAATCACAGAATCAGCCTTTTCAGAACTCATAGGACTTGCCGACTGAAATCCTGAATAGGTGTCAATGGTATGGTGTACATACTTTAATCTTCCAAATTCTGCAAAATGAAACACATCCATCTGCCAAATTTCATTTCTTTGTATACCTTTTGGATTGCTTCCTGCAGGTAATGCAGTTTGGTTATAGAAGGAACAAGTAGAACATTTTTTCACAATATCCTTAGCTTGTTGCCAAGTAATGGAGAAATCCTTCTTCAAACCTTTGCTATTTACATGGTGTTTCTTATGAAATTCTGAGGCTTCTAGCACATTACCTATTAGTAACTGATCAATCTCATCATTACCTTGTGCTAGAGGTCCTGGCAGACCTGTATGGGATCTGATATGTGTTAAATATATATAGGATGTTCCCATTTTCTTATGATATCCTGCATTTGTATGAATAATGAAGTTAATTCTGTATTATCAGGAATAAATTCAGCAGTTTCAATGTATAAAACAACTCTCTCTGCATATTGAGAGTCAGTGACTATATTGAGGGGTTCTGTGAAGTCCATCAGTAACATAAGAACGGCATACAGTTCTGCCTTTTGTACAGAGCTGTATGGACTTTTTACCACTTTACTTAAGTCTCCTGATTTGTATCCTGCTTTCCCTGATTTATTTGCATCAGTATAGAATGTGAGGACTCCAGAATTTGCTTGTGTCATACAATGTGAGGAAGGACCCATTCAGTCTTCTTTATGAATTCTATTCTCTTGCTTTTGGGATAATGGTTGTTAATCTCTCCCAAAAAGTTACTGCAGGCTCTCTGCCAGTATTCATTATCTTTCCATAGTGATGAAATTTCCTCATCAGTTAAAGGTACTACAATTTCTGCTGGGTCCATTCCTGTCAACTGACGAAGGCTTAATTTACCTTTTTGAATCAAATCAGAGATCTTTTCTATATAAGTCTTTAATTTCTTATTTGGTTTATGTGGTAGGAATATCCATTCCAATATAATATCTTCCCTCTGCATCAAAATACCTGTGGGGGAATGTCTGGAGGAGAATATGACAAGAATGCATTTAAGTTCTGGATCCACATGATCCACATGTGCTTCTCGAATTGTCTTTTCTACTAGAGCCAATTCCTTCTCAGCTTTGGCTGATAATTCTCTTGGACTATTTAATTCTTTGTCCCTTTCTAGAGTATTAGCCAAATTTTGTAGTCCATCTTTGTGTATTCCCATGATACCCAATAAGTTAGTAATGCTTCCTAACAACTTTTGAAAATCATCAAGAGTCTTTAATAGATCTCTCCTCAGTTGTACCTTTAGGAGTATATTTTTTTGTAACTCTATCTTATATCCTAAGTAATTAATAGAATCTCCTCTTTGTATTTTTTCAGGAGCAATTTGCACTCCCCAGTAAGGCAAAACTTTTTTTACTTCTTCAAACATGCTTTCTAATGTGTCTAACTTTGGATCAGCTAATAGGATATCATCCATGTAGTGATAAATTATGGATTGTGGAAACTTTACATGAATTATCTCCAATTGTTTCTGCACAAAGTATTGGCATAAGGTAGGGCTGTTTAACATTCCCTGTGGGAGGACCTTGAATTGATATCTCCTGACTGGCTGAGAATTGTTATAATTAGGAACTGTGAAGGCAAATTTTTCTCTATCATTTTCTTGTAAGGGTATGGTAAAGAAACAGTCTTTTAAGTCAATAACTATTATAGGCCATTCTTTGGGTAACAGAGAGGGCAAGGGCATCCCAGTCTGTAGGGAGCCCATTGGCTGAATTACTTTATTAATAACTCTCAGATCTGTCAGCATTCTCCAATTACCAGACTTTTGTTTAATAACAAATACAGGAGAATTCCAAGAGCTGGTAGATTCTTCAATTTGGTGAGCATTTAACTGGTCTTGAACCAGCTGTTCTAAAGCTTGCTGCTTCTCTTTTGTCAAAGGCCACTGTCTAACCGAGACAGGTTTATTAGTTATCCATTTTAAAGATAAGGCAGTTGGTACTTCTGAGAGTTCAACAGCAGTTGTGCTCTGTTTCTGTATAGCCTGAATGGTTGGTGACTGTTTTTTATAGCATGTTATGATATTATTCCTAGAAACATGCATTGGCCTGTATTCCTTTTCTGAGAGTGTAGGAATTTTAATCTGGGTATTCCACTGTTGTAACAGATCTCAGCCCCATAGATTTACTGCAACATTTGCTACATATGGCTTCAGCCTTCCTCTCTGTCCTTCTGGCCCTATGCATTCAACCCATCTCTAACTCTGTTTTATCTGAGATAGGGTGCCAATTCCTAAAAGTTGGACATCTACCTCTTGAAGAGGCCAATTTGGATGCTTTTACTTGAAAGAAGCTTACCTTTCTGTGGTTTTGGGTGGTGCAGTAGCACTTTTCAGCCAGCAGGAGGCGTTGGTATAGCTCCAAAGCAGGGCCTGCTGGCGACCTTGGCTGGTGGCAGCTGAAGGCAGGAGCCAAGATGGCAGAGAGCCGGCACTCAGGGAGGAGTGGGAAAACCTCACTCAGTGGTTTTTGCTGGTCTGGGGGCTAAGCTGGGGAACTGAGACCAGACTAGCTGCTTCCCTTTTATGGGAATGGAATCGTGTAGGCGTCCCCTGGTTAAATGGAACTTTGCAGGCTGGTTTAGGTACCCTCCAGCAGGGGAGGAGGCTGAGGGAGGGAGCCGCCTAGGCCTTTGGAATTTGCCCCACACGAGCGCCAGATACTGGTGAATTTATTAAGGCCACTCCATGTAGTTAAAAGGAAGGTTTTTTTTGTGGGGTAACTTACAAATGAAGGGGTAGGTTCCAGGGTCTGGCAAAGGTATAGCGCAGTCTGGTGGTGTTCTCTGGAGAACTCTGCTCAGTCTACCTCCAATGTCCAGGGTCCTGGAACCAAGAGAGAGACCTCCTCGGGATCCTTGGTCTTCTGCTTCCTCCTCCATCCTGCCTTGTGGGTGTGACCATAACCGAAGCCTCAATGGGGGTTGGAACTTCCAGGCCATTGCTGGGATGGAGATCCACTACACAGAACACCTGTTAATGTAACTTTGTTTTGTCCTACCTATGAGATTATAAGTGAATTAGTGTTCAGTTGCCCTCAGTCTGTCCTATCTGAAATTCTTTGAGGGACCTAATATCTGTCTCTCAGAATACATGTTGCCCTAACCTTATTCTGTCCTACTGAAGAAGATAGGAGTGAACTAGTGTGGTCTCCACTTCAGTGTGCTTCTACAGAGAAAGCTTGATGGGATCTAGTATCTATTTCTCAGAATCAATATTATGCTAAACTTGACCAGTCCTCCCAAGGAGGTTGCATGTGAACTATTGTGTTCTCCAACTCAATCTGTTTTATTGAGAAGCTTGGAGGAACCTAGTGTCTATCTCTTAGAATTCATGTTCTCTCAACCTAGATCATTCCTATAAATTAGAATATGAGTGACATATACAACTCAGTATATATTGTGTAAAAGAGCTGAAGTGAGCTAGTCTCTCTCTTTCAGAATCAATATCACCCTAAACTTGATGAGTCCTATAGAAGAGCAAATTCTTGAGTTTTCTGCAGGTCTGTCCTACAGAGCAAGCATGAAGTGAGCTAGTGTAAGAATCTCAGAATTCATGTTACACAAACATGATCTGACCAATGGGGGAGATTAAGGGTAAAGTAGAGTGCTTTACACTTCAGCCTGTCATTCTGAGGAGAGTTGGAGTCAATTATTTTCTCTCTCTCAGAATTCAGGTTGTCCTAAACAAGAAATATTCCACTAATAAAGTTAGGAGTTAATTAGTATGCTTTCTACTTCAGTGTGTGCTAAAAAAGAGTCTTAGAGGGACATAGTGTCCAACTCTCAGATTCCCTGTTATCCTAACATTGATCTTTCTAACTGAAATGGATAAGAGTGAAAAGGAATACTCTTCTTTTTATTTCTTCCTATATAACTGGTATGGTGAAACCTAATGTCTGTCTTTCAGAATACATGCTATGCTGAGCTTTAGCTGTCCCCTAAAGGAGATTAGGAGTGAATTAGTCTGCTCTTCACCTCAGTTTTTCTTATGAAGACACTTTGGTTAATGTTAGTGTCTATCTCTCAAAATGCATATTGTCTTATCACATCTTACCATGTTTTTGTCCTACAAATAAGGATAGGAGTGACCTAACATACACTAGTCATCAAGCACCCCACAAAAAAGAGGTGAAGGAAGCTAGTGTCTGTCTTTCTTTATCCATGTTGTCCTTACTTTTTCTCTTCTACAGAAGAGGTTAGAAATCAAATGTGTTTCTAAACTTTAATCTATCCTACAGAAGAATATTAATGGAAACTAGTATCTATAATCATTGTCATTCTAAAATGGTCTGTTCAACAGAGGATGTTAGGAATGAATTAGTGTGCTCTTTGCCTCAGTGTGTCTAATGTAGAAGATTTTGATGGAGATAGTACCTATTACAATTCATATCATTGTTACTTAATCTGTTCTATGGAGAATTTTAGTGGACTCTTCTCCTTAATTCATTCCACTGAGGAGACATGGAGGTTAACAGTGTCTATCTTTCAAAATCTATGTAAATGTTTTTTATTCATTTTACATACCAAAGACCCCCTCTTCCCTCCTCCTGTCCCCCTAGCCCCTTCCAAACTATTTTCCCTTTCCCTCCTACAGGTAGGTACTAAATGAGAAGGTACATTGCCTCAAGTTGTCTTAACCTTTACCTATACATAAGGAACAGATTTATTTAGTGTGATATATTACATGGTAAATCCTAGGGAGGAATGTCTAAGAGAGCTACTCTGTCTTCCAGGATCCATGCCATCACATTCTTGATCTTTCATGCAGAAAAGAAAAGGAGTGTCCTAACATGTTCTGTAGCTCAGTTTATGCTGGGGGAATGAGCTGGATGGAGCTAGTATCTATACCATAGCATCCATGCTGTACTAAGCTTAATTAACCTACAAAGGAGGTTAGGATAGAATTTGTTGTCCTTCCTCTTAAATTAGGAACAAAGCAACACTGTCCACTCTCCCCATATTTATTTAAGATAGTACTTGAAGTTCTAGTTAGAGCAATAAGACAACAAAAGAAAATCAAGGGGATACAAATTGGAAAGGAAGAAGTCAAATTTTCACTACTGATGATATGATAGTATACATAAGTGACCCAAAAAATTTGATCAAGGAACTCCTACATCTGATAAAACCCTTCAGTAATGTGATAGGATACAAGATTAACTCAAAAAATTAGTAGCACTCCTATATTCAAATGATAAAGGGCTGAGAAAGATATCAAAGAAACACCACCCTTTACAATAGCCACAAATAATATAAAATACCTTGTGGTAACTCTAACTAAGCAAGTAAAAGACCTGTATGATAAGAATTTAAGTCTCTGAAGAAAGAAATTGAAGAAGATATCAGAAAATGGAAAGATCTCCCATGCTCATGGATAGGTAGAATTAACATAGCAACAATGGCAATCTTACCAAAAGCAATCTACAGATTCAATGCAATCCTCATCAAAATTCCAACATAGTTCTTTACAGATCTGGAAAGAACAATACTCAACTTTATATGGAAAAAATAAAAGAAGGATAGCTAAAAGAACCCTGAATAATAAAGGAACCTCTGGAGTCATAACCTCTGGAGGCATAACAATCGCTGACTTCAAGCTCTACTATGGAGCTAAAGTAATAAAAACAGCTTGTTACTGGTATAAAAACTGACATGTGGACCAATGCAATCAGATTGAAGACGCTGACATTAATCCACACACATATGAACATCTGATTTTTGACAAAGATGTCAAAACTGTGCAATGAAAAAAAGAAAACATCTTCAACAAATTTTGCTGGCATAACTGGATGTCAACATGCAGAAGATTGCAAATAGATTCATAACTGTCACTGTGCACAAAACTTAAGCCCAAATGGATCAAAGACCTTACATGAGTCCAGGTGATCCTAACATGATAGAAAAAATAGTAGGAGGTAGTCTTAAGGGCATTGCCGGAGATCACTTCATAAATATAACACCAATAACACACACACACTGAGAGCAACAATTAACCAATGGGTCCTCTTGAAACTGAGAAGCATTTGTAGGGCAAAGCACATGGACAAAAAGACAAAATGACAGCTACAGAATAGGAAAAGATCTTCACCAACCCCACATCTGACAGAGGGCTGATATCCAGAATATATAAAGGTCTCAAGAAACTATACATCCAAATACCTAAAAGTCAAATTAATAAATGAGCCATAAAGCTAAACAGAGAATTCTCAACAGAAGAATCTCAAATGGCTGAAAGACATTTAAAGAATTGCTCAACATCCTTAGTAATCAGGGAAATGCAAATCAAAACAACTCTGAGATACAATCTTACACCTGTCAGAATAGATAAGATAACAACAACAACAACAACAACAACAACAACAACAACAACAAAACACTGAAGACAGCTTATGTTGGCAAGGATGTGGGGCAAGGGGACAGTCCTCCACTGTTGATGGGAATGCAAACTAGTACAGCCACTTTGGAAATTTGTATGGCAGTTTCTCAGAAAATTGGAAATCAATCTCCCTCAAGACCCAACTATACCACTATAGGGCATATACCCAAGAAATGCTCAATCATACCACAAGGGACATACTCAGCTATGTTCATAGCAGCATTATTTGTAATAGCCAGAACCTGAAAACAGCCTAGATGTCCTTCAACTGAAGAATGGATGAAGAAAATGTTGTACATATAAACAAAGTACTATTCAGCAATGGAAAAACAATGAAATCATGTGAGATTTGCAGGCAAATAGGTGGAACCAGAAAATATGTAAAAAGAAAACAACAACTGTGAAAGTCTCAGAAATGCATTGATGATGCTATTTAAGTTACCTCTGACTCTTCAGAGTTGCATCAGTCTTTTAATCTAAAAATACAAAAGAATTAATACAATGTTCCAGTAATAGGTAAAGAGCACATGGCTAACTTAGCATGACCTGCTGGTTACAAAAAGGTCAAGCCATGGATCAATGTGCTGTTCAAAAAGTCAAGACTGCTCATTGATTACAAATTCTGTATACTGGAAACTCAAAAAAAAAAAAAAAGAAACAAAACAACCCTGCAGAAGTGAGGATTCAACACCTACTGGGAGGCAACACTGTTGAACTGATCAGCACAAAATAATGCAGCCTGCTGTAGTTTAAACAGCACGTTTTATGGGTGTTTTACTAAATTAAGTTTTAAAAATTTTAACAAACATTATATTGCAACATATACATACAGGAAACATGTATCTTCAGTTGTGTAGCTCACTGAATCTTTGTGAATTGAATAAGGCAGGTGAATTTCTAAACAGTCTTATTAAATAAGAAACAAAGAACCAAGTACAGAGGTAACAGCTAAAGAGATCAGAGAGTTAGCAAAGAGCCATGACTACCATATCTTATCACCTCACCACTCTCTTCCCCAAAGAGGGCTTCTTCCTGTGTGACTTGTATTTTTATTGCCTTTCTGTTCATTGGCTTTTACATCACTTCCTCATCACTTCTTGTCTACACAGACCTTCAGGTCTCTATGGTTGGTTCTGGGATTAAAGGCTCATGTTTGGCTGTGTCCTTGACCACACAGAGACACTGACTGCCATGTGATCAGATTAAGGGCGTGGGCTACCACCACTTGACTTCTGCTTACTACTCGCTATGTGACCTCTGATCCCCAGACAAACTTTATTTATTAACATACAAATAAAATCACATTTCAATACAAATAAAATATCACCACATGTTGTAATACCTAATCTGATGAGACTGATTACTTTTTTAACCAAATGAATTTTTATTCTTTATATTTTCTGTGTCATTTCTAAAAATTTCTATAATAAATACATACTGTTTTAAAAATCAATAAATATTCTATTTTAAAATAGGTGCTTCTGGAAAAATTTAATGATAAAGGGAAACATTTTAAGTAGGATATCAAGAGAAGACAAAACAAAATCTTACATGCAACATTTTAAAGATGATTACAAATGAACTCAGGAAATTATTAACAACATTGTTAACATTGTTTATGGGTCAAAGGGGTTTTTAAATTAATTAATTAATTAATTTTTAAATTTAATTTAATTTTACATATCAGCCATAGGTGCCCCAATCCTCCCCACTCCTGCCCCTGCCCCCTCCTTCCTCTAAGCCCCTCCCATTCCCATTCCCTGGGGATTCAGCTCAGGTGATAGATTTAGTCCAGGCCGGTCCAGTCCCCTCCTTTCAGGCTGAGCAAAGTGTCTTGCATAATCCCCAGGTTCCAAACAGCCAGCTCATGCACTAAGGACAGGTCTGGGTCCCACTCCTGGGTGCCTCCCAAACAGTTCAAGCTATTCAATTGTCTCACTTATCTAGAGGGCCTGAGCCAGTTTGGGCGCCACTGGTTCATAGTTCACGTGTTTCCAATAGTTTGGCTATTTGTCCCTGTGCTTTCCAATCTTGGTCTGAACAATTCACACTCTTACAGTCCCTCCTCTTTCTCGACAATTGGACTTCTGGAGCTCCACCTGGGGCCTGGCCAAAGATCTCTGCATCCACTTCCATCAGTTATTGGATGAGAGTTCCAGCACTTGAGTTAGGGTGTTTGGCTGTCAGATCACCAGAGTAGGTCAGTTCGGGCTTTCTCTTGACCATTGCCAGTAGTCTACAGTGGAGTTATCTTTGTGGATTTCTGGGGACCTCTCGAGCACATTGCTTTTTCCTATTATCATGGGGTATTCATTTGTCATGGTCTATTATTCCTTGTTCTCCCTTTCTGTTCTTGATCCAGCTGGGATCTCCTGCTCCCCTAAGCTCTCTTTCCCTCAAACTTTACCCCCACTCACATCCAGGTTGTTCATGTAGATCTCATCCATTCTTTGTGCTCTATTATGAAAAGCAACAGAATACTAGGCCTTTGGCTGGACTTATTTTAGATTTCTTTGATTATTCTGTCCTTGGAATTCTCTCAGGTGTGTTCAACAGCTCTCATGTGCCAGGTGACTTTTGCTTTTTGTATTCTCTACCTTCTTACTGATTTTTAATATTGTGCCCCTTCACAGCTTACAGATAAACACATTCCAAAGAGTGGAGAATATGTTCAATTTTCCGCAGATATTCCACATTACTATTCCCCTCAATACACACATCCTGTTTTCCTCCAAATTACATGCAAATAAAAAATTAAACTTAGAGTTTGTTCCATTTTAAAAGATGTACATAATTGTAACACATGCAAAATGTATGGATATTTATATTTATTTTTTTTATTATTATGTGTTTTAAATTTTATACATCAGCAATGGGTTCCCCTGTCTTCCCCCCTTCCCCCCTCCAGCCCCACCCTCACCTTCCCCCAAGCCCCTCCCCTCCATTCCCATGTCCTCCAGGATCAAGGCACCCCTGGGGATTCATTTAAACCTGGTGGATTCAGTACAGGCAGGTCCTGTCACCTCCTTCCAGACTGAGCAAAGTGTCCCTGTGTAAGCCCAAGGTTTCAAACAGCCACCTCATGCACTAAGGACAGATCCTGGTCCCACAGACTGGGTGCCTCCCAAGCAGATCAAGCTATTCAATTGTTTCACTTATCCAGAGGGCCTGATCCAGCTGGGGGCTCCACAGCCTTTGGTTCATAATTCATGTGCTTCCATTCGTTTGGCTATTTGTCCCTGTGCTTTTTGAAATCTTGGATTCAACAATTCATGCTCTTGCAGACCTTCCTCTTTCTCGACAGTTGGACACCTGGAGCTCCACCTGGAGCCTGGCTGAGGATCTCTGCATCTGCTTCCATCAGTTATTGGACAAGAGTTCCAGCACGACAGTTAGGGTGTTTAGCCATCTGATCACCAGACTAGGTCAGATCAGGCTTTATCTCGACCATTGCCAGCAGTCAACAGAGGATGTATCATTGTGGATTTTTGGGGACCTCTCCAGCACTCTGCCTATTCCTGTTCTCATGTGGTCTTAAATTTTTAAGATATACTCATTTTTACCCACTGCAGATTAGAATTATATGCTAATATAGATTGCCACATACAACAGTTTCAAGTATAGCACATATACTTATTTTGTTTTTATACTTTACTAATTATTATTTGCATATTATTTCCTTTTTAGAAAGGTAGCACCAGTGCCTAGTAACCCTTCATAGTAGTCTCTGTTTCATCTTAATCACTAGAACTGTCAAAGCTGAGTATTATAGAGTTGATGGTTGTAAATTTTGGGAGATGTCAAAACAGATAAATAAGTTGACTATAAAAAGAAGTTAATAGTTCTTTTAAAAACATAAAGAACTTACCAGAAAAACAGAGGTAATTTGAGAATCTTTTCTTCAATATTTTTCAAAATAAAGTAAATGCAATATAAAATATTAAAGTCTATTTTACATAGTAGTATGATTTCAAGCAAAAGAAAGACTATAAAGCTGGCAGAGCTTGAGTTTTACTATAGCATTCTCTTTCTATGCTTAACTTCTAACCAGCATGATTACTTTGCTCTGTTAGTAACTACTTTTATGTTTTTGCTGTTTATTTCCACAAACAAACAATGGTAATTATAAATTGACATACACTGAGATAAAAAATATAATTTCTTCTCAATATGAATTCAATGAAACACATAAATGGGATTAAATACCCATTTTGTCAGTGATTTCTCATATTTTTGCTAATGTTTTAATAAGAATCATAAGAATTTTTAAATTTTTAAAATTGTGAGTTACTACTAAAGACTTTGCTGTTTTCCCCAAACATAGGATCTTAACGTTTATTCCATAGATGGGCATGGCCAGCATCACCATGATCTAGGATTTTATTAGAAATATTCTTAGTTCTTCCTCCCAATCTACTGTTTTGTCTTGTTGTGGTTTGATAGCTTCCCCTATATATGTTAAAATGTGAACACTATAGTGAGGTATTAAGATATTTGTGTCTTAGGCCATTACAGAATTTGTAGGAGAGGCCTTTAAAGATGATCACATTTATATAAGCTCATTACTTCTATGACTGAATTATGTGGCTTTATAAAAAGAGAGTCCTAAAAAGCACTCCTCATAATTCCTGTCGGTTGGAAGGTAATGCCCCATGTAACCCTGGGACTTTATCAGCCAAACAGCCATTGCCACACATGTGTCATTCTTTGAGGTATGTTGCATGGGCAGAGCTTATTCCACATAAGGATACTATCCAGGTTAGCCTTCTAGTAATGTGAGAACTTTCCATGGTTGGTGGCAGAAGAAGCTAGAGATTCAAACAGGAAAAGAGCTTGAAATAACGTACCACTGTCAGTTTAAAAACAAAAGGGTATAGGCTATTGAGATGGCTGACAGGGTAAAGATATTTGCTACACATACGTGTGGAAGAAGAATCCAACACCCCAATTTTTTCTTCTGATTTCTATTCATGTGTCATGACATATATGTGCTGACATATGTGTAACTACATATATACACACACAAAATAATAATAATAATAGTAATAATAATATATTAAGAATTGTTTCAACAATGAAAGGATCACATGTAGTAGGATTAGACAATGTAATGAACTGACAATGGTCTCTAGCAAGAAAACAGGGATCTTAGCCCTATAACTATAAGGAATTCAATTCTGCCAACAGAATTGACAACAAACTTAGAAAAAGAGCCTGAGTTCCAGATGAGAAGACACCTGGGTGATATTTTTGTATTTGTAAAGCTAAATAAAGCAGATTTTGTTTCTGCATGAGATTTCTGGCCTATAGAAATCTCAGCTAATATTGCTGAAATTACTGTTTGATGTAGAAAGTGAATTCAGAGATTTTTTTCAAGATAGGGTTTCTCTGTGTAGTTTTGGTGCTTGTACTGGATCTTGCTCTGTAGACCATGCTGGACTCGAACTCAGAGATCCACCTGGTTCTCCTCTTGCGTCTTGGGATTAAAGGTGTATGCCACCACAGCCCAGCCAGAGATTTAATTTTAAAAACTCTTGGGGTTTTCCCATTCATTCATGACTCTTCATATTGTTTATACAAAATTACAAAAATAAAGCAATTATGTTTATTATTTAGCTGACAGTGTTAATCCCTGCGTATATTATGTCGGACTGATACAGGTTAGTATGTTCTGGAAGATAGAAAATTAAGGCAAGTTTCATAAGTTCTATTGGTTAAAGAACTAAAAAAAGCATGGTGCTAAGCAGACAGACAATGTCACACATCCAGAGACAAAAAAAGAGAGAATGTTTCAGATGTTACTTAATAATTTAGGAGTAATATTTGAAACAACAAATGTGCATTTCACTTAAAGTATGAATCCAAGATTACAAAAAGCACAGGGACAAATCGCCAAACGAATGGAAGCACATGAATTATGAACCAAAGGCTGTGGAGCCCCCAGCTGGATCAGGCCCTCTGGATAAGTGAGACAATTGAAGCTTGAACTGTTTGGGAGGCATCCAGGCTGTGGGACCAGGATCTGTCCTTAGTGCATGAGCTGGCTGTTTGGAACCTTGAGCTTACACAGGGACACTTTGCTCAGCCTGGAAGGAGGGCACTGGACCTGCCTGTACTGAATCTACCAGGTTTAAATGAATCCCCAGGGGAGTCTTGATCCTGGAGGACATGGGAATGGAGGGGAGGGGCAGGGGGTAGGTGGGGGTGGGTGCAGGAGGGGGGAGGACAGGGGAACCCATGGCTGATGTATAAAATTAAAACACATAATAATAAAGAAAAATGATTTATTAAAAATAGATAATTTATATATTGATACAAAAAAGTATAGTAACATGGACACTGTTAGACTATGGTAGTATTTGGTCTCCAACCACAAAGCTTACCCATGTACTTCTTTCTTATATCCATGATTAGATTAAAATTTTTCCACAATATATTTTTTCATATATTCATACAGGTAAATAAAAAACTTAGGAATATGTTAGGCTTTGAAAACAGTGGAAAATATTTATCATGTGCTACTGTCTCCACTGTTTGTGAAATAAACTGATGGCTGAAACAGTTGGTTCTGAATCTAACAGTTGACTAAGTGAGGTGTATTTCTGCAAAAGATATAACCCTCAAGCTTCTTCTAAAACAAGCAAGCCAAAAATACACATTTTATCCACATGTACACATTGTTAATGATTTTGCAAATTAAACAATGTTGTGCAGGTTTTTAGACAAACTGCAATGTAATGTGACTACACAGAAATGGGTGGTAAGTCTATTTATCTTCATATTGTATTTTATTAATTAAATATTTAGAATAACTTTCACAATTGCCACAAAATTATTCTTAAAGACTTCAAAATAACCATTGAAGGATGAAAAACTACTGTCACTTAAAGTCAAAGTCATCACACAGTACAGCATTGAGCTAGTAACTGAATGCAAGTGTAGTACCACATAAAAATGCACATGATGTAATATAATATCTTGTAAATATAAATTACTCATCTTTAAAATACTGCATAACATGCAATATTATTATTTTCCCTCTGTCTAGAATTTCCCAAGTTTGATGTAAGCACCAAACTCTCAAAATTTTGGATCCATTTCTTGGACTTTCTCATAGATAAATAAGCTCAAGGAAATAGCATGAAAGCACATCATATCCATAGAGTTAAATCTACTTTCCTTATCCTTTTTCTACTGTTGTGCAATCTGGAATTTGGATGTGGTAGTAGCCAATCAGTACCACAAAAAAGAGCAATTTGGCCTAGTAGACAGGGCATCAAACCAGAAGGACCCTTAGTCCCTTTATGTATTTACAGAACAATTCTAGCTTGTCCTCCTGGACATTTAACTTCTGGTCCATTTTCACATGAAAAAGCACTAAGAGTTGACCATACTTCATGGAGCCAAATTTTATGGGAAAATGTAGAAAGGAGTGGTTATTTATGCTAACTATTTCATAAAGGCTTTTCCAGATAGTATAAAATGTGAGCAGAATATGAATGATTTCCTAATTTATAATTCTACATTCTTGTTTATTTTACTGTTCTTTGTTTTTTTGGGGGGTTTGGGCTTTGTATTTTTTAGAAGAATATTTGTTTTTAAGGCATACATGATGCTAGAAATATTGTGCCTTATCAATTTACAGATGTTGGGATAATTTGTAATTATCCAAAATTACATAAAGCAAACAATCCACTGATATACATAAAGCTGTTAATAATTATACCAAATACCATCCTTTATTAGATGAACTTTTCATTATGTTTAAAACTTTAAATTCAAAAATTCTTATTTTAACATCTCAAATAAGTGCTGTAACAATGCACAACATGGTCTAAGAAAGGCACAAATTATAGACAAGCCTATCAAAAAAAGAAAATAGAAGAAGGAAACAATAAAATCTGAGCACAAATATAAATCTAAACTTAACAAAAATACAAAAGCTAAAGGAAACAGAAATTTACTTTCTGCAATAATACTAAGGATAGAGCCAAGGGCCTTGTACATAAAGCACACAAAGAGAATGACAAACCCAATTTATGGTCATTTCAACATCTAAAATAAAAAGCATTTGTTAATACTTTATATAACTTCATAGTAAAAATTCTCAAAAATTTAGTTATATAAGTACTATATCTCAAAATAGTAAAAGTGGCAGGTGAAAAACTCACATCCAATGTCAAGCAAAACAGAGATATCTGAAAGGGTTAAAACCATGAAGAAGATGAGGATGCTGAATTTGACCGTTCTTAGTAAATAGAGTACTAGTTTAGCAAGAACAATTGGAAAATGGGAAGAAATATAGACCATCCTGTAAGGTGAATCTTAAATGGTCTTATCAATAGAAAAAGAAACAGAAACAGATATTGTGGCAAAAACTGGAAGATCACAGAATCAGAACAAGCCATAGCTAATCCCACCTAAACAATTTCTTATCTGATCCTTTTTCCACAAACATACTAAAAGCCTCTGAGCTCATATCCCTGAGTCTCTCAGTTGAACTGTTGCTTAAAAGCCTAAAAGCTTAAAAGCCTCGTGGGAGCCCATAACTAACTCAGTTTCCTACTATGAATCTGAATTCTACTCTGAGTCAGTAGAATTCAAGATTGCATGCTCCAGGGCTGTGAGAAAATCTTGATTCGCCCACAGAGTCTCCTTGAAGGGCTGTGAGAAAGTCCTGATTAGCCCATAGGAAGGAACACACTATCTAGCTAGACTCATGCTGCTGATGCCAGCCAGAGGTACATTGAGATAGGAAATGAAACTGCCTGCTCCTTGACACAAGGCAGAATAGATAGTGGTTGAATGCCTGTGCTGTGCATTGTTCTACCTCTGTCCTTCAAAACGGTATATAAGCTGGCTGTGAAATAAACTAGGGCTGTCTGGCATTGACCAGCAGATCTCTTGACTCTTTTCTGTCTTCTTCATTGTCTCCAATCTGCACTCCTCTACCCATCTACCCAGCTGATTGTTGGCAGGCTCCAACAAGTGGTGCCCAGTGAGGGGCCAGTTACAGGGGAGTCTGTGACGGACACCACTGAAGAAAAAGGAGGGCACTCAAAAAAAGTGGAAGCTGTGGTGAGTACAATTCAAGAATAAAAGTAATAAGTGTAAATATAAAAGCAGACAGACGTGTGGTGAAACATTCATGAACAAGTGTAAAAATAAGTATGTCCAAAGAAATAGAAAACAACTGTTTGTACATACATTTAAAGATATCTTAAAGGCTAGAGGTACTAAAGCAGGAAGTCAGCAACTGTAAATTTTTAGAATTTGTAGAATGTATTGGAGTGAACATAGTCCAGAAAACTTCCATCAGGTATTTTCAGTTTCTGGACACTTATTTGGGATAGCTTAGACCTCCATCCTGAAAGGCATAAAGTGTTTCCTAAACAAAGCAAAACTGAAATTAAACATTCTGCTCTGTCAGAGAGACGGCTTTATGTGGATGCTTTTACAAAGATATTTGATGATAATGACCAGTTAGATTTTGGCAATGAGGCAGAATTAGAGGAAGAGACTGCTACGTATTATAATGATGTTAAGATTCTTCCCCACTTCTATTCCTGACTTTGACTGGTTCCTCTGGAGATATTAAACCAGTCATGACCACAAACCATTAGCCCAATGTCTCAATTTCAGATCTGTTCCCTACCGCTGGTAAATGTAAATGTGTGCAATCTTTGTCTTGGTCTGTGTTCTGCCTGTTACTATGTTACTGCTCTGTTCTGTGTATTTAAGGGAACTGTATCCTCCCTGGCTGAACTGAGATAATCAGGTAGCTCCTGCCAGGTGTGGCTTATGTATTGCAAGAGAAGCCACCTGTTAGATGCAATTGCTAACCTCGAATGAGTCAATCATTTCAGTGCTGATGTACCAGTACTTTTGTCTGTGAAATTGTTACTTGTTTCTGTCAACTAATCTTCTTAATTTTTCCTGGAAAGAAGGAGAGAGAGGCATGGCAAGGGCTGCCTTCCTGTCTTGCGATCAGGCAGGTAGCATGAGTAGAGCTGGTCTTAGCCAGCAGGAGAAGCCTGCAGTCAGCCAGTAGCTCTCAGAGAGTGAGGGTATATGCTCTTGGAGCAGGAAAGGTGGAGACAGAAGCTGCAGATGAAATGGCAGGGAGTTCATTCCTATAACTGATAAGATGAACAAAAGCCAGAAACAGAATCTGATGTTTATTGTTAATTATTATAGTCAGAGAAGTTAATAATTTTTTCTCAGGAGCACTGACAGCCAAGAACAAACTCTATGCCCCCCTTCCTTCCTAAGCCAAGTTCTTCACTATGATAAAGTCAAGGTCTCTTTTGCTGGTAAGCAACTTCCAACTTTATCCCACTTTAACCTTTCTGTGTCCTGATACTGCTTGAGAAAAAAATTACCAGCATGTACTCTGAAAAGCTTTTACTTAGAATAAAAGTTAAAATATATTATGTTTTGGGAAAAAATATGTTTTTGCCTCCACAGAAAAAGAAAAAAAATATATGGATTTTGGTCATTTGAATTCAATGGGTTATAAATACTTGTCATCATTTAAGAGAATGATTACCAATTATAATTTTGTTAAACTAAGAAAAACTTCTGCTAATCTAAAATGTTTCACATTGACACAGGTTTTATATATCAATGCAAAAATAAGTTTTTTGTTAACACCCACACACACATACACACATGCACACATATACACACACATGCTTCTATTCCTGTTTAAAATGATATACCTATACAATGTTTTAAACTACTGGGAAGAAACCACAAGGAAGAAGACTTTGATGGAAATTTTCTTGTTGTCTGAAAAGAAAGAGAAGGTGAAAGACTGGAATAGTGATAGGACAGGGAAAATGGAATTTGTCCATGTCTGGCTGAACCAGAAGAGCAAACAGAGGGAAGGGACTGAGGTAAATGATAAGTTGTAAGAGTCAGAGAGGATGTGAACTATGATGAATTTGAAAGGAAACTGTAAAGATATATTTGGGATTTAACCATATTATTTTAATTCTGACTGGTCTTCTTCATTTTAAAAATAGGTGATGACTCTTTATTACAAAATGTTTTTGTTAAAAATGGAAATGCATGTGTATATGTATGTGACTTAGATTTAACTTTATAACTCCATATGAGAATGAATGAAAGGTGGATCCTACTGTGTGTATGTGTGCATATAAATATTGTTTAATTTTAAAAATCCAGAACATGGTATTCCTCCCTCTTAGCTGGTG
Organism: Onychomys leucogaster; assembly: GCA_949786385.1. Lineage (NCBI taxonomy): Eukaryota > Metazoa > Chordata > Mammalia > Rodentia > Cricetidae > Onychomys > Onychomys leucogaster. The sequence continues at coordinate 408,191 of CATKUP010000062.1, forward strand.
ACTTCATCATAAAGAGGGCAGCCATGTGGCTGGCAACAATCTTTAAATAAGGTTGAAGAACCTATTTATTGTAACTCCTTTTTAACTAATGAGGCAACATCCATCAAATGTTTTGGATTGGGATAGATGTCTAGTAATTCATGTTATAAGAATAAAGTTTGTTTCTCTCAGTGTCTGTGCTACTGGTGTTAAATTTAGAAAGTGATCTGTGGTGCCACTGTGTTCAAGAGTACTTCCTACTTTCTCTACTATCAGGTTCAGAGTAGCTGGATTTATGTTGAGGTCTTTGATCCACTTGGATTTAAGTTTTGTGAACAGTGACAGATATGGATCTATTTGCAGCCTCCTACACATTGACATCTAGTTATGCCAGCACCATTTGTTGAAGATGCTTTCTTTTTTCCATTGTACAAATCAAAAATTATATGTTCATAGGTGTGCGGGTTAATGTCAGGGTCTTCAATTCGATTCCATTGGTCCACATGTCAGTTTTTATGCCAGTACCAAACTGTTTTTATTACAACAGCTCTATAGTAGAGCTTGAGGTCGGGGACTGTAATGCCTCCAGAGGTTGTTTTATTGTACAGGATTCTTTTGGCTATACTGGGTTTTTTGTTTTTCCATATGAAGTTGCATATTATTCTTTCCAGATCTGTGAAGAATTGTGTTGGTAATTTGACGGGAATTGAGAGAAACAATGAATCAATGGGACCTGTTGAAACTTAGAAGATTTTGTAGAGCAAAGGACATGGTCAGCAAGACAAAGGGACAGCCTATAGAATGGGAAAACGTCCTCACCAACCTCACATCTGTCAGAGAGCTGATATCCAGAATATATAAAGAACTCAAGAAATTAGACATCAAAATGCCCAACAGTCCAATAAAGAAATGGGCTATAGAACTAAACAGAGAATTCTCCACAGAGGAAGTTCAAATGGCTGAAAGACATTTAAGGAATTGCTCAACATTCCTAATTATCCAGGAAATGCAAATCAAAACAACTCTGAGATACTACCTTACTTACACCTGTCAGAATGGCTAAGATCAAAAGCACAGAAGACAGCTTATGCTGGAAAAGATGTGGAGAAAGGGGAACTCTCCTCCACTGCTGGTGGGAATGCAAGCTTGTACAGCCACTTTGGAAATCAATATGGCGCTTCCTTAGAAAATTGGGAATCCATCTCCCCCAAGACCCAGCTATAACACACTTGGGCATATACCCAAGGAATGCTCAATCATAACACAAGGGCATTTGCTCAGCTATGTTCATATCAGCTTTGTTTGTAGTAGGCTGAACTTGGAAACTACCTAGATGCCCTCCAACTGAAGAACGGATAAAGAAAATGTGGTACATATACACAATGGAGTACTACTCAGCAGAGAAAAACAATGATATCATGAGGTTTGCAGGCAAATTGATGGACCTAGAAAAAGTCATCCTGAATGAGGTAATGCAGACTCAGAAGGACAAACATGGTATGTGCTCACTCATAGGAGGATGCTAGATGTAAAACAAAGATGACTAGACTGCTACACAACTCCAGGGATGCTACCTAGAGAATGGGACTCTAGGAAAGACACAGGGATCACCCAATGACAGAGAAATGGATGAGATCTACATGAATAACCTGGATGATAGTGGGAGTAATGAAGGGCAAGATTTGAGGGAAAGAAAGCTTAGGGGAGCAGGAGATCCCACCTGGATCAAGAACAGAAAGGGAGAATGAGGAATAACAGACCGTGATAAATAAAGACCACATGAGAACAGGAATATGCAGAGTGCTCGAGAGGTCCCAGAAATCCACAATGATATATCCTCTGTAGTCTGCTGGCAATGGTTGACATAAAGCCTGATCTGACCTAGTCTGGTGATCAGATGACCAAACACCCTAACAGTCATTCTGGCCCCAGGCAGAGCTCCAGGTGTCCAACTGTCGAGAAGGAGGAGGGTCTGCAAGAGCGTGAATTGTTGAATCCAAAGTTGCAAAAAGCACAGGGACAAATAGCCAAACGAATGGAAGCACATGAATTATGAACCAAAGACTGTGGAGCCCCCAGCTGGATCAGGCCCTCTGGATAAGTGAGACAATTGAATAGCTTGATCTGTTTGGGAGGCACCCAGTCTCTGGGACCAGGGTCTATCCTTAGTGCATGAGCTGGCTGTTTGAAATCTTGGGCTTACACAGGGACACTTTGCTCAGTCTGGAAGGAGGTGACAGGACCTGCCTGTACTGAATCCACCAGGTTTAAATGAATCCCCAGGGGTGCCTTGATCCTGGAGGACTTGGGAATGGAGTATAGTGGGTAGGGGGAGGGGGAGGATGGGGGCAGGAGGGAGGAGGACAGGGGAACCCATGGATAATGTATAAAATTTAAAACACATAATAATATAGGAAAAAAGAATAAAGTTTATATAAGATAGAATTTTAAAATAATGTTTATTTAATAAAATATTAAACTTGCACCTCAATGCATTTCTACAGAAGAATGCACCTTGCTCTGACAGGTTAAACTTGGCAATTAAAGAGTCTCCCAGATGATTATGGTCTTAAAGATAGGAAGTAACCATGGTACACAGCTTAGGATTATGGATCTTTTCTTCATCATTATTATTATTATTATTATTATTATTATTATTATTATTATATTTGTGTTTTAATATTACACAGAAGCATGGGTTCCCCTGTTCTCCCACCTCCCGCCACCACCCGCACCATCTTCCAATTCCCTCCCCTCCATTCCCATCTCCTCCAGGGCCAAGCCTCCCCTGGGGATTCAGCTCAACCTGGTGGATTCAGTGGAAGCAGGTCCAGTCCCCTCCTTCCAGACTGAGCAACATGTCCCTGTGTAAGCCCAAGGTTCCAAACAGCCAGCTCTTGTACTAAGGACAGGTCCTAGTCCCACAGCCTGGATGCCTCATAAACAGTTCAAGGTATTCAATTGTCTCACTTATCCAGAGGGCCTCATCCACAGCCTTTGGTTCATAATTCATGTGCTGCCATTCATTTGGCTATTTGTCCCTGTGATTTTTCCAATTGTGGTCTCAACAATTCATACTCTTATAGTCCCTCCTTTTTCTCAATAATTGGACACCTAGAGCTCCATCTGGGGCTTGGATGAGAATCTCTGCATCCACTACCATCAGTTATTGGATGAGAGTTACAGCATGACTGTTAGAGTGTTTGGACATCTGATTACCAGACTAGGTCAGATCAGGCTTTCTCTCGACCATTGCAGCAGTCTACAGAGGATGTATCATTGTGGATTTAAGGGGACTTCTCCAGCACTCTGCCTATTCCTGTTCTCATGTGGTCTTCATTTATCATGGTCTGTTATTTCTCATTCTCCTTTTCTGTTCTTGATCCACCTGGGATCTCCAGCTCCCCTAAGCTTTCTTTCCCTCAAACTTTGCCCTTCATTACTCCCACTGTTGTCCAGGTTGTTCCCATTTTCTAGGTAGCCACTATGGAGTTGTGTAGCAATCCAGTCATCTTTGTTTTACATCAAGTGTCCTCCTATGAGTGAGTACATACCATGTTTGTCCTTCTGAGTCTGTTACCTCACTCAGTATGACTTTTTCTAGATCCATCCATTTGCCTGCAAACCTCATGATGTCATTGTTTTTCTCTGCTAAGTAGTACTCCATTGTGTATATGTACCATATTTTCTTTATCCATTCTTTAGTTGAAGGGCCTCTAGGTTGTTTTCATGTTCTGGCTATGACAAACAAAGCTGATATGAACATAGCTGAGCAAATGCCCCTGTGTTATGATTGAGCATTGAGCATTCCTTGGGCATATTCCTAAGAGTGCTACAGTTGGGTCCTGGGGAGATGGATTCCCACTTTTCTAAGGAAGCGCCATATTGATTTCCAAAGTGGCTGTACAAGCTTGCATTCCCACCAGCAGTGGAGCAGAGTTCCCCTTGCTCCACATCCTCTCCAGCATAAGCTGTCTTCTGTGCTTATGATGTTATCCACTCTGACAGGTGTAAGATGGTATCTCAGAGTTGTTTTGATTTGCATTTCCTGGATAATTAGGGATGTTGAGCAATTCCTTAAATGTCTTTCAGCCATTTGAATTTCCTCTGTGGAGAATTCTCTGTTTAGTTCTATAGCCCATTTCTTTATTGGACTGTTGGGCATTTTGATGTCTAATTTCTTGAGTTCTTTATATATTCTGGATATGAGCCCTCAGATGTGAGGTTGGTGAAGACCTTTTCCCATTCTGTAGGCTGTCACTTTATCTTGTTGACCATGTTCTTTGCTCTACAAAAGCTTCTCAGTTTCAACAGGTCCCATTGATTGATTGTTTCTCTCAGTGTCTGTGCTAATTGTGTTATATTTAGAAGGTGATCTCTGGTCCCAACGTGTTCAAGAGTACTTCCTACTTTCTCCTCTATCAGGTTCAGAGTAAGTGGATTTATGTTGAGGTCTTTGATCCACTTGGACTTAAGTTTTGTGCATGGTGACAGATATGGATCTACTTGCCACCTTCTACACATTGACATCCAATAATGCCAGCACCATTTGTTGAAGATGCTTTCTTTTTTTCTATTGTACATTTTTGGATTCTTTGTCAAAAATTATATGTTCATAGGTGTGCGTGATAATGTCAGGGTCTACAATTTGGTTCCCTTGGTCCACATGTCAGTTTTTATGCAAGTACCAAGCTGTGATTTTTTTATTACAGTAGCTCTATAGTAGAGCTTGAGATGGGGATTGTCATGTCTGTAGAGGTTGTTTTATTGTACAGGATTCTTTTGGCTATCCTGGGTTTTTTGTTTTTCCATATGCAGTTGCATATTACCCTTTCCAGATCTGTGAAGAATTGTGTTGGTAATTTGATGGGGATTGCTTTGAATCTGTAGATTGCTTTTGGTAAGATCACCATTTTTACTATGTTAATCCTTCCTATTCATAAGCATGGGAGGTCTTTCCATTTTCTAACATCTTCTTGAATTTCTTTTTTCAGGGAATTAAAGTTCTTGTCATACAGGTCCTTTACATGCTTAGTTAGAGTAACCCCAAGGTATTTTATATCATTGTGGCTATTGTAAAGGGTGATGTATCTCTGATTTCCTTCTCAGCCTGTTTGTCTATTGCATATAGGAGGGCTACTAATTTTTTTTGTGTGTTGATCTTTTATCCTGCTATGTTTCTGAAGGTTTTTATTAGCTGTATCAGTTCATTGGTTGAATTTTTTTGGTCACTCATGTATACTATCATGTCATCTGCAAATATGGAGAGCTTGACTTCTTCCTTTTCAATTTGTATCCCCTTAATCTCCTTATATTATTATATAGCTCTGGCTAGATCTTCAAGTAGTATATTGAGTAAGTATGGGGAGAGGGGACAGCCTTGCCTTGTTCCTGATATTAGTGGTATTGCTTTGAATTTCTCTCCATTTAATTTGATGTTGGCAATTGGCTTGCTGTAGATTGCCTTTATTATGTTTAGGTATGTTCCCTGTATGCCTGATCACTCCAAGACCTTTATCATGAAGGGGTGATGGATTTTGTCAAATGCCTTTTCTGCATCTAGTGAGATGATCATGTGTTTTTTTTCTTTGAGTTTGTTTATATAGTGTATTACATTGATGGACTTTCATATGTTGAAACACCCTTGCATCCCTGGGATGAATCCTACTTGATCATGGTGGATAATTGTTTTGATGTGTTCTTGGAGTCTGTTTGCCAGTATTTTATTGAGTATTTTTGCATCAATGTTCATGAGGGAGATCGGTCTGTAGTTCTCTTTCTTTGTTGCATCTTTTTTTGGTTTAGGAATCAGGGTCATTGTAGCCTCATAGTAGGAGTTTGGTAACATTCCTTCTGCTTCTATTGTGTGGAACAATTTAAAGAGTATTGGTATTAAGTCTTCTTTGAAGATCTGGTAGAATTCTGCAGTGAAACCATCTGGTCCTGGGCTTTTTTTGGTTGGGAGACTTTTAATGACTGATTCTATTTCCTTGGGTGTTATTGGACTATTTAAATCGTTTATCTGGTCTTGATTTAACTTAGGTATGTGGTACCTATCCAGAAGTTATCCATATTTTTTAGATTTTCCAGTTTTGTGGATTAGAGCTTTTTGAAGTATGACCTGATGATTTTCTGGATTTCCTCATTGTCTGTTGTTATGTCCCGCTTTTCATTTCTGATTTTGTTAATTTATATTCTCTCTCTCTGTCTTTTGGTTATTTTGGATAAGGGCTTGACTATCTTGGTGGTCTTCTCAAAGAACCAACTGTTTTACTTTTGTAATGTTCTTATTATTTCTATTTTATTGTTTTCAGCTCTCAATTTGATAATTTCCTGGCATCTGTTCCTCCTCATACACTTTCCTTCTTCCTGTTCAAGGGCTTTCAGGTGTGCTGTCAAGTCACTAGCATCAGATTTCTCCATCTTCCTTATGTGGGCATTTAGTGCTATGAATTTCCCCTCTTAGCACTGATTTCATAGTGTCCCATAAATTTGAGTATGTGGTGTATTCATTTTCATTGATCTCTAGGAAGTCTTTAATTTCTTTCTTTATTTCATCCTCACCCATTGGTGATTCATTTAAGCATTATTCAGTTTCTATGAGATTGTAGGATTTCTGTAGTTTTTTCTGTTGTTGAAACCTAACTTTAAACCATGGTGGTCTGAAAGAATACAGGAGGTTATTCCAATTGTTTGTATCTGTTGAGATTTGCTTTGTGGCCAAGTATGTGGTCTATTTTAGAGAAGGTTCCATGAGAAGAAGGTATATTCTTTTCGTTTGGGTGGAATGTTCTGTAGATATCAATTAAGTCCATTTGAGCCATAACATCTGTTAAGACCATTATGTCTCTGTTAAGTTTCAATTTGGCTGATCTGTCCAGAGGTGAAAGTGGGATGTTGAAGTCTCCCACTATTAATGTGTGGGGGTTTTATATGTGATTTAAGCTTTACTAATGTTTCTTTTACATATGTGGGTGCCCTTGTGTTTGGGGTATAAATGTTCAGAATTGAGACTTCATCCTGGTAGATCTTTCCTGTGATAAGTATGTAATATCCTTCATCATCTCTTTTGATTGATTTTAGTTTGAAGTCTATTTTGCTGGATATTAAGATGGCTACCTCAGCTTGCTTAAGACCATTTGATTGGAAAGTCTTTTCTCAGCCTTTTATTCTTAGGAAGTGTCTGTCTTTGAATTTGAGGTGTGTTTCTTGAATGTAGCAGAAAGATGGGTCCTGCTTTCATATACATTCTGTTAATCTGTGTCTTTTTATAGGTGAATTAAGTCCTTGGATATTAAAGGATATTAATGACAAGTGATTGTTAATTCTTGTTATCATTTTTATTATTTATTGGTTGTATGTGTGTACTTCTCTTCTTTGAGATTTACTGCTGTGGTGTTATCTATTGCCTGTGTTTTCATGGGTCTATCTGACTTCCCTATGTTGGAATTTTCCTTCAAGTGCTTTCTGTAGGGCTGGGATTGTGGATAAGTATTGTTTAAATCTGGTTTTTTCTTGGAAGGTCTTGTTCACTCCATCTATGATGATTAAAAGTTTTGCTTTTAGTCTAGGCTGGCATCCATGGTCTCTTAGTGTCTGCATTCTATCTGTCCAGGTCCTTCTGGCTTTCAAAGTCTCCATTGAGAAATCAGGTATTATTCTCATCGGCTTGCCTTTATAAGTCACTTGGTCTTTTTCCTTTGCTGCCCTTAATATTCTTTCTTTATTCTGTACATTTAGTTGTTTAATTATTATGTGTTGCGGGGACTTTTTTGGGGGGGTCTAGTCTGTTTGGTGTTCTGTAGGCTTATTATATCTTCATAGGCATTTCGTTCTTTAAGGTAGGAAAGTTTTCTTCGTTTTCAATTTGATTGTAACCTTATTCTACCTCACCATTGTCCAAACAGCTTTATTATCAACCAATGAGAGTAACACATATTCATAGCATACAGAAGAATATCCCACAGCATTTCCCCCTTTCTGTCTAATCAAAAAGAAAAGTTATTAAATTCAACATAGTAAAATTCCATATAACATAAGAGTTACCAAGCAAGAATTACAATTACAAAAATTTATCTATTTGTATTTGATAAAATTAGAGAAAACATCATCTATCTTATTATTGTGAGTCTAAAGTTTTATATCTAATTTACCTTTTATCACAAGTAAGGAAAACTATAATTATAATTATGTAGTCTTCAACTCATCAAAGACTCCAGAAGGATGTAATTTTACCTAATGACAGGGACATCAGGCTGCCTCAACAGTCTCCCAAAGTTTCTCTGTAGCATTATGGTATCCATCTTTGACCTACAGGCCTAGATTATCTGACAGACTATTTTCAGAATCATGAAAGTTTGAAGGACTATACTACATTGTCTTGAAAAGTTTTGGTAGTTGTTTTTCTTTGTGACCTGCTGACTGGAAAGTGTACTTACTGTCAACAATTGAGGCAAGGGAAGTTTCTTGTTTAATAGGTCAGGTTTGCCAAAAAGACAGTAAACTCCAAATGGAGTGTCTTTGGTGCCCATCATCTTCTCAAGAGTAGATTGGTGCTTCTAGGAGCAGACAGGGCTCACTGCCATGAAAAGCCTTGGGTTATTAAAATATTTTAAATGCCATATTCTGTATGTCTTTGAAGTTTTTGAAGATTACTCATCTAATTGAAATATATCTTTGTATACCTAGAAAATCAAAGTAGCATGACTTTATGTTTGACTATTATAGATGACTACTAATCTGTATTTTTAATTATACATTACATTTTTAAATGAGCTGTATAAACTTAATACCTTAAATAATAGTAGAAATGTACATACACCATAACAAAAGTAACTTTAAATTTGTATCAATAAATTATTTGTAATCAATAAATTATAATAATATAAAATATTTTGATATTAACAGTTGTATTTTAGATTATAGTAGATTCAATAATCTACCCTATTTATCATTTTTGTATCATATCCCCATATCTTCTTTAAAAAGGAATGACTATGACCAATTTATAAGCACCCCACCTAAAATAAAAGCAAACATTCATAGATAAAATTTGGATAATTTGGGCATAGCACTCCAGACAACTTCCTGTTGACTGGGGGCACTGGTAATCTAATGGGAACCCTGAGAAAATTTAGAATTATGGTCAAATCCTGACTAGAGTATTTTGTGTGGCTGGTCTGTCTTAGTCAGCAGCCTTGAAGCAGTTTTGGATGCAGAACACAGAAGAAATTGTAACAGAGGTATATTGAATGTTGGATCATCTGGGCTATATATTTTCACTTGTGTTTTGTGTCCTTGTTCTGAAAATATATAAACTTTAAAGGTAACATGTATGTTTGTATTAGTACAAAAATAAAATGTGTATTATTTGTACACAGTCAGTCATAGATAATTTTTTTGTTTTATTTTGGAGCAGGCAAAATTTATCATGTGTTTTGCAGTTACTGTATGTTTGTTTTACCATGTCTGTAGTCAGGATATCAGGGTGTCTTCCTATATCAAACCTGATTTTACTTAGCCAAGAATGAATCCATAGCCTCTCCTTTTCTGTGGAAATAACAACATAACCTCTCACTCAAAACAACATACCTTTTGACTTAAATTTTGAAATCAAGATGTTTTTAAAATATATAAGTTGGTTTAATCCAGCAGCTTTGATAACCAAATTTCTCATAGCAGTCAAGAATTTAAAAAATAATAATATACATAATCCAGACTGTGCATTTTCCATCCTTTCATGGTTTATGACTCCATTTCTTTCTCAATGACTTTATTTAAATTACTTCTTAAATTGATGTCTGTGTATACCCTTTCTCATTACTCCTGCAAGCCTATGCATATCTTTCAGCTATAAAGTGACCTGATTAGAGGACTTTTTATCTGAATCTGTTTTTATTGTGTATTTTAACCCCTTTTTAACTGTATGAGCAAATCCTGAATCTGCCATGCAGCTCACACTTGTACTGCAGCTTCTGTGACACTGCAGAAACCCTCTATACTGTAGATAAAACCAGAACACCATAGCATCTCTGTACCATGGTGATGGGTGATGTTGTTATCTATGCTGTGAATATGTTTTGCTGTACTTGGTTGATAAATAAAGCTGTTTGGCCAATGTTGAGGCAGAATGAGGTTAGGTGGGACATTCCAACTAGGGAGAAAGCAAATATGCTGCTAGCCACCACCAGGAGAAGCAAGATGTAAGGTTATCAGTAAGCAACAAGCCATGTGCAAAGTATAGATTTATAGAAATGAATTAATTTATGATATATAACAGCTAGCTAGCAAGAAGCCTGAGCCATTAGGCCATACAGTTCATAATTTATTTAAGACTCTTTGTGTTTATTTGTATCTGAGTGGCTATAGACTAGGTGGGACACAGGGAAACTTTTAGCTACATTTGGTACTCAATGCGTTGGCTCCAGTTTCCATCTGAAATCTGAGAATACTTAATAAGTGAAGCCAAAATGAAGCCAAAAATAGGTTCCTGATGCTGAGAGGTAGTGTTGCACACCTTTAATCCCAGCACTTGGGAGGCAGAGCCAGGTGGATCTCTATGAATTCAAGGCCAGCCTGGGCTACAAAGTGAGATCCAGGACAGGCACCAAAACTACACAGAGAAACCCTGTCTCAAAAAACAAACAAACAAACAAAAAATAGGTTTCTGCTTCATATCTCATGTAGGGCATGAGACAGTGCAGCATTTGGACTTGAGCGCAGCATGATAAATTTCTGCTGAGTTACATAGAGGTTTCTGCCAGCCATGCAACATTGTGCATGGTGAGATAGCTTTTGCTAGTAGGGAAAAAAAAGGAGCAGGTCGGTGGTGGCGCACGCCTTTAATCCCAGCACTAAGGAGGTAGACACAAGCAGATATCTGTGAGTTTGAGGCCAACATGGTCTCCAAAATGAGTTCCAGGAAAGGTGCAAAACTACACAGAGAAACCCTGTCTCAAAAAACCAAAAAATAAATAAATAAATAAATAAATAAATAAATAAATAAATAAAAAAGGAAGAAGGAATAAAGAAGTTTCTGGACTGTTAACTATTTTAATGGAAGCATAGACCCATTGCTTCCAAGAGTTGATGGTATATCTGGCCCAGAGCTGGAGGTGAATTACCTCTGCTGTGTTAAAATGCTGAAGTGAGAAGAGTCAGCAGATAAGGCTGCTACTTTATGTCCTGGCCACACAGTTTACCAGTTTAAAGTCTTTCCTGGCCAGAAAAGGATTCAGATGGGATAAACCCTAAACAGTTTACAATAAATGTGAAAAATGTATGTAGGTTTGAAGGAGAGAGAAAAAGAAATTAAGTTGTATAAAAATAGTTTTAAAACATAAAGTCTTTAAAGAGAAAATAAAAGTAATATAAAAAATAAACCATGTAAAGATGCATGTCACACAGAGAGTCTAGATTATGTTGTCTTTTGGATTTTTAACAACAGAGACACATTTGATGGTAAAAACCACTAAGTTATATGTATGTATATATAAATATAAATCCAGGATAGGCACCAAAACTACACAGAGAAACCCTGTCTCAAAAAAACTAATATATATAAAAAACAAATAATATATATATTAAAGATATCTTGATTTCAAAATCTATGTCTAAGGATATGTTGCTTTGGAAAAGAGGTTCTGCTTTTGTTTCCACAGAAGATGAGAACCTATGGATTTCTTCCCTGCTAATATGGTTTGATCAAGAAAGATCCTCTGAGAGGCCCAGATGATTCAACATCCAAACAGCTTCAAGCCAACCGGCTCAAAAAAAATACCATCACAGACTATTCCAGTTAGGACTTGATCATAATTCTTAGTTTTCTCAGGATCCCCATAAGAATATAGCATCTTTTATTAGCAGAAAGTAGCCTAGATAACTATGCTCACATTTCCAAAAAGTGGATTATGGCAAACCTATTAAATGCACATTCTTAAGATAAAAGATAACTAGCTAGTCCTTACATAACAAGGACTTTGTGATAAGGTCCTAACATAGGAAGTGGAAGTATTTTTTGAGATATTTTATGGTTTCAAGGTGGATTTCCACTGAATATTCATAGTCTGTGTATAAGGAGGCATCAAGAATTTCCCTGACATGAGACCAAGTGTAGGTAATTAACCCTGGAACTCTGATTGTTCTACTTAGCATATATCATCAATGTGCACTGCTCATAATCCACCAAGACCCTCGGAAAGGACTGCATTACGCTCAGTGGTGTTATACCAGTATTGTAGCGTGGGTCTCACTGTCGCCCTTCTATGTTCTGCAAGATTAAATTGGTCTACATGATAAATGAAGACCACATGAATACAGGAATAGGCAGAGTGCTGAAGAAGTCCCCTGAAATCCATTATGATACATCTTCTGTAGACAGCTGGCAATGGTCAAGAGAAAGCCTGATCTGACCTAGTCTGGTGATCAGATGGCAAAACACCCTAACAGTCATCTTGGAACTCTCATCCAATAACTGATGGAGGTGGATGCAGAGATCCTCAGCCAGGCCCCAGGTGGAGCTCCAGGTGTTCAATTGTCAAGAAAGATGAGGGATTGTAAGAGCATGAATTGTTGAGCCCAATATTGGAAAAGCACAGGGACAAATAGCCTAATGAATGGAAGCACAGGAATTATGAACCACAGGCTGTGGAGCCCCCAGCTGGATCAGGCCCTCTGGATAAGTGAGACAATTGAATATCTTGAACTGTTTGGGAGGCACCCAGGCTGTGGTACTGGGACCTATTCTTAGTGCATGAGCTGCCTGTTTGGAACCTTGGGCTTACACAGGAACTCTTTGCTCAGCCTGGAAGGAGGGGACTGGACCTGCCTGTACTGAATCCACCAGGTTGAAATGAATCCCCAGTGGAGTCTTGGCCCTGGAGGAGATGGGAATGTAGGGGAGGTCCTGGGGGGAAGGTAGGGGTGGGGGCAGGAGGGGAGAGGACAGGGGAACCCATGGCTGATGTGTAAAATTAAAACACAAATATAATAATAATAATAATAATAATAATAATAATAATAATAATAAAATAAATAAAATTAGATACTTAAATAGGAAAAAATAAAAAAGAATAAATTGGTCCAAATATATTTCTGAGGAAGAAAACAAATCTATCAATTCAAAAGAAATACTATTAAACAAAAACAAATATAAAAATTTACAGTCTTGTGGAGTAACAATTTTGACAAAATAAATTTCTAGCCTATATGAAGTTAAAACCATGCAGGTGACATTCCAATAAATTATCAGATTAGAATCTGACTTAATGTAGTGCTACTAAAGGGAAGAGCAGGGTAATATGAGATAATGATATTCTAAAAGAAAATGAGAGAATGAGCTTCAGAAATTAAAAATAAATAGGTGATAGAGTTGTGAACAGCACAGAGAAACACAAAGGCTGTACAGTGAAAAGTAAGTATGCAATCTACAGTTGGCAGGGGACTGGAAGCTGAACCTTAATCTGCAAAGTTATCTGGTGGCCATGGTTTACAAAAACCCTCATCATTAAAAACCACAGTTCTCATAAATCTAAATTCACTGCAATGGTTTGGTAAAATGATGACTCATTGCTTAGCAAGTCGTCATTAGAGAAGACATTTGTTGAGTTACCCTCCATACCTCTAAGTGCCATAGTATTAGACCACTTTGAGATGTATCTACTGTCTGAGACAGTTATTACAGGAAACTGAAAATAAGGACCAACCACAAGTAAAAAGTCTAGGATGTGAGGTCATAGGGACTGGGTAGGTGAGAGTTACATAAGATACTTGTGGAGATGGTAAGTACCAGATGCAAATACAAGGGGAAGTCAGGCAACAGAAAGCTTATATTTTGAAGGAGACCAGGCTTGGGCAGCCCTAATTGTGTGATAATGAGAAAAGAAAACTCCTTTATCTTAGTGTAATTGTGTAAACTAATAGGTCCATGTCCAGTGTCACTGGGGGTATTTGGCCTCTGATGTTACCACTTTGCTTCATGGTCTTTGTAAGTATAAACAGGGAAGCATTCAATTATAGCAGGCTCCTCCTTCTAGCAAATGGGATTCACTACTACTATGGAGGTCCTAAAAGCCCAGACACAAATCCTGCATATCTTGTCTTGGTGTTCTGTTTGTTTCCTTAGCTCCAAACACAATCAAGAGACATCAAATGGTTTGAATTCTATACAATCCGGGTATTACTATCTAGGAAGTATCAGAAAAGTAAGATTCTATTCCACACATAGTTTGCCAAGTCGAGTGCACATTTAGGTGAATCAGTATACAAGTATGGGAAGCTATTGAATCAAAAACTGACAGACAACAGATACTTAACATGTTCTTGTCTAGTATAGAATAAATAGTAGAAAAAAAAGAATCTAACCTCAGTTAACCACCTTCTCATCAAGAAAAAATTGTAATGTTAGCATGCCTAGATAGAATTTATACCCAAAATTTGTCTTTTAAAATGTATTATTTTTCTCATATTTATAGATTATTTATCACATTATTACAATTATTTGGATGACATTTTGGTTTTTTTAAAAGTCCTTACCCTTATTTATTTTCTTGTGCCTATCTGATTCACTTTCTTATACTTCTTATTGTGCAAGCAGTGTATTTTCTCTCTTATTTTTCTGTCATTATTAGCGTTATTTATGTTTGATACTTTTACTTAATAATGCTTCTTTCATTTCCTTGACTTTGATCTTTCCTTCATGTAAATACTAAAATTTACTTTTAGCCTAATGAATTGCTAAATTTAGAAATTACCTTAGTTTGTCTTTGAGTATTCTTTTCTATGGTATTTGGTATTGAAAGACTTGACTTTATATAATTTTAAGCATACTGCTGTATCTGGTTTGATGGTCTGCTCTGGTGTAGTTGCTGTTACAGCAATTATTCCCCTTTATGAGTAGTAGTGGGTGTTGAACACTGTAAAGAAGACTGTTAAGAATATTAAATAAAACTGGAAGATAAATACGCATAACAGCAGATGGGTATATACCAACACAGAAAAATCAGAAATATAAAAAAACCTAGATGAAATGATTTTTCTAAGAAATCATAATCTCCAATAAGAGAACCTAAAGGTACTGAAATAGTTAAAATTCCAACAAAAATATAAACTCTAATGATAAAAATTATGAATTGTCTCAGATAAGACAGAAATTGGAGAAATCATTTCTCCTGTCTATTTTTTGAAAGTTCATATGCATCCTAATTGTCTGATAATGATATTATCTAGCTTTTAATTTTTTATCTCTATTCCTTTATTGCAGTATTTTTATTAACTTCTTCAAATGCTCAATAGATCTGGTGATAATAGGTCATCTTTTTTTTTTCCCTCATAGTAAGTAATGCATTTAAATTAGGTATGACATTATTGCTTCTGATTTTGTAGATGTATTCCTCCTTTACCACTATGGTAACCTACTATTTCATCATTAATAAATATTGATTATATGAAGCATTCTGTATCAGTTTAGGTATGAGATTTTCTTATCTATTGTGTCCATGAGACATGTTAGGCCTGGACCTAACTGCAATTATTGGGTCCATTCTGCCTTTGCTTTATTCTCTTATCAACTATAAAACTTGACCAAAACTCATTACATAATGAACATTTTCAAATGATGCTGTTGGACAGGAGGTTATACTGTGTGCCACCAGGATGAAGGAAGAACTGATGGAGATGTGGAAAACACTGGAGCAAAGAAACTTTCCTTTTTTAAAATTGTTTATTTTTGTCTTGTTTTTATTCATTTTTAGCCTTCCTAGTGGGTAGATGCTATAGGGATGGTGGACAGATATGGAGGGATTGAGGGATGAGCAAGATCGGGGTACATGTTGTGGAATTTCCAAATGGTCAACTAAAAATAAAATAGAAATAGTTAAAAACCAAACCAAAACCAAAACTGTCTTAACTTGAATTTTTTTAGACAGGGTTTCTCTGTGTAGCCATGGCTGTCCTGAAATTTGCTATGTAGAGAATGTTGGCCTCAAACTCAGAGATTCCCCCTGACTCTGCCTCTTGAGAGCAGGGATTAAAGGTGTGTGTTGCCATCGTCCAGCTTTAATTTATATTTTAATACTCTGTGCTCTTCAATACCTGGATATTGGTATCATCCAGCCAGTAATTGACTACAACTGTACATTAGAGGCAGGAAGTCCTACTAACTTTTCACCTTCTTTTATGTAGCAAGCAGGTTCTTCTATATCTTTGTGGCTCCAACTTCTTCCTCATTGATCAACTATGTTTCCCATGTGACTAACTGCAAATCCTATTCTCAAATAATAGTACCTTTTCTCTTTGTTCTTTGATCCTCAAAGTAAGAGTTTTGTATTATTGACTTTACTATCTATAATTGGCTTCTTAAGTAAATAACTTCTTGCCACAAAATCATTAGTTGCATATTGAGAGTCTGTGTAAAAAAGCTGTGAACTTACAGTGATGTATGAATGGAGCAGAATGCAAACTGTCTTTCAAAAAGGTGTCCTTTCAAAACAATTATACAGTTCTAACACAATTAATAAGTGGATGCACTTGAAAACAAAGACATGCAGAGAATTCCCTGACAAGTCCACATTATCTCTATGGGAAAAGTAAGGCATGAGAAGAATATTTTTGTCTCTTTCACATGACCAAATATAATAAGACATAACACCAGGTGTATTCCCTCCATTGTACTTTGCATTAGCTTAAGCTAACTGTAAACATCACATCACATATTGCTGGCTTTAGTAATAAAAATGAGAAGTGATCTATTTGCACTGCTCTTGAATCAAATGTCTTGAGACTCCTGATTCCTCCATTCAGGTCTTTGGAATTCCCTTCAACCCATGGAGAATTAGCCTCACTGGCCAGTGTGGATCAATGTATTTAGAGAGGATTTTGCTTCCCTGATAACCTCCACATGACCAATATGAGGACTAATTATATTAACTGGTTTTTCTCATGTTCAATCTTTCAGTTCTAGAAAAAAACCAACTCTGCCATATTTAGATGTGTTTAGGTATATAGTATTTTCCATATGTATGCATACCAAAACATTTCACAAGTTCTATACTACAGATACTTATCCATCTTTAGAAAATTTAAACATTTCATGTAAAGCTATAAAATGTGATGTAGGAAAAACAGCATAAATGTTTCCCTGAAGGATATTATAGCCTTTAATAGATTTATAAGAAAAAATGCTTGCAATATCCAAACATTTCAAGAGTTATAAAAAATGACATATTACACCCAAATAATTATAAGGTAGGGAATAACAAGGTTTAAGTGCAGGAATGAATTACATAGTAAAGCCAAAACAATTGTTAGGTATTATCAGTAATAACAGAAAGAAGCAGAAAAGCATGGTACTAAATAAATAAAATTAATGTATACTAGTACGAGGGAGATGGCTCAGTGGATAACAGTACTTGTTACTCTTTCAGATAATCCAGGTTCAGTTTCCTCATATCCATCTGTACTCATCTTATAGGGTACCCAATGCTCTCTTTGGACCTCCAATGGAGTTAGATATGCAAATAATACACATACATACATGAAGCAAAACATTCACAAATATAAAATAAATATTTTACAATAGTAAATACATATCTGTACAATGGAGAAAAAGCATCTTCAACAAATCGTGTTGGCATAACTGGATATCAACATGTAGAAGGCTGCAAATAAAAGGCCACATCTGTTGCCATGTACAAAACTTAAGTCCAACTGGATCAAAGGCCTCAACATAAATCTAGGTACTCTGAACATGATAGAAGAGAAAGTAGGAAGTAGTCTTGAATGCATTGCTATGGGAGATCACTTCCTAAATACAAACACCAGTAGCACAGACACTGAGAACAACAATTAATAAATGAGACCCCTTGAAACTGAGAAACTTTTGTAGGGCAAAAGACACAGTCAATAAGACAAAATGACAGCCTACGGAATGGGAAAAGATCTTCACCAACCACACATCTAACAGAGGGCTGATCTCCAGAATATATAAAGAACACAAGAAACTAGACATCAAAATACCTAATAATCCAATTAAAAGTGGGCTATAGAGATAAACAGAGAATTTTCAACAGAAGGAGTTTGAATGGCTGAAAGACATTTAAGAATTTGCTCAGCATCCTTAGTAGTCATGGAAATGAAAATCAAAATGAATCTGAGATAACACCTTACCCTGTCAGAATGGCTAAGATCCCAAACACTAAGGACAGCTTATGTTGGTGGGAATGCAAACTTGTACAACCACTTTGGAAATCAATATGGCTGTTTCTCAGAAAATTGGGAATCAATCTCCCTCATCACCCAACTATACCACTATGGGCCATAAACTTAAGGAATGCTCAATCATACCACAAGGGCATTAGCTCAGCTATGTTCATATCAGCATTATTTGTAATAACCAGAACCTGGAAACAACCCAGATGCTCTTCAACTGAAGAATAAATAAAGAAAATGTTGTACATATACACATTGTAGTACCATTCAGCAGAGAAAAACAATGACATCATGAGGTTTGCAGGCTAATGGGTGGAACTAGAAAACGTCATTCTGAGTGAGGTAACAGAGATTCAGAAAGAGACACATGGTCTGTACTCACTCATAAGTGGATACTAGATGTAAAGCAAAGGATAGCCAGATGACAACTCACAGCTTCAGGGAAACTAGCTAGTAAAGAACACCTTAGGAAAGACATAGGGATCACCCAGGGATGGATGGAGAAATGGATGAGATCTAATGAGCAAACTGGACATGAGGGGTGGTAATGGAGGGCAAGGATAAAGGGAAAAAGAGCTTAGACAGTGGGAGGTCCTAGCTGATTCAGATACAGGGTGGGAGAACAAGAAAAGAGATACTATGAATAATGAAGACCCCATGGTGATAGGAAGAATCAGAGTGCTAGAGACGTCCCCAGGAATTCACAAAGATGACTACTGGCAATGGTCAAGAGGGTGTCTAAGCTGACCTACTTTGGTGATTGGATTGCCAAATTCCCCAAATGTCATGATAGAACCCTCATCCAGTGACTGATGGAAGCAGATGCAGAGATCCATAGCCAAATCCCATGCAGAGCTCTACGAGTTCAATTGACAAGAGAGAGCCAGGATCATATGAGCATGAGATATCAAGGCCATGACTGGGAAAAGGTACAGAGACAGCTATTCAAACTAGTGAAAACACAGGAAATGTGAACCAATAGCTGAGGAGTACCCATAGTACTAGACTAGGCCCCCTGGATAAGTAAAACAATTGTTTAGCTTGAACTGTTTGGGTCTCCCAAGCAGTGAGACTGGGACCTGTCCTTAGTACATGAGCTGGCCTTTTGGAACCTAGTGCCTAGTCCTAGACAGTTTGCTCAGCCATGGTGCAGAAAGGAGGGGCTTGATCCTGTTTCAACTGAATGTACTAGACTGAGCTGACTCCCCAGGGGAGACCTTACTTTGGAGGAGGTGGGAATGAGGGGTGGGTTGGAAGGGAAGTCTGGGTTGTGGGAGGAGGGAGGATGGAGGAATTCATGGTTGATATGTAAAATGAATAGAAAATCTCTTAACAAAAAATAAAAATATATAGTTAGTACATACCTTGAAGAGAATATTAATTATTGTGATGGAATTGTAAAATATGTTTACCTTTAAATCATATTACCAACAGTGATCCAGGGAAAGGTTCTACATATAGAATTATCTCTGCTAATAGATTAAAAACAAGTGTTAGAATTGCCATTTTTTCATCCCACAGCAGACTAACAGAAGAGGCTGACAATCCTTTATGATTTATTAGCATCAACAGAAAGGAAATTACATTCTGTGTTATGGTTTGGATATAGAATTGCCAGAAAGGATCATGTGTAAAAGACTTATTCCCCTGTTGGTGGCACTGTTGATATGTTACTGGATGATGAGAGAAAGTTATCCTCATCTATTATAATTTCATAGCTTTATGACTACTAGGAGATAGGACCTGCGTTTGAAGAAGTAGGTCACAGTGGTGCTAGGTCTTTGAGGATTATATCTCATCCTTTGCCTTTTCCTGTCTCTCTCTTCCTCTAGTCCCTAAGTCCATGTCTATCTGCCTTTCTCTTCCTCCCTCTACTTTTTCTGTATCTCATAATAGACATAACCAATATTATTTATAGAGTATTTTTGCCTATAAACACACTTTTGTCTGGTGAAGATTATAATAACTATTGAGGAGTGTTAATGCTTGGTGCTAGGTATAGTAAGCTCATGATTATTCTGTTGTATACATTTAGGTATTTTAATAACAAAATAGTTTTCTTAGAAATATTATGCTATGTTTTTACATGTGAAAACCCAAGTGATTTAGAAAACAACTAGCAAATAGGCTCATAAAAATAGAAAATATCATTGAACAGCATAAAAACTGCAATAAAAATTCAAGGCATCCACAAAATGTTTCCAGACTAGACAAATTTAAGTGTTCATTATGCTAAATGGTGAAAGACAACCAAATCACCATATTAGGTAAAGTCTTCCAAACCATATAAAACGTGTTAAATTATTTCTCTTCTGTTACAGTTTAGTTCTTCTTGATACAAACAGTAGACAAGGGTGTTCCCCAAAAGAACACTATCAAACTCAGAGACAAACATCTTATTTAATAAAATATCAAACAAATATAGTGGTGAATTAATAAATTAATTAATAATTAATAAATAGGCTGAGCCCAAGGAAGACAAAGAAATCATGTTAGAACAAAAGTGTAATAGGGCATGTAGGTTTCCAGTTATAAACTCATGACTGGGGAGACTGAGACAGAAAAAAGCATTTGATCACACTCTAGGAAGAAAAAAGTCTTTAGTGTCTATTTAATACTAGCCTTGTAAACTTTCAGCAGAATTATAGGAGAACTGAATGTCCACATCACAAGATCACCCACAAACATGTGCATGTGAAATGTTAGAGATACTTAATAAAGTATGGAAAAACATATGAAAACCATGAACAAACATGAAATAAATGTGAAGAATAGACAGAGATAATAACATCAACAAAATTCTATAATTAAAATATCAAAGTGCTGTCATTTTCATGTACTATAAAGTCATCAAAAACAGCATCATATATAAGATCATTCATGATATATTCATATATATGATATTGTCATATGTAGTTTATTCAGATATATTTAAATAAGTACAAAAAGTAAAATTAGCATAGCCGAGAAAATCATTATAGCCTAATCTGTATTCTATCCATAGCTACAAAACAACATTCAAGCTTGCTGTGTAATGTATATGTATGTAGTGGGAGTAGTCATGCAAAGCCAAAATGAGTATGCACTACAGCTTCAGTGAGCCACAATGTGTACCCTAGTTGTGATGAATCTAGAGGAATCCAGGTGTTATTTAGGGACTGTCATCTAGAGCTTTCAAAGTTTACAGAAATGTTACCCAAACCAGAGAGCTTTCTGGCTGAGCACTACTAAGACCTATGAAAAAGCTCTAATAAACAACTATCACCAGCAAGTTGAACTCTAAGTCAGGGTGACCATGGGCTTTCTAATGGTCTGAGAAGTATACAATGCAGCCTGCATCTCAACCTCAAGGACCATGATAGGAAACTTTGAGAGAGAGGCTGGGAGATTTTAGCAACGTTAGCAGGAACAACATACCATCTGTGGGAGATGCCCAGAAATAGCTCTATCTGTAGTTCAGGAGCAGTGAGCTGGTGAACTGGGCAGACACAGGCTACCATAACAGCAGATACTCAGCCTGAGGGCTCCTGTTGCACTCCAAAGTTAACTAATATTAATAATAGACAGTTTGTTTTTCTATTAGTTAAATAGTGTCAACAATAACTAATTAGAACACATTACAGAAAATATACCATTCTTGACTGTAGTAATATCTAAAATGAACCTTAACCCAAGACCAACTACCTCCATCAACAGGAACTCAAGTCCACCTCTTCTCTTGTCTCTCTCAAACCACACTTCTGTGTTCATCTTCTATTCAATGACTGGACCTTGAACAGAGGGTAAGTCCCACGTTTAAACATTGAAGACAGAGCATAACATCCAACTAAATCCTTCTTTACCAAAGTGCTACACAACACTATGGCAAAGGTGACCTACCTGGCTCTAAGAAGAGATACTAAAATTTACTAACTGGAAAACAATTGATTAAAACATGTAACAGAAAATATGCCATTCTTTACTGTAACAATATCTAAAGAGAACCTAAAATGAAATTTATAAGATCCTCTTGTCAGTAACTATAAAAATAATGCATAAACTTAGGGGAGTAAGCTCAAGAGACTATGTGTATTCAAGAGAAAGTCTATTATAAAGGTATCAGTTCCAAAATACACAGATACAATTTCTTATCAATAGCTTCCAAGATATCAATCAAGATTTGGCTATTGTTTCTAATGCCCAAAACCAGATACACAATAAATGAATAACATCATACAGATTAACAACATGAGAGAGCCCTGAGGCACACTGTGGGTCTTTTGAATTGGTTTCTGTGTGAAGGCAAGCTCTGGAGTGGAAACATCTAATATACAATAGATGATAGAATCAGGTAGGAGAATAATTTTAAGTTAAGCCTTGTTTCTTTCCATTGTACCTTGGAGAAGAAAGTCCTACTACACCACTCATAGAATGTAAAGTACTACTTAGGAGCCCATAGGAACAGGATACAAAAAACATTTTGGTTGACCCGGACAGTGCATCCAGACATTCTAATAACAACCTCTTATAAACTCATTAGTGGCTGATTTGGTGAGCACAAAATGAGGACTCTATGTTATGCTATTACTCCCATCATCATAAATACAAAGGATGGACTAAAATGGAACTGAAAAAATGAAAGTGAATCACATGTGACAGAGGTATGAATTCATTCCTGAAATATCTATCTGGAAATGCCCATGATGTAAGTGAAGGAGGATTTTAGCTATAATTTTCAGAATCCTCATTTTTCTTCTTTGGGATTTGATGCCATGGTTTAAGGAAGGATAATTAAAATCAGAAAAGACAGGAACACCAGGCACTGTCAGCAGTCCAGATGACAAATGTGAGTTAAAATTAAGGGGCTCCAAAACACAAAGTAAACAGGACCCCAAAACCTCCCAGAAGCTGTTAGTTCTTGGAGGCTCCAAAATTAGTGACCAAATGAAGTCTATGTATTCAGAATTAATACCTCTGGGCTTACATGCTGGGCTTCAGTCCTTAGAAAGAAAGTGAACAAGTTCCTAGGAAAAGTCATGTTATAGTAGTTCAGTTTCAAGGTGCTATTCCCAAAAGAAGAGACCTGCAGAGTTGTAGACACAATATTCTGATATAACCCCACCTCATTTCCTACTTAGACAGAACTTTCACAGGGAAGAAAGATCACTGATCTGAGATCATTAGACTCATTTCAGATGATGGGAAAGGCTTTGAGCAAATGATTAATTAATTAGTATTGTGAGTTATTTGGGAACTCTCATCTTTGTTATCATAACAGGACTGGGAAAGCCCTGTGGTTTCTGTTCCAAATAACAGTTCTACTGCTTGCTAGAAATGAAAGATCTTGACACAGCATTACCTTCAGTATTACTTGTATGGTCTTTGTTCAGCTAAATAGAACATCCTAAGTGTTATCAGGTGAGTAGATGTATAACAGGAAATATCTGTGTGAACCCTTTAATGGCCTCTGAAAACTTCTGTTTCTCACATCCTGACCAGATGATCACATAGGAATAAGATAAGGAGACATACAGTTGTGATGATTCAGATTCTCAAGCACGTGGTAAACTAGACCACATACAGCCCTATCCATAGTCAGGAATGCTCCATCTCACTTCCTTATCAGGGTTCTCATGACATGTAAACTCATAAAATTATGAAAGCATGCACACACACCATGCAAGCTCAAGCCAGACCAAATTCTAGCATGGAGGGGGAAGGTGAATATGAATTTCCACCACTAACAGAGGCACTACTGACAATTGATAGCTACTAGGAGAGGGAGAATCAATTTCTTTAAGAGTATTGGCCCTGGCACATCTCCTGTGCTTCACTGGAAGTCCCCAATACATGAGCAGTGAAACTGACTTGAGGAGTGGGAAAAAAGAGAAGACATGGAGTTGTATAAGGAGGGAAGAGGGAGTACATTTGGGCAGAGTTGGGAGAAGGGGTAAAATATGATCGAAGCATACTATATGAAATTTTCAAAGGAATAATTTTAAAGGAAGTGATATATTTTGTCTGGGATCCATTTGCTGATTTCAAGAGGGACACAAACCACCCCAGGCCAAATAAGCATAATTTCTTTGAGTTGCCTGGCAACCCTCTTGTCTAGAATAAGAGAGAAGGATAGCATACTTCCAACTCTGAGGTTCCATTCAGAGTACCAAATTGATGTACAGTAAAGGGTAGATGGGTGGACATGTGAGACCTTGACTTCTTCCTCAGCATCCTGAGGTAGTAAGGTATTGCTTTAGCTAAGTGGTATGTCCCCTGCCCTATCAAGCATGTTATCCACTGGTATCTGATACCTTAATTGGATAATCAGAATTCAAAAGGCATTATAGTGAAATCCACTGAGAATCTTCCAAGCAATAACCACCTGAAAAGGAGGCCATAAAGGCTCTGTCTCTGCTCTGGTCTCCAGAATCTCCAGACATAGCAGGCAGTAAGAGTTAGTGACAATTGAT
Organism: Onychomys leucogaster; assembly: GCA_949786385.1. Classification (NCBI taxonomy): domain Eukaryota; kingdom Metazoa; phylum Chordata; class Mammalia; order Rodentia; family Cricetidae; genus Onychomys; species Onychomys leucogaster. The sequence continues at coordinate 432,823 of CATKUP010000062.1, forward strand.
TTCCTTGCTCTTTTCAGGAATGAAATCCTACATGAGAATTTGCAGGTCTCAGAAAAGGGAAAAGCTATATCCTAATTACTATAAAGTCATGAAAATTAAGGGGTATTTCAAGCTGGGTGGAACAGGGTGGCATGCAGAACTGCACCGCTCTATGGTGGCCTGATTGTTTTCAAGGGCAAGTCTATAGACTGAGATCCCCTAATATTAGTCATTGGAAAAACAGGGAAGTGAGATACTTTTTCTGAGAAGCCTGCCTTTACCTACTGGATGAAAGTCTCATTATGGGAACTATATTTGTGGTAACAATAGGGATCCTCAAATATCTCCTACACTAGTAATCTGTGTTTGCTCCTGAATATTCATGACATGCTGTGTGGCAAGAATCTTAAAGAGTTCTTATTAATGAAATCAAACCTGAGGCCAGTTATTGGGGTGATTGCTGGAAGATCAGAGAAGCAGAACAAGCCACAGCTATCTCACCTTGCTAGTTCCTCAGATGATCCTGTTTCCTCAGGCTGGAAGCTTCTGAGTCCTCCTCCACATGAATTTCAGCTGAACTGTGTTGCTCCAAAGCCTGAACACTTAACCATCCAGATGCTTAACTAACTACATGCTTTACTCTAATTGCTCTGGTTTCTGGTCTTTATGCCTTATATATCTTTCTCTTTCTGCTGTCACTGCCTGGGATTAAAGGTTGGATTTCTGGGATTAAAGGCATGGGTCACCATGTTTAGCTGTTTCTAAAGTGGCCTTGAACTTAGAGCTCTGGCTAGATCTGCCTCCCAAGTGCTGGGATTAAAGGCGTGTACCACCACCGCCCAACTTCTGCTATGGCTTACTCTTCCCATTTTCTGGCCACTATTGTTGGCTTTGTTCTAGTGGCTGTCTGTTCTCTGACCCCAGATATGTTTATTTCTGGGAACACACAATATTTCGGGGAACACAATACCCACCACAATGCTGTTTTTAAATTTTCTTCTATAGGATACTAGGAGGTATTACAGTGATAACGTTAGAAGAGAAGAGGGATGTGTAGGTATCTAGACTGTGCCAAAAACCCTTTAGCAAATGGGGGTTAATGTTAGTCTGTACTCTTACCCATGATGTCCCAGACCTGGGCGTCATACAGTCATCTGACTAGAACTTATTTCCTCCACAGATTTCTCAGGAGTGTGATTACCCAGGACAATAGGAGCACAGTGAGTTCCCAGAAACCTGTTTAGAAAAACAGCAGTATAGTCAGAAAGTTTCTCTGGTCCCACCAAATCTGCACAGTCCTATGGCCTGCTTATAAAATAACCATTCAGAAGCTTATATTAATTTTAACTGCTTAGCCATTACCTCAGGCTTTTTAGTGACTATCTCTTACACTTAAATTAACCCATAATTCTTATTTAGCCATGTGGCTTGGTACCTTTTCTCAGTTCTACCTTGCCATCTTGATTCCTCTATGTCTGCTGGTGACTCCTGAGTCAGCCCTTCCTGTTCCCAGAATTATCCTTGTCTTCTTATCCCACCTATACTTTCTGTCTGGCTACTGGCCAATCATCATTTCATTTATCAACCAATCAGAGTAACACATATTCACAGCATACAGAAAGACATACCATAGCACAGCAGAATGGGGACCTTGTATAAAGAAAGATACTCTTTAATATAGTGAAGTTTTGCCCCTCCATATTTTTGCAATGCCAGGTATCCTGCCTACATCCTTGCCCTGCTTCCCTTGAGCCAAGTCATTATGCCTAGGGGCCACAAGAGTAAGGGTGACTCTTTTCCCAAGTGTCAAAATGTAAGGGAGAAGAGTCAAAGTATACAGGATGTTTAGCCCACTGTAAAAGAAGCAACATTTTCTGTTGGTCAAGAGAATCATCCCAGCTACTATGATACCTACATTCCCCAGGATACTCGGAAGGATGTAGCCTCTGTTGGTGATCATTTAAGTGTGTTATTGACAGGTGCTGTAGGTGGTGAGTCTTCTGATACAAATGCTGAGTTTTCTGCTATATATGCTGGAAGACCTTTAAGCCCCTCCATGATAGCCTCTAGCATTCACTTTGCATGCAGAGATTCTCTTAACAGGAAGGCAAGTGTATTGATGGACTTTATAATGTTGAAGTTTAAGGTGAAGGAGCCCTTATCATAGGAAGATATGTTGAAGGTGATTAACAATAAATACAAAGAAACTTCACTGATATCATTAGAAGATACTCTGTGTGGTGGGTGCATGTAGGCCTGTAGATGAAGGAAGCTGATCCCAGTTCTCAGTCATATATGCTTGTGGGTAAGCTGGGACTCTCCACCAAGGGAAGTCTGAGTAGCAATAGGGGGTTGCCAAAAACAAGGCTCCCAATGAACCTCCTGGTTATCACCTTCATGAATGGTAAAAGTGCCAGTGAGGAAGATGACTGGGGATTTCTGAAAGAACTGGGGGATATATTCTGTACAGAATCATCCAATCTTTGGGGAGCCTGTAAAGTTCATAACAAAAGATCTGATGGAGGAAAATTACCTCCAGTACTGCCAAGTGCCTAACATGGATCTCCCACCTATGCATCCTGTGGGGTCCCAGAGCCCATGCTGAAACCACCAACATGGAAGTCCTAGAAGTTTTAGCTAAGATCAATGATGACTTTCCTAGTTCTTTCTCTAGTTTATATGAAGAGGCTCTGATTGAAAAGGCAAATAGAGTAGCAAGGAGAAGTTACATTGGTATAGATTTTACTTTATTGATACAAATTTAAAGTTAATTTTGTTTCACTGTATGTATATTTCTACACTTGTTTAAGCTATTATGTTTGTACAGCTTATTTAAATTATAATGGATAATTAAGAAATATGGATTAAAATGTCTTCAATGATAATCAAACTTATAGTCATGTTAAATTTTCTAGGTATATATAGATATAATTCAATTAGTTAGATAGTCTTCAAACACTTCAAAGACCTATAGAATATGGCATTTAAAATGTTTTAAAAACTTAGACTTTTCTGGGCATTGAGATATGGCTGCTCCTGCCAGTACCCATTTACTTCAAAGAGAAAGATGGACATCAAAGACACTCTTTATGGAGTTTATCTTCTTCTTAGCAAAAAATCCTTTTGAGAAAGAAACTATTCTTGGCTGGACTGCTTGAGAAAATGTTGTATTGCCTGGATGTTCAGGACCCATAGAAAGATGACTGCTGAACTTTGCAAGACAAGATAGTTTTTCAGGTTTCTGCTTCACAGAAGAAACTGCCAGACATTCTACAGTACATGCAGAAAAAAAAAATGACTGAGAGACTATGCCTATGGGCTGAAGATGGATGCCCCATGTAACAGAGGACCTTTTTTATGACTTCCCAGGGAGGCAGTTGTCTCTGTCAGTCTAGATTTTTGGAAGTTGCTTACAATACACTTCTTATTTACTTAGGTAATATTGTATCCTTCTGAGGTATTTGATGTAATTGAAGACTAGTTACTTATAATTATGGTTTTCCTTGGTTCTGATAAGAGAAAATGTAGATATAAAACTTTAGACTCACAATATAGGACAAATGATAAAATATTTTCTTTAATTTTGCCAAATAGACTAGATATTATAACTTTAAATCTGTTATTTGTAATTTTATTACATTGTAGTTAAAACATTCCCTTTAAATAGAAAGAAACAGCGAAATTATGCATAATATAGCTCTGTATGCAGTTAATGTATTGTTCTAATTATATGATAAATAAAATGCTGATTGGCCAGTTGCCAGGTAGGGGGTATAAATAGGATAAGAAGACAAGGAGAATTCTAGGAAGAAGAAGGCTGAGTCAGGAGATTGCAGCCCACTGTCCCGGGAGCAGTATGTAATGACACACAGGTAAAGCCATGGAATACAGTCAGACCCTCTTTCAAAAGTAAATAAATGAACAAACAAAATAAGCTTCCTGAGGCTCTACTCACTTATACTTTTACATTATCAGTTATTTTTCAACTCATGAGCAGTGTGTGGTACTCTGTAATTTAAGCTGTACATGAAGATCAGCCTGGAGGAATGCATGTTCAAGGCTTATCTAAGCTACAAAATGAGTTCACTATCAACTATCAACCTGATCAATTTAAACACACACTATCTAAAAAATATTTTAAAACAAAATGCTAGAGAAGTTACTCAGTGATAGTGTGTTTGCCTGGACCTTATACTTCTCTCTCTCTCTCTCTCTCTCTCTCTCTCTCTCTCTCTCTCTCACACACACACACACACACACACACACACACACACACACAGACACACACACACAAATAAACTAACACATACAAATTTTGAAAAAAAAACAACAACATGAACACTGAGTCCATAACAAAGTTCAATAGTCTCAATTGTATAATTAATAACCAACACAATTCTCAATGTTCAGGGCTAGAGAGATTTATCAGCAGTTAAGAGCACTGATTGTTTTTTTCAGAAGCCCTGGATTCAATTTTTAACACCCCCAAGGTAGTTCTCAACCTTCTGTAACTCCATTTCCAGGAGATCTCATGTGTCCAGCAGCACCATACACACACACCTACAAGCACTCACACACATACATACACACACATATACATACATACATACATACATACATATATATCATATAAATAGTTTTAAATATTCTCAAGATTCTTAAGGTATTAAATGTTGGATCAAGGATAGATTGTTGATACATCTAGGGCATGTACTATTTCAGTCTCTCCTCAGTAAAGCTGACCTTTGGGGGTTCTATACATTATATTTTCCTCACTACCTTTTTTTGAACATGGTATCTCTTTATTGACATTTCTGCATTTTTAAATCATTCCATTATTTGTAGAAGTTCACCAAGATAATCAAGGCGGTGGGATAGATCTGATATGTTAGCAGTTCTGTAACTACATAAAAAATGAAATGCAAACTATAAGTATTTCCTCAATCTAGTGTCCTTAAACTGGAGAGATTTTTGTAAACCCCAATAACAAAATATACATCCTATTAGACTTTTCCTGAATTTTGTTTGTTTGTTATTTTTGATACAGAGTGTTTCTCTGTGTAGCTTTGCTGCCTGTCCTGGAGTTTACTCTGTAGACCAGGCTGGCCTCATACCCATAGGCTCTGGCTCTGGCTCCCGAGTGTTGGAATTAAAGACATGCACCACCACCACCCGGGCATATATTATTTTTTATTGAAATACTTTTTCACACAATAAATTCTGATCATGGTTTCCCTTCCTCCTGCTCTTCTCTGATTGATCTTCCCCATCTAAATACCTACACAACTTCTCTCTCTCTTTGTCTCTCTCTTTGTCTCTCTGCTTAAAAAACAAGCCAATCAACTAAACAGAAAAAGCAGGATTTTTAAAAAAGAAAAAAAGAAGCACAAGAAACACACACACACACACACACACACACACACACACACACACACACACACACACACACACACACACATACACACACACACACACCCTTCCCGTAATCACCTGAAATTGTATCTCAGATGATTTAAAAACAGATTTTGTGCTCAAAATCCTGGATTAGATCCAGTGCCAGAGTAAAAAGAGTATGAACATATAAATGAGGGGTTTGACTAATTAAGGGAGAAACGGGTAAGAATATGAGTGTCTGTATGTAAAGTGTAACTTCCACAGACTGGGATCTACAAAGGCACATGGCTTAGTCTGTTTCCTGTACTAATATAATCACATTGAAAACTTGAATCTGCATAATAAAGAGAAGGAATACATATCTTGCCTTCAAGTCACTTCCTATTTTATGTCGTCTTCCTGATCTTCAAATTTACGTTCTCCCAACACTCAGAAGAAGCACCTTTGTTTTTCCCGTTGTTTGAAGGGGGATACTCCTCGCGAATGTTTACTGGTATGACATCTGCCATGAAATATTTAAAGAGATGGGAGCCATGGCAGAGGTCAGGATAATTATAGACTTAGGAAAAAGAAATTGTGCAGAAACTCCCTTTTTCCTTGCTTAAACCTGTAGCTGTAGGTTAAAGACAGTTGGCTCAGAGAGGATGATTTCTGCAAGGAGCATTTCCAAGACTCCCAGGAAGGCGGAGTTGCAGAAGCAATGGACTGAATGCGCTTCAAGCATTAAAGGTCTATCTTAGGGACTGAGCACCATACACTCCAGGCCAGAGGGGGCACCAGAGAGGCGGGGCTTCCAGCAGCCTCTCTCTCCCTTGCTTCCACAGAGACATCTCCGGATGTGGTTTCCTTGGCCACGGCTGGGGACTGCCAGGCGCTGAGGACTGCTGTCTGAGGCCGCAACCAACACATCAGGACCAGGAAATAAGCCCCAGTGTGTGTCCTTCAAGGTGAGCAGCTTCAGTGCAGTTGAGATACAGCCGTCTCAGAATGGAGTTTCCCCTGGTCTAGAATCCGTGCCCTTGGTCTGTGTTTCTGTCCCTTTAGACTTCCCCTGTCCACCAACCGCCCCCTTGGTCTCCATAAAGTCCCACCTGGAGGCCCAGGACCATCACCCCGCCCTGCCCACAGGTCCCTTGTTACAGACTTGGTCCATCTCCCAATAAACCACCTCAATCCTGGACAGCTTCCCTCCTCATCACCTGCAGCACCTCCCAGGCCATGCAGCCAGAACTCACCCCTCACCGCACCCCAACTTCCCGGGTTTTCCAGCAGTGGCCGCCATTTCAGAAGACACCATAAAGCAGGCCTCTGTGGTGGTGGCTGCTGTGTAAGTGGGGAATGTCTTTAATCCCTGCCCTGGAGGGGAGTCAGGCTGTTTTCATCAGGGCACCAGGCCGAATTCATCAGGGCACTGGAAGGGGACCCAGGCTGATTTTGTGCCTGCACTGCAGGGGGATCCTGGCCGAATTCATCAGGGCACTGGAGGGCCAGTCAGGCAGAATTCATCAGGGCACTGGAGGGGTAGTCAGGATGATTTCATCAGGGCAACTGAGGGGGAGCCAGGCCTATTTCATCAGGGCACTGGAGGGGGACCCAGGCTGATTTTATGCCTGCACTGCAGGGAGATCCTGGCCGATTTCATCAGGGCACTGTAGGGGGAGTCAGGTGGATTTCATCAGGGCACTGGAGGGGCATCCAGCTGGATTTCATCAGGTTACTGGAGGGGGAGCCAGGCATTTCATCCTTACACTGCAGGGGAACCTGAGAAATAAAATTAGAGATACATTTTACAATTACAAATTGGTGACTTTGCTTCTGTAAACTTGCTTGCATTAGACACTGACCCATCCTCTCCCTGGAAATAAGTAAAAAGTTTCAGAGTCCAGATGTTGGCCTTGGGACAAGATCTGTAATTATAGATTAAAAAATAATAATAAGTCCCTGTTTAAAAATTTCCCAAATGGAACCCAAGATAAGGACTATCTGGTGAGTTCAGCAAACTAGGTCAAACGTCAGCCAATCACAAGCCTGTAACTATGGGAACTCCCCTCCAGAGTAACCACTCCCCCTAGACCTCCCTGAGCTAACCAGTTTATGACAAGTGTTACAAAATTTCCGATGTAACAAAATGATTGCTGAAATATATGATGATTTTTAAATTGGCCCAAACCCGGGGCACCTGGTATCTTATGGTAATCTTGTAGTTTCTGCCTTTAAAAATGCTTGTAACTGCTGCTCAGGGCTCTGACTGACCAGGGCAGAGAGCCCACTTGCGCCAGTGCTGAATACATTCCTCATGCATGTTGCATCTGCTGATTTGGAATCTTGGTTTCTGGGGGGCCCTCCCGCAAACAAAAGTATCCCAGGGGATCCTGGCTGATTTACTCCTGATACTGCAGGGGACCCAGGCCAATTTCATCAGAGCACTGGACTGGGAGCCAGACCGATTTCATCAAGGCACTGGAGGGGCACCGAGGCTGATTTTATACCTGTACTGCAGTGGAATCCTAGACGATTTTATCATGGTACTGGATTCAGAGTGAATTAGCTCTCCTTGAGTATGAGGCCAGCCTGCACTACAGATTGCCAGATCAGGTTCAAATCTACACAGAGAAATTCTGACTTGAAAAACCATAAAATAGACAACAACAAAACAAACAAACAAACAAACAAAATGCTCAAACCCCCAAAAATAGTTCTTGGTCTCAATACTAACCTAGGAGCATAACAGGATTCTTATCCTACTGGAAGCCCTTTATTTTCAGTCATTTCCTATCTCAAAAAATATCCAAAGACACAAAAATATGTCATGCCTGCCATTCTATGCTAACCATAAAGAAGCGTCCCCGTCCTGTAGGATACTGTCCTTTTTATCAGCTTTGGCCCACCTCAGAGGATCACCTCCATCTCAAAGAATAGAAATGTTCTGTATTATAGCCACAGCAGAAGACACTTAATCTTACCTCAGTAACCACCATTTTTTGATGTTGGTATTTTTACAATAATTTTGTTTTTTGCGATTACAATATCATTGATTCCATAATTTTCCCACTTCTCTTTCCTCTTTCCAAACCCATACGTGTACCTATTTTATGTTTGCTCACATATAAATTCCTGGTCTCTTTTTCTTTAATTGACGGTGGTGGTTGTGTTGGTGGTGTAGGGGCAGTGTTGTTGATAGTGGTGGTGATAGCAGTGTGTATGCTCACCTTAATACAAAATACTCCCTCCTCAGTCCATACAGTTTTATATGCATGCATGTTTTCATGGTGACTGAAATCCAAACATGGCACCATTAGGCATGTTAATGTGGGAGGAGGCAAGCTCAGGAGGTAAAACACACTTTAAGAGAGTCAGCTCCAAGACTGCATCCAAGGCATGAAAAATATCCATGAATTCAGTGAGGGCTTACTAAAAATTCTTATCCATCTGAGAGTTAAACTATCAAGTGGGGGAAATGAAGAATCATACATGCTTTCTGATGGTAACTTTCTCTTTTAGTTCATCTTAAAATATCTCTTTCTCTGAAAATCTGTCTCCCAGTAGTTTAGCTTGATCTGCTTAAGGAGTCCCCTGGCAGTAGGGTCAGAATCCATCCCTGGTGCATGAGCTGGTTTTTGAAGCCCAGTAACTGTTGGGACACCTCACTCAGCCTTGAGGCATTGAGAGGGGCTTTGACATGCCTCTACTAAAAGTACCTCTCATGGGAGGCCTTACTTTTATGTAGGAGGGAATAGGGGTGTGTTGAGAGGGTAAGGCTAGAGGGTTGAGAGGAGGGAAGAGGGGGATCTTTGGTATATAAAATGAATAAAAACATTTTATTTAATCAAAAACAAACAGGAAAGAAAAATAAGTACCTACCAAAGGGATATGGATACATATGTATATGTATATGTATCTATAATCAGATTCTCTTGTTGAAAGTCTCTCTACTTCTCTGTCCTGCCTAGCTATTCATTGTCTTTCCTCAGCTCCCGCTCTATATCCATATATATGTTCACACATTCTCTCAGTCCTCCTTCTACCTCTCATAGCCAATCTCTGGACAACTATATGTCACATTTTCAGGGGCCATCCCATTCTCATAGCATATGATAAGTCACATCGTTTTTCTCAGCTTAGGAAGTCACAGTGGACTACCAGGGAGAAACACTTGGCCAAGCATGTAGCCTGAGTGGTTAGTGTTCCCAGACAGAGAATGATATTGAAATACAGGGATTAATAACAGCAGTTGGCTAAAACTTGAGTGGTTGGAGTATGGAAGGAAAGAGAATTATTGCAGAGAGTTATGACTACCAAAGTTGCTTCAGTTCTGACCTTGATTTAGCAATTAACATCTGGAATTTATTTCTGTGTATTCTCTACAAGGGCAGTTAGTCAGTTTTCAATTTGTTCAGAAACCTAAAACTAGTGACTGAAAATACTGTTACTTTCCTGTGTCATTTATGAAAAATATTCTAATACCATTTTTATTCATCAGAATTATACTGCTTAAACAGAAATCATCTTCCTGATCATCCATAGTTATAGGTGTGCCCAAAGATAGAATTTTTTATGAGATAAACACATAAGCAGTGGGGAAAATACTTGTAGCTCTTATTAGGGAAGAAATGAAGTGCTACATGAGAAAACTTACAGACAGAAACAACCATTCATTTGCAGTCAGTGACTCCACACTAGTGGCAGATGGTGCTCCCCATCAGTTGGGGATGATGGGTTGATATGTTAAATACTAGTTGCCATCTGCTGTGTTCTCCCATGGCCTTCTGCAAGGAGGCTTCAACCCTAGACAAGATCTACAATCAATGAGTACCATTTTAATCTGTCTCTGTACAGTTTGTATAATAGCTGTCCATCCCCTGCCACACACACCCTTTTTTCTCAATCTCTGTTACCTTCAGAGAAGGACTCAGGAAGCTGGTCCATGTTTGCAGTAGTGGAACACCCCAGAGGAAAAAAATACCCCTATCAATGTAGAGATCCCTGAGAAGAATGGGGCAACTGAATGTTTATGTGTTTACGGCTTGAAAAGTGGCACAGTCAATAAAATGTGGGCCACATTTTAATAAAAGAAAGAAGCCTACACTGATAATAGAAGATGCAGAAATACATAGGTGGAGATCCAAAGGCCAAGGTTGGGTGTCCCACAGACATATGTCCTCTGTTCCTACTGAAGTAGAGACCTGCGACTCTTGAAGTGAGGGGAAAAGTCTCCTCATTTCGGCCAAAGAGGCAACACCATGTTTTGTAGAGATTTAAGAGAGGAAGCTAGAGAGTGTTCTGAGGGAAATACCTATCCCAAGACATTCAGGAGGTTCACAGCCTGTCCCTGCCATCAATCCTTGGAGGTACAAGCAGGGGTATTGCATTAATTACTATCACAAGACTCTTAAAAATAATATTTTTAGGGTGAATGGTCCTTTAGTTAGATAAGTCACATAGATATGGTCAGAAATCAGATAAGGACCCATGGGAGGAATCAAGGTACTTCTTTCCTGCAAGGAGCTTAGATTTTCTGTACTGTAGTAATGGGTCAGGCCTGCATTTACTCCCATGTTATAAGGTGATAGCTGAAATGGTGGTAAAGGATTTGGGTTACAAGAGATGGCCTAACTCCAAGAAAGTTTAAGTCATGTCTGAGGAGAACATATGAAAGAGTATCATAGGGAGACAATTGTTAAATGGTAGAGGAGAGAGACTTCTAATATTTGCATGAAGATTCTCACTGGAAATTGAGAGTGTCCCCACAACTCTAAGAAGCTTAGAAGGAAGGAATGCTAACCTACTATATTCAGCCATGCCCTGCAGAGGCAGGGATGATAGGCTGTAAACTGAGACTTACTCTGCTTCTTCCCTAGGGAACAAGCAGTTGAGAGCAGAAGGCCAGTAGGTTCCTAAAAATCAGTGCTCTCATGGAAACATGAAGATGCTAACTTAGATAAACAAAGGGTGTGTACCCCCAATGAATGTGCTCACATAATTTCCTTGTCCCCTTGGCAGGTGTCTGCATCACCAGGATCCTGCCCACACATCTCTCTGTTCTTTCTGGCTAGAACCATCATGCCTCGTGGTCAGAAGAGTAAGCTACATGCCCGGCAGAAACATCACCAGGCCCGAGATGAGGCTCAGGCTTGTGGAGGTTCTCAGAAAACAGCAGAGGAAACACTAGAGACAGCAGAAAAGTCCTCTGCTGCTTTCCACACCCAGCCAAGCCCTGTGTCTTCCAGCACTATCAAGGGTCCTCAGAAAGTAACTCCATCTGTCTCAACCATTCTGAGTGTTTCTTTCTCTGAATCATATGGCAATTCTTGTGAGGAAAGTGATGATTTTGAGGCCAAGCCCTGCACCATCCATCTGCACCAAGATCTGATAGCAAAAAAGGTAAAGGTGCTTATAGAGTACCTGCTCCACAACTACAATTTGAAGAAGCATACCACCAAGGAAGAAATGCTGAAGCTTATCACCAAGAAGTATGAAAATGACTTCCCTGAGATCCTCAGGAAAGCATCTCAGAAGCTGGAGGATGCCTTTGCAGTGGAAGTGAGAGAAGTCAACTCCAGTGAGCCTTCATACAACCTCATTAGCAAGCTGAAGCTTCCCAACAATGGAAGGATTCGACCTGGCAAAGGCTTACCCAAGACTGGTTTCCTGATGTATATCCTAGGTATCATCCTCACTAGAGGCAATTGTGCCAGTGAAGAAGACATCTGGAAAATCCTGAAGACAAAGCAAATCTATCCAGGGAAGAAGCACCGTGTCTTTGGTGAGCCCTGGAAGCTCATGACTGAGTATTTGGTGAAGCTGAATTACCTGGAGTATAGCCAGGTGTCTGGTAGTGATCCTCCATGCTATGAGTTCCTGTGGGGTCCCCAAGCCCATGCTGAAACAAGTAAGATGAAAGTCCTGGAATTTTGGGCCAAGATGAACCAAATAAAGCCTAGTTCCATGTCTGTCCTTTATGAAGAGGCTGTGAAAGATGATCCAGAACAAGCAGAAGGCAGAGATGAAGATGACTCTGGTGCCACTGACCAAAGTGGAGAAGATTCCCAAGTAAAATTGCCAGGAAATTCCAACATCCCTGTTGACCCTTAAAGTTTTCCTGCCATAGATATAAGGACATAAAGCATGGAAAAAAGGTTTTCTTGAAATTACAAAATAGTCTTAGAGTTAGTACATCAGTACAGTGGGAGTAACAGGGGATTAAAACATAGTTAAGTTTAATTTCCTTTCATTGCTTTCATTATGTGGTTTGGTAAAGTTTAATGCAATAATGTAAGGAAATATTTCTTGTGACTTGTAAAAAGTGGTAGATAAAAGTCAAATGTTTATGAATTATACTTTGTGTTTATTTACTGATAATGAACAAATATATATTAATTATAATTAGAAATCAATGTGCAATTATTAGAAAGGTAATATAGTATCCCAGCCTCTAATTTTAGAAATTTTGAGCCAATTTTTGAAGTTTTACCAGTAAGATTAGATTTCCCCTTTGTGATGTAGCATAAAAGTAAAAAAAGGAGTAAGGATGATCATGTTCTTTATGAGAGCAATAAAGCTGAGACTCATTAAGCAAGGCATGGGAAAGAGTCAAATTGCCAAAATTTGGAAAATATGCATTTTCATTCATTGGTCATGTAAGTGTTGGGCTAAATGCCCTTTGAAAGTAATGAATAAATGCCATCTCCTCAGATGGTCTGCCTTACAGTTTATGGGGGAAATCCTGTCGATCTTTGCTAGCAACACAGAAAACTCTCACTGGATGTTGGGGTGGGATGGAGGTGTATCACCTTAGCTGTGATTAAACGTTTGTAGTTGTGAATGCTGAAAAGTAGTATCAAGGTGACAGCTGACCCAGCTCCAAATAATGCTATTCTTATTATTTGAAACTTTGTGTGAGGAAAAGAACAAGTAGTAAGCAATGGACAAATGAAAAGACAAGTGAAGTCAGTGAAAGTTATAAGTGACTGGGTCGGTGGGCAAGGGAACACAAATCTCCATTTGCACAGGAAGGAAAGTTGTCCTCCATTCTCTTTCCAGTGCTGATAAGTCAGAGTAAAAATCAGGTGTTTGGTGCACATTGTGTCCACACTTGAGAGACCCCTCTATTTAAAATCATGCCCATAGAAACTACTTTATCATCACCATTTCACTTGCACTGAAAAGTAGATCCTGACTAATGAAAAGAGCACTTAATATTAAGTGATGTTAATTTTCATTTTATAAACATTTATCAAGGGCTACATTTTGTTAAGTCAATAATGACAAAAATGAGACAGCTGGACAGAAGGGCAACAATGGAAAGATTTGAACTTATCATAAATTCTAAGACCTTGAATTGTAGTCACCTGGGACAGGCCACCCCACACTCAAATTAATGCTGTCATGTTGAAATTTAATAGTTGTACTCACTGATTTTGCCCTGTGAACTACAATTTTATGAGAGTATTCTGTTTTCCCTAATACCGTCAAGATATGAAAATAAGACGTATGACAAGTATATTCATCACCTGTGACCAAAATAATAACAGTAACTTTTCAAAGACTGGGCATTATTTTCTAGGTGTGTATTCCAACCAGATACTGCTTACTTGCTTGATGTTGAGCTTGTAGTTTTCTTTATAAGGCAGGTAGAAAAAACAGTAAGTCTAAAACTTGCTATGCATTTGTCTGGTGCCCCCTTTCACTCCTATACTTGAGGACATTCTGCTGACCCCATTCATTTTTTTCCTCTCACTATTCTAAACTAGCTCTCATACAAAGAATGATGCTAGTACTCAAAGTCGTGAAAATAAGTCCATAAAAGTCAAGTGAATAGATTTTAAAACTTTAGATAGTGGTTTATTCTTTGTTTTCTAGGTCCATGGTTCTTGAAAGACAACATGATACAGGAGCTTGTATTCTGCCCACCTGCAGGTCTTTGCAAAGTACAGCATACTTCCCCAGGGTCTTCCCAGTATGCAGTCCTTCCACCTCTCGAGTCTGACCTGATGGGTAGTTCTGGACTACACCTTACTCTGAAGGTTGTATTCTGCTTCACTGGAATGTATAGTCTCTGCCACATAAACCTGACAGAACATTCCAACTCCATGGTGGTGTCTCCTTTGCCATGGATGTCCATCATCTTCAAATTCCACTTAATACAACCTATCAGAAATCTCCTTCTCTCTCTTTTACATCTTATACCTCACTCTTTTACTTTATAACTTTCAAACATTTCATTTTTGCTGGATAGTTTAAAGACTTTTGGGTATGTTTCTAAATCTTTGGTTTATACCATTATGAATTAATCATAAAAGTATATTTTATACTTGTGAATTAAACTGAGAAGCTTTGTTTCTGACATTTTTGATGCAGAACAGGAGATAGAAATTAACTTCTATTTTCATGTTTTTCACTAGTTTCTTTTTTATTCCATACACATTAAATTCAGTAAGTAAAAGGCTCCTATACTGCTGGCTTAACAGAAATGTTCTTAAGTATTATCTGCAAATACTAGGATGTTAAATGATAATAGAAATAGTTATTTATTTTATGATATTAACATTTTAAAAATTACATTTTTCTTACAAATTACAACATTTTGTCCACATTCTCACCAAAAAGTCCAAGTTTGCCTGAAAGTAAAAATTCTTTTCCTTCTATGAACAAAGTGTTCTTAGGTGGGAAGAACTACTTTATCTTTGAAAACCCAAAAGCTAATTAGCAAAGATTTGGTGCCAAGAAATGCCTGGTGACTGCCAAGCATCGGGTGCTGATCCTTCAGGCTATGGTTCCCTATGAGGTTGCAGAATTTAAACTGAAACAAACAAGATTAACATCCAGGATGGTTTCACTTAGGACTAGTAATACCATACCTTATGCATTCCATAATACCTTATGAGGTAATTCTGAGTAATCAGACAGAAGGAACAGCAAAGATAACTACACATTAGCCTGGTGTTTATGACAATCACTTTCAATCCAAGGCCATGTCCAGCAGCTCATACCTTGTCTAGTTGGGGTAGCATGAGGTACAGTTTTCACTTCTTGTTTAGAAGGACTATTCAGTCCTTTCAGCAGTGGAGACTTTACTGAATGGGTGCCAAAAATGAATGTGAATTATTTTGTCCTCACTTAAACTACTGTGCAGTTTTTGTATTAGGAAAAAAATTCTCTAAGCTTTTTTTTTTGGTTGTTTATGACACAGTATTTAGTGGAGTAGAAAGCCAAAGAAACCAACCCTACAGTAAAGGAATTTTTACACACTATACATGACCATGTGAATAAACAAAATGTGCAACTGGAGAGAAGGCTCAGTATGCCTACATTGGGTGGATCACAACAGCCTGTAGATCCAGTTCCAAAGGATCTGGCATCCTCTTTTAGCCTCAGAGGGTATCATGTATATACATGATGCACATACATACATGCAGCCATTTATATATACACATGAAAACCAGTGTTGAATTTTCTGGAATAAAAGCTGAAAATTGATTTATTTCAAGACACTACTATACACTCTTGTGCATATACCCAAAGGACTGTATATCTTACCACATCTTTATATTTACAATGTACATTCTAAGATAAGCATATGTCTAATGACACATGCCCATTGATGTTCACTGCTCATCTATTCATAATAGCAAGAATTTAGAAACAGTTTAGGTTGCCACCAAATTGAAATAATAAAAGTGTAGCCTAATTACACATTGTTGAAATGAATTTATGAAATTTTCAGAAAAAAATAAGTGGAAGTAGAATCAATCACCCTGATTAAGGTAGACAAGATGAGAAAAGACAAATATAGCATGTTTTTGCTAATATGTAGATGTTAGCTTTTAAGCTTTCAATATGTGTGCTTCAATTCAAATAACTATAAAGGTTAGGTACATAGTAAATTACCAGGGAAATGCAATTCAAAAGGACTCTGAGATACCACCTTACACTTGTCAGAATGGCTAAGTTAAAAAACACAGAAGACAGCTTATGCTGGAGAGGTTGTGGAGCAAGGGGTACTCTCCTCCACTGCTGGTGGGAATGCAAGCTTGTACAGCCACTTTGGAAATCAATATGGCACTTCCTTAGAACATTGGGAATCCATCTCCCCCAAGACCCACCTGTAGCACTCTTGGGCATATACCCAAGGAATTCTCAATCATACCACAAGGGCACTTTCTCAGCTATGTTCATATCAGCATTGTTTGTAATAGCCAGAACTTGGAAACAACCTAGATGCCCTTCAAGTGAAGAATGAATAAAGAAAATATGGTACATATACACAATGGAGTACTACTCAGCAGAGAAAAACAATGACATCATGAGTTTGCAGGCAAATGGATAGATCTAGAAAAAAATCATCCTGAGTGAGGTAACCCAGACTCAGAAAGACAAACATGGTATGTACTCACTCATAGGAGGATACTAGATGTAAAACAAAGATGACTAGATTGCTACACAACTCCAGGGAGGCCACCTAGAAAACGGGACCCTAGAAAAGACACAGGGATCATCCAATGACAGAGACATGGATGAGATCTACATGAACAACCTGATTGACAGTGGGAGTAATGGAGGGCAATGTTTGAGGGAAAGAAAGCTTAGAGGAGCCGGAGCTCCAGGGGGGAGGACAGGGGACCCCATGGCTGATGTGTAAAATTAAAACACAAATATAATAAAAAAACCCCAAACCAAACAAAAACAAAAACAAAAACAAAATGGAGATAAAGATAGGGCGAGTTAGGGAGGTGGGGTAGACCTGGAAGAAGTTAAGGGGAGTGGAAGTAAATGTGACCAAAATACATTGCATGAAATTCTCATAGAATTAATAAAATGGTGCTAGCTATCTGAAATGATTAACTCAGCAGTAGTATTTGATATAATTCTTGTGCTATTCTCCCAGGAAGTTATACATTTTTGTACTATTTTCTCACATATTTAAAAATCAGAAATATAGTTACTTAGTTTTATTCAATGTCATGTTCACACAGCTTTCATGTTCATTTCTTGCTTGTCAACTTGCAGTTGTAATACACTTAAAAGTTTGGGAATATGTCTGACACTCTGACACAATATCTGAGATGGATAAGTAAATGTATTTTGAATGACACAAATGGCTCCCATCCTTGAAAACAATGAGATTTAAGGAAATGGAAAACTGAATATTTGCAACAATAATAACTAATGACATGAAGAAGTTTGTTCTGCACCAATGGGCCAGAGATGGAAAATTTAGATAGAGAGGTAGACAACAGCTACCTGAGTCATGAAAGGCTTTGTTTTTATCCTTGTAAAGTATGTTGATCTTCTGCATTTACAATGAGGCTAAGAAGTGTGGAAAGCAGGTTAAGATCTTGGGTTGAACCTGACTGTACTTCATTCTTGTAGCATTAGGACATAAAATGCATGGAAGATTATGTCACTCAAACATCCTTGGTGATTGTCTAGCTTCCTCCTGTGCACCCTACATTTATTTCACATGATGTTTTCTAAAATGTATTCTATAGGTTTATGGTTTGTGAGTATATAGGTTTTGCAAAAGCATGATCACTCAAAATCATGTGATCATTTATTTATTTTATTCCCATATATATACACATATAAGATAAACAAACAAGCAAAAGAATACATGTAATAAGTATTGAAGAGGATATAGAGACTTCAGGATCTTTATATACAGATATAAGATTGTTAATATGATATAGCTGCTCTGAAAGCAGTTTAGACATTACTATAATGGTTAATAAAAGATTTAATATGAGACAGCAATTCTAATTCTAAGTATGCATCCAAGAGAATTTATAAAAAAAATCACATAAAACTTGTACATTATTGGTTATAACAGTTTAATTCATAATAGACACCAAACTAAAATAATGTAAATGTCTAGCAATTCATGAATGAGAAAAGAATTTGGGGTTTAGCTGTACAATAGAGGTGGTTCTTTTTGTTTGTTTGTTTGGTTTTTTTTTTTTTTGGTATCAAAGGACAGGAAACATTGGTATATGTGAATTTCTATTTATTTTTTATTTTTAGGAATCAAGGGACATGCAACAATGGTATATGCGCTATAATGAATGACTTTTAAAAATAGCACTTTGGCACCCTGCCCCATCTGTCAGAGAACCCCACCACTTCCTGAGATTAGAGACCAGGCCCCAGCTCCCATCCAACCCTGAAATCCAATCAGGGTGAGTGCCTGGGGTCATACCCAGGGAGGCCTGCACCTAGGTCCCATCCCTAGGCATCAATCAGCCATGCCTGGGGAAGACATGCCCAACTTGGCCCCAGTTTCTGGCCTGCAGGAAGGCTCCCCTTCTCCAAGACCCTCCAGCAGACCCTGCAAACTACACACCCTGCCTCCATCTGCCCGAGACCACCCCCCATGTCCTGAGAATTGGAGACCATCCCCCAGCTTCCATTCAGCCTGGAACTCCCATCCATACCAAAGGTAAGTGTCTGAGGTCATACTCTTGGAGGCCTACCTCTAGGTCCCATCCCTGGGCACCAGCCATTCCTGGAGAATACCCCCCCCCCCCACTTGACCCCAGTTTCTGGCTATTAGGCAGGGCCCCTAGGGAAAGGTTCTCCTTTTCCAAGACCCCCCCCCCCCCAGCAGAACCTGCAAACTATGAGTCCTGCCCACACACTCATCCACTTGAGACTAAAATTACAGAATTAAGAAAGAATAATATGAGCAGCAAAGGAAAAAGGCCAAGGACTTATACAGGCAAACCCATCAGAATAACACCCAATTTCTCAATGAAGATTTTGAAAGCCAGAAGGACCTGGAAAGATGTAATGCAGGCACTAAGAGACAATGAATGTCAGACTAGACTAATATACCCAACAAAACTTTCAATCATAGACAGAGTGAACAAGACATACCAAGACAAAACCAGTTATCAATAATACCTATCTACATATCCAGCCCTGTAGAAAGCATAAGAAGTAAAACCCCAACACAAGGAATTCTTGAAAACACAGGCAATAGATAACACCACAGCAGTAATCTCCAAAGAAGAGAAGTACACACAAACTACCACCATAAATAAATAAATAAATAAATAAATAAATAAATAAATAAATAATGATGGGAATGAGCAATCACTGGTCATTGATATCCCTTAATATCAATGGACTTAATTCACCTATAAAAAGACACAGGCTAACAGAATGGATACAAAAGCAGGACCCATATTTCTGCTGCATACAAGAAATAAACCTCAACTTCAAAGATAGATACTACCTAAGAATAAAAGTCTAGGAAGAGACATTCCAATGAATTGGTCTTAAAAAGCAAGCTCTTGTAGCCATCCTAATATCCAGCAAAATAGACTTCAAACTAAAATCAAAAGATATCAAGAAGGGCATTTTATACTCATCACAGGAAAGATCCACCAAGATGAAGTTTCAATTCTGAATATTAGTTCCCCAAACATAAGGGCACCCACATATATGAAAGAAAAAAAAAGCTTAAATCCCCACAAATTAATAGTGGGAGACTTCAACAACCCACTCCCACCATTGGACAGATCTGCCAAATCAAATCTTAACAGAGAAATAAAGGACTTAAATGATGTTATGACTCTAAAGGACCTAATAGATATCAACAGAACGTTCCATCATAACAAAAAAGAACATACATTCTTCTCAGCACTCCATGGAACCTTTTCTCAAATCAACCACATACTTGGCCACAAAGTAAATTTCAACAGATATAAAATAATTGGAATAGCCTTCTCCATTCTATCAGACCACCATGGCTTAAAGTTAAATTTCAACAACAACAAATACTACAGACAACCTACACTCTCATGGAAGCTGAAAAGTGCTCAACTGAATCCAATGGGTTAAGGAAGAAAGAAAAGAAAAGAAAGAATGAATGAAAGAAAGAACGAAAGAAAGAAATTAAAGACTTCCTAGAGATCAATGAAAATAAATAAACCACATGCCCAACCTTATGTGACACTGTGAAAGCATTGATAAGAGGAAAATTCATAGCACCAAATGCCCACATAAAGAAGAAGAAATCTCCTAACAGCACACCTGAAAGCACTAGAACAAGAAGAAGCAAAGTTACCCAGGAAGAATAGAAGCCAGGAAACAATCAAATTGAGAGCTGAAATCAGTAAAATAGAAATAAAGAGAACAATACAAAGGATAAATGAAACAAAGAGTTGGTTCTTTGAGAAGATCAACAAGATAGACAAGCCCTTATCCAAACTAACAAAAAGACAGACAGAGAGAGCATCCAAATTGAGAAAATCAGAAATGAAAAGGGGGACATAACAACAGACAATGAGGAAATCCAGAGAATCATCAGGTCATGCTTCAAAAACCTCTACTCCACAAAACTGGAAAATTTAAAAGAAATGGATAATTTTCTGGATAGGTACAGCATAGATAAGTTAAATCAAGACCAGAAAAAAATTTAAATAATCCAATATCCCCTAAGGAAATAGAATCAGTCATTAAAAGTCTCCCAATCAAAAAAAGCTCTGGACCTGATGGTTTCACTGCAGAATTCTACCAGATCTTCAAAGAAGACTTAATACCAATACTCTTTAAATTGTTCCAGACAATAGATGCAGAAGGTATGTTATCATAATCCTTCTATGAGGCTACAATTACCCTGATTCGTAAACCAAAAAAAGATGCAACAAAGAAACAATACTACAGACCTATCTCCCTCATGAACATTGATGCAAAAATACTCAATAAAATTCTGGCAGACAGACTCCAAGATCACATCAAAACAATTATCCACCGTGATTAAGTAGGCTTCATCCCAGGGATGCAAGGGTGTTTCAACATATGAAAATCCGTCAATATAATACACCATATAAACAAACTCAAAGAAAAAAAACCCCACATGATCATCTCACAAGATGCAGAAAAGGCATTTGATAAAATCTATCACCCCTTCATGATAAGGGTCTTGGAGTGACCAGGAATACAGGGAACATACCTAAATGTAATAAAGGCAATCTACAGCAAGCCAACAGCCAACATCAAATTAAATGGAGAGAAACTCAAAGCAATACTACTTAAACCAGGAACAAGGCAAGGCTGTCCCCTCTCCCCCTACTTATTCAATATAGTACTTGAAGTTCTAAACAGAGCTACAAGACAACATAAAGAGATTAAGGGGATACAAATTGGAAAGGAAGAAGTCAAGCTCTTCCTATTTGCAGATGACATGTTAGTATATATGACTTACCCCAAAAATTCAAACAAGGAACTGATACAGCTAATAAAAACCTTCAGCAACATTGCAGGATACAAGATCAACTAAAAAAAAATCAGTAGCTATTCTATATACAGTAGACAAACAGGCTTAGAAGGAAATCAGAGATACATCACCCTTTACAATAGCCACAAATGATATAAAATACCTTGGGGTTACACTAACTAAGCATGTGAAGGACCTATATGACAAGAACTTTAAGTCCCTGAAAAAAGAAATTGAAGATGTCAAAAAAAAGGAAAGACCTCCCATGCTCATGGATAGGCAGGATTAACATAGTAAAAATGGCGATCTTACCAAAAACAATCTACAGATTCAACGCAATTTCCATCAAATTACCAACACAATTCTTCACAGATCTGGAAAGAATCATACTGAACTTCATATGGAAAAACAAAAAACCCAGGATAGCAAAAAGAATCCTGTACAATAAAACAACCTCTGGAGGCATCACAATCCCTGACCTCAAGCTCTAGTGTAGAGCTACTGTAATAAAAACAGCTTGGTACTGGCATAAAAACCGGCATGTGGACCAATGAAATCGAATTGAAGACCCTGACATTAACCTGCATATCTATGAACATATAATTTTTGACAAAGAAGCCAAAAATATACAATGGAAAAAGGAAAGCATCTTCAACAAATGGTGCTGGCATAACTGGATGTCAATGTATAGAAGGCTGCAAATAGATCCATATCTGTCACCAGGCACAAAACTTAAGTCCAAGTGGATCAAAGACCTCAACATAAATCCAGCTACTCTGAACCTGATAGAAGAGAAAGTAGGAAGTACTATTGAATGCATTGGCACCGGAGATTACTTTCTAAATATAACACCAGTAGCACAGACACTGAGAGAAACAATCAATCAATGGGACCTGTTGAAACTGAGAAGCTTTTGTAGAGCAAAGGACATGGTCAACAAGACAAAGCGACAGCCAACAGAATGGGAAAAGGTCTTCACCCACCTCATATCTGACAGAGGGATGATATCCAGAATATATAAAGAACTCAGGAAATTAGACATCAAAATGCCCAACAGTCTAATTAAGAAATGGGGTATAGAACTAAACAGAGAATTCTCCACAGAGGAAGTTCAAATGGCTGAAAGAAATTTAAGGAATTGCTCAGCATCCCTAATTATCCAGGAAATGCAAATCAAAATAACTCTGAGATACCACCTTACACCTGTCAGAATGGCTAAGATCTAAAGCACAGAAGACAGCTTATGCTGGAAAAGATGTGGAGCAAGGGGAACTCTCCTCCACTGCTGGTGGGAATGCAAGCTTGTACAGCCACTTTGGAAATCAATATGGCGCTTCCTTAAATAATTGGGAATCCATCTCCCACAAGACCCAGCTATAGCACTCTGGGCATATACTCAAGAAATTCTCAATCATACCACAAGGGCATGTGCTCAGGTATGTTCGTATCAGCTTTTTTTGTAATAGCCAGAACCTAGAAACAACCTAGATGCCAGGTGGAACTCCAGATGTCCAACTGTTGAGAAAGAGGAGTGTCTGCAAGAGAGTGAATTGTTGAATCCAAGATTGCAAAAAGCACAGGGACAAATAGCCAAATGAATGGAAGCACATGTATTATGAACCAAAGACTGTGGAGCCCCCAGCTGGATCAGGCCCTCTGGATAAGTGAGACAATTGAATAGCTTGATCTGTTTGGGAGGCACCCAGTCTGTTGGACCAGAATCTGTCCTTAGTGTATGAGGTGGCTGTTTGAAACCTTGGGCTTACACAGGGACACTTTGCTTAGTCTGGAAGGAGGGGACTGGACCTGCCTGTACTGAATCCACCAGGTTTAAATGAATCCCCAGGGGTGCCTTGATCTTGGAGGTCATGGGAATGGAGGGGATGGGCTGGGGGGAAGGTGGGGTTGCAGGAAAGAGGGGGGAGGACAGAGAAACCAATGGCTGATGTTTAAAATTTAAAACACATAATAATGAAGAAAAAAATAAAATTGGGCATCAATCGGCCCCAAGATCAGCTATAGCACTCTTGTGCATATACCCAAGGAATGCTCTATCATACCACAAGGGCACTTTCTCAGCTATGTTCATATCAGCATTGTTTGTAGTAGTTAGAATCTGAAAACTACCTAGATACCCTTCAACTGAAGAATGGATAAAGAAAATGTAGTACATATACACAATGGAGTACTACTCAGCAGAGAAAAACATTGACATCATGAGGTTTGCAGCAAATGGATGGATCTAGAAAAAAAATCATCCTGAGTGAGGTAACCCAGACTCAGAAAGACAAACATTGTATGTACTCACTCATAGGAGGATAACAGATGTAATGCAGTGATGACTAGACTGCTACTCACAACTCCAGGGAGGCTACCTAGAAAACAGGACACTAAGAAAGACACAGGGATTGTCCATTAACAGACTAATGGATGAGATCTACATGAGCAACCTGGACATGAGTGGGGTTAATGAAAGCCAAGGTTTGAGGGAAATAGAGCTTAGGGTAATGAGAGATCCCAGCTGGATCCAGAGCAGAGAGGCAGAACAAGGAATAAGAGATCATGATAAATGATGACCATAAGAAGCAAAGTGCTAGAGAGGTCTCCAGAAATCCACAATGATACCTCTACAAGAGACTACTGACAATGTTTGAGAGAAAGCCCAAAATGACCTAATCTGGTGATAGGATGGCCAAACACCCTAACTTTTGTGGTAGAAATCTCATCCAATGAGTCAGTGAAGCAGATGCAGAGATCCACAGCAAGGCCCCATGTGGAGCTCCACAGGTTCAATTGGTGAGAGACAGGGATTTTATGAGGGAGAATAGTTGAGAGCACAATTGGAAAAAGTACAGGGACAAATAGCCACACTATTTGAAACACATGAACTATGAACCCTCAACTGAGGAGCCCCCAACTGGATCAGGCCCTCTGGGTAAGTGAGACAGCAGTTTAGCTTGAACTGTTTGGGAGGCATCCAGGGAGTGGGACCTGAACCTGTCCTTAGAGCATGAGCTGGCTGTTTGGAACCTGGGACTTATGCAGCCTGGTAGGAGGGAATGGACCTGCTTGGACTGAATCTACCAGGTTGAGCTGATTCCCCAGGGCAGTCTTTGCCCTGGAGGAGATGGGAGTGGGGCATAGGCTGGGGAAAGTCAGGGAGGGATGGGGGAGTGTAATGGGAGGTGGACAGGATAATCCATGGCAGATGTGTAAAATAAATTATAAAAATTTAAAAAATGTATTGTAAAAAAAAAGAAAGTAATATTGCAAATGAATGAAGCTAGTCACAAAACTCCACTTGGTGTTTGTTTACATATGCATTAATCACCAGAGTATGCAAATGATTATGTAAAGCTGGCAGAAGAGAGAACCTCTGTGGTGTGGATTGGGGTATGACTTCTAGTGGATAAAGGAAAGTTAAAAATGTTAATTTAAATTTTAGTGATATTTGTACAACTCTGTAAATATACTAAATAGCCCTGAATTCTATGCCTTTTTTGTGGTGTGCTGGGATCAACCCAGTGCCTTATGAATATTATGCAGTATCACACAACTTAAATGAGTAAATTGTGAGATATGTGAATTATTTCTCTACAGGCTTATTACAATTTTACTCAGTATTATTAAGCATGATTGTTAGTACTGTGTGTTGGGAATTCGTTCCAGTTTACGGAATACTTGGTAATAGTTTGAAACTTCTCATAGCTCCTAATTGTGTTGTGGATTAAGCCATTTCCAGGAGATTCTCACAAATGAGTTGGAAGAACTGGAAAATTTCCTCCTCCCACTCTGATTATAGTAGTGCTTTTTGTTGAGGCTTGTTTTTTTATTAGTCTTCCCTTCTGATTGTTAAATTGGTTGAGGCAAGTTGCAGAGAAGTCCAAAATCAAAGCCCATTGAGATGATCATGACTAGGTATCTTGATTCCTACTGAACAGAGATTGCCTTCTTACTTGCAGATTGGCTTTGGGGAATTTATCTTAGAGAGCTTGTCTTCAGCTGGAAAGTGATGATTATATTCAGTTTGATTGACTCACTCCTCTCTTCTTCATTTAAGGAATTGAGCTCATTAATTCTGTTGTATAAAACAGAACACAACAATCACTTCCTTTCAAAAAGCTCACAGCATATCTGGCAATGCATAGTCTTAGATTTCACATTCAGGCTTAGATTGACAAACAATGTCTCTCCTGACGTCTTCCCTACCTTTTCTCCCTTCTTCCCTATGTTATTTTGTACAGTAATGTTTGAGGGACATTGCAGATGACATGAAGAGACTCTACTACATAACACCCCCCAACACACACACATACACACACACACACACACACACACACACACACACACACACACAATCTGTAGATGTCTTCAGTTATCCCCCACTTTTGTTTTGGTAATCTTTCTAGAAATTCCATTATTTAGGAATTATTATTTAGGTAGGCTACTGTATTCATTTCTTGTTTTATTGCTGGGATAAAGTACTTGACAAAATCAACTTAGAAGGGAGGATTTATTTTTGCTCACAGTTTGAGCAAATAGTCCATCATGATGGAGAAGACATGGTGAGAAGCCTTCACAGCTCATCACATCGTATCTGCAATCAGGAACAGGGGGAGAATGTTTGTATTCCCCTCACTTGCGCCTTCTATTTAGTGGAAGACTCCACTCCATGGAGTGGTGCTATCCAATTTAGGGTCTTCACACCTTGATTTACCTAATTTAGACAGTCTTTTACGGCATGACCAGAAGCTAATGTAATCTAGATATTCTAGATTCTGTCAAGTTAACAATAAAGATTAGTTATCACATACACCTTCGTGTTTACCATGCAGTATTCTTCTTCTCTTTTCATTTATTGTTACTCTGCTGGTCTTAGTTTACAGCTTTGCTCACTGTTGAGACTTTAGTACAAGTTTTACACAGTTCTGCCCCCACAATCCCACAGTATGCTGCTGATAGAAGATGCTCAGTAAGTGTGTGAGAACTTAGATTGTGGTGAATATGAAAGTGTGAGATCCATGTACTGATGCCAGGAAAGGTGGAGGATCATGGGAGGTGGGAGGTGGAAGAGATTTCCAGGACTCATGGGCAGTAAGATATACCTTGTTAAGTCCAGGTGAAGGCTGTCAGGGTGGCAGCTGCCTACAGGCACCAAGGCACATGCCAGCACATACAGGCCACACATAGGCAGGTGCATGCACATGTGTGGAGTAATACATAGGCTTACAGTCAGGCTGTCTGGAGAAAGTAAAGGTTCAGGTCTCTGACCTAATGAATGTATTTATATCTACTCACACTAAAGTGGCAACCTGCCAAATCTAGATGTATAATAGCTTGCATCACTGTTTACTTTGGGGTCCCTAGATATCAGGCATCAGCCATGTTTTAGGAGACCGATACCAGATATCCTTATCAGTGCCAAGTTGTCTGAACATCAACTGGCTCTTATGGCCTTCTGTTGCCTACAGCCAGTCAGAGTCTATGTTGCTGACACAAATGTTGATTCTCAGGTTGTCTACTTTCAAAACTCAATGTAAGTTTCCAAGGAATGCCATTTTTCCCTTTACATTTTTGACACTGTTGTTTCCTTTTACATTCTGTTTTTACTATACTTGTATTTGCACATGTTTAGTTTTTCAGTGGAATAAAAGAAAGAAAACAAGTCTGTAAGAACTGGCACTGTTCATCAAATTTGAAGAGTTCTACAATTTTGATTTTTACTGTAGACTTATCCTCCTGAGCTAGATACCAAACTGTGCTTCTTTGCAGTAATGTTAATAGTTCTGGCTCTTTTGTGTACACACACACACACACACACACACACACACACACACACACACACACACACATATCATTCTTGTATTATGTAAATCTTCTAAAATGCAAAGCTAGGGAGAACACCTTACCAAGCTTGTATTCAACAAACTGGAATTGATTTTTTGTTTGTTTGTTTTTGTTTTTGAGACAGAGTTTCTCTGTGTAGCTTTGCACCTTTCCTGGAACTCACTTGGTAGCCTAGACTGGCCTCTAACTCACAGAGTTCTGCCTGGCTCTGACTCCTGAACGCTGGGATTAATGTGTGTGCCACCACCACATGTGTTAGTGTCCTCACATAGGTCTACAGGTCAGGATTCTCTTCTGCCACCTTTTGGGATCTGGGATTCAAACTCAGTTCATAGATCTGAATGCTAGCATATCTTCCATCTGAATCATCTAATTAGTGGCTCCTGGTGATATTTTCAGTGGGGTGATGCTCAAGTTATAAATTAACCTAGAGAAAAGTAATGTATTTATCATGTTAATATTTTCTAACTGCAAGCATGACTTCAATAATTTTCCGCATTATTTTTTAAACTGATTTTACTTGTATATAGGGTTATTGATTTTTAAGTTAGTTTTATAATGTTCTACTTCATTAAAGTGTCCCATTTGTTCACAGTAGTTTTCCCATTGACTCTGAATGTTTCAGATATATTATACTCTCATCTCTAAGTGAAGATAGTGTTACTTTTTATTTCAAAATGTTTTATGTACCTAATAAATTTTTCTTTTATTCTTACTTTAGTTAATGGCTGCAACATAGTATCAATAGTAGTAGGAAATAGGGGCATTCACTTCTGATACCTGACCTTAGCAGGAAGGTGTCTAGTATGTCTCCAGTAAATTCTGCCTTTGCTTTTGTATGGTTACTTTCAAAACTGGGAATGTATTCACTAATTTCCTTTTTATCATTTTTTAAATTTTGTTTACATGCATAACTATTAAATTTTTTGAATACCTTTGACAACCTTAAAAGCAAGTAAATGACTATCTTTTTGTGGCATTTTATACAACTCTAAATTGGGCTACTTTTTTATTCCTGGAAAAACACCTGATTGTAATACACAATTCTAAAATCATAGAGTATTCAATTGTTCATGTTAATTTACAATTTTTGAGGCCATGTGGCCCAGGCTGACCTGGAACTCATGATCCTCTTGAATGCTGGAACCACAGGCATATACTACATTCCTGGTTAACTTCTCCTGTTCTTTTACTTTTTTTTTTAGCTACTTGTTTGTTTAACTTGCTTTCCTTTTCTTGTATAGTTTAATGCTTTAGAATTTCCTTTTGTAAAAGTTTTGGCTGTATTCCACATATTTTATATGTTGTATTTTCATTAAAATTATTTTCAATACATTTCATAATTTCATTTTGGACTGTTGCTTTCTCTTACAAGTTTTTTTCACAAGTACACACTTGTGTGTGTGTGTGTGTGTGTGTGTGTGTGTGTGTGTGTGCATGTTTGTATGTGCATGTATGCACACATGAAGGTCAGACATATTGCTGTGTTTGACCCTGCTCCACATGATTATTTTTGAGACACAGTTTCTCACTGAGCATGATGTTCATTGATTTGTCTAGACTGACTAGACAACAAACCTTGGGAGTTCCTTGTTTCCATTTCCTTAGCCCTGGGATATCATCATTTACCTCTGCCATGCTCAGCTGGATCCAAACACAGGTCTTCATGGATGCACATTAAACTCTTTACCCACTGAGTCATCTTCCTAATATGCATTAGTATGCCTTTTAAATTTCTGTTTGGTAAGGTCTTGTTTCAGTTTGTGATTAATTTCTATTTTTATTACACCACTGATTGAAAATATTATGTGTATTCATTATATTATTTTGAATTTAAAAATTGTTATGGCTGAGATACACTAAATGTTTATGAAAGCCCAGATGTGCTTTAATTTTTATTTTCATTTTTGAGACAAGGTTTCTCAGTATATCTGCCTGGAGAGGACCTTGACCTGCAGAATAAATTGGCCTTGAATTCACAGGGACTGCTTCTGCCTCCCAAGTGCTAGTTTAAAGGTATATGCCACCACACTCAGCCAAATATGGTTTGGAAAGAACATCTACTCTCTGTTACCAGATTTCAGTATTAAATATAAATATATGTAACATATATGAAGTCATGATATTTTCTCACTGATTTTATTGTTTAGGTTATTCTCTTTATTAACTTTCTAATTCCTTCCTGAATGAGTTCCTAGAGATAATTGAGAATATGACATATGACTATTTTATGAGAAAAGTTTGTGCATGGCCCTACTTTCATTAAGGATGTATAGATTCTGTTTTATAAACACATTCCTTATTGCTCAGTGTAAGCCTATATGCATTATGGAGTCAAAGGCTTGTTAGAACTTTTAAAAATTCAGTTATAGAATTTAGTAAGAATGTGGTCTATTCTTCCATTCCCTGAGAGATGCTTTCATACATCTTTCATCTCTTCCATGAATAGGTTCTGTTTTATAGCCATATGTTTCCTGTTTCTCAGAATAGGCCTATCTGTACTGTGGAGTCAGAGACTGTGACTTGTCCATTTGATTGATATTATATTGACAATAGTGTAATGATGTGATAGAAATACCAGAGAAAAGTCAAGCTAAAATTAAAAGAACATATATCTACAAATGTTAAAAGAGAGCACAGAGGAATGGAAATTTATAAGTTGACATTAGGGTATATGCCGCGGACTGGATCTCAGCTGGACCACCAGACCGAGGGAGAACAGGTTGAAGGTACTCAGGATAAGTGAGATTCGGCGAGTGACAGACAGACACAGACATGAGAGTATGCTGTGAAGCTGCTGCAATTTTACTCAGACCAAGCAGTGAATTTTATACAGTTATTTGAGGAAACATGGCAATTGGCCAGTAGGGTGACAGACATAGAATCAACACAATTTTCTCAGAATGACTAATAGATCTCATGAGTACAGACTTTACTTCCCCTTTTGTGGTTCCTCCTCCAGACAGAGAACATTACGGCCCTAGCTGTAGCTTTCCTTCTACATAATCATTAAATGTTTGTTTTGTATCAAAATTAAACCTATCCCACCATAGTTCTAACCATGGTCTTATATGTGTGAAAAT
Source organism: Onychomys leucogaster (assembly GCA_949786385.1). Taxonomy (NCBI): domain Eukaryota; kingdom Metazoa; phylum Chordata; class Mammalia; order Rodentia; family Cricetidae; genus Onychomys; species Onychomys leucogaster. Next base: position 463,342 of record CATKUP010000062.1, read on the forward strand.
ATTTAATCTTTGCCTGTGGATGAGAAGGCACCAGGGGCGTTGGGACCTAGCTAATCTTTCCCTGAATTGTAACTTATGTCATTCTGTTTTCATATCATTATGATTCACCCATCAGTTCCATGTTTATCATAAGCTCCTGTGAAAGGTAATGGTTCTAAATAATTATTATGTTTAGGAATAAAGTTAGGGGGTTGCCATCATCACCCCTTGATGAGAAACTCTATTTGTCCCTGGCTAATTTTTGTAGGAATGACTAATTCCTGTAACTGTTTCCTCACAGCTGCTATCGGCTGCACATGTGGATTGCCTATGAGTGCCTGTACCTTTACTTTCATTCTCTCTTTGCTAGAGTCTTTGACCTTCTGAATCATAAGTTCTTTTTGTTCTAAATCATTCATGAATTTCCCTAAACTTTTGGGACCCTCTTGAACTGTTTGCCTAAGAGCTTGAATCATAGGTGGGGGTATTGAAACCACTTTTGAGGAATCATAACTCTCTTTATGGGGCACATCAGGAACATTAAGAGTTAACTTCCTGAAATCAATACACAAGGAAACAGCATTAATCACAGCTGCAAAGAGAAGAAGGCAGAGTGCCAGCCAGCCTCTGCAAGCAGATCTGCATGGTTCTGTGTAGCCTGGCACCATGAGTCAGGCAGAATGATGAGGAGTCGCTGGGGGCATAGACCCGAGGGCCGCCAGCCCCCCTTTCCCACATAACTACCTCATCCAAGGCATTTGCCACGTGGGCGACACCGTTGTGAGTGTGGCAGTTCCCCCCCCCCCTTTTTTTTAAGGCAGAAGGCATGCAGGTCCTCACGTACATTGTCTAGAGATCTGGTTATTGTCCTGAGAAGACAAGGGAAAATCACGATAACACAAACTACAATTAAGGCAAGAATGCCTATGAAAATAAAATATTGAATCCAATCTAAGGGATTCATGGTCTTAAGGTCTTCCTGCAATCATTGTGCTAAGACATTCAATGAGTCAGCTTGTATATGAGCTTGGCTCATGGCTGATATGCCCTTTTGAATAGCTTCTAAATCATGAGTAATGGAAGAATCCTTCCATACCCCTAACAAATGATGCTTAACTTTATCCCAATTCTCAGAGGAATTGTAAGGAAGCAGAGTCACACAAATAGCCTTATATTTTTTATGACATCTAGTTTCTGTAAGTTTCTTAATATTGGCCACATCTTGTCCTAAGGCTAATACTACTTTCTCTAATATATTAATCTTTGTTTCTAATTTCTTGTCAATAATTGCTTGTTCAGATAAGGTAAAGGAAATATTCTTATTCAAATCATTCACAAATTACGCTCTTGGACCAGGGCAGTTGTAGCAATGGCAAAAGTAGTAATAATAGATATTAATGCTGTTATCCCTAATATCAATGCTGCAACAAATCTTTTTGGCCTTATTAATTTATGAAGCTGTCTAAGTACCTGTAAAGCTGAATTATCATACCAAGTCATGTTATGTAATTGCATGGGCATCATTATAAAAGGTGGTCTTTTTGCAATCATCATAATCTGTATTTTTTGTCTTTCCCTTGGTGAAACACAATTAGTGATAATGCATCCAAAGCAAGTTACATGATATGAGTTAGACCCAAGAGCAGAGATATTTACATGTGCAGCAGTGCCTAGCAACAGAGCAAAAGGATAGGAAATACACACTCGAACCACAATGGGAGATGAGGTAGTTTCTTTGGGTCTTTTTTGAGACACTGGGCCTGAAGCGGCAACAAGCCGAAACAAATTGATTCTTATCCCAATATTTAGTGATACAGGAATCAAGAGACATAAAATTGACAGACTTAAAAGTTTCATTCATAATGGTATGTCCCAGAGTAAGCAGTTGAGTCTCCCAGATCCATCTAGGATCTCCTTTCTTACAGGTAGAGCTGGGGGCATCAGTTAAAAAGGTTCTATAGCTGGTGGAGAGACACCCAGGAGGAGCTACTCCTTGCAGGGCAACGCAAATTGGTAATGAATCTGAGTTTCCTGCAAAGTTTACAAATGAGGAAGCACTTGCCCTTTCATCTGAATCTTGGAAACCCCTGATGATTTCCGTCTGATTGTTCAATACCTTATAAGTCTCATCATCCAACCACCCCGTTACATGTAGAAGGGGAGGAAGAAGAACATAAGCCCAATAAGTAGAAGGACTGGTAGAGGCCATAGCAGGCCTGACAGCAATGAGGGATAACATGGCTACAAATAGCATTTCTAAAGGAGGGTTAGAACATCGTTGTGAGGCAAGTGCTTTTGCTTCATTCGCCAGATGTCTCAGCTGGGTCCATGTTGGAAGCTTCTGCGGCTTCAGGGTCAGCTTCTTCATTTCCTGAGTCAGCTGGGCCGTTGCTAACTTCTCCTTTCACTTTTGTAGTTTTCTGCAGCGCCGGCCTGATAAGTCTGTCTGGAATCCACATGGGCGATTCTGCATCCTGTGGAAAGATACAAGCATACCCTCATCCCGAGGTTATCAGAGGTTTGGGTCCTTTCCAGGACCCCGAAAGCAAGTCTCTCCATAGTACTTGTGGCAATGGTGATGCCGTCTCTTTTACTGCCCAATGCTTAAGAGCAGAGGAATTATTATTTGAGTCCATTTTCAAATGATTTAATACAAATAGAGAATGGCTTAAAACATGATGGGGGGACATATATGAGTTAGTATTCTGCAATCTTTCTACTTGTAATTTTAATGTCTGATGAGTTCTTTCTATGATGGCCTGCCCCTGTGAGTTATAGGGAATCCCTGTTGTGTGACTAATTTCCCATTGTGCTAAAAATACCTCAAAAAGTTTTGAGGTGTAGGCAGGTCCATTGTCAGTTTTGATATGTATGGGTTTCCCCATGATCATGAAACATTGTACCAGATGCTGAATCACATCTTTTACTGCTTCTCCTGATCTGGCAGACACGGGGACAAAATGAGAAAATGTATCCACTGTTACATGAACATGCTTCATCTTCCCAAAGGAAGGAATATGGGTTATGTCCATCTGCCATAGTGCAAGAGGCTTCAATCCCCTAGGATTAACCCTCATTTTTAGATTCTGATTTTGTGGAGGGCAATGAGTGCACTCCTTAACTATATGTCTAGCTTGTTCTCTAGTTATTCTTGTTTTAATACATTAGCATTCTGATGATGCAGAGCATGACTTTCTTGTGCCTCCTGTGCTGTAAGGAGATTAATTCTAGTTAATAAGTCAGCCATGCAATTACCATGGCTCAGGGATCCTGGTAGCCCTGTATGCCCCTGAATATGTCCTATGAAAAGTTTCTTTGTCCTTTGCCATAACAGAGCTTGCAGTTTCTTAAGCAGAGGCTTAATAGTAGAAGAACCTGTTGAACTCACTCTTTCTGTGGCAGGAAATAAATTAACCACATACTTTGAATCTGTATAAAGGTTAAGGGTCTGGGGAAAATGTCTAAGTGCAAGCAGAACTGCACGAATCTCTGCTTGTTGAGCTGTTCTCTGTGGTACAATTTCTATTAAAGGTTCTTCTCCTTCTGAGAATACTGCAGACCTTCCATTTGCTGACACATCTGTAAAAACCACAATACCCTCTGCTAGCAGTTGAGAAACATATCTTTGGAAATATAAGAGGAACTTCTTTTATGAATTCAATAAGAGGGTCTTTGGGGGTAATGAAAGGTGATTTGTCCTAGGTATCCCATTAAGGAGAGACACCAATCTTCTGATTCTTGTAATAAGAGTTCCAATTGTTCTTTATTATATGATATAATTACAAAGGCTGGTTCCTTGCCAAACAATTTTCTAGACCTATTTCTGCCCTTATATAGAAGTTGTGCACAAAGAGAAGGATAAGATGTAAGTACCTTCTTATGTGTGTGTGGTAGATGTAGCCACTCCAATACACCTTCCTGCCATAGGCAAGCTGTTGGAGTATAATCTGTGGCAAAAATAATTAAATACCATGGAGCCAAATAGTCTACTTGATGTACTTTAGCTCTTTCTAAAGCCTGCTCTATATGTTTTAAAGCCTGAAAGGCTTCAGGAGTTAAGGGTCTTATTGACTTCGGGTGAGCTTCTCCATGTAATATTTGATACAGGGGGCTTAATTGTCCTGTTGTGATGTCTAAATATTTTCTTACCTAATTTATATTTCCTAACAATTTTTGAAAATCATTGAGGGTCTTCAATTTATCTACTCTGATAGATGCCTTTTGAGTTGTTATATAATCATCCCCTATCCATTGTCCCAGATAACTAAGTGGCCTATTTTTCTGAATTTTTTCTGGAGCTACAACAAGTCCATAAGCTGTTAAAGTACTAATTGTTTCTTTGAGAATGTTTTCTGTTGTATCTTTATTTTCATGAGTCAATAATATATCATCCATATAATGAATGATATATGCAGAGGGAAAAGTTTTTTTATTGGTAAAAGGGCCATATCCACAAATTTTTGACATAATGAAGGACTGTTCTTCATTCCCTGGGGTAAAACTTTCCAATGAAATTGTCTATAGGGTCTCTTAAAATTAACTGAGGGTATGCTAAAGGCAAATCTAAGGCAATCCTGAGGCTGTAATCTTATTGTAAAAAAGCAATCTTGTAGATCAATGACTATAATGTACCAGTCCTTCAGTATGGCCACAGGGGATGGGAGTCCTGGTTGTAGGCCCCCCATATCCTCCATTGTAGCATTTATTGCTCTTAAATCTTGTAGTAGTCTCCATTTTCTGGATTTCTTTTTTTATGACAAATACAGGAGTATTCCATGGGATATTAGATTCTTTTATATGCCCTTTTTTAATTGTTCTGATACCAGCTGTTCTAATGCCTATATTTTTTCTTGTGTCAGGGGCCATTGACTAACCCATATAGGCTGATCAGACTTCCACTGTATAGAGTCTGCATAGAGATCCTTTGTAGTGGCCCCTATGTAAAAGGCTGCTCCAGCTCAGAATTTCCTGTTACTAAATGCACATCAAGTGACTCCATTAAGTCTCTTCCCCATATAGTAAATGGTAGAGAGGGTAGCACATAAGGTTGTATAAACCCTTTTTTACTGTCTGTATGCCATTTTAATAGCTTTGAACTCTGCATCACTCTGGAAGCCATTCCTAATACCATAAGGGAGGATCCTGTTCTGTATGTTGGCCAAGAGGAAGGCCAATCCTTTCCTGCTATGCAGGTTCTGTTAGCAAATGTGTCCAAGAGTCCTTGGAAGCTCTTGCCATCCAGGGTGATTGTCTTAAAGGGTTGTTGTCCTAAATATTGTATCCAATTGACTCCTTCTATGGAGTCTGAAGAGCCAAACTGTCCTGAACTCCTATAGCTTTTCATAATAGGGTTAGGCATTTTTATGTAGGGGAGTAGAACAACCTGTGTAATTCTCTGTCCCTTGTGTAATTGAATGGTTTCTTTTAAGGGCCTGACCATCACTTTTATGGTGCCTAAGGTATCTGCATCTAGCACTCCAGGGATGACTTCAAAGTTGGTAACAGTATTAGAGCTTCTCCCAAAAATCAGTCCTACCATTTGTGGTGGCAGGGTCCCTGTAATTTTTGTATCTATGACTGTTACCCCATCCCATAGGGACAGGAGCAAGTCCTGAGGACATGATATATCTAATCCAGCACTCTCTGCAGTGGCTCTAGGCAGGTTATGGACAGTGAATTCTGGCGCAGTAGGGTTTAACCCTGGTGTTAACCGTACTTCCTTTTGGAAATTCCCCTTTTCTTTCTCAGGGCTAAGGGGAGCCCTGAAGCTAGTTTTTTGTTTGACTGTCGGGCTTAAGGGGAACTCCCTCCTTAGTGAATTTTGACTTGCAGTCATTTCTCCAGTGCTTCCCTTTTCTACATCATGGGCAAATGCCAGGAGGAGCTCTTCCTCCTCTATTTTCAGCATTTGGGCATTCCTTTTGTATATGCCCTGATTTTCCACACTTATAACAGGTCGGGGAGCTATCAGCCCCTCCGCTACTTATTTTCTTAACATAGGTGTTAGGCACCAAGATGTCAGGAACCAAACATGAACCATAGAAAGTACTAGCTAAACCAAAGAACAACTCATAAGCCCCTTCCCAGAGCAGTAACCAGAGGCCTCCCAAGATAAGAGAACATCCCACAGTCAGGTGCCATGACAACCGAATGTAAAGAGCATTCCAGAGTCAGGCAGCCTAGCAACAGAATATACTGCCCCTGACCAGTGACCTTAGCTGATGTTTCACAGTTGCACTATCTGCCTCACACGTCTTGCACCCCTTCCATGTTCTACATGCCCCTTTTCCCTTTCCCTCCTTCCTGCCCCTTTCCCCCTTATGCTATATAAGCCATGTGGAGAACAATAAAGATTGGCGGCTTGATCAGAATACTGTCTTGCTGTCAGTCTCTTTGTGTCGCCCTGTCCTTTCATTCTCTCCCTGGCCGTTGACACCCCACTGGCCAGGTCACATAGGTGCTAAACCATTGTCCTTTCATTGCTGCAGCATAGGCCATTCCTTGCACTATGGCTGGTGAGGCATCCATGCATGTTTTAAATTTGTCCTCCTTAGAGAGGTACTGCCCCATGCTTACCTTCTGGATTACCTGTGCTTAACTGGTGAGCCTTTACCAGCGGGTCTGCAGAACCCTGACAGGAGCCTTCCCACATAACTACCCCCTCCAGGGCATTTGTCACATGGGCGACACCGTCGTGGGCATGGCAGGTATATGCATGAGATTACTTTTATGGCTGTTCAATACACACTTAGTGATTATGGGTATAGGCAAAGGATTATGAATATGGATGTTCCAAATGTCAACCTCATCTTAAGCAAGAATATATTCCTCATAGATCATTACTTCTTTATCTTTTATCCTTTCATGTGGGGCCTTTTAACTCTAGCAATGTTCAGCTCAGGTTTTTTTGGGACCAAAGATTACCCAAAGTAAGGAGATTTATAAATGAAGTTAAGCTCATTAGCTCTGATAGCCAAACCTAGATCTGAATCACTGTTTAATGGAGACAACTGGGTCTATTGCCATACTGTGGAACTTAGACCAAGTATGGCAGCCTTTGGAATTCTGGGTTGACTAAACTTTTGCAGTCCAACACGACTGTTGTCTATAGGAAAGTATCTCATTCCCTTTCCATTCTCAGAAGTCTACACCAGAGAATAAAAATACAACAGCACTAAGACATTTTGGTTTGCTACATTCCAGAGAATTCATCATTCTTTGAGGGACTCTTTGTGACCCTATACAGGATACATACTGTATCTGAATTGCTTAGAAACTCTTTGATCATTAATAAAATTGACATGAAATGAGAAACTAATCATTTCACTTCTGTTCATGTTGTTTCATAGTTAAATTTCAGTCTAAAGTCCAAAGTTTTGGCACAAAATTCAACAGTGATAATAATGCTGTGAAAGCAAACCAAATTTACATCTTATACCAAAAGATTTCAGAAATATCTACTAGGTTTATTTGGACCTAAAGTTTAGGCTTAGTGTACAATGATGAACACTGAAAACTCAGCCATGTTCATAAAGTTAAAGTGAAAAAAATGGATGTATTATTGTATGCAAATTTTTAGTGAAGGTAGAATAGTCAGACTTAATTTAAGCTGTAGTGACTCTGCTAGGGTTTTGTCCCAGCAAACAACTGTGTGCTTAGCTAGGCATGGTGTTATTTCCAACTGTAATAAAATGCCACATAAAAGTCATGTAGTCCATGGAAACTTTGAGCAAGTGAGCAGTGCTTAATTTTTAAAAATATATTTATTTTGTAATTAATTTAATTTGTCCCATACACATTTTCCCAAGACCCTAGCCATTTCCTGAGAACCAGAGACCAGCCCTCAGCTCCCATCCACCCCAGAACTCCCATCTGGACCAGAGGTGAGTGCCTGGGGATATAATCAAAGAGGCAACTGCGCCTGGGTCCCACCCCTGGGCACCAGCCATCCCAGAAGGACCTGCCCAACTTGGCCCCAGTTTCCGGCCATTCAGCAGGCCCTGCAGGAAGGCTCTCATTTTTCAAGAATGCAGACAGACCCTACAGTCTCAATACCCTGACCCACACCCATTTGTTGAGACCCCAGCCACTTCCTGAGAATCAGAGACCAGCCCCCAGCTTCCATCTAGCCCTGGAACTCCCACCTGGACCAGAGGTGAGTGCCTGGGGTCACACCCAGAGACACCTGCACCTGGGTGACAGGCCGGGGCACCAGCCACTCTGGGAAAGACCTGCCTAACTGGGCCCCAGGTTCTGGCTATAAGGCAGGACCCCCAATTCCCACTGGGAAGGTTCCCCCTCTCCAAGCCCCTCTGATAAACACTACAACCTCCATGCCATGCCACCACACCCATCTGCCTGAGACCACAGCAACTTCCTGGGAATTAGAAACCAGCTCACAGCTTCCATCCTGCCCCAGAACTCGCATCTGGACCAGAGGTGAATGCCTGGGGTTGTAGTCAGAGAGGCAATCACCTCGGGGCCCACCCCTGTGCCCCAGCCATCCCAGGAGGACCTGCCCAACTTGGCCCCAGTTTCCAACCATTTGTCAAGCACTGCAGGAAGGTTCGCCTTTTCAAAGACTGCAGGCAGACCCTGCAATCTCCACACCCTGCTCCCATACCCATTTTCCTGAGATCCCTGCCACTTCCTGAGACTCAGAGACCAGCCCCCAGCTTCCATCCACCCTGGAACTCCCATTTGGACCAGAGCTTCCATCCTGTCCCAGAACTCCCATCTGGACAGGATAAGGAGACCCCAGGGACTTCCAGAGACTCAGAGTCTAGCCCTAGCTCCTATCTGGCAAGCACTATCATCTGAACCAGAGCTCTCATCTGGCCTAGAGCTTCCATCTGGACCAGAGGGAGGCTCTCTAAATCTGTCAGCTCTGTTTGGGCTGAATACTCTGATAAGACCAAGAATGAACCCATCATAATAACAACTGAATTCTCAATGGAGACTTTGAAAGCCAGAAGGACCTGGACAGATATAATGCAGACACTAAGAGACCATGGATACCAGCCTAGACTAATATACCCAGAAAAACTTTCAATCACCATAAATGGAGTGAACAAGACATGCCAAGACAAAACCAGATTTAAACAATACTTATCCACAAACCCAGCCCTACAGAAAGCACTAGAAGGAAAATTCCAACCTAAGGAAGGCAGATAGACCCATGAAAACACAGGCAATAGATAACACCAAAGCAGTAAACCCAAAAGAAGAGAAGTACACACACACTACCACCAAAAAAATAAAAATAATAACAGGAATGAACAATCACTGGTCATTAATATGCCTTAATATCAATGGACTTAATTCACCTATAAAAAGACACAGACTAACAGAATGGATACAAAAACAGGACCCATCTTTCTGCTGCATACAAGAATACAGCTCAAATTCAAAGATAAACACCTCCTAACAATAAAAGGCTGGGAAAAGACTTTCCAATCAAATGGTCTTAAGAAGCAAGCTGGTGTAGCCATCATAATACCCAGCAAAATAGACTTCAAACTAAAATCAATCCAAACAGATGATGAAGGACATTGCATACTCATCACAGGAAAGATCCACCAAGGTGAAGTCTCAATTCTGAACATTTATGTCCCAAACACAACGGCACCCACATATGTAAAAGAAACATTACTAAAGCTTAAATCACATATAAAAATGCAAAAATTAATACTGGGAAACTTCAACACCCCACTTTTACCTCTGGACAGATTGAAACTTAACAGAGACATAATGGTTCTAACTGATGTTATGGCTTAAATAGACTTAATCAATATCTATGGAACATTCCAACCAAACAAAAAAGAATATACATTCTTCTCAGCACTCCATAGAACCTTCTCTAAAATAAATCACATACTTGGCCACAAAGCAAATATCAACAGATGCAAAACAATTGGAATAACCTCCTGTGTTCTATCAGACCACCATGGTTTAAAGTTAGATTTCAACAACCAAAAAAAAAAAAAAAAAAAAAACCAACAGAAATCCTACAATCTCATGGAAACTGAATAATGCTCAACTGAATCACCAATGGGTTAAGGAAGAAATAAAGAAAGAAATTAAAGACTTCCTAGACATCAGTGAAAATGAGGACATGACATACCCAAATTTTGGGACCCTATGAAAGCAGATCTAAGAGGGAAATTCATAGCACTAAGTGCCCCCATAAAGAAGCTGGAGAAGTCTGACCTTAGTGACTTGACAGCTCACCTGAAAGCCCTTGAACAGGAAGAAGCAAAGTCTCACAGGAGGAACAGATGCCAGGAAATTATCAAATTAAGAGCTGAAATAAATAAAATAGGAATAAAGAGAATAATACAAAGGATTAATGAAACAAAGAGTTGGTTCTTTGAGAAGATCACCAAGATAGACAAGCCCTTATCCATACTAACCAAAAAACAGAGAGAGAGCATCCAAATTAACAAAATCAGAAATGAAAGGGGGACATAACAACAGACAACGAGGAAATCCAGAGGTTCATCATGTCATACTTCAAAAAGCTCTACTCCACAAAACTGGAAAATCTTAAAGAAATGGATAATTTTCTGGATAGGTACAACATACCTAAGTTAAATCAAGACCAGATAAACCATTTAAATAGTCCAATAACCCCTAAGGAAATGGAATCAGTCATTAAAAGTCTTCCAATAAAAAAGCCCTGGACCAGATGGTTTCATTGCAGAATTCTACCAGATCTTCAAAGAAGACAATACCAATACTCTTTAAATTGTTCTACACAATAGAAGCAGATGAAATATTACCAAACTCCTTCTATGAGGCTACAATTACCCTGAATCCTAAACCAAACAAAGATGCAACAAAGAAAGAACTACAGACTGATCTCCCTCATGAACATTGATGCAAAAATACTCAATAAAATACTGGCAAACAGACACCAAGAACACATCAAAAAAATTATCCATCATGATCAAGTAGGCTTCATCCCAGGGATGCAAGGGTGTTTCAACATATGAAAGTCCATCAATGTAATACACCATATAAACAAACTCAAAGGAAAAAAAAACCACATGATCATCTCAGTAGATGCAGAAAAGGCATTTGACAAAATCCAACACCCCTTCACAATAAAGGTCTTGGAGCGATCAGGAATACAGGGAACATAATAAAGGCAATCTACAGTGAGCCAACAGCCAACATCAAATTAAATGGAGAGAAACTCAAAGCAATACCACTAAAATCAGGAACAAGGCAAGGCTGTCCCCTCTCCCCCTACTTATTCAATATAGTACTTGAAGTTCTAGCCAGAGCTACAAGACAACATAAAGAGACTAAGGGGATACAAATTGGAAAGGAAGAAGTCAAGCTCTTCCTATTTGCAGATGACATGTTAGTATACATGACTGACCTAAAAAATTCAGCCAAGGAACTGATACAGCTAATAAAAACCTTCAACAACACAGCAGGATACAAGATCAACTCAAATAAATCAGTAGCCCTCCTATATACAATAGACAAACAGGCTGAGAAGGAAATCAGAGATACATCACCCTTTACAATAGCCACAAATGATATAAAATACCTTGGAATTAACTCTAACTAAGCATGTGAAGGACCTATATGACAAGAACTTTAAATCCCTGAAAAAAGAAATTCAAGATGTCAGAAAATGGAAAGATCTTCCATGCTCATGGATAGACAGGATTAACATAGTAAAAATGGTTATCTTACTAAAAGCAATCTACAGATTCAATGCAATCCCCATCAAATTACCAACACAATTCTTCACAGATCTGGAAAGAATAATACTCAACTTCATATGGAAAAACAAAAAACCCCTGATAGCCAAAAGAGTCCTGTACAATAAAACAACCTCTGGAGGCATCACGATCCTCAACCTTAAGCTCTACTATAGAGTTACCGAAATAAAAACAGCTTGGTACTGGCATAAATATAGATCCATATCTGTCATTGTGCACAAAACTTAAGTCCAAGTGGATCAAAGACCTCAACATAAATCCACTTACTCTGACCTTGATAAAAGAGAAAGTAGGAAGTACTCTTGAATGCATTGGCACCAGAGATCACTTTCTAAATGTAACACCAGTAGCACAGACACTGAGAGAAACAATCAATCAATGGGACCTGTTGAAACTGAGAAGGTTTGTAGAGCAAAGGACATGGTCAAGAAGACAAAGTGACAGCCTACAGAATGGGAAAAGGTCTTCACCAACCCCACATCTGACAGAGGGATGATATCCAGAATACATAAAGAACTTAAGAAATTAGACATCAAAATGCCCAACAGTCCAATTAAGAAATGGGCTATAGTACGAAACAGAGAATTTTCAACAGAGGAAGCTCAAAATGGCTGAAAGACATTTAAGGAATTGCTCAACATTCCTAATTATCTGGGAAATGCAAATCAAAATGAATCTGAGATACCACATTACACCTGCCAGAATGGCTAAGATCAACAACACAGAAGACAGCTTATGCTGGAGAGGATGTGGAGCAAGGAGAACTCTCCTTCACTGCTGGTGGGAATGTAAGCTTGTACAGCCACTTTGGAAATCAATATGGCTCTTCCTTAAAAAATTGGGAATCCATGTCTCCCAAGACCCAGCTATAGCACTCTTGGGCATATACCCAAGGAATGCTCAATCATTCCACGGGGCATTTGCTCAGGTATGTTTGTATCAGCTTTGTTTGTAATAGCCAGAACCAGCAAACAACCTAGATGCCCTTAAACTGAGGAATGGATAAATAAAATATGGTACATACACACAATGTGGTATTATGCAGCAGAGAAAAACAATGACATCATGAAGTTTGCAGCCAAATGGATAGAACTCGAAAATATAATTCTGAGTGAGGTAATGCAGACTCAGAAAAACAAACATGGTAGCTACCCACTCATAAGTTGATACTAGATGTAAAGCAAAGGATAACCAGACTGCAACTCACAACTCTAGGGAGGCTACCTAATAAAGAGGACACTAAGAAAGACACAGGAATTTCTGAAAAACAGAGAAATGGATGAGATCTACCTGAGAAATCTGGGGGTGGTGGGGGATGGTAATGGAGGGAAAGGGTTAGGGGAAAAAGAGCTAGGGAATTGGGAGGTCTTAGCTGGATTGGGAACAGAGTGGGAGAACAAGGAAAGATAAATGATAAATGAAGCCCCCATGGGAATAGGAAGAATCAGAATGCTAGAGAGGTTCCCAGAAATCCACAATTATACCTCCGCTATAGACTTCTGACAATGGTCGAGAGTGTCTGAGCTGAATTACTTTGGCAGTTTGATCCCGAACACCCTAACTGTCATGATAAAACTCACATTCAGTGACTGATGGAAGCAGATTCAGAGATCTACAGCCAAGCCCCTGATGGAGCTCCAGGAGTCCAATTGGCATGAGAGAGGAGGGATTATATGATCAAGACATATTAAGACCATGATTGGAAAAATTACAGGGACAAATAGCGAGATTAGTGGAAACACATGAATTGTAAGCCCCATGAAACTGGACCAGGCCCTATCGATAAGTGAGACAGTTGATTAGCAGAGCTTAATCTTAATGCTCAACTTGGTCATATAGCGTTGTTGGGCATTGCTGTGCATTTTCCCAGTAACCCAGGCCTTTCAATGTGCATATACAGGCCAGTATATTTTCTGTGTAAACCCACCTATTTGTCCCATCTTCCCACTTTGTTATTAGTCTTTGTAACCTTAGGAAGTTCATCTTATGTGTGGCTGTATGAGAGAAATATAAATCTTTTTAATATTATTATATTAGGTATACAAGAAACATTAGAGATGAAAAAAAATGTTTAAAATAGCATCTTCATTTGCCTTCCAGTCATAAAATAGAAATACTGAGCTAGTGAAATTGCCTGGACTTGACCTTTTCCAGATGGCCAGAACAGTGGTGAATCTGTGGACAGCCCAGGACAGGAGGGGAAAAAGCACATTGAATTGTTTGTAATGCTGCTTCAGAGAAAATATAGATTTTTTAAAGAAGTGAAACACATTTTTAGAGGCTGGGAATGCAATCCAGGCCCTTGAAGTGGGAAGATGATCTTAGTTAGTAATGTGTTCCTCAAAAACCCAACTTGAAGAGGTGTGTTTATCATAGATGCAGATTATATATTATCTCTACTATCTATGGACATTTTTATTTTGCTTTATACATGTCCTTCAAAAGATAGCTAAGATAAAGGTAGTAAGGACCTCTGCTTCGAAATTGTACAAAAACACAGAATACCTGTGGAGAATCATTTCTCAACTGGGATTTGCTCTCTCACTTTCTTTGGGTCTCTGTTCAAAGGTTAGCATATCATTGAAGTAGATATGAGCATCCTACATCAAATAGCTACATATGAACACATGTCAAATAATCCCTTACCATCACTCAAGTGCTAAACTTTTCATATTGTACTTTTTGCCACTGTTTTATCATATGTTTGTTATTCTGTCTGTACACTTACTTTGTTGGTTGTATATGTTTTGTGTTGGTTGAGACTTTGTTTTTATGACTGTTCTAGCAACAGAGCCTAGCATAATTACTGGTATGTGGCAGATATTCACTAAATATTTTATGGCCAAATGAATGAGTCATTGCACTACACTAGCTGAAGAGATTATATAAAATCTCCCTTTCACTTTCCAAATATAAAATTATATGCTTTAAATGCTTTGTTTCACAAAAATATGTAGGTCAGTACCATTTGTGGTGTGAAACTGTTTTAAGTATCAAGTTATGTTTTAATTACCTAATTTCCAGCCTCAGATTGGGCTTTTCCTATATGCACATTGCTTTCTACACTCTTCTCCACTTTCAGAATCCAGCGCCTTGTCTGTCATTGCCTTATATGCCTCAATATAGATACAACAACCCTTAAAAAACAAAAACAAAGAGAACAAGCTATGACTGGCTAGTTGATTTGCAGAGCAAGTGATACACAGTAATTGTTCATTTTCATAGTGCAGATACTTTCATCATTGCTATTTTGAAGATATCAGTACAACAGATTGTTCAGTGGTTAAGAGTTCTTCTATTTCCCCTTTCCAGGGAAACCCTTTGAATGCTTCTTGTTATTTAGCCTCTCTGGAGCTGTTTATGGGAGCATAGTTATCCTTTACTTTACAGCTAATACCCACTTATGATTCTGTATATTTTATGTTTGTCTTCCTGAGTCTGGTTCACCTCATTTAGGATGATTTTTTTTTCTAGATCCATCCATTTTCCTTCAGTTTTCCTGGTGTCCTTATTTTTAACAGCTGAGTAATACTCCATTGGGCAAATGTATCACGTTTTCTTTATCCATTATTCAAGAGCTTTGTCCTATCTCATCTTAGTATGTATGTTTTGCTGACAACCATTGTAGGCTTGCCCTTTCTGAACAGAACCATAGGAACGCTAGATTCGAGGACAGGGAGAAAAGGTATGGGAGGAGAGGAAGGAGGGGAAACTGTGGTCAGGATGAAAAATAAATGAATAAATTTAACTAATAATAATAATAGTGTTTGGCGTTCTCAGAGTCCACTGGAGTTCCATTCCCAGCACCCAGATTAGGTAGTTTACAACTGCCTATAACTCTGGCAGGATCAGAATTCCTCTTCTGACTACCTAGGGCAATGGCCTATGCAATTAACCCATCTCTCTCTCTCTCTCTCTCTCTCTCTCTCTCTCTCTCTCTCCCTCTCTCTACCCTTCCTCCCTTTATTCCCCCTCCCTCCTTCCCTTCCTCCCTCAGACACACATACACAAAAATAATGAAAATAAATATTTAAGAAAGATATTGAGTGGTTTGAAAATTCCTGGATATTTCACAATGAGCTCTCAAAAGCTGATAAGGCTCCAGTACCACATCCTGGTAAAGCCATATTGTCACCTGCAGTAACTTACACAATTAGAAAGCTTATATTTTTACTTGGTACAGTAGCATATTTGCTTTTAGGCTTAAAGAAAACACATCCATTGGTCAAGATAACTCTGTACTCTAAACTTGTGTTTTTGCAACTTTTTATTCTCACATCAGCTGGTAGGATGCTATTCAGACTATAGCACACATCAGAATCTTGAGGAAGCATGCCTAAGATAGATGGTTAGTCTATCCTCTTCCCTGAGTTTCTGAGCTAACATCTGGGTGGGGCCTGGAATCTTTATGTCTAATAAGTTCCCAGGTGATGGTGCTGTGAGTGCAGAAACCACCCTTCAGAGCTCTTACCATAGTGTGATCAGATGCAAAACTCTTTGCCCAAAATTCTGCTCCTACATGCTACATGAAGGAACCAAGTTGTTGTTGCTGTTATCATTTTAAATAAACAGTATGGATAGACCAAAGGGAGGAAGGAAAAGCCACAAAATCAAAGAAATGGGAAAACATGCTAGAAAATACTGAAGAGTGGCTAAATCGGATCACTACAGATCATGAAGAGAAGGTGAATTTGAGTATATGGGAACATGTAATCTCTTAGTTCATAACCCTGTTGTATGCTGGCTCCCTAAAAGAGGAGACCTGGCTGAACTATTTTTGATGAGGGCATAAATTTTGAGGGTTGTTGGGTAACCTCTCCTTCAGATGAAATGGAGCAAATATCGCTTATTTATAATGGCTTGCATTTCAAGCTTGAAAAAATATTAATTACCCATTACCATGTTTTGGACCACATAAATATATAAAAATGCATTTTTTTGTAAGTGTGGTGTACAAATCCTCTAGGCAAGTCAGAATAAATTTTGAGGGCAGAATGAGATTCTTAAGAAGTTTCAGTGGAGGAGGTGTGGATCTGGAGGAGAAGGGAGCTGAGGGAAGGGACTTGTAGGAAAGGGGTGAGAGGGAGCTGGGGTTGGCATGAAATATATGAGAAGGATAAATGAATAGGTAAATATTTTAAAACTTTCCTCATTGATAGCTTGCTTCAGTATTAATTATACTTTGTGCTTTCTAATTATATTAAACTTGAAAATAATGTAGCTACTAAGAACAGATTTTTTTCTTTTGGTAGAATCAGAAGGATTTACTTGAGATATACCAACAAATACAAATATTCATAGAATCCCAGGAAAATTGAATTTCCTTCGAATAGCTATCTCATATGGAGATTTTTCTTCTCTCTTCTTCTCTCATACATTATATCACAATCACTGCCCTCTCCACCCCATTCCTCCTAGTCTCCACCATCTTCCTTCTCACCCAGATGCACTGCTGCAACATTTCCATTCAGAAAGGAGCAGGACTCCTAGTGATATCCAATGAACACCATATAACAATATGAGTTAAGATGAGGCACAAACACTCATATGAGCTGGTTAAGGCAATGCAGTAGGAAGAAAAGGGTGCCATGACTGACAAAAGAGTCAGAGACATGCCTACTTTTAGGAGTCTCACAGTAAAACACACAACCATAACAAATGTGCACAGGCCCTAGTAATGACCACGGCAGTCTCTTGATTGTTGCTTCAGTCTCTGTGATCCCCTGTAAACCCTGTTTTGGTTAATTCTGTGGGCCATGTTCTCCTAATGTTTTATTTTTTTGTATGTTAATAAATAAACGTGCATGGAGGTGATAGCTAATAGCAAGCTACTTAGCAGAAATCTGGCAGTGGTAGCTCATGCCCTTAAACCCTATCACATGACAGGCAGATCTGTGTGTTCAAGGACACAGCCAACATGGAGACATATGCCTTTAATCTCAATATCAACAATAGAGACCTGGAGGTCTTATAGATAGACAGTGACAAGGAGGTCATGTAGTTGGGTTTACAACCAATAAGAAGGCCGAACAGAAAGTTAATAAAAAGAAAGACACATAGGAATTAGGTCTCTTTCTCAGGGAAGGATAACAGTGGCAGTGAAGGGTAAGAAAGGTTTTTTAGTATCTGCTCTTAGCTACTGTTCTTGGGCTTTTTACTCTTCATTTGGCTCTGTGTTTCTTATTTAATAAGACTGTAACATTTCCATTTGGCACCCACATGACACAAATTCATTAAAAACTGCTTAGCTCAGCTTGGCAGCCTGGCCTGGCTCCCTTCTTAGGCAGGCCTGGTTCCCTGCCTCAGCCCAGCTCAGCCTAGGCCACAGGCCTGGCTGACCATAGCTACAAGCAGTTATCACAGCTGGAGCTACTTGGAACCAGATTGCCAACTTAAGTGGCTTGGGCTGATCAAACAGATGAGACAGAGAGAACAGAAAATTCACGAGAAAATATAGAGAAAAAAAAATTGGCAAACTTTTATAAATGAACAAAGACCAAAATTAACAATAAAAATAAATGGTGTTTTGTTGTTTGGCCTGGGAGAAATAGGTGCTGACATGACCATAATTACACCAGAATTTTGGCATCCAACTTGGCCTCTTTAGGAGGTAAACATTCGACTGTTAGGAATTGGAACATTTTCTCAAGTGAAACAGAGTGCAAGATGGCTCGAATGTTTAGGCCCAGAAGGATAAAGAAGACAATTAAAAACCATATGTGGCTAACATAGCCATGAACCTGTGGGGTTGAGACCTGTTACAACAATGGAATACTCAAATTAACATCCCTCCAACATTAGAAACAAATCATAAACTAGCACATGTTTCTGAGAGAAATATTAGAAGTTATTCTAATGAGTGGTCACCAGCCATCCAGATTGTACAAAAACAGAGCACAAAAACTTATGATCTTTCAAAGACACCAGGATCTCTATCTTTAAAATGGTTAACAAACAAACCTGAATGGGTTTAGCAATGGCCTTTAACAACAGAGAAACTCCAGGCTTTAGAAGAGCTGATAGAAGAACAATTGAATGCTCAGCATATTGAAGAATCAACAGACCTTGGAATTCTCCTGTATTTGTTATTAAAAAGAAATCCAATAAATGGAGAATGGTAACAGACCTTAGAGCAATTAACGAAGAAATTCAATGGACTCTTTACAGTCTGGAATTCCTTTGCCTTCTCTGATATTAAAGGATGGCCTCTTATAGTTATTGATTTAAAAGACTGTTTCTTTTCAATACCCTTGGCAAAGAGCTTGCAGTAATCTTTTTGGAGAAATTAACAGCAAAAATCCAAAAAGGGATAACATTGATCTTATAAAGAGAACTGATTGGATTTTGCCTCCAATTGTATGGGAATCACCTAAATCTGGAGTTCATACATTTTATACAGATGCAAACAAACAAAGAAAGAAAGGTTACAAATCACAAAATTTAATTAAAGTTGTTCAAAGTCCTTATATTGTATGTTGGTATCAATTGATTTTTCAGAACTTCTCAACATATTTACTGACTCTCATTATGCTGAAAGAATGGTATTACATATTGAGACTGCAGAATTTTTCCCTGATGAGTCAGAATTAACTTCACTATTTATTCAGTTGCAAGATACAATGAGAAAAAGGTGCCATTCTTTATATATAACTCACATCAGATCCCATAAGGGTCTGCCAGGCCCTCTAGCACAAGGTAATGATGAGAACAATAAATCATTGATAGGAAATATGCTGGAGGCCTTAGAATCTCATAAAAAATCACTTCAATAGTAAAGGTTTAAAAAATGATTTTTCAATAACATGGCAGCAAGCCAAGGAAATTGTAAGGAAATGTCCTACTTGTTCCTTTGACAATCAGATGCCATTAACTGGAGGATGTAATCCAAAGGGTACTCAGAGGAATAAAATCTAGCACATGGATATGTTTCACTTTGCAGAATTTGGAAAATTGAAATATGTACACCATACCATTGATATTTATTCAAGGTTTCAATGGGCAACTGTTTTGAGTTCTGAAAAAGCTGATTCTATAATCACTCATTTGCTAGAAGTTATGGCCATTATCAGTACACCTGCATAAATTAAAACTGGCAATGCTACAGCATATGTCTCTGCTAAAATGAAACAGTAAACAGTTTTTTGCTTATGACAATATAGAGCATATTACAGGTATACAACACAATCCTACAGGCCAAGCAGTTATAGAAAGATCCAACAGAACTCTAAAGGATATGCTAAATTAACAGAAAAGAGCAGCAAAAAACCCCCAGAAATAGACTGCATAATGCTCTATTAACTTTGAAATTTCTCACTGCTAATGAGAAAGAAACAACAGCTGCAGAGAGACATTGGATAATAGGAAAAAACTACAGAATTAAATCAGCCTATATACTTTAAGGATGTGCTGACTACAGAATAGAAACCAAGATGTGTGTTATATTTGGGACAAGGTTTTGCTTTTGTTTCTACAGAAGAAGATAAGATGTGGACACCATCAAAATTGATAAAGGTTCAATTTGAACAATAGAGAGCTCTAAATTGGAAGAGGTGATAGCTCATCAACCAGCATGACCATACAAATTAAACTAACATACCATTATCACATGCATTTTCATTTAATCAGATATAACTAGCCAAAAGGGAACCTATCCAAACTTAGTCTTGGGGAAAGGTTTTTGTTTTGTCTTTTAGGAGAATGAAGGCTAAAGATTCTAAAGAACATTGGACAAATGAGACATCTAAAGAAAAAGGACAAATCATCTAGAAAAAAAAATGTCTACATAATATGGCATTTAAAATGTTTTAATAACTTAGAAAATTTTTCTTTTTATGATATTAGACATTTTGGCCCTTGTAGTACCAATCTACTTCAAAGAAAATATGGAAATTGAAGAAACTGCATATGGAGTTAACTTGCATTGTGGCAAAAGTTAGCCACTGGGTAACAAAGTATCCTTGAATCAACTGCTGACAAACAGGACAAAATGGACAGACAGGACACGAAACAAAGGACTAGTGACTCTTTCCAAGACAAGTGTGGTCGTGGCTTTAACAAAGGGTATCTTTTGAGGCCAGAACAATATGGTACCATCCCTGAAGTGGCCTTTGCAATCCAGAAAAGGTATTGTGCCATTTTCTTTAAAGGCAGCTGAACAGGCAGTGGACTGGTTGCTTCTGATGTGCTATGGAACAGCAGCTGTAACAGTTATTCTTGAAAGAGTAACTAGCCTGAGAGAGTCTAACTTCTTATTGGCAGACTGACATTTAATAGAGGGACATGGAAAAGAATGGGAATCTGAGATGAAGACACACACACACACACACACACACACACACACACACACACATACACAACCAAGATAAATGGACAGCTGCATTAAAAAAAATCAACAATTTCCAGAATTTAAAATCCTGAAGCATGACAGGACACTAGTGGAATTCATGTGTTTCTCATAATTGGACTGCTCTCAACAAATGTGAGGTTGAACTTCTGGCCTTATGTACATTCTACTTCACAAATGAGTCTGTCAGATACACTAAGACTATAGGCTTAAGATGATGCCCCAACACTGCAGAGAAACCGCAGGTGACTGTCCATGCAGCTGGCTGTTTGTGTCAACTCACCTTTTTTTTGAAACTGCTTGCATGCACTTTCTCTTTTTATTTTTGTTAGGTAATATTTTTTCCTTCTTGTGTCTCTGAGGGAGCTGAAGATTAGATAGTTATAATTGAATATTAGATAGTTATAGTTTTCCTTGTTAAGAATTTCAGAACAGAAACTCACTAAAGAGGTGTAAGTATATAAATTTGAAGGACATTATAAGATAGTTCTTTCAGTAATATAAGTTAGGATAGAAAGTAAATCAGGTACATTTTGGACTTACCAAAATAGGATAGATAGTGGAATTATTTTCTCTGAGTTTGTCAAATGCAAATGGACTAGACATTGTTTAGGTATGTATTTCTTGTATATATTATATATAGTTATTGTCCTTTTTGTATATAGTTTTTATTATATTAGTTATAACTTTTTTCCTTTTTTCTTTTTATCAAAACAGGAAGGGAAAATATGGTGATATTTTATTTGTGCTGAAATGTGATTTTATTTGTATGTTAATAAGTAAAGCTGCCTGGGGTCAGAGCTAATAGGCAGCCACTTAGTAGAAGTCTGGCAGTGGTAGCACACACACTTAATCCTGATCACATGACAGGCAGATCTCTGTGTGTTCAAGGATACAGCCAGCATGGAGACACATGCCTTTAATCTCAATATCAACCATAGAGACCTGGAGGTCTGTATAGACAGGCAGTGATAAGGAGGTCATGTGGTTGGGTTTACAACCAATGAGAGAGCAGAACAGAAAGTCAATAAAAAGACAGACACACAGGAAGTGGTTCTCTTTCTCAGGGGAAGGATGGCAGCAGCAGTGAGAGGTAAGAAGGCAGCTTTAGTGTCAACTCTGAGCTACTGCTTTGACCTCTTGGGCTATTAACTCTGCATTTGGCTCTGTGTTTTTTATTTAATAAGACTTTTACATCTACAAACCTTCCTCTAAGAAATACCACTGAGTTTGTTTTCTGTTGGTCTTCAACTGCTTGGTGTTAGGGTCTGCTTTAACATGTAGTTATATATGCAGTGAATCTATGTTGGAGAAAATTAAGTTTTCCTTTGCAAACACTTATCAGTAGGTAATAACTTCTACATTAGTGATGGAGGACTTTTGTGTACTTCTCCATCTGGCTTAGACCTGTATGTGATGGCACAGTCTCTAAGTTCATTTATGCATCAATCATGTTATGTCTAGAAGGACTTGCTTTCTTGTTTCATTGGAAAGCCAATGGGAATAGGAGAGCAAGGAAACATGGCCTTCTAAATACACATATAGACCTTAATAGTTGATAGTAGTTTTCTTTTCAGCTGTACTCTGGTCAATTTTCTTTTGGGCTTTTTGAATAACTTCTTTAAGGTTATAAGTTCATCATTTCCCCATTGCCTTTCCTCTCTCAAACTGCACTATGTACCCACTATCCACTTTTTGTCTTTCCAATTCAGTTTTGTAATTCTTGTTACATATGTTTATGTATATGTATACACATCCCCCCACACATAAATACAACCTTTCCCATCTAAATAATGTTGTATGTATATGTTTCACTTGCTATTTGATAAACAATTACTATGCTTTTTCCTGGGTGGCACAGCCATATGTGAAGGGAATGGAAGAAGCCATAAAGGCAGCACAACTACTTGACAAAAATCCAGCAAAGCTGAGCTACATGATGGCTTCCATGCCACCTTTGGTTTTCATTTCCACCTGTTACAAATTTGGGGCACTTTTAATATTTGTACAAATTGGGGTTATTGGGTTGCACTATGAATCATTTATGACTTCTTCCAGGAATGCTGCTTCTAATCTTCTCCAAGAAAGTCCTTAGCATACTATCTCCCACAACTCTTAGGGAGATATCCTTATCTACTTGAAGGCCTTCCTTATGCCCTGGAGGTTATGAAACATAAAGAAGCCAGAGGTGTCTTCATGTGGCTATGAGACATTCTTGAAATATCTGACCCTGTACTTACACTGAAACAAGATATTCAAAACAAAGTAAATTCAAAAAGGTCAACAAGATCTGTTGGGCTAGAGGAGTTGGCCACAGTTCAGATTACAAGGCTCTTCCCACTGTACACTCAAACAATTACATGGCATACAACTCTGCCCCACATAGAGACATATTGATAAGCAAAGTACAGAGTGGAAAGATGATAAAAATATAAGAAGTCAGGACCTTCCTCTCTTAAAAGGTAGAGCTACTATGACATCAAGGGACAACAGAATGCCAAATTCTATAAAGAAATAAAATATAAACATTGTATTATGCAAGGATTTGATTAAAAACTGCAGCATCTCTTGCCTGAGGATTTTCCCTGAGCACTCTGACCACTAAGAGTTAGTAATACACTGCCTGAGACATGGCAAAATGCCCAGGATGACTTGAACATTTTGTTTTGGTCTAGTGTCCTTGAAGCAACCAAAACAACCAGCCTGAGCACAGGCTGTCATATGCCTCTAGTTTCCCAAAATCTGGGTTATGAGTTGATGAGTAAGATTGATAACTCTGTTTATTAATGATGTCAAAACCTGAGGGAAAATTATTGGAATTAATAACTCTGTTTTGTCATAGTTCATTAATGATGCTTAAAAGATGAGCATAAGGAAGTGAAACACATGTCCAAAACCAGAAATGATATTACATATGTTTGGGGCTATCATGAATGTATCCCTTATTAAATTCTGTATAAATAAAACCTAGGAGAGATACAAGTCATACCTAGATGCACTTCCTCTCTGTACATCTCTCTTCCCCCCCAAAATGAAGAAGTGTCCTGTGTCTGATTCCTCCATCACCACTCTTACATCCACCTATCTTCAGACCCTATCCTCATCTGGAGCTGGACTATGCCACCTGGGGAAGACTGTTTCTTTTGCTCATCATTCTTTAGTGGTCTACGGTTCTTTGTGGAGGGTTGAATCCTTGTGGTCTTTTCTCCTTACACATTGGCACGTCCATTTCAGTTGTCCTCGTTCATATCATTTTTAGGCAGCATGGCAGTGAGGCTTAATGAATGCAGCATCTAGCGTTTCTGCAATACCAAACCTCTAAACTCTGTTGCTTCAGATCTTAAAGTCTCCTCCCTCCCCTTTCCACAATGATCCCAGACCCTTAGTTGTACTGGAGAAGCATCATTTGTGACTGGTCTCCACAGCTCTGAATTTTGATTTGTTGTGGTTTCCTGTAATGACCACTTCCCTGTTGCAAAGAGAAGTTTCCTTGATGAGGAGTGAAAATTAGCACTTAATTTGGAGTATAAGGACAAATATTTAGAATGCAGTAAGGGATGGTTTTGGAGTATCAAAGTGGTGGTTGCAGATTGTCCTCTAATATCCATGACTTCACTAACACTGAGTAGTTAGTGTGTTTCCAATAGCAGGCACATTTGTTGAGTGTCTAAGTACAAAGCTATTGTTTACTGTCAAGGTATACATGCCACTACTGAATCAATAGGATTATTTTGCCATGTTGGTGTTGGTCATTAATGTGGTTCATAGACCTCATAGCTGGGTAGAACTGTTGGTTGCTTTCCTCATTTGAGAGCACCAAATCCTAACCACTAGACCACCAGGGAAAGTATTCTTTCCTCATTTGAAACCCTTCTGGTACCATGAAATCAAGTACTCAGGGAGGAAGCTTTCAGAGAAAATCAAATTTAGAGTCTCTAGACCTTGTGTCCTAAATGCATGCTGTCTTCAGCAACAGGGAACTAACATTTTAATCTCTGTTGTCACCACTCCAGAGTTGGTGGGGTCTGGGAGAGTGGAGCTGATGAACAAGAAGACTAAAATCTCATGCAATGGGCAACTTTATTCAGAGATTCAAATAATTCATATTCTGGGGATTAAGATTTTCTCATGAGTTCAAGCTGTATACAATCACAAACACAAGCCACATGTGACAAAAATGTGTTTTTCCATAGAGGCATTAAACATTTAATTGAGTAACAACAGCAAGCAATAATGAATAATCCAAAGCAAATCCATTCCTATTGATGGTATCTGGGAGGAGCAGGAAATCACAATCCAAGAACAATTCCATATTTTGAAGAAACTGAGGTCATAAGACACTTGTCTTGTTTAACCTGATGTCCAGACTCTTGTCTAATTTTTTTTGGAGTGATCTCACAAGCACTCAGAATTTTCCTTACACAATTCCATTCTTGGACTATGTTTCAAAACTTAGGGATGCAATAAAGTCCATAGCCACAGTTTAAAATATTTTGGGAGTGTCTTCTCATAGTCATCTCTGGCTAATGACTAAACATAGGGCTTATTACTCCTAGGGTTGTGTTTTTTGTTAGATGGTCTATGGCTTTTGTGGAGGGTAGTAATGTCAGCCAAGGTAAGAAAATTTCAAGGAAATTATACATGTATATTTTTATACAAATTTATATAAATTATATGAATTTTAGGCCAATAGTTAATATAATGCATTATGAATTTTATGACATCCTTAGTATTATTGTATCTTCTTCTCTCCATCTTCTGTATCTGTCTAACCCATCACTCCCTAATTAAGACTTCCCTTTTCCCCATTTTCCCCATCAGGTCACTTGAATCTTGCTATGCCCCTCTCTATTGCTTTTCTCCCTACCCCATAATGGCCCCTTCTTACTTTCTTGGTTTGTGGGGGATACATACTCAATCTGAAGACTATGAGACTCAATGAGAGAGAACATGATACATCTGTCTGTGGATATTGATTTCCCCACTCAATATATTTTCTATTTATTGCTATTTATTTGCAAATTCTACTTTTTCACAGCTTTTGTAAGTATCTTACAGCATAGAAGTCTCAATATTTTACTTTTATCATCTTAGTGTCTTCCATTTTACTTGTGTATAAGATATAAATACTAGTCACATTTGCATGATTACTTTGAACAAACTACAAGATCATTTAAGATGTTAAAATAAAGGTATCATTTTAACTTGATTAGGTACTCTTTCTGTTTTCATATCAATTGTAGTTCTGACTTACCTACTTTCTCTATGAAGGATTACTTTTGTCACATATTGTAAGATGTATTTACAGGTGGGGAATAATATTCATCTGAGCTGAGAAAGGTTTCTGTTATTTTTTGTTTTCATTTGAAGGATAATATTTTGGTGACTTCTAAAATGTTTCTTATTTTCAGCTTATGTATCTCTAATTATCAATATATAACCAACACTTGTTGCATGTTTTCTGCTTTTCTTTCCTATTATAGTTTTTAAAGCATTTTCTAAAATTCTTTCTAATTGTTATTGTTTAGAGATGTGTGTGTGTGTGTGTGTGTGTGTGTGTGTGTGTGTGTGTATGCAGATGCACATGATATGTATGTTTGGGTTTGTGTGCTAGTATGCCTATAGAGTTCAGATGACAGTTTGTGGGAATAGGTTTTCTCCTTCCAAAATATTGGTTGCAGGAATTGAACTCAAGTGCAAAGCTTTTTGAGATAACATCCATATCCTCATAGTCACCTTTTAATGATCCCTCTGAGCTATCATAGGCCCACAACCAATACTGCCATAAGAATCTCAGCATTGTGTGACAACCATTTTGTTTTCCAAAGGAGGCAAATTTTCAGTCAGTGCTTATAGATAAAACAAGCAAAACAAAATTGCAGTTGACTGTGTATCTACACTCTTTTGAAATAGAATGCTGAAATTCCAACTTCAAATAATGAAACAGCCTCACCTGATAATTTTTTGTTACCAAAGACTCTTTGTTACTGGGACTGGGTTACATCCAATTTCTTGTTGGTTAAAGTGGTACCATGGAAATCCCCAAATAACAAAGGGTGTTTGGCACAGCCATATCTGAATGAAATGGCAGAAGTCATAAAGCCAGCAGAGCTGAGCCACAAAATTGCTGCCATGCCACCTTTGGTGTTCATCTTCACCTGTTACACACTTGGGGTACTTTTAATACTTGTACAATTTGGGGATGTTGGACTTATGGAAAATTCCTTATGAATCATTTTAGGGATGTTGGACTGATGGAAATTTCCTTATGAATCATTTATGCCTTCTTCCAGGAATGCTGCTCCTAAGCTTACCCAGGAGAGTCCTGAACATACTATCATCACCCCCACTTTGGGGGAGCTATCCTTATCTACTTGAAGGTCTTACTTATGCCTGGGAGGTTGTGAAACATAAAGAAGTCAGAGGTCTCTTCATGAGGCTATGAGAAATTCTTGAAACATTTGTTCCTATACTTACACTGGAACAAGATATTCAAAACAAAGTAAATTCAAAAAGGTCAACAAGATCTGGTGGGCTAGAGGAGTTGGCCACAGTTCAGATTACAAGGCTCTTCCCACTGTACACTCAGACAATTATGTGGCATGCAACTCTGCCCTACATAGTGACATATTGATGAGCAAAGTATGGAGTGGAAAGATGATAAAAATATGAGATGTTAGTACCTCCCTCTTTTAGAAGATAGCTCATATAGAGCCACTATAATGTCATATGACCAAGGAACAAGGGAATGCCAGGATTAGACATATAAACAAATTCTATAAGGATATAAATGAGAACATTGATTACAATAACTGCAGCTTTAGCCTGAGGATTTTTCCTGGGCACCCTGACCACTAAGAGTTAATAATACATTGCTTGTGTCATGGCAAAATGCCCAGAATGACTTGAACATTTCATTTTGGTCTAGTGTCCTTGAAGCAACCAAAACAACCAGCCTGAGCACAGGCTGTCATATGCCTCTAGATTCCCAAAAATTGAGTTATGGGGTTAATGAGTAATAATGACAACTCTGTTTCTTAATGATGTCAAAATCTGAGGGAAAGTTATTGGAAATGATAACTCTGTTCTGTCATAGTTTATTAATGATGACTAAAACATAAGCAAAAGGAAGTGAAACACATGTCCAAAACCAAAAGTGATATGTTCTAAGTTTTCAAACATCATTAATGTATTCCTGCTAACTAAATTCTGTATAAATAAAGAAACTCTCTGGCTGCTAGTCAGTCAGGCTGCAAGATTCTCCCAACCACTATGGCCTGGCTCACTTCCTTCTCTGCTGACTCCTTACATCCTCTGCAGGACCCATCTACCACCAAGGATTGCTTCTGGCAGTTGTTGTCAAGGCACCAGATTGCTCTCTACAAAGTGACACCAGCATTGTCACTACTGAAGACAACGTTAATACAACTCATTGAACACAGAGCAGTTGAGCTAGTGACTAAAAAATCCCTATGTCCTACAGTCTTTGGCATGGCAACATAATCCACTGGCTATGAAAAGGAAAGTATAAACACCAAACTAGGCACAAACTTTATATCTATAATGGTATATTGCATGCAAAATATGCTAGGGTATTGGTGGTACAGAACTTGTGGGAATCACCAAACAAGGTTGTTTAACTTAAGGCCCACTTTAGGAAAAGGAATCTATATTTGGCACTGCTTGAGTGACCAAGAACCAGAGATTAGATAGCCCAGAGACATACACAAAACCCAATACACCTGGTCTAACACTAGTAACAATAAAGTGATCTCCAATGATATTCTCCTATACACATAGATCAGTGCCTTATTCATCCATCACCAGAGAGGCTTCTTTTGCAGCCTATGGGACCAAATACAGAGATCCACAGTCAGACATTATGCAGATACAGAGACCTTGGAACACACAACTCTAGCACTCAGGAAACTCCATGGAAGAGGTGGTAGAGAGCCTAAGAGCTAGATGAGATGAGATAGATGGAGGACACCAAGAGAACAAGGCTCCTATAGCTGAAAGTTTTCCTGGTTCCCCCTGGTTACCATAGCCCTATGGTCCTGTGGCTACTTAGACCCAAATGAACACAGAGAGGCTTATATTAATTATGAGCTGTATGGCCTACTGGCTCAGGCTAGATCTTACATCTTAAATCTAAATCTATACTTTGCCACATAGCTCATGGCTTATCAGTATCTTTACATCTTGCCTCTCATGGCAGCAGCTGACAGCATCTCCTCTGCTCTGCCTTTCTCCTTCCTCCTCTCTAGTTAGAATGTCCTGCCTAAAACTGTTCTGCCTCACAATTGGCCAAACAGCTTTATTTATCAACCAATAAGAGCAGCACATATTCACAGCATACAAATTGTCATCACCCACTACTTTACATCCACTGGGCAAAGCTCATATGTAATCACAGAGACTGAAGCAACATGCACAGGGCCTACTCAGGTTGGCATCAACTCCTCTGCAAATGTATTATAGCTTTCAATTTAGTACTTTCCTAGGACTCCTGAATTTGTGAAACAGTGGGTCTCTGAATCTTCTGCCATCACTTAGGGCTCTATTCCTTTTGTTGGTCTGTCCAACCTCAATGTGGTGGGTTTTTTAATCTAATATGTTATTTTATTTTAAAGGCACTATTAAGAAAATAATCAATTTATTTTTTTATTTTATGTATATGAGTGTTTTGCCTGTATATATGCTTTTTCATCATGTACATACACTGCTCTTGGAGGCCAGAGGTGGGAATCAGATCTCCTGGGACTGTAGAAACAAGACATGGTTCTTAGTAGCCATATGGGTGATCTGAACTGAATCTGGGTACTTTTCAAGAGCTACAAGTGCTCTTAACTGTGGGTGTACTTTTCAGTCCTGCCAGCTAGTTCTCAAATAACTACATAGAGACTTAATATTAATTATAAATATTAATTTATAAATATAAATTATAAACATTAATTATATATATAATTAATTATATAAGCTCAGGCAGTAGCTAACTTACTAATCACCATTTACTACTTAAAATAAACTATTTCTTATCTACCCTCTGCCATGGGTGGTACCTTCTTTCAACATGGTACCTTATTCTTCCTTTTCTCTGCATCTTCTCCCAACTCCTGAGAGGTCACCTTTCTTCTTTTAGCATCCTCTGTGTCTGGTTGTCCCACTTATACATCCTTCCTTGCTACTGGCCAGTCAACTTTTTATTCAACGAATCAGAAGATACCTTGTCAAAGACACATCTTCACAGTGTACAAAAAGATTGTTCCATAATATGTAACTAATTAACCATCTGTCTGGCATCAACATTTTTATCTTTATAATGGTATTTTAGTTTTATATTTTAGCAAAGGGATCAAAGCAAAAGTCAGGCTTTTTATTCATAAAATTGTCAAATTTATTGATAAATTAATGCTGCATAGATTTTTATGCATTGACATCCTTTTCAACACACACTCATTAGAGATTGATATGTGATCTCTTTACCCCAGGCAGAGGAGCAACAGTAAGATTCTGTTAAACTAATGTCAGAAACATTTTTTTCAGTGTGCTATTTGTAAACAAATAATGTATTTTCAACACATATACACATATCTTTAGCATGAATTGGGTCTACTTATATAGAAGTTCCTAATTTTCACATTTAAATTTTGCATGAAAAATAAAAAACCCTCAGAAAACCTATTTCTGTAAAAAAAATTACAGCCCTTAAATATCTACACAACTTTTTATGCTTGTAGTAATAAGGGATACCCTGTTCAGTTAGTACAAATAAGAAAAGCAAAGTTACTGTACCAGACAGGCAAAATAAAAATAGAACAGGAGTGGTGTCCCATTTTCACTCCTTCACTTCATAGGAAATAAGAACATTATTTTTTCATTTCTTTCCTACTTAATTGAAAAGTACTGATCAACTAATATTTCTAGCCCAAATCCAAAAATTAGTCAAAGACAAAATACAAGTGTGTTTTGAGACTTTTTCCATTCTAATCCTTGTATCTTGTATCAGAATAATAGAAGGTATCCCTTTTTTATTAGCTGAGTCTACATTGAAGATTAGTAGTTTTGTGTCAGGATAGAATTTGACATTTGACTTCAAATTCATTATAGTGTTGAAACTTATGTTATTGATAAAAAGCCTCTTTACTTATTTGAAGTTCTTCCCAAAAGTTCTCAGTGACAGGTAGCAGTTAGATTTTATTCTCTTGGCTGTTAGTACTATTATCATAGCCCGTAAAGGAAACATCTGCACAGCTATTGAGTAGGCTGATCTTAGAGGAGCACAGTGTGTCTCTAAAACAATCATGTGTCTCTGGAATTAACATAAAATAGAACTGAAATAGCCTAATGTTGTTGGGTGTTTTTTCTACTGTTTTGGGGGCACACCACCCAGCTGTCACATAAATACACAGAGGCTTTTCTTGCTTTTGATTTCCCTCCTCTCCTATTCTTGTTGCATTTCATTTTCCTCTTTCCTCCCAGATTTCTCCTCTGTTTATCTTCTCTGCCTGCCAGTCCCACTTATCTTTGCTACCGATTCACCATTGTCCATTCAGCTCTTTATTTGACCAAAGGTGTTTTAGACAGGCACAGCCGCACAGTATCACAGTTAAACAAATGCAATCTAAACAAAAGTAATATACCTTAAAATAATATTCTACAATTATTTTCCCCTTTTTGTCTAAATGAAAAGAATTTTTTTTACATTAACACAGTAAAACTCACAGCAAAACCAGTTAAAGTAAGTATTACATTTATCATATTAAGTCAATTTGTATTTATCAAATTCAGAGAAAAACTTCATTGTCTATCTTATCTTAGTAATTCTAAAGTTATATACCTAATTTATTTTCAATCACGACTAAGAAAAAAATGTAACTCTAATTAGTCTTCAACTTCATCAAAGACCCAGAAGAATGTAGTATCATCTGAATAAATAGGAAGTGCATTGCAAGCAACTTCCAAGACCACAGAAATAACAGAGAAATCTGACTGCCTGACAATCATCCAAAAAAGCTCCTCTGCAATGTTATCCATCTTCAGCCTACAGACCCAGAATATGCAAACTTTTCAGATATGGGGGAAATTTTAAGAATTATCCTGCCTTGTATGGGCAAAGTTCAACAGTCTTTTTCATGTGTGTCTTGTTAAAAAATATTTAAATGCCATATTTTTTAGGTCTTTGTAATGTTTGAAAAACATTTATCTATCTAAAATATACCCATTTGTACTGGATAGCCATTCCAGCCTTAGCCTGGAAGTTCCAATCCCCATTGAGGCTTCAGTAATGGTCATGCCTACAATGTGGGGCTGAGAGAGGATGCTGAAGACCCAGGATCAAGAGGAGAGGCCTCTCTTGGTTCCAGGACCCTGGACGCTGGAGGTAGACCCAGCAGAATTCTCCAGAGAACACTGCCAGACTGCATCATACCTTTCCCAGACCCTGCAACCTATCCCTTCATTTGTAAGTTACCCCACAAAATAAACCTCCCTTTTAACTATGTGGTGGCCTTAATATTTTCACCAATATCTGGTGCCCAAAATGTTGGCAAGAGTTTCCACCTGAAACCTGAGAAAAAAAATTCAAAAATGAAGCTAAAAACAGCTTCCTAGTTGTCTCTCTCAAGTTTGTGGCCCCTGCCAGTTTAAGCTACTATAGCGGGTACCTAGCATGTGCATCTGACCTGCAGTGTGGTGGGAATGAGGAGTCTACAAGCTGCATTTTACTCTGTTGCATGATGGATTTACCCTTTGCTACTTAATAAAAAGTTTCTGCTTGATAGAACTGCTTCTGAAAGTTGATGGTATACATGGCTCCAGATCCAGAGTTGGCAGGAAACTGTACCACCAACACTTTGGGAAGCTGAGGTGGGTGGAGCCAGCAGCTACAGACACCTTTCAGTCTTACAAAGATGTATGTTATACAGAGAATCTGGTTGTGTTGTCTTTGGGATTTTTAACTACAAAAAAAGATTTGATTGTAAAAGCTGTTGAGTTAAACAAATATGTAAATTTTAAAGGTACCTGGACTTCAAAATTTGAATATAAGGATATGTTAATTTGGAAAAGAGTCTCTGCTTTTGTTTCCACAGAAAGCCAGAGGCTATGGATTTGTTCCAGATTAAGATACATCAGGTTTGACCAGCCAAGACCACCTGAAAGGTCTCTGATGAGACCATGGCCCAGATGATCGAACATCCAAAATGGTTTCAAGGCAACTGGCTCAAAAGATATACCCTCACAGAGTACTCCATAATCCTAAAATTTTCTTTATGTCCCCATAAGATAGAGCACCCCCCTCCAACAGGAAGTAGTAAGAAAAACTATGCCCAAATTCCCAATATATCAAACTGGCTTTGGAGATGGAATTGACTCACTCCTTCTCTAAACCCAGCCATATTGTTTTAAAAAAGGTCAAGAGATTCTTATGTCCCAAATCAGAAGAGCCCTCTGGTGTGGGCCAGAGAAAACCAATATTTTTATTTAAATCAGGTTGATTATAAATGTGATGTCTTTCTAAAAAAGAAAAGGGGATATGATATAGATATAATAGGATGAAAGGGTAGATTAATGAACTTACTTTTAAGAACAACAACTTGTTTAAAATGTTTTACATTGGTATAGATTTTAGTCTATTGATACAAACTTAAAGTTAATTTTGTTATACTGTATATCTATTTCTACTCTCATTTGAGGTACTATGTTTATGCAACTCATTTAGATTGTAATGGATAATTAAGAAATACAGATCAATTAGTCTTCTATGATAGTCAAACTTATACTCATGTTAAGTTTTCTAGGTGTATATAGATATATTTTAGATAGACAGGTAATCTTCAAACACTTCAAAAGTCTACAGAATATGGCATTTAAAATATTTTTAAAATTTAGACTTTCTGGATAATGAGACTAGTCTGCTCCTGGCAGTGCCAATTTACTTCAGAGAGGAGGATGGGCATTGAAGACACTTCATATGGGGTTTATCTTCACCTTGACAAAAATAGCCACTTGGGCAAGAAATGGTTCTTGCCTGGACTGCTTGATCAACTGGTCATACAGGAGCCATAGAAAGGTGACCACTGAACTTTGCTTTGCAGAAGAAACTGCCAGACATTCTATAGGTCACTGAGTGAATCAACCCAGAGATGCTATCCCTGTGGGCTGAAGACACATGCCCCAACTTTACAAAAGAACATTAGGTGACTGTCCAGGCTGCCAGCTGTCTCTGTCTACCCTGCAAAACTCCCAAAAGTTGCTTGCATTCTCCCGGTTCTCAGGTAATATTATTTATATCCTTCTGAGGCCTTTGATATGGTTGAAGACTAGATAGTTATAATTTTCTCAGTTATGATAAAAGATAAGTTAGATATAAAACCTTAGACTCACAGATATAAGATAGGATATCTTCTTTAATATTGTAACTAATTCTTGCTTGATAATTCTTTTGTTATCTGTAATTTTACTATGTGAAAGTTTACCATCCTTTTTTGACAAAAAAAGAAAAGGGGAACTGCTGTGGATATCACTCTGTATAAATAAAGTGCTGACTGGCCAGTAGCCAGGCAGGAAGTATAGGCAGGAGAAGCAGAGAAGAGAATTCTGGGAAGTGGAAGGCTGAGGGGAGAGACACTGCCAGCAGCTGCAATGACAAGGAAGATGTAAGGTACTGGTAAGCCATGAGCCAAATGACAACATATAGACTAATAGAAATGGGCTAAATATAGGAGTAAGAGCTAGACAATGGTAGGCCTGAGCTAATGGCCAAGCAGTTTAAATAATGTAAGTATTTATGTGTTTATTTTATAAGTGGGTTGTTGGACTAACATGGCTTGGTGGCGGCTGGAGAGAAGGTCTCCAGCTACACCCATTTAACAGAGAAGACATATCTAACATGACTACAAGTTTGAGTATTATAAATTAACTGCCAACTTCTTTTCTCAATTATATATTACATTTTTAAATGAACTGCATAAAAACAATACCCCAAACAAGAATAGAAACGTATATAGTGCAACAAAACTGACTAAAATGTTATCAATATACCATGTTCCCCTAAATAATACAAACAATCATAGTCCACAAAATAGTCAAAAACCTCTCACAATAAAACTCTTGGGAATGTAAACATGGTTTTCATTTTTTTTTCTTTAAAGCTTCCTGCTGTCTCATGTGAGAAGCATTGGTAGTGTCCCAGAAAGAAAATATGAGATAAATGCCAAGTCTTGGAAAGGTCAGTTATAACCTTTGTTGACAGATATCTCCTTTCATGTTTCAAGATGTCATTCTTCATCAATCCTGATCCATATTAAACTGGAAAGAATCCACAGCCTCTTGTTTCCTGTACAAACAGAAGCTAAAATTTTTTCAATTTTCTTTTTAAAAGAAATTTTCTATTCGCTCCACATGCTATCCACAGAACCCCTCCTTCCTCCTTCCACCCCATCCCTCCTTCCCAAGCCTCTTTGCATCCCCACATCCCCCAAATTGAGGTCTCCTATGGGGAATCAGCAGAGCCCAACACACTGAGCCTAGGCAGATCCAAGCCCCTTCCTACTGCACCAAAGCTGTACAAGGTGTCACACAACAGGTATGTGATTCCAGAAGACTGCCCATAGACTGGGGACAGTTCCTGATCCCCCAGCTTGGGTGACGCCCAAACAGTTTGAGCCAAACAAGCATCTTCTGTATCCAGAGGGCCTATCCCAGCCCCATGGGTGCTCCACAGCCACCAGTCAACATTTCATGGGCTTCCACTGGTGTGGCCGATCATCTGTGCACATCTTCCCATCATGATCTTGATGTCCCTCATCTGTAGTAATTCTCCTCTCTCTCATCAGTTGGATTCCCGGAGCTCAGCCTGGTGCCTGGCTGTGAATCTCTGCATCAGCCTCCATCTGTCACTGGACAAAGGCTCTATGATGACAGCTAGGTTATTTGCTAGTCTGGTCACCAGAGTAGACCAGTCCAGCCACCCTCTGGACCACTGCCAGAAGACTAAGGTGGGGTAAACACTGTGGATTCCTGAGAGGCTTCCCACCCAGCACCCTGCCTCTTCCTATTCCCATGATGTCCTCATTTATCATGGTATCTTTCTCTCTTCCCTCTCATTCTGTCCCTGTATCAGCTTGACTCTCCCATTTCCCTATGTTCTCATTCCCTACTGCCTGCCCCCATTCATGTAGATCTCTCCACTCTTCACAGGGTCATCCATGTGGCCCTCCTAGTGTCTTTCCCTGTTAACTAGCATCTCTGGAGTTGTGGCTTGCAGTCTGGCCATTCCTTCCCTCCCATTTAGTATCCACTTATGAGTGAGTACATACTGTTTGTCCTTCTGAGTCTGAGTTACCTCACTGAAGATGATATTTTCTAGTTCCACCCATTTGCCTGCAAATTTTATAGTATCATTTTTTTTTTTTTACTACTGAGTAGTTCTCCATTGTGTATATGTGCCATATTTTCTTTATCCATTCTTTAGTTGAGGGGCATCTAGGTTATTTCCAGGTTCTTGCTACTACAAATAATGCTGATATGAACATAGTGGAGCATGTGTCCTGGTGGTAAGATTGAGTATTCCTTGGGTATATGCACAAGAGTGGTATAACTGGATCTTGAGGAAGACTTACTCCCAATTTTCTGAGAAACTGCCATACTAATTTCCAGAGTGGCTGTGTAGTTAGAGTTTTCCTGCCTGGCCCAGTCAGGACAAATCTCTCTTACCTGCCAGTCTCACAGTCGCTCAGACCCAACCAAGAAAGCATACAGAAACCTACATTGTTTAGAAACTGTATGTCCGTGGCAGGCTTCTTGTTATCTGCTTCTTCTATCTTAAATTAACCCATTTCTATTAGCCTATACTTTGCCACATGGCTTGTGGCTTACCAGTGTCTTTACATGTTGCTTTTCATGGCGGCGGCTGGCGGTGTCTCTCTCCAGCCTTCCTCTTCCCAGCCTTCTCCTCTTCCTTGTCCTGCCTACACTATCCTTCCTGCCTGACCACTGGCTAATCAGAACTTTATTTACACAGAGCGATATCCACAGCACTTCCCCTTTTCTTTATTTTTAAGGAAGGTTTTAACTTTTACATAGTACAATTATATATAACAAAACAATTATCAAGCAAGGATTATAGTTACAATATTAAAGAAGATATACAATTTATCTTATATTTGTGAGTCTAAAGTTTTATATCTAACTTATCTTGTATCATAAGTGAGGAAATTATAATTATCTAGTCTTCAGCCATATCAAAGACCTCAGAAGGATATAATATTACCTGAGAACCGGGAGAAGGATGTAAGCATTTTTGGCGCCCAAAGTGGGGCACGAACCCATGTCCCTGGGATTAAGAGTCCCATGCTCTACCAACTGAACTAGCCGGGCACAAATGTTGTCCAATGTGTTGACAAGAATTTCCACCTAAAACCTAAAAAAAAAAAAAAAAGATTCTAAAATGGAGCTAAAAACAGCTTCCTAGTTGTCTTTCTCAAGGTAGCAGGGGTTTCTGGCATGTGCGTCTGACCTGCAGTGTGGCGGGAATGAGGAGTCTACAAGCTGCACTTTACTCTGCTGCATGGTGGACATAGCCTTTGCTAGTTAAAAAAAAAGGTTTCTGGGCTATGCACTGCTTTGATAGAACTGCTTCTGATAGTTGATGATACACATGGCTCCAGACCCAGAGCTGGTGGTAAACTGTACCACCACCATGTTAAAAAGCTGAGGTGGGTGGAGCCAGCAGCCACATCAGCATTTCAGTCTTACAAAGATGGATATTACACAGAGAATCTGGTTTGTCTTGTCTTTGGGATTTTTAACTACAAAAAAAGATTTGATTGTAAAAGATGTTGAGTTAAACAAATATGTAAAATTTAAAGGTACCTGGACTTCAAAATTTGGATATAAGGATATGTTGCTTTGAATAAGAGTCTCTGCTTTTGTTTCCATAGGAAGCCAGAGGCTATGGATTCATTCCAGATTAAGATACATCAGGTTTCATCATCCAAGACCACTACCTGAAAGGTCTCTGATGACACCATGGCTCAGATGATCTGTCATCCAAAATGTTTTCAAGGCAACTGGCTCAAAAGTTTACCCTCACGGACTACTCCATAATCCTAAAATTTTCTTTGTGTCTCCATAAGACACTGCGCCCCCCTCCAGCAGGAAGTAGTAAAAAAAACTATGCCCAAATTCCCAGCTGTCTTTGGAGATGAAATTGGCTCACTCCTTCTCTAAACCCAAGCACACTGTTAAAAGAAAAGGTTAACAGATTCTTATGTCCCAAATCAAAAAAGCCCTCTGGTATGGGACAGAAAAAAAACCAATATTTTATTTAAAACAGGTTGATTATAAATACAATCTCTTTCTAAAGAAGAAAAGGGGATATGATATAGATATAACAGGATAAAAGGGTAGATTAAGGAACTTACTTCTAAAGAGCAAAAACTTGTTTAAAATGTTTTACAATGGTACAGACTTTAGTCTATAGATACAAACTTAAAGTTAATTTTGTTATACTGTGTGCATATTTCTACTCATGTTTAAGGTATTATGTTTTATAGCTCATTTTAAATTGTAATGGATAATTAAAAATAGATTAATAATTAGTCATCTAGGATAATCATACTTGTAGCCATGTTAGTTAAGTCTTCTAGGTATACACAGAGATATTTCAGACAGATAGGTAATCTTCAAATACTTTAAAGACCTACAGAATATGGCATTTAAAATACTTTTAAAATTTAGACTTTCTGGACAATGAGACATGTCTGCTCCTGGCAGCACCAATTTACTTCAGAGAGGAGGATGGGCATTAAAGACACTTCTAATGGAGTTTATCTTCACCTTGACAAAAATAGCCATTTGGACAAAAAACTGTTCTTGCCTGGACTGCTTGATAGACTGGTCATGCAGGACCCATAGAAAGGTGACTACTAAAGTTTGCTTGACAAAATGGTCCTTCAGGTTCCTGCTTCGCAGAGGAAACTGCCAGACATTCTACAGGACACTGAGAGAAGTGACCAAGAGACTCTAGTCCTGTGGGCTGAAGACAAATGCCCCAACTTTACAAAGCAACATTAGGTGACTGTCCAGGCTGCCAGCTGTCTCTGTCTACTCTTGCAAGACTCCTGAAAAATGCTTACATCCTTCTCCCGGTTCTCAGGTAATATTATATCCTTCTGAGGTCTTTGATATGGTTGAAGACTAGATAGTTATAATTTCCTTAATTATGATAAAAGATAAGTTAGATATAAAACTGTAGACTCACAAATATAAGATAGATAGGATATCTTCTTTAATATTGTAACTATAATTCTTGCTTGATAATTGTTTTGTTATATATAATTGTACTATGTAAAAGTTAAAACCTTCCTTAAAAATAAAGAAAAGGGGAAATTCCGTGGATATCACTCTGTGTAAATAAAGTTCTGATTGGCCAGTGGCCAGGCAGGAAGGATAATGTAGGCGGGACAAGGAAGAGGAGAAGGCTGGGAAGAGGAAGGCCAGAGAGAGCCTTCCACCACCATGAAAAGCAACATGTAAAGACACTGGTAAGCCACAAGCCATGTGGCAAAGTATAGACTAACAAAAATGGGTTAATTTAAAATAGAAGAAGTAGATAACAGAAAGCCTGCCACAGCCATACTGTTTGTAAGCAATATGTTTCTGTATGCTTTCTTGGTTGGGTCTGAGTGACTGTGAGACTGGTGGGTAAGAGAGATTTGTCCTGACTGGGCCAGGCAGGAAAACTCTAACTACAGTGGCTGTACAAGTTTGCATTCCTACCAACAATGGAGGAGTGTTTCCCTTGCTCAACATCATCTCCAACATAAGCTGTCTTCAGTGTTTTTGACCTTAGCCATTCTGATGGTATCTCAGAGTTGTTTTGATTTGCATTTCCCTGATGACTAAGGATGCT
Source organism: Onychomys leucogaster (assembly GCA_949786385.1). Taxonomy (NCBI): domain Eukaryota; kingdom Metazoa; phylum Chordata; class Mammalia; order Rodentia; family Cricetidae; genus Onychomys; species Onychomys leucogaster. The sequence continues at coordinate 503,318 of CATKUP010000062.1, forward strand.
GAGCAGTTCCTTAAATGCCTTTCAGCCATTTGAGATTCTTCCATTGAGAATTCTCTGTTAAGCTTTGTAGCCCATTTAATTGGATTGTTCAGTATTTTGATGTCTAGGTTTTTTATTTCTTTATATATTTTAGAGATCATCCCTCTGTTAGATGTGGGGTTGGTGAGGATCTTTTCCCATTCAGTAGGCTGTTCTTTGGTCTTATTGACCATGTCCTTTGATCTACAAAAGCTTTTCAGTTTCAAGAGTTCCTATTTTTTAATTGTCACTCTTAGTGTCTGTGCTACTGGTGTTATATTTAGGAAGTGGTCTCCTGTGCCAATTCGTTCCAGACTTCTTCCTACTTTCTATTCCATCAAGTTCAGTGTAACTGGATTTATATTGAGGTCTTTGAACAAGTTGGATTTGAGTTTTGTGCATGGTGACAGATATGAATCTATTTGCAATCTTCTGCATGTTGACATCCAATTATGCCAGCACCATTTGTTGAAGATGCTTTCTTTTTTCCATGGTACAGTTTTGGCTTCTTTTTTGAAGATCATATGTTCATAGGTGTGTGGATTAATGTCAGAGTCTTCAACTTTATTTCATTGTTCCACATGTCAGTTTTTATGCCAGTACCAAGCTGTTTTTATTACAATAGCTTGAGTCAGGAATCATGATGCCTTCAGAGGTTGCTTTATTATACAGGATTCTTTTAGCTATCCTAGGTTTCCCAGAAGCATTCTTAATTTCCATCTGAAAAAAATATCTATTTTTTACTTTTTTAGCCCTAAAATATCTAGATTGGTTCAATTTAGCAGTCCAGTTCAGAATTTTATGTCTCTTAGCAGCTGTTGTTTGCTTATGATCATTCAAATAATTCAAAATCAACACAATAATATACAGGATCTAGACTTCCTCTATAGCTCCCATCCCTATGTCTTACTTTTTCATTGCATTACTTCTATCTTTAAAAACTTTATTATGCTATTTTAAACTATTTATTTCTATGACTCTCTATATGTTTTTTCTTTCTTTCTTAAGCCTAAGCACATTGTAAACACTGGAATGTATTTAGAGTTTTTGAACACTTAAACCTCTTTTACTCTGTATTCTTCAGCCTTTTTTACCACATCAGCAAACTTTAAACCACTAAGTGGCATGGATTACCACAGGTTTTTGTGACTGGCTTCACCCATTTTAGGGGTCATGAAAGCCAAGCCTAAAACTCTTGGCCAGGTTGGAGGTGCACTTGATCAGGAACTGCATTCAATCCCCTAGCTATGGAATACCATTGTCCTGCACTATGTGAGGCATTTTTTACTTAGATTTTTGTTTCTATTTAATGTCCTGATAGCTCATAGACTCACCAACACACCAACAAGCAGAAACTCGTAAAGGAGCCATGTCGGTTTTTATAGATTTTTATTTTATAATTAACTTAATTTCACATTTCAGCCACAGATTCTCCATCCTCCCTCCTCCAATCCTCAAGCCCTTTGCCCAATCTACCCCTAACTCCCACCTCCAAGGCAAAGTCTCCCCTGGTGAGTCAACCCAGCCTGGAAGACTCAGCTAAGACATGGACTTTTTTAAAGCTTTCTCAGGAAGTATGAAAATCAAAGCACCACATTGATATGCTACAATGATGTTAGTTGTTTTTCTACTTTTTTGGGGGGCTCATCACCCAGGTCCCACATAAATATGCAGAGGTTTTTTTTTTCTTACTTATGAATGCCCTCCTCTCCTTTTATTGTAGACCTTTTCTTTTCTTCTTTATTCCCAGATTTCTCCTTCTATTTAATCTTTCTTCCTACCAGCCCTGCCTAACCTTTCTCCTATCTTGCTATTAGCCATTCAGCTTTTTATTAATACCATCTTGTGTTGGTTGGTGATTATGTGAAATACCTAAATTTTATTGTGTTCACTGTGCAAAAAGTATAGGACTTGATGCTTTCTTATTTCAAGTGGAGCTGGACCCTGGCTGTTCATAACACTGAAGGGAATGTTAAGGATACTTTTCCATCCTAACTTTTAGTTGGTCAGATCTGAGTATCTTTTGTCTGTAAGATAGTCAGTTACTCATAGTTATCATAGACTTATCTAGCTTGCCATGCCATCTATCTTAAACATAATCACTTTTGTAGATACATTGCAGTGCCTCAAATTCTCAAGCAGCCAAGCTTCAGGTTACTTAAACTTGACAGCTCATGTCATCAGAATACTTAGGCCATCCCCATCTCTTTACACTTGTCATTTACTAAAACTTAGAATGCCACTATCTTCCTGTAAAGAAATCACCTGCAGACTCTGGAAACCTATTCTGTGGTCAGCAGCTTGTCCCTTTCCTTCTTGTTTTTGTTGTTTATCATACAGAAGAGTTGCTAAGTTGTTGCCTAAAGCCTAAGTAATGGAGAGAGTAAGCAGTTCATTGAACTTATCTCAGTGTAGTTATCCATGAATTCTTAAGTAAGCTGAGAAAATCTGTGTGTGTATGTACTGTTTAGCATAAAAATACTAATGGAAAGTCAACAGGATGACTCAGCAGACAAAGGTACTTGCCACTAAGGTTGATCTCCACAAACCTGCCATGCTAGGAGGATACACACACACACACACACACACACACACACACACACACACACACACCATTGCAAATACTAAAGAATTAATAGAAACGAATACTAAGAAAAGTAACTAATGGACAAATAATTTTCTATGGTGTACTTTTCTGTTTTCACTTATCCTTGTCCCAGCTACCATGCAATGTTCTGCAACATTAGAAATTACCACAGATTTCAATGTTTGTTTTAGAAAATATCAAAACTCTAGTGGAATGACACAATTCATAGCAACAAGGTGATTGATATGATTTATACACTTAGTTTAGAACATGCATAAATTTTCTGTAGTCTAGTAAATATTTAAAGGAACAATTAGAATGAAAAAAAGAAAAAAATCTTATGTTGTCAAAGCCTCTTGCAGCCCCCAAAAACACCTGGGTGGAGGTTCCCCTATACCAGGTGTGGCACTGGCTATACTTAATTAAATTTGAGGATCACAGAGAGGGAAACTTGAGCATGATTTGGATGGGTGAGGAGGTAGAGGGGTTTTGGAAGGAATGAGTACAGGGGAAAGAATATGATCAAAATACATTATATAAAGAATTAGTAAAGTATCTTAAAAAACTAAACCCCACATAAGTAAAATGCATAGGGTCATCAAAACCAGAGAAAAATATGAAAAATTCAAAATAAACAAGTGTTTATACCTTGAAACAGGCAGTTTGATTTAGTATTGAATATTTCTAGAATGCTGGGAATTCCATAACTTCCTCAAAGGGAACACAATGACATATTAATCATGATACTAATAGATCACAGTAGTGTTCATGAGTATAAAAATAGACACTTCATTTCCTTAGGAACTTTTATCTGTCCTATCATTCCTTAGTATCTTATTTCTTCCCTTCTGTTTCTAACTACTTATGAAATAGTATTTCCTCACTCAGTTGAATCAAACCATTATTCCATATAATTGTATTCTCGTGTTTCTTGTTGTTACATTGAACTAAAATGGGATAACCTGAACGATTTACATACTTTTGATATTCACATTCTGTCTGTTTTACAGCAGCAGTTGCTCATTACTCCATGAAGATATGTCTGAGTGTGGACAACTACTGTACATGGGCTAGACAGAATGGAGAGATGTATAGGGTAGGTGCCTGATTAAGAATAATTGCTGCATCTTTAGGAAAAATTTCTGGCCGAGAAAGCAGTAAAGAACATGGTTTATGGTTGACATAAAACATTCAAGTATATGAAGGGTTCTTATAATGAAGCCTACTGCTTCTTACCTCACAGAGGACAATGCAGCATGGAAAAACACTTCTTGTTTATAACTTTGCAAAGCTTGATTGCTTGTGTTTTCTGTTTTTTTCCTTTTTTTTTAAAAGAAAGATGAGGTCATGATGTTAAAGAATGGAAGAGATAAAAGTATTCATGAATAATAATCTTTTCTTCTCCTTCCTCAAAATGAAGTCTTTTGTGAGTAGCTGTTCCAGCTTTGACTTCAAAGTACTACCCCCACTGAGGCCTCTGGTAACTGCCATGCCTATTAGGCTGGGCTGAGACAGGAGCCCTTTAAGACCTGAGATCTAGATGTGCTGGATCCCTTGTTTCCTGGGTCCTGGATGCTGGCAGTAGACTGAGCAAAATTCTCCAGAGAACACCACTGGACTGCACTTCCTTTCCTGGACCCTGTAATCTATCCCTTTACTTGTAAGTACCCCACAAAATAAACCTCTCTTTTACATGAAGTTGCCTTAATACTTCCACCAATAGAAGTCACTGAATATCCCTAACCCTGCTTTGGCATCTATAAATGAGTATCAAGCCTAAGAACTGTTTATTTTAAACTATGCAGGACATATAATGCTCTACTCCTCTTAGGATTACTCTGAATGAAACAAATTTGAAGTTAGAACATATATAGGAAAATTATGTTATTATAAAGACATACTTCTGAAGCTTCTTACTGTTACCACATACTTTTGTCTTATTCTAGAAAATGCTACATCTGACATAACATATTTACAAATTTTTATTCCTACTTTTTTCTTAAAATAAGATGTTCAAATTTGGATTGTTATTCATGGAGGTCTTATAAATAAATTCTTTGTTCAGTACAACAAGGCATAACTGGGTTTTAAGTATCCTGAAGTTAGAAAATGCAAATACATACATAAGGAACCCATGTTTGTTTGTCTATTCTCAGCAATATGCAATTATGTGCTGTTTAGTAAGTCTAAAATTAGATTGTTTTAAAAAGTATTAACACCATAGAAAATGGGCTCCAAATACCAGTTTAGAAACATAAGATAAATCTTAATCCTACTGCCAGAGAGCACACAAACAGATCAAGCCACATGACTGTCAGCAGCATTCAGAGGGCCTAGTTTGGTCCCATGCAGGGTACCCACCTATCAGTCCTTGAGCTCCCACTAGCTTGACCTGATGGTAGTGGCTTGGTCCTTTCTTGACTTGGCACCTCAGACTTTGTTGATTCCCTAAGGGAGGCTTACCTCTCTGAGGAGTGGATGGGGGGGCTTCAGTGAGAGGGGAGTTGGAGAAGAGGAGGGAGAGGGAACTGTGGTTAATATGTAAAATTTAAAAAATTAAATGAAAAAAGTGTTAATGTTTTTTGTAAAGTAGCTTATTTTCAGGAGTTTAATTGAATTTTTACTATTAAAACAAAGGAAGGTGAAAAACAATAATTCAACCAGTATTGTTTGAAATTCATATATGGGGGATTAAGTTTCTGGTCATATCTGATGGTATTTTGTCCTTATACATGAATGTTTAGCTGTTTATAGGTCCACACATTTTTCCGGTTACTTTTCATTTGAACTCAGATTTTTGTAGGATTAATTCCACTTAATTAATTCTCTAAATAGTTTCTCATCCATCCCCATTTTCATGGTTGGCCATACTCAAAGTGGCATTTTGTTTTTGTCCCCAAAGCTAATTATTGAGTCACCCCTCTGTGCTCATTTTTGTTTTAAGTATTCTGACCTGCCTAAGTTAAACTAAAGGATGATACATTTCATGATTTATGAAAGTTTTGATGTGGGTCTATGTAAGCAATAGTAACTAAAAAGAAAGTGTGAATCACTACTTTCCTTGAAATACATTTCTTTTTATTTTTAGGTGAAAAGGGGCCCCTTGCACTATCTTGGGAGGCATTTAGGTTGGATCTTGTCCTGACCCATGGGTAGGTCAACAGAGACCCTAGAGGGAGAATGAGAATGTGGGAATCAAGACACATGAGAGATGGAGACAAGACAGGATTCTGATCAAGTCTCATTTATCAAGACCAATTCAGGGTAGATATAGGACAAGGGGGTTGTGAGGAAGCTCTAACTCTTGCAAAAATGGGTATCTAAGCAACCACCCCAAAAGAGAAAGCCCCTTAACCACAGAAGCAGAATGTACTGAACACAGGAAACCATTAAAACATGAAGAAATAATAGTCCTACCTTGATGTTGATATCTAATGCAGCTAAAACAACCATAAAGTGGCTTTAAATGTGGCAAGTCTCCTACAGGTGCCCCCTTTTTTATATTATTAGAAATAATAAGTAAAGCCAATAAGTAACCCTTGAGGGGAGTGTGCCTGTCTTAGGTCAAGAAACCATCACACCATGCCAACATCATCCTTACCCCTCAAGGGAGAGCCAGGCAGCATATGGTTCAGTTCCTGTCTTAGGTTGTATTTAGTAACAGTTTTTGTGGGAGTTCCCATTGCCCATCTCTGTCTAACCAGTCCAGCCCACCAAGGTCAAAATCTTAGAATGAGCTTTAAAGCTTATTCACTAATCCTATGTTTAAGTTAAAGCTCAGAGGCATTCATCATCCTTGTATTTGGCCACCTCAAGATTATGATAATTGACCTGGATGAAATGTATTTTTGCAACATCCATTTGTTGCTTTAAAAAAGCCAGTAATTTATTAAAAAGAAAAGGTCCTAGTGATAGGAGTATTAATAAATCAAGCAAAGGTCCTAATAGGGGAAAGAGATAGGGCAAAAATCCATTCAATCTACTCCAAAGGGGATTCTCAAATAGTTATCTTCATCCTTTCACCAGATCTTCTTGGAACCTTTTCGGTTTGTCTCAAATGATGGCCAATTTGTTTGGATAGAAACAACAAAGTTCCTGGAGGGCTAAACAAATTCCTTACTGTTCTGCTATAAGCAGATCTCTCCCTCTTCTATTTTGGAGGACTACCTCTGACAGGGAGTCTATATGATCTTGGATATCATTAATAGTACTAGATAAAGCTTGAACATCATCAGTTGATTAGAAAACCTCAAATATGAATGGACAGCTAACCCCAATCCTGCTGAGCCGGTGGTCAAAGCTACAGAAATACTTAATCCTACCAATAGGGGAATGAGTTGAACTGCCATTTTTTACTCTTCCAGTGGCATAGTCAATGCTAGGAATGAGCACAGGATCATCTCTACATATAACATCTATGTCTGACAATAGGGTTGCCATGACACACAATCTTGTCCAGTTCCTGGGAAGAATAGTAAAGGCCAAATTTCCCCCACAACTAAACACATGTCCCATCCTGGGGCAAAGAGAGGACTACAATTCATTATTTGACTACAGTTACTAAAGGTAATAAATCCAACATCTACATCAAAGCCATTATTCTGAAAATTTACCTGAAAACAGGTGGAAAATCAAAACCTATAGGTTGTACTCTAAAAAGAAAACTAGCAACACAATAATTGCTAGAAAGATAAGAAACTGGTCTTAAAGAAAAAGTGGAAGGAATGTCAAGAGGCATAGGGGTATCCAAAACCATACACAGCCAGCAGTCCTTTGTTAAAGAGGGATTAGAAGTATTAAGGGCTCTATGGGTGCCTTCCAAGATCACTGAAGTTTGAGTATTCAGATCTACTCCTCTGGGTTCAGGGAGAGCCAAAGGATGATACTTGTCCTTTGGAGATATATCCCTTAGAGGTTGTTCTACCTGGTTTTGAACTATGATTTCTCTATATTGAGGTACACACCCACCAGATATGTGGATCAGGGCAATTTTATTCCAACAGACCTCCTTACCAGAAGTACCCATACTTGAGGTTTGGACATATTTATAATTGTCTAGGATCTGAGGGGTGACAGACCAATTGCCTCCAAAGGAGCCACAGTAATTCTTTTGCAAAACAGCAGTTAAATTAATCTTATTATCTATCCCTTGTATTCTTGAACAAGGTCATAACATGTGGAGTGCATTTCTGAAGCATATTGACAACCAGTAGGGCATGGTCCTGTAAGACCATTAATAGTGGGTATAATTTTTGGTTGATTGACACAAACTCACTGCTGCTTATGCCCTGCCCTGGTACTATGAGAGTAGGTAAGATAGGCTACTTTTTGCCCAGTCTGTGGTCTGGGTGATCTGGGTGGGTCTGGTCTGTCTATTACCTCCACAGCACTCACTCAGAGGGCCAAACAGGTTCCTAATTAGTTCTCTGGGATTCACCAGTGGCCTAAATCCACCATCAGCTACAAGTTGCAAGGCCATCAGCATTCCTTGTAGCATAGTCCAGGCTTTTAGCTTCATTATCTGAAATGGAAAAAATAAAAATGATCTCAGTGCAAGCCTTTGGACTTGGAGTCATTTATACTGTTATCCTCAATTTTTTTTTAATTTGATCAATTTTCTTGACTAGGTGTTCTGGAACCCATCTTGCAGATTTCATTTCTTTAGAATAAATGCATACTGATCCTCTTTCCCAAATAAGATCTGGAACTGGGCCATGCTAAGAATTGTTTATGGGGTCTTTCCATAATATAGATGCAAATTGGTTTTGGGTTTCTGTACACTAAAAACAAGTAGCTGATGATCACCTATTTGCATCCAAATTTTAAAAAAATTAATAATAATTAGAGAAAGAGGTTACCATTCTAGATGACACCCTTGTAGGATACTATCCCCCCTTTTTATTTTATTAATGTTAAATTTTAAGGAAAGATGTGCTCTTTCAACTATTCTCCACTTTGAGGATTGTATGGGATACTGGTAACATGTTGAATATTAAGGCATTTGTAGAATTGAAAAAAGGCTGAGCTGGTATAACCTAGACCACTATCTTTTTTTTAATCTTTTGTGGGGATCCTAAGACTATAAAAGTAATCACTTTATGGCTAGTAACATACCTGGTAGCTTCATCCGATTGCAGGGAGTTTACTAAAAGTATCTATGATTACATGTACATATTTAACGTTGCCAAATTCTGGGATGTGAGTGATATTCATTTGTTACAGTGCATTAGGCACTACTTCTATGGGATTAATTCCAAGATGACGAACTGGGAGATGTCTGGCATAAGAAGGACAATCTTTAATTATTTGTCTTGTGTGATCCCTAGTAATGCTGTACATAAGATGAAGAATTTCTGCATTGAGGTAGTGTAATTGATGACTTTCTTGTGCTTAGACAACTCCTTTAGGAGTCTTTTCTGGACTGACTGCAATTATTAGGTGATTAGAGGCTCATGGGTGAGTGGCTAGATCAGTTTTCTGATTTCCCTAAATCAAGGGCCCTGGGAGTCCAGAATAAGCACAAAAGTGCCCTATGAAGAAATGGCGTGTTCTCCATTGTATAAGTGTTTGAAATTGCCTAAACAAATCCTCAGTGTTTGAAACATTTTTAATTTTATCAGCAGTTTCCAGCACAAGTACAGAGTGTACAATGTAAGCACTATCTTTATAGATATTAAGAAATTGTTCAGAAGATGCTGAAAAAACTGTGATGTACATGTAACTCTGGTATTTGAGCAGAGGGGCCATTAGTAGTAAATTGTATTTCTTCATCATTATAAATGTAAGCAGTGATCCCTGTTGAGGAGCCATCAGTAAATACTAATAGGTCATCCCCAAGGGAACAAATGATATCACATTAGAGAATACAAATTCATGCTTATTGGCAAAATCAGTAAGTTTATCCAAGGCATAATGATTATATAAGTTTCCTTAATACAAGGCCAAAGCAATAGGCCAGAATTCAGTAGTTTGCATAAGCCAATCAATTTGTTCTTTAATATAAGGTTGTATAATGACATCTGGTTCTTTGCCAAAATAACACCTTCTCTGTTCTCTCCCTAAAATTATAAGATAAGATACAGTCTGATAATAAGGTCCATGACCCCTTTGATTGTGGCCGGATTATGATCCACATGAAAGGTGCAGTCTGTCAAGACAGCAGTTGGTGAAGAACCATTCTACATATAATAGATTTTGAAGATGTATCATAATCCATAAATGTGACAGCTTGTGATCAGATGGTTTGTTCTATGAGTTGTAGAGCTTTTCTCCTTTCCAGGGTGAGCTCACAGGGAGACATGGGACTAGTATTTCCATGTAATATAAATAAAGAGGTTTTCAATTACTCTTATTGAGCATCAAATATTGGATAAGCCAATTATTATCTCCAAGAAGATTTTGAAAATAATTTAGGATTTTAAGTTTATCTAATCTTAACTCTAATTTCTGGGAGGAAATTTTAGGCCCCATCATTTGGAACCCAAGATAAGTATATGGATCTGTTAACTGAACTTTATCAGGTGCTATATCCAGTCCTTTACTTTGCAAGGGGTTTTTAAGCTCAATATAACATTTTAAAGCCTTGCAACCATCTTTTCCAGCTATCAAAATATCATCCATAAAATGGACTATGTACATTTCTGGCCAATGATTTCTTACCAATTGCATTGAAAGAGCAACATAAAATGGGACTATTAGCCATGCTCTGAGGGAGGACACACCATTGAAATCTCCTCATCTGTGCTTTAAAATAGCAGTTAGGCTGAATGCAAAGCATTTTTAATCCTCTGGATGTAAGGGAATGGTAAAAAAGCAATCTTTTAAATCTATGATGACTTTGAAATGTCCAAGAGGTATGGCAACAGGGGAAGGGAGGCCAGGTTGCAAGGCTCCCATCAATACCATTGTTTTATTCACTGCCCTTAAATCTTGTAATAGCTGCCATTTACCTGATTTTTTTATTAATAACAAAGTTAGGAATATTCTAAAGAGAATTACCAGGGATGATATGGCCAGCTTCAAGCTGCTCCTATTCCAGCTGCTGTGCAGCCAATAATTTTTAACAGGTAAGAGGCAATTGATTGACCCACACAGGCCCTTCAGACAACAGGTGAATTTTTTCTGCATGGATAACAGGAGTATCAATGGCCCCTATGTAAAATGGCCCAATTCTGCTGTGTATGATGTAGGGGTGTTGCCTCCAGAGGCTTTAGTATTCCTGTTCCATGTTTTCCTAAACCTTTACCTGGTAAGTACCCACTTGTCAACATTTGAGTGTTAACAACATCATTAGGACTGAATATGTTCATTTCAAGTTGAGACAATAAGTCCCTACCCCAGAAGTTGACTGATAATCTGGCTATAAACATAAGGTTGTATGGTACCTTGACTACCTTCCTGATCTTTCCAATTTAGAATTGCTGAACTCCTTTCAGGGTTTTGACTTTGTCCTATTTCATTCAAATGGGTCAAGGTAGAATCTAAGGACCAAATTACGGGCCATTCTTCTTTTTTTAATAATGTTAACACCTGCACTTGTATCAATTAGACCTGAGAATTCCTTGACATCTAGCCATAAGGTCAAGAGAGTCTTCTGTGCTGATACTACTTCTTCTCAGTGAATATCTGATGATCCAAAGCTCTTATTACCTCTTTGGTTTGTAACTACTTTGTTAGAGGTGGAGAGTAAGGAGAAGAGTAGAAATTGTGTGAATGTTTGTCCTGTAATTAATATTTTTGGGGAAGATACCATAACCTTAATTTCTCCAGAGTAGTCACTGTACCTGTATCCCATTGAGTATGGAACTGCTACATCCCTCTATAAGATCAAATGTAACCTTAGGTAAAGGGCTAAAGACTCCAGTGGGTAGGGTTGTATCCCCATCATAGGTGTTAATACTGGGTGGTAGAACTGAGGTCAAATCCTGCACTTCCTGTTGTGGCTCTGAGGAGTTTTGAAATGGATTGTTGTTTGCTGGAACAAAACTGAGTGCCCCAAAGATTTGTTTGGGTCTCAGGGCCTGGGCCTGGCCCTTGTTCCCATTTCCCTGAAACTGAGGCAGGGGTTGTCCTTGAATATCTGTCTTAGAACTTTATTCATTAGACCAGTGTTTTCCTTTTTTACATCTGGGACACAAGCCTGGATCTTTAGCCTTTGGAATTGTATTTTTATGTCCCGTACACTGTTTAGCAAAATGTTTAGTTTCTCAACAATTAAAACATTTATTTTTATTTTGTTGGGATAGAAATTGTCTAACTGTATTCCCTTGCACAGCAGCAGCCATAGCAAGAACTTACTGATAAGCAGCTCAGATATCTAAGCAGAGGCATATATAGCCTGACAAATCAGTCCTTTTGTTTTATGGGCAAATAGCTGCTTGGTAGGCAGCATTGGCATTTTGAAAAGCCAGTTGTTTTACAAAGTCTATACCTACAATCAGCATTGCCAAAGATTCTACCAGCTGCAGTTATTAAATGATGGACAAAGTCTAGTCCTTCTTTGGTGGTAGTTAGAGAAGAGCTTATTTCCGCTTTTACTGGCAGCTTTCTCCAGGCCTTTGTTGCTGCTCCCTGGACTTGGGCAAAAAAGGCCTGCTTCATATTGTATTTGATATGAACCTCACTGCTAGCATGATTCCCTTCTCCTATCAGCATATATAAATTCCATCCATTGCTGGCTTGCACATTGTACCTGGCAGTATATTTACATGTCTCAGCAAACTCAGACTTCCAAAGAAGATAACTCCCACCCAGCTAGAGTTGCTCTAGCAAGTGTCTGCCAGTCTCCAGTTGTGAGCCAATTCTTGTTCACTGACTCCCCAATTGCTGTAGTATAGAATGCTGTAGATATCACTCTGTATGCTGTGAATGTGTTTTTCCAATTGGTTAACAAATAAAGTGCTGATTGGCCAGTAGCCAGGCAGGAGGTATAGGCAGGGCAAAGAGAGAGGAGAATTCTGGAAAGAGGAAGGTTGAGTCAGGAGTTGCCAGCCAGACACAGAGGAAGCATGTCTGCGTGTTTACTTGGGTCTGAGTGCCTGAGGGATCTGGGTGGACACAAAATAACTCCAGCTACAATAGGGAGCTGTGTCTCCATATTGTGCCACTGCTGTCTTTAATCCTTTAATTAATTTGAAATTGAAAGCTGAATGATGTCACTAGCCTGCCCCTGCACATCCACTGTTTCAGTCACTGGGAATGCTTCTATTTTGTCTAATTCTAGTGTCAATTTTGGTTTGGGGAAAATTTTTGGAGCTGTCCCCCTTGTAGGTGGTTTTGATTATGTGGTTTTTCTTGTTCATTCTCACTCTTGGATTTTCCTGTTTTGAAATGCTCTAGTTGAACAGTAAGTTCTTGATATTCTTTTTCTAGTTTTATTTGTTCTTTGACAAACTCTTAAACTCTTTTCTAGAGTCAAGAACTAGACATGCTAAGGATGGAGCACTGGGGATAGGGCTATAAGGTTGAGGATGCTATATGACAAGTGGCCAGTCTGGATTATTGTATCTGGCTGCTTCTTCCTCTAAGTAATTCCAGTTCTCATCACTTAGATTATCCTTGGCATCTAAAAATTCTGTCAAAAGTTGAATATAGTTTTTTCATGTTAGATTTAGATCGCTCCAACTGGTATGATCTTGATTTTAACTCTGAGGGTGACTTTTTATCAGCCATTTTCAGTCTTTTCTTATTTTTCTCTATCTCCTTCCCTCCATGTGTTATATTTTGTTCTTCTGTGGGCTATTTCACTTCAATTTCAACCTTTTTATTTTCTATTTCTGAGACTTTACTAACTGCCTTCTAATCTTCTTCAACATCACTCTCAAAGGACATGAGATCCTCATACTCTTTCTCTTTTTTTTCTATCTGTAGAGAGCTGTGCACAGCCACACCCATAAGATGGCACTGGCTTCTGCCCCCACCTTCCCGATGGGGAGTGCTCTCAGGAGTAAACAACCCCATATTTGGCTTGGTCCTAGGATCTGGCTTGTTTCAGTGAACCTGGACATATCAGCAGGGCCCACGTGGCAGGCTGGGGTTGGCCACCAAGGGACTATTTAGATTGTGGGCGGGCTTTCCCCAGGGTCAGAAGATTGTTCAAGGTTCCTGAGTAAACTGCTGAAAGAAGAGCTCGGTGTTGCGTCTTCCTTGCTGGTCGAGGTGGTCGTGACAAATGGTGGCCCGTACGGGGAACTTCACTACTTTCAAGGAGGGCTCAGAACTTTCTGCAGTCAGGGCAGTACACTGGTAAGTTCCCAGGGAAGGTGGGAATCCGCGACAAAAGCGGGGTTAAAGGAAATCCCAGGCAAATTGGGAACCTGCGACAAAAGCAGGGCTAAAGGAATTCCCGGGTGAATTGGGAACCCGGGACAAAAGCACCCGGGACAAAAGCTGGGAGGTTTTTGTCCTTCTCTGTAGACAAAGAGAGAGCGGGACAAGCCAAAAGTGAAAGTGAAAGCTGGGAGGTTTTTGCTCTTCTCTGTAGGCAAAGAGAGAGTGAAAGTGAAACATTGTTTAAAGGTTGAAAAGTTTTAGACTTGGGCCTTCTACTTCACACCCATTTTTTTGGCTCTTAATGAGCTGCTTAGATCTAAAGACCTAAAGGTTAAGAAAAAACACAAATGCTGGAACAAACCTATGTAGATCTGGTCAAAATGCTTGAAGGGAGGGGGCTGTTTATAGCCCCTGAGAAGGTACAAAAGGACAAAATTATTAATTATTTAAGAGCAAAGGTTAATGAGAGATGTATCAACCCACAGAAGGTGGAATTGAGAAAAGATAATTTACAAACCCTAAATGATTTTCAAAAATTGTTAGGAGATATAAATTGGATTAGATGTTATTTAAAGTTAACAAATTATGATTTAAAGCCTCTTTACAACATCTTAAATGGGGATTCTGCATTAGATTCTCCGAGACAATTAACTGAGGAGGCCCGGAAGGCTTTACACAAGGTAGAAGAGAGGTTACAGGGTGCTTTCTTACAGAGGTTACAAGAAGGTAAAAACATTATCCTGTGCATCCTTCCTACCTATTACCAGCCCACCGGGTTGTTATGGCAGGATGGGCCATTATTCTGGATCTATTCCAAGATTTCACCAACTAAATCCATTGAACATTACCCTACTGCCATGGCAAAGCTTGCCATGATTGGAATCCAACAATGCCTACAGTATTCCGGTTACCATTATAGTGCCTTATACCAGTCGTCAAGTTCAAACATTGTGTACTACAATAGATGATTGGGCCATTTTCCAATGTAGCTTTACTGGATGCATGGATAACCATTACCCCACACACCCACTATTAGGGTTCTTTAAGGAACACCCAGTGATATTCCCTAGGATAACATCATCATAGCCCATCACTAATGCCCTAAATGTGTTTACAGATGGATCTAAGACTGGATGTGGCGTATACATGATAGATACACAAGAGCCTGTACAATACCAATTTCAACCTGGCTCCCCTCAGACTGTAGAATTGAAGATAGTGATTGAAGCCTTTAAGGCTTGTCCTTTTCCTTTTAATTTGATATCAGACTCTGCCTACGTTATTAATGCCCTCAAAATTTTGGAAATAGCTGGACCTGTTACAGGCTCCAGTCCGGTGTGCATTTTGTTTCAACAACTGCAACAATTGATTTGGCATAGGAAGTCCTGGTTTTATCCCCAACCTATTAGAGCTCATACAGGCCTGCCAGGGCCCCTGAGCAAAAGTAATGATATAGTAGATCAATGGACTCGAAAGGAATGGATATTCATTAGCTCTGCCTTGGACATAGCCAGAACCTTTCATGAAACATTTCACGCCAATGCAAAAACGTTACAACAAAAGTTTCAACTTTCTCGAGCTGATGAAAAGGCACACAATGTTATTGCCCATTGTTTGGAGGCCTGGGCGGCCTAGGGAAAACCTCATCAAATTAAGACTAACAATGGACCTGCTTCTACGGAACAACAGTTTGCCTCTTTTTGTCATCAGATGGAGGTGGAAGTTGTACATGGCTTGCCCTACAATTCCCATGGTCAAGGCATTGTGGAACGTGCTCACTTCACATTAAAAGAATGCCTGCAAAAACAAAAAGGGGGAATAGGCCACGGCCATACCCCAAAGAAAAGACTTTCTGTTGCTTTATTTACCATCAATTTTTAAAATTTGGATGCTCAGGGCTATTCCGCAGTGGATAGGCATCATGAGTCTCATGGTACAGCTAAGGGAATGGTAAAATGGAAAGATGTGTTGACAGGGCTCTGGCGCAGGTCCAATCCCGTGCTGACATGGGCACAAGGTTCTGTTTGTGTTTTCCCTCAGGATCAACAAGATCCAGTGTGGGTGCCCGAACGCCTCACTAGAAGAGTCCAGTATGGGGAAATCCATGATGGTCGAAATGACGATCCTCCTGCTCTTCCTCATGACAATGCAGCCAGGAATGCTGGAGAAGAGATGGGGGATACTGTCCGTGTTCCTGAGACCAATGCCAGTTCGCCATGATGCCAAGTTATTTCCACAGTTATTTAGCATTGTAATTGGACCAGAGAGTTTGACAACCTGATGGAACAGCTGAGGGTGGCTATTGTCACAGTGAACTTGACCCAGGTGGATGCTGGATTGGCGGAGGGATTGTCTTTGTGGATCTCTAATGCCATGAATCATCTCAAGGTGTGGGCGGGTCTGGGAGCCTTGACAGGCCTTCTGGTGTTGATCTCCTTAGTTTGTCTGTGGTGTATTTGTCGGATTAAGGTTTCCCAGCATCGCAATGCAGCCATGATCATTCATGCCTTTACAGCTGTTGAGGCAGGACAGTCCCCCCAGGCATGCCTAGCCACCATGAAGTACTAAGTTCCTTAGCGCAGGATGCAAGGCTTGAGCACTGCACTTGGGGTCCATTGCACATTGGATCCCAAGGAAAGCACGCCTGATTGCATGTGGGTAGATACCTCAAGTCCCACCTCTGTGAAAAGGGTATCAGACAGGTCTGATGCTCCTCGGGTGGCTGATGCCTAAGTGAGAGTCAGTACATTTTCCCTGATTCATTCTTACAGAGATCAGGCCTCTACTCTTGCCTGTTGCTATAATAAAAAAGGGGGGAACTGTAGAGAGCTGTGCACAGCCACACCCATAAGATGGCGCCAGCTTCC
Source organism: Onychomys leucogaster (assembly GCA_949786385.1). Taxonomy (NCBI): domain Eukaryota; kingdom Metazoa; phylum Chordata; class Mammalia; order Rodentia; family Cricetidae; genus Onychomys; species Onychomys leucogaster. Next base: position 520,061 of record CATKUP010000062.1, read on the forward strand.
GCCATGGTGAGTGCTCTCTGGAGTAAACAACTCCATATTTGGCTTGGTCCTAGGATCTGGCTTGTTTCCGTGATCCTGGACCTATCTGCAGGGCCCACGTGGCAGGCTGGGGTTGGCCACCCAGGGGCTATTTAGGTCGTGGGCGGGCCTTCCCTGGGGTCAGAAGATTGTTCAAGGTTCCTGAGTAAACTGCTGAAAGAAGAGCTCGGTGTTGTGTCTTCCTTGCTGGTTGAGGCAGACGTGACATCTATCCTTTTGTTCTAAGTCTTTTTTTCTTTTATTCCTTTTATTTTTCTGTACCTACTGGATTTTTCTCCATTCTCTATCATATTTGCAATGACAGAATCCTGATATTTCTGTGACAAAATCTCATCTATTAAATTCCAATAAGAAAAGACAGTTACTAGAACATTTTCAGGTCCAAAAGTGTCATAATAATCTTTAAGGGAGTCCCCAACTCATTTCCATCTCCTTTCATCAATAGTTCCTCCAGTGGGGAACCACAGACAAATGTCCTTAATGTGGTCAAAGAAGTCAGATAATTGTTTAATTTTTACTTTTAGCCCCCGTGCCTTTAAGGCTTTTCTTATCCCATCAATGAACAACTCGTGTTGACTTAAATCATGTCCCCAAATTGCTGTTCTGCTTACGGAGATTCTGGAAGACACAGGAGGTTTTGGGTCTAATCCTCTTTTTTACTTCTGCACCAGTGCTCTTAATAGTGTTCTTCAATGGATTCCCCATTCTTGAGCCCCACATGTTGGGTGTCACTTGTCCTGATCCGTGGGTAGGTAAGACAATGGAGACCCTAGAGTGGGAGTGAGGATGTGGGAAGCCAGAGACATGAGAGATGGAGACAAGACAGGATTCTGATCAAGTCTCATTTATCAAGACCACCTCAGGGTAGATATAGGACAAAGGGGCTGTGAGGAAGTTCTAACTCTTACAAAAATGGGTATCTAAGCAACCATCCCAAGACAGAAAGCCCCTTAACTGCAGAAGCAGAATGTGCTGAACACAGAAAACCATTAAGACATGAGGAAATCACAGTCCTACCTTGAGGTTAGTATCTAATGCAGCTAAAACAATCGTAAAGTGGCTTTAAATGTGGCAAGTCTCCTATAAGATCTGACTCAGGGTTCTCTTAATTCCTTATCTCAAGTACATGGTGTCTTCAGCAATGGCTACTTACTTTCTACCTCTGGGAGTAACCAAGGGCAACAGCAACAGACTGTGTGTTTTGGAAATCTCGTGGACATCCCTGGCCAACTTCTAATGTATGATATTGGTGTTTCTTTTAGGTAGCCTTTGCTGTTGGATGGAGCAATGTCATTATTGAGCTCTAGAGGGCTTGGAGTTCTTTGTATACCTTTGCTTTCTATTTTCTTGCCTTTATGTCTCTAGTCCTTCAAAAATTAATTTCAACTTTTCATGAATAGTGATTTTTTTTTTGTTTCGGTGTCATCACCCAAAACCAATGAAAGATATTTTACCTCCTTGAGAGATCAGAACTGTTCCTCCTTATCTTACTTTTCTTCTTGATTAATTAATTTTTTTTCATTTTCTTCTTGTTCTGTCCTTAGATTCTCAAAATTCTTTGTCCAGTTGTTCTGTATGCTAATCATCTTCCTCTGATGTGGTTATGGTTTTCATATTGTTTGTGTCTTCAGATTCCAAGACACTTCTTTTACAGAAAAAAACACACAGTCTGTTGCTGTTGCCCTTAGTTACTCCCAGAGGTAGAAAGTAAGTCCCCATGTAGAAGAAACCATGTACTTGAGACAAGGAATTAAGAGAACCCTGAGTCAGATCTTAGAAGAGAAAGAACATGGAGCATTTTTGAAAATAAATATTTGTGTAAAAGTGATTTTAAATCCTAAAATGGCCATCAGACATAGAGGGTTTTGTGAAATTCTTATTTTAGAGAAAGAAGACATTGTCAGAGTCTGAGGTGCCTAATTTCCCCCTTCCCTTCAGCTTGAAGAAAACTGTGAATTGGGAAATGTCCTATTTAACAACAAGAGGATTTTTTGGCAGCTGGTAGGGAGGAGCCTACTGTTTTGGCATCAAGCAGAATGCTGAACTCTTTGGCACACTTGTACTTCAGCAACCAGTAGGAATACAGTAAAAAAAGCCATCTAGATCAAAAGTGTGACTACAGATGGGCACTTTTTCAACAGCCATGGTTGGTGACCTAGGACTCCTGCATATATGTTATGGCTGAGTGCTGTGGATGTCACTCTGAGTTAATAAAGCTTTGATTGGCCAGTGTCCAGGCAGGAAGTATAGGCAGGACAAGAGAGAAGAGAATTCTGGGAGGTGGAAGGCTGGGGCAAAGAGACACTGCCAGCCGCTGCCATGAGAAGCAACATGTAAAGTCACTGGTAAGACACAAGACATGTGGCAAAGTATAGACTAACAGAAATGGGTTAATTTAAGATAGAAAAAGTAGATAACAAGCAGCTTGCCACGGCCATACAGTTCATAAGCAATATAAGTTTCTGTGTGTTTACTTGGTTGGGTCTGAGTGACTGTGGGACTGATGGGTAAGAGAGATTTGTCCTGACTGTGGGCCGGGCAGGAAAACTCCAACTACAGCTGAGTACTTGGTGTTCTTCCTAACAGTGGGAATAGGGGCTGTCTCTGAATCTTATGCCTGCTGGTGGACCATTTTTCCTACTACTGGATTGCCTTATACAGACTTGATATGAGAGTATGTGTCTGGTCTTTTTGTAGCTTGTTATGTCATATTTACTTGATGTTCCTGGGAGGCCTGCTTTATTCTAAGGAGAGATGGAGGTGGTGGATCTAGGGGACAGGCGAGATGCAGAGGGAGGTTAGAACATGGGGGAAAAACAGCGCTCAGAATGTAATGTCTGAGAAGAATAATTTTAAAAAAGAAGAAAGAAGCATTATTTAAACCTTTGGAATTATCTGTGTTAAGGGCCTGATTAGTTTTCATTTTTAGTTCACATATTGCTTTCTGATACTGCAAAATACTTTTATATAAAGTTTCCACTTTTCTCTTTTTTAATATTAATAAATTTTTTTTGCTCATTTTACACACTGACCACATGTTCTTCTCTCCTCCCTCATCATAGTCCCCAGCCTTTCCCTCAATCAAACCCATATTCCCAATTGCTTTAAGGCTAAGCCTTCCATGGGGAATCAGCTGAGTCTGGTATAATTAATTGAGGCAGGTCTAAGCCACTACTCCTGAACCAAAGCTGTGTAAGGTGTCCTACCATAGGCACTGGGCTACAAAATGTCTGTTCATGCAGCAGGGATGGATCCTGATCCCATTGCCAGGAAGCCCTTAAGCAGGTTGAGCTAAACAACTGTCTTGCCTTTGCTGAGGCCCTAGTCCAATACCATGGAGGCCCCACAACTATTGGTCCACAGTTCATGAGTTCCCACTACTTTGGTTTGGTTGTTTCCATAGGTTTCCTGTGATGATCTTGATACTCCTTGCTCATATAGTTCCTCTTTCCTCTCTTTGACTGGACTCCTGGATCTTGTCCTGGTGCTTGGCTGTGGATCTCTGCATCTGCTTTCATGAGTTACTGGATGAAGTCTCTATGATGCCACTCAGGGTATTTACCAATCTGATTACTGGGGAAGACTAGTTTAGGCACCTTCTCCATGATTCCTAGCAATCTAAGGTGATGTCATCCTTGTGGATTCTGGGAAAATTCCCTAGCACACTGTTTCTCGCTGATCACTTGATCTCTCCTTCTATGATGGTATCTCTTTCCTTGCTCTCCCACTCTGTCCCTATTTCAGCTTGACCATCCCATCCCTTTAGGTTCTCATCCCCTACCCTCCATTGCCTCTCCTCACTCTATCTCCCCTTACTTCTTGAGTTTGCTCACAAAGATCTAATTTTTCCCCTTCCCAGGGTGATCCATGCATGTCCCCTTAGGGTTCTTCCTGTTAGCTAGCTTCCCTAGATCTATGGGTTGGAGTCTGATTATCTTTTGTTTTACATCTAGTATCCATTTATGACTGATTTTTCTCCTCTGAGTCTGGGTTATCTCACTCACATTATATATTCTAGCTCCATCCATTTGCCTGCAAATTTCATGATGTCATTGTTTTTTATAGCTGAACAGTAGTTCACTGAGTAAATGTGCCACATTTTCTACATCAATTCTTCAGTTGCAGGGCATCTAGATTGTTACCAGGTTTTGGCTATTATGACTAATACTGCTATGAACATAGTTGAGCATGTTTCCTTGTGGTATGATTGAGAATTCCTTGGGTATATGCCCAGGAGTGGTAGGGCTGGGTCTTGAGCTTGATTGACTCCCAAATTTCTGAGAAACTGCCACATTGATTTCCATAGTGAGCAGCTTTACATAGGTTTTACAGCCTCAACTGCCCCTAAACATGGCCTGCAGGGGCCGGCTGACAAGCTCTCCATGAATAAATCACATTCCATGCCCCCCCCACTTCAGACTCTATTCTTTTTTAAAATATTTTTTCTTTATTATTATGTGTTTTAAATTTTATACATCAGCCATGGGTTCCCCTGTCCTCCCACTCCCGCCCCCACCCCTTCCTTCTCCCCAGTCTCTCCCCTCCATTCCCATGTCCTCCAGGATCAAGGCACCCCTGGGGATTGATTCATTTAAACCTGGTGGATTCAGTACAGGCAGGTCCTGTCCGACTCTAGTCTTATGAGATCTGAGTCCTTACTCCTCATAATCCCCAAACATTATAGTTTCTTTAACATTCAATCAGCGCCTATTTTGTGTATCATCTCATCCTAGGAACAGAAGAGATACAAGTGAAACAGAATAGAAGCAGACACTATAACATAGGGAATGCCCAACACATCAAGGAAACCCTGTGTAGATACCAATGCTAGAAACTAAGAGTAGAATGGTAGATTTTCTTATATAATCTAGGCCTAAGTTACTATACTGAGGCTTGAGCCTGGTGCTCAAGTCTCTAATTTGCTAGTTGGGAGTTTCCTCCAACTCTAAATATCCAGGATATGCATTTTCAACAATCAATAGTATAATAATTACTTTAATATGTGTTCCCTGAATTACAGATACTTGCTTAGGGACCCTCAACCAAAATTATTTCTTATCCAAATGTCTGTGTTTTCTTCTATATAGTTACTCCCTTTTTCCTTTCAGTTCTTTCACTGTATATGCTTCATAGATGTGTCTCCTCCTATTCCCACAGAACAGGATGAGGGCAGGGTTATGAAAAGGAGAAAGACCCCTATTATGGCACATCCCCTAGAGATACCATCAGATTTGGAAGCAAAAGAGAAGATGAACTTAGAAGGGACATTGTTCAAGTAAAAAGCTGTAAGCACTTGTTAAAAAGCACACATGGTTTCACCATGTAGTAAGTGTGCAGGCAATTGTTAAGGGTACTTCTTACATTAACCTCTTTCTAACCACTGATCTTCCATGAGGCACATTCACCCATTACTATGTTCAGTTTCTGTAAGAACCCCTTGTCCCTGTAAGTCCTCATAAGATCATTTTTGCAATGAGAACATATGAACAAAGAGAGACAATTATTATTATATTCACTTGTACGTGAGTAGGGAGGCTCAGGAGCCCTTGCACCAGAATTAGACATGCAGTCACACACCACCACCGCCACGGCCACTACCATCCAAAGGCATTCTGGTCAGCTATTACATCAACTTCCTGCTCAAATTCTGTCATGCACAATTTTGTTCAAAGAGCTGGGAGTTTTCAGAAGAAGCCCATTGTTTGTAGTTGCAAATTTCTTTAAGGATAAGTTGAGATGGAAAGACTCTTGAGATGGCTCCTGGGATGAGATGGGAAGACACTTTAGATGGCACCTGGGCTTAGATGGGAGAACTCTTTTTTATTATTATATTTGTGTTTTAATTTTACACATCAGCCATGGGTTCCCATGTCCTCCCCCTCCCACATCCACTACACCTTCCCCCTCCCCTCCCCTCCATTCCCATCTCCTCCAGGGCCAAGACACCCCTGGGGATTCATTTAAACCTGGTGTATTCAGTACAGGCAGCTCCAGTCCCCTCCTTCCAGACTGAGCAACATGTCCCTGTGTAATCCCAAGATTCCAAACAGCCAGCTCATGCACTAAGAACAGGTCCTGGTCCCACTGCCTGGATGCCTCCCAAACAGTTCAAGCTGTTTAATTGTCTCACTTATCCAGAGGGCCTGATCCAGCTGGGGGCTCCACAGCCATTGGTTCATAATTCATGTGCTTTCTTTCAATTGACTATTTGTCCCTGTGATTTTTGCAATCTTGGTCTCAACAATTCACACTCTTACAGTCCCTCCTCTTTCTTGACAGTTGGACACCTAGAGCTCCACCTGGGGCCTGGCTGAGGAGATCCCGGCTGGATCAAGAACAGAAAGGGAGAACGAGGAATAACAGACCATGATAAATGAAGACCACATGAGAACAGGAATAGGCAGAGTGCTCCAGAGGTCTCCAGAAATCCACAATGTTGTATCCTCTGTAGACTGTTGGCAATGGTCTAGAGAAAGCCTGATCTGACCTAGTCTGGTGATCTGATGGCCAAACACCCTAACAGTCGTGCTGGAATTCTCCTCCAATAACTGATGGGAGAACTCTTGAGATGGCTTCTGGGATGAGATAGGAGGACTCATTAGATGGCTCCTGAGATGAGAGAGCAGAAGGGCAGCTATATCTTCTGGATGTTGTTTAGGAGTTAGATCTATACCAGCCCTCAGCTATGGTGGACTTATGAAAGACAAGAAAAAAAGTACACACTATTCTATACACACATGAAGAACACTATTTTAGAGAGCTTGTAGCAATAGAAACAAAAAGAAAAATAAGAGAATAGCTTTTTTCTTGAAAGTGGATACATCCTAGCTTCTCCTCATGGGTCCTTTTCAAGACTCTTCCTTAAGGAGGAAGTAGGAAACAAAGAGTAAATCTCAGAGCTAGTCACAGAGTAGATACCTTGCCTCTGGTAAACTGTGAGAAAAATGGAAGAAAATAATATCTGATTGGCAACATTGTGTTGATGTTCTAAAGTACTGTCATGATAGCCACATTGGATCTAGTAGTCACCTCATCTCCCTATCAGGTTCCTGTATGTCTGTACACCATGTGAATGGCATATGCCATTGAGGCCTGAAGAGGGTATCAGTCAGATAGCCTGGAGCTAGACTCATGGTGGTTATAAGATGCTATGTGGATGCTGGGAAACAATCCTCCTCTGCAAGTATTTTAACCACTAAAATGTCTATCTAGCTCCTTTCTAAATTACTTTGATAAATTGAAATACTCTAGCTTGTTCTGTATAACTACTTTTTAAAATGTACATAATAATTTATAAACTTCAGCTTTATTTTTACACTCTGAAAATCTGTATGTTTCCACTATCACATGTCTTTAATCATTTTTAAAACTTTATATTGTAGAATCTCTCTACTCAGTCAGATAATGCACATCTTTCTCTACGGTCCAACTTAGCAAATAGAGAGAACTACAAATATCATATTGAGTGAGGTTATGGCCCAGAAAAACAAAGGTCTTACGTTCTCTCTCACTAGATTTCCTAGCTCCAATTCTTCAGTTGTAAGTACATCTCCTGGAGTACCTGAAGAAAGTGAAAACAGATAGGGGGTTGGGAAAAAATAGGGAAATATTAGGGTACATATAACATGATTAAGAAAATGGGAAAAACGGGGCGGGGGGCTCCACTTAGGGAGGTAAAAGGAGGTAAATATAGAAGGAGATCAGAGAGCAAAATAACGGTAAGGATTTCTGAAAAGGTTACAAGGAATCATACTATAATATTTTACCCCCAAATAATAATGTATATACTTCTATTTTTGTCTTATATTCTTTTTATTGAAAATTACACAGTATGTTTGATTATGGTTTTGCCTCCCCAGCTCCTCACCAATCTTACTTCACTACTCACTGAAATTCAAACTATTTCCCCCCTCTGTGTTGTCAGAATACAGAAAGTCATCTAAGATAATAATAAATAGTTGTTATAAACAGGAAAAATTAAGAACCAAAGGAAAACATAAAAAATACAGAGATGATAAGACAAACATGTTCATATACATAGAAAACCCATAGAAACAATATTTAAGCAAAAGATCTCTAAGAAAAAAAAGCCCAGAGAAAACACTCTGAGACCAGGCTTCCAAATATTCACTATGTTTGTTTTGTGTTGGCTGCCTAATGTTGAAATGCTGGACATAGCTCCTGCCCTTAAGAGGTCTTTGTGTACTCAATGTGACTCCATTAGAGAAAACTAAATTGTCATTTGGTAGGGGTTGTTGTTTAGAGATGGCTTCTGGATTAGGTACAGGGCTTGTGTCTCCTTCCCCCTCAGTGCTGGAAATCTATCTCACTTAGACTTTTATAAACCTTGTTCAGTGAGTTATGTAGGTAGTCTTCAGCAATGGGACTTTATCATCACCATCACTTTGTGCAGAGCAAACAATATCCTTGGCAACACCCTGGGTGGGTGGGAGTTTCCACTGTGCCCATTTAATCAACAGCTCAATTAGATGTAACCCATTCCCAGCACTGGGGGTTTACTTGGTGGTGAGAGCTCTCTAGTTGGGGCTTTCCCTCTCTCAATTCCAATTTAGATATCTTTCATTGATATATATGTTTGAAGAAGCTTCTATTGTATAAGGTTTCCATACAATTCCTCAAATGACCCTTAGTTTTAACTGCCCCTCCCTGTACCTCCTCCATTGTCTCCCTCTTGACTCTCCCTCCCCATTTGATCCTACCATTCTATACTCTAACAAATACTCATTTATAATGTCTATTCTATTTACCCTTACTAGGTGGAGCCTTCTCTCCCTGCTAGTCCTTTACTGTATATCTAAACTCTGTAGTTATATGAATTGTAACCTACTTTTGAAAACTTAACAGCTAACATCCATATGTATGTGAATGCATACCATATTTGTCTTATGGATCTTGATTTCCTCATTCTGGATATTTTTTCTAGCTCCACACATTTATCTAGTGATTTCCTTTTTTAAAGTGCCAAATCATATTCTATTCTATAAATAACAACATTTTGTTTATCCATTATCCATTGATGGATGTTTCAATTTCTCACTATTATGAATAGAGTAACAATGAGTAGAGTTGAGCAAGAGTCATTGGGACACAGAGTCTATTGGATATATTCCAGAGAATGATATAGCTGGATTTTGAAGCATATCTATTCCTTGCTTCCTTGGAAACGACCACACTAATTTCCATAGTGGCTGCACCAATTCATACTCCCACCAGCAATTGATGAGTGTTCCCCTTATGCCACATCCTCACCAGCATGAGCTGTCATTTGTGCTATCAGTTGTAGCCATTCTGACCTGTGCAAGATGGAATCTCAAAGTAAATTTGATTTCTATTTCATTTGATTTGCATTTCCCTGATGACAAAGGATGTTGGACATTTCTTTTAAGTTTTTCTCATCCACTTGAGTTTCTTCTTTTGAGAAAACTCTGTTTAATTCTGTACTTGACAGTGTTTTAGTTCTTTATATATTTTGGATATTAGTCCTCTATTGAATGTGGAGGTGGTAAAAACAACAACAACAACAACAACAACAACAACAACAAAACCAAAACCAAAACAAAAAAACAACAACTTTCCATTCTGTAGGTTACTATTTTGTCCTGTCAATGGTGTACTCTGCCTTATAGAAGCTTCTCAGTTTCATTTCAGAGGTTCCATTTATTAATTGTTGATCTTAGTGTCTATTCTACTGATGTTCTGTTCAGGAAGTTTTCCAGTGCCAATGTGTCCAAGGCTCCCACATTCTCTTCTTTGAGGTTCAGTGTATCTGATGTGTATTGAAGTCATTGATTGATTTGGAGTTGAATTTTGTGTAGGACTATAGGGATGTATCTATTTTCATCTTTCTACATGCAACAACTCAGTTTGACTAGAACCATTTATTGACGATGATGTTTTTTTCCCCAATGTGTTTCTGGCATATGTATAAAAATTCAGGTATCTGTGGGTGTGTAGACTCATGTCTGGGTCTTCAATTCTATTCTACTGATCAAGGCACTGTTTTTGTACCAACGCCATGCTATTTTTATTACTTATAGCTCTGTAGTGCAGCTTGAAATCAAAGACGTTTGAAACTCTAACAGTTATTCAATTATTCAGGGTAGTTTTTGATAATTAAGTGGCAGAGGGAGTGCAGGGCTGTGTGGGAATGGAGGAAATTTCTGACTACACTATCTTCTTTGTGTGTGTGTGTGTGTGTGTTTCCCTATGAAGGTAAAAATTGTCCTTTAAGTTTCTGTGAGGAACTGTCTTGCAATTTTTATGGGGATTGCCTTGAATCTGTATATAACTTTTGGTAGTATGGCCATTTCCATTATCTTTATCTAACTGATTCATGAGCATGAGAGGTCTTTCCATCTACTGATATGTTCTTTGGTTTCTTTTTTAAGTATCTTAGATTCTTTAATTTGCTTTGTATAGTCACAAAAAGTAATGTATACTATATTTTGATGGAGCCTATTGTGAATGGTGTTGATATCTTGACTTCTTTCTCATTCTGTTTGTTATCTGTAAATGAGAGGGCTGCTGATTTTTGTATGACTTAATTTTGTAGCCTGCTGATTGGTTGAAAGTGTTTATCAGCTGTAGGGTTTCATTGGTGGAATATTTTGGGTCATCTATATACACTATCATATCATCTGCAAAGGAGAATATGGTGGCTTCTCCATTTCCAATCTGTATCGCCTTGATCTTATTTTGTTGATTTTTTGCTCTAGCTAGAACTTCAAGTACTATGTTGAATAGATATGGAGAATGGACAATCTTGTCTTGTTTATGAGTTTTTATCCCTTTAATTTGATGTTGGCCATTGGCTTGCTGTAAATTGCCTTTATTATGTTTAGGTATTTTCCTACATTATTTATCATGCCGGGACTTTTATCATGAAGGAGTGTTGAATTTTGTCAAAGATTTTTTTTTGCATCTAATGAGATGATCATGTTTTTTTTTCAGTTGCTTATATGGTGTATTACATTTACTGATTTTTGTATATTGAACTATCCCTGCATCTCAAGGATGAAGTGTATTTTATCATGGTGGGTGATATATTTGATGTGTTCTTGGGTTCAATATGAAATTATTTTATAGGACCTTTCAGTGTTTTGAGTATCAGGATTACTGTGGCCTCATAAAATGTGTTGGACACTGTTCCTTCTGTTTCTATTTTGCTGAACAGTTTGGGGAGCATTGGTGTTTATTCTTTGAATGTCTGGTAGACTTCTGTGCCCCTGGGCTTTGTTGGTTGGAAGATTTTAAATGACTGCTTGTTATTTTGTTAGGGGTTATAGGCCTATTTAAATTGTTTGTCAGATATTGATTCTATTTTGGTGATAGACATAAAAAATCATTCATTTCTTTTAGGTTATCCCTTTGTAAAATGCAGACGTTTTAATGTATGTCCTCTGTATTTCCCTGGGGTCCTATTATCTCCCATTTTGTTTAAAATATATAATGGAAATATTGTCCTCCACTTTTAGTTAATTTGAATAATGGTTTATGAATCTTACAGATTTTGACAAGGAACAGCCTCTGTTTCATTTATCCTTTTTTTGTTGCTTATTTCTATTTTATTTAGTTTATTTCTTGCTTCCTACTCCTTTTGGGTGTTATTTCTTCTAGGGCTTTCAGGTTTCCTTTTAAGTTACTAACATGAGATCTCTCTACTTTTCTTCTGTAGGTACTTTGTGCTATGAACTTTCCTATTTGAACTGTCCCATAAGTTTGAGAATGTTGTATTTTCATTTGCTTTCCATTCTAAAATAGTGTTCAATTTATGTTTGGATCTATTTTTCATCCAGTAAAGAATTGTTAAGTTTCTATGAGGTTATAAGCTTCTCTTGTCCTCTGTTGTTTTGAATACCCAGCTTTATTTCATGGTGATCAGTCAGGATGCAAGTAGTTATTTTGATTTTCTTGTGTCTGTGGAAACTAGATATGTATCTGAGTATGTGGACAGTTTTGGAGAAAATCCCATGAGGTGCTGAGAAGAATGTGTATTCTTTTGTGTTTGGGTGAAATGTTCTATAAATATGTTAGGTCCAGGTTCATAATTTTAGTTAGCTCCAGCATTTGTTTAGTTTTTGTCTAGAAGCCCTGTCTGTTTGTGAGAGTGGGATATTGAAGTCTCCCAATATCAGGATGGGTCAATATGTGATTTAAGCTATATATACTTTGGTTCCCTTAAGTTTGGGGCTTGAATATTAAGAATTGCATTGTCATGGTATGGATTTTTTTCCTTTAATGGGTACCCTTTCCTATCTCCTATGATTAATTTTGGTTTGAAGTCTATTTTATTAGATATTAAAATGGTTACACTTGCTTGCTTCTTGGTCCCTTTGCTTGGACTATCATTTAATCTTTTTTAAACCCTGAGCTGATGTCTCTCCTTGATGCTGTTTCTTAGATCCTGTATTTTAATATGATATATCTGTGTCTTTGAATTGGGGAATTGGAGAATTACCAGTGAGCAGTGTTGTTGTTTTGTTTTTCAAATTGATCCAAAAACTTAATGTGAAAATTCAAAATACTTATAGCAGTCAAAACAATGTTGAATCTGAATAATCCAATGGGAAAGTAAACATACCACAATCTCAAGGTATTATGGACATGAAAATGAATGTTTACTTTGCTAGGTAGGTTGATAAACTCAAGAGATCTGAATGAAAATCACATCATTATGTATGCATGTGTGTGTATGTGTGTTTGTGTGTGTGTGTGTATTAAAGTACATATGAAAATAATTCATAGAGATTGAATACTAATGTCTTAAGTAGTTATAGGTTTAAAGGGTGGACTTTTATCTATACTTCATAACATTTATGAGGTGAAATAAAATGCATTATAAACATTAGTGTGAAAAGAAAAAAAATTAGCTCATTAAGTATAATTTGAAATACTAAAACATGGTTCTTCATATAAACTAAATTAACTGAAACATCCATTTCTTTAACACTAAAGAATAAACCAGGGGTCATGGATAATCATGATGCATTCCTTTTTCTTTTTTTAACTTTCTTTTTAATTTTTTCTTAGTGTCTTTCACATTATGCATCTTCATCCCATTCATTTCTCAATCACTTCATGTCTGCTCTCTGCTCTTGTAATCTTTCCCCACAAAATAAAGTAAAACTTAAAAGAGAAAAAAATAGAAAAAAAACACATCTTGTCACAGAAACTATCATGTGATACAGTGAGTCACACCATCAACCCTTTTGTCCATATATTTTAACTTGTGTTTATTACAAAGAGTCATTGTTCTGGTTTGACGCCCCTGGTTTCTGCTACCCTAGTGATGCTGGGTCCTCATGGAACTCCTCTTGGTTTTCTGATGTTGTTCTGTGTTGTGGGAATGCTGTACCTTTAGGATTGCAGTACCAGTCCCTTCATGTGCTTGAGCAAATCATAGATGGGTGGGTGTTGGGAGTGGGCCAACTCCTAACCCTAGTTCTTGCCCTGGATGGTTGCAGGATAGGTCAGCCCACTAGTTTTTCCCTATCTTCCCCACTAGGGAGAGCTCTCCTGCATTGTCATGGATAGTTCACCCCATGAAGCCATGAGCAAGAGGCAGTTCTCCTGCAAATCATCAGAGTTGGTACTCCCACACCCATACCTTGTGTTCTACTGTGTTCCCAGATGAAATATATGGTCTACTCACCCAAGTGCTCCAGCTGATGAGGGGCAGGAGCAGCTCTCCCATGCCAGCCCTACCACCTGTATCAGGAAGTGTGGGGACAGGACACATGACAGTCCTCTCTTCCCCATCCATGCCACCATATGACAGTTGAGTAGTATGGACAGCTGTCCCATGTACACAACATTGGGCCGCTTGCCCACACCTTGGCCAGCAGGGTCAGCTCAACTGTTTTGCCTAGATGAGGTGCAGGGTGAGCAGTGGTTTGTTTGTTTTATTCTTATTATTTTGTTCTTATGTTCTAGGTCCCCATCTCCCCTGCTGGTTTACTGATCTGTGGTTTACTGGTTATTTAATTCTTGTGTTTTCTTAGGTATGGTAAACCTCTTCAGAATGAAGCTTTCTTTCTTCACCTCCTTGGAGTTGTATTTGTACATAGATGCTTCTTAAATTTGGTTTTGTTCCAGAATGTTTTTAGTTCTTCCTCTACTGTGATCACTAATTTTGTTCTATATATTAGTTTGGGTGGCATCTGTGGCTATATATAGTTTGTAAAACATCTATTCAGGCTCTCTGGCTTTTAGGGTGTCCATTGAGAAGTCATGTGTTGTAGTTTGAGTTTTCCTGCCTGGCCCAGTCAGGACAAATCTCTCTCACCCACCAGTCCCACAGTCTCTCAGACCCAACCAAGAAAGCACACAGAAACTTACATTGTTTAGAAACTGTATGGCCGAGGCAGGCTTCTTGTTATCTACTACTTCTATCTTAAATTAACCCATTTCTGTTAGTCTATACTTTGCCACATGGTTTGTAGCTTACCAGTGTCTTTACCTGTTGTTTTTCATGGCGGCGGCTGGCGGTGTCTCTCCCCAGCCTTCTACTTCCCAGAATTCTCTTCTCTCTTGTCCCGCCTTATACTTCCTGCCTGGCCACTGGCCAATCAGAACTTTATTTACACAGAGTGATATCCACAGCAATGTGTGATTCTACTAGGTCTGCCTTTATATGTTACTTTATCTTCCTTCCTTGCAGCTTTTAATAGTCTTTCTCCTGAAACATTTAGTGTTTTATTATGTGTAGAAGGGCGTTTCTTTGCTGGGTCAATCTATTTGGTGTTCTATGTTTCTTGCACCTTGATAGGCACCTCCCATTTTAGGTTAGGGAAATTTCTGATTTTATTGAAAAAAAATTGTTTTGACCTAGGCTTCTGCTACTTCTCTCCTATTATTCTTATATTTAATCTTTTTATACTGTCCCAGATTTCCTGGACTCTTCTCTAAAATTTATGTTAACCTTTTCTTTGACTGAGGTATCCATTTCTTTTATCTCATCGCCAATATCTGAGATTCTGTCTTCTTTCTCCTTTATTCCTTTAGTGGATATTTTTGTTTCTCTTTTGTAAATTTTCATACTTAGTTTTATTTCAGTTTGGTTTTCTTTAGTGATTCTTTTCTACTTTCATAATTGAACTGTTTTCTTCATTTCATTCCAGTGTTCATATTTTCATAGACTTTATTAATAGAATTATTCATATCCTTTTCAAGGTACTTTACCATATTCACAGTAGATGTTTTGAAGTCCTTGTTTTGTGCTTCAGCTAAATTGCATTTCTCAGTTTCTACTATAGTAGGATTACTGAGTTCTGATTCCCAGGCAGATGTGGCCAGAGGACTACCAGGGAGAGTGTCTCTGGGTATTGATGAGTGACATAAAGGAAGGGGCAGAGTGGGAAGGCAGTGTATTCCAGTTATCAAATACACTTATCTAGTTTAAATGAAGTGTTCTCATCTGGGCTGACAATGCTCTCTTCCAGAGGCAAAGACCAATTATCAAAAACTACAACACTAGGTATGAGAAGTCCTTTTTTGAGTTTTTGCCAGGGTTGTCTAAGAGAATACCAGAATATACAAGTCATTTCTGTTGCCCTTGGTTCTTTCAAAGTTAAAAGTTAAGCACCTGCTGCTAAAGACACTATACAACTTATCTAAGGCCCTGAGCCTCTTAGATGGAATTGACCTGAATGTCTCCTTCCTAAAGACTAGCTTTCATAGTACCAGAAGGCAGCACACAAGCTTCCAAAGAAGACAGCAATCAAAATAAATGATAACCCTAAGAATGCAGTATTGGAACTCATACTTTGGTAATAACCAATAGTTCTCTAACTACTAAAATAAGCAACTCAGAGAATAATAGGGTCCAAATAGAGAGGAAAATAAATTATATATAGCTAAATAAATTTCTATATAAATTGTAAGCTTGCTATAATAGCTCACATCCACAATGCCAGCAAAATTCTAAAAACAACTTAGTGTATGTAGCAAGTTTCATGTTAGCTTTGGCTACAAATTGAAATACTTTCTCAAAAACAAAATAAAAATTAAATAAGTAAAACAAAAGAACCAACATTTTAATTCTCAAAAACCTAGTTATCTAAAAATCATAGCTTAGATAAAAGGTCAAAAACAAAGAAAAAGTGCTCTGGTAGATAAGTAACACAGAAAAATTTTACCTCTAACAAGTACTTTGATAAATGTCTATTACACATAATAAGATGTTGTCAATTTAATTAAACTTATAAAGCAACGACAGAAAGAATTATTAGGAGGAAATGAGCCTGGTGTGGTAAAATATATCTCATGAATTCAAAGCCATCTCTGTGTACATAAAAAATTCTGTCTAAACAAAGACTGAAAGGCTCTGCCTTGATAAAAACATAAATTTATCAACATTTTATTACATTGGATGCTGGTGGAGCAAGAAAGGAAAAGTCTTTAAACAGATCATGAAATAAAATAAAAAGCTCTCCGTGATAGTTCAGTGGTTAAAAGCATTGCCTGCTACTCAAGAGACCCTGGGTTCAATTCTCAACAAACACAATGACACTGTGGCTCACAACTATTAACTCCAGCTCCAGGTGATTGAATGCCTTCTTCTGGCCTCTGAGGGCATTTACAAGCAAACTGCATGCAAAGAAAGTAGTAACATACATTTTTTTTTTTTACATTTGAATGCACTTTCTGAGGACTTTTGTTTAGATTTATTTACTTAATGATCTGTGTGTGCATGTGTGTGTACCACATGAATGACTCTTACCTGCACTGGCCAAAAAATAGTGATGGATTCTTTTGACTAGAGCTATAATTTTGAGCTGCCGTGAGTTATAGGAATCAAATGTGTGCTGTTTGTGAGACCTATCAGTGCTCTAAACTGCTGAACCATTCTTTAGCCCTAAAAATAATTTCAAAACACCTCTATCTCACTATCACTACCACTGCACTTGTGTTTGTCAGCATTCTCTAGGCTAGAATGGACATACAAAACACACACACACATACACACACACACAGACACACACACACACACAGAGAGAGAGAGAGAGAGAGAGAGAGAGAGAGAGAGAGAGAGAGAGAGAGGAGAGAGTTCAAAAATGGCTACCTATGAACAGAAAGTCCAAGTATCTAGTCTACAAGGCTAAATGTCTCAACTGGTCTTCAGTATATGCTACAATCCCAAAGAAATAGGTACTAATGCCAGTAAGGGAAAGGACTTGCCAGTGATACTAAGAACAAGCAGGTGAAGACATGTCCTTTATGTAGTTTGCTACCAGATTAGAGGTGTGGCCCACACTGGAGGTGGATCCTCCCTCCTCAAAATATCTGGATTAAAGGTGTGTCTTCCAACTCAAAAGATCCTGTAAATTAGGATCTTTTAGAATTAAAAAAATTAAAGTTAAGTCTCCACAATCTGTATTGATTTAATTAAGCAAAGGACCCTTACAGGTGTAACCAGCCCTTTGGGTTTTAGTTAATTACAGATGCAGTCAAGTTGACTACTAAGAATAGCCATTATAGTTGGCAGTACTAGATGGTCACTGGAACTTCATTGTTAAGAGAGAATTCTTTGATTTAAATTCCTTTGTTACTTTCTGGATTGTAAGAGAAATTTAACTTTTTAAAGTACCTGTTACTTCTAGGAGCAAGGTCCTGAGGCACAACCCATGCACCTGTGTCACGGGAAGATACAGAATGTACCAGTCTGACTGACAAGAGCGGCTCTCTGGGACACAGAGTCCACCAGCTCTGATTGACTAAGAGGTGAATATCTCTTCTAGCTCGAGTCCTGTCCCTAGGATCTGGGCTCCAACACACAACTTCTGCCCTCAACACCTACCCATTGCTGCCCCTTTTGCAGGCCAGCAGAGAATACTCCTGCAGGCAAGACCTCCCCACCAACACCCCCCATTGGATCCTGTAATCTACAAGGCACACTTTCTCCTATAAAACCTACCCATACCCCTGTGACCTCAGCAACTCCCTGAGACACAGAATTCACTAGTTCCAATTGGACCAGGAGCTCTGATTGGACCATGAGTGCTGATTGGACCAAGAGTGGTCCCCTGAGACACAGACACAGCCAGCACAGATTGAACCAACAGCAGTTTCCTCAGACACAGACACCTCTTGCACCTACTGGAGAGAGAGATGGGTAGATACCAGTGCAAAACTACATTCAATACAAAGCCAGGGACAGGCCCCCCAAAATTAATTTTTCCATTTTTTTTATTTATTTTTCTATATTCTGCTTGATACAGTATAAATGCTTATGCTAATAGTGAAATATTTTATTGAGGCATATGTTAGCTAGCCAGGGAAGTGCTGGAGAGCTCAACCTGGGGTGAGATTGAAGGAGACCCCTTGATGAACTGTGCTTGCCTTGTGTATCAATGAATCAAACAATGAGTTTTCATGTCATTTCTCCACTTAAACTTTATATGAGAAACTGTGCTTCCTAAACAAAACAAAACTTGTTTGGCATAGGATGTGGCTTATGCAAAATCTCGTTTCCACAAATAAATATAATTCACTTAGGATAATACAAACAGTGTTTTTATATCTGCTTCTATTTTTATTTCAACTAACAGCAATTCCTTGTGATATATCATAAAAATTTGAGAAAATGTGTATATTTTAAGGATATCAGACTAAGTCTTTTATTACAATTTAATTTATTTAGTGTGTGTGCATTTTGAAGGTGTGTATACAGATCATAGTTGAGGTCAGAGAATAACTTGGGGGGCTGGGCTCTCTACTTCCATTGTATGAAACCTAGGTCTTTAATTCAGGTTGTAAGGCTTGGGAACAAATAATTTACTTGTCAAGTGTCTTAGCAGTCCCCATGTTTTATGTTGATATAAATATTAAAGCAAGGTTTCAAAGTTTCTCTGAAACTTATTTATTTAGAAGCATTTAATGTAACAGCATTTTCAAGAACTGTTACCTTTAAGGAAGTAACAGAGACACTGAGCTTCCTACAAACAAAGTGAGGAAAGTTAGAGAAGATTCTATGAGCTCTCACGTTCAAAAAGACAATCTTATTTGAACCAATTAATTTTTTGTCTTAAATTTAAACACAAAGTATTGAAAAATATGAAGCAAAACTGAAGCCAGCCTTCAAGTTTTTATCATTGTAACAGTCCTTCAAACCTGGAAATACATAAAAATGAATCATAAGAAAAGCTTTACTGTACGTTCAATGGTATACTGCGAAAGGTGTTACCTAAGAGTTTCATTTCAAAGTTACACTAATAACACTGTTAGCTGAACTGCAGATTAAATGTGTCAAGAAGTTTGATATTACAATTTTTTTTCTAATGAAAATGAGAATAACCTGGCAGTTTTGTCTAATATAAGTGGTAATATTAATTGCCTACTTTTAATAATAGTAATATCTCTAAGGTGTTAAGAAATATCCTCAATTCATTTCATTCATCATCTATTGTTGGCTTGATGGTCACTCCTCTTCTTATCTGGCCCCAACCAATTAAACTGCAAAATTAAAATAGAAATAATTTATTTTAAATTCAGTTCATCAGTTAAATTGCATAATATCACATAATCATTTTATTAAAAAGTTTTACTTTAAGTTCATACATGCTCTCATAATATGGTTCTCTATAAAGGAAAACATTATTTCCTTTTATTGATATAGCCTCACACAGTTCCAGTCAGCATGGACAATTTTCTCATTTTTATTGATGTGTATGGAGTGTTTTGCCTACATGTATGTCTGCCTACCATGTTTGGGCAGTGCCTATGGAGGTCAGACAGAAGCTTCCTGGAACTTGGATCCCCTGAAACTACTAGAGTTTCAGACAATTTTGAGCTATCAAGTTAGTTCTGGAAATGCAACCTGGGTCTTCTGGAAGAGCAGCTATTTAATCACTAAGCCGATTCTATAGTTAGACCTCTACCCTCTTTTTTAAGTGAAAAAGTATACTGTTGTGTAATAAAGCATTTATATAGCCCTGGCTTCAACTCCCCAGGTAAGCAGTACAATGCTGGAACTTATATATAAATATACCTCTAGAGCAATAAGCCTAACCTATCCAAAACAGCTAAGTAATGGTTATCTACATTTTGAAGAGAAGTATGCTAGTAACCACATACTTTGAATGTGCTATTTGCCTCTTATTGCTCTATCAATACATAGCTGTGACTATGTCCTATTTTTCTTTTTGGAGATGGAGTATTTCTATATATTCCTGGCTGTCTTAGAACTCACTATGTAGACAAGGATATCCTTAATCTCAGAGATCCTCCTGCCAACACATCTCCAGTACTACTAATAAAGGCATATGCATTATATTAACTTAAAAAAAATGAAATGAATCAAACAACCAAAACCCCAACTCATTATTTTTTTCTACTGAAAAATAAGTACTTTCCAAAATTTGTTTGCATCTCAACAGATTATAATGTTTTTTTTTTTTTAAATAAAACTAAGTAGGTTTTCATAGTCCCCAAGGAAACTAACTGGCTTTTCTTTTGTCCAACCTATTCCCTCTCACCCTCCCTTCATTCCTGTGTTTTCAATGCTGATGATCAAACTAAAGGCGTAAGTTTTCTTATTAGGTCAAGGAATCACTGCTTTGTTGTTTAAAATTTGCTCTTTTTGATGTTAGGCTGTTAACATTTAGCCAAGTAAGACTTAAATTATTTTCAAGATTACAATTATAAGACTATTAAAGTAGAAAATCAATAATATGAAAAATATGAAAGGTTCAGGAAGAATTTGTTGCCTCTATATAAATACCAAATAACCAAAAATATACTGACTAGTTTGGTAGAAAACCTTAAACTATAAAGATCTGTGGCAACTAAGCCAAACGCTCAACTTTAAAAAAGATAAAACATCCATTCTCAAAATTGTAGGAAATACCTTAATTCAGGGTATTACTTTTCCAAGTGAACCCCACTCTGAGATGTAGGGCACTAAGAACAAAATATATTTTGATGTGTGTATGTTATCTGGAGCAATTTGGCTGAAATTGTATGTTTAGGAGGGCTTCAGTAAAGTTAATGAACTGCTCAGCAGATAAATACCCTTTGTCCTTGCTGCCAAACCTGACCTAAGTTCCCTGAGTTTGACCCCCCAGTTCTCTGACAGTGAAAAGAAAGAACCAATTTACACAAGTTATCCTCTTACTTTTCACATGTGTCCTATCCTTGCTCCAAATATACATTAAATAAATATTTTAAAAAACCCTGTAGTTAAAAAAAAAGGGAGATTTTAAAAAAAGGTAAAATAATCTAGAACACAGAAGTCATTAAAGTTATTTTTCTAAAATTTGGCTATTTTTTGGAGGTAATAAGGCCAGGACCTTGCTACTTAATGTCTACGTACACATCAAATACACACATAAGGTGAAACATTATTTTATGATAACTAACTAATTGAAAGTACAGTTTTCAAGAGACAAAGTAACATTTACAACTTTATTAATAATGGCCATATATGGGAGCAATTCCATGTAGGCTGATAGATGGATACAAAAAAAGTGTAGAAATTCTGACACATACATAAACAGATAAACCTCAAGAACCCTATACCAAGAAAAATATTAAGGAAAAACAAATGATGTAACTTATAAGAGGCAAATATGATGTTCAAAAATCATACACACAACTGAAAACTGTAACTTGCAGTTACTGTCTGATATCTATTTTTCATTTTGAGACTTCATAAAGAATGATTAATGAAGGGAACAGTAAATAATGAGAAAGGACTCATTACAAATTAACTATACAATTAAAAATGGCTAAAATGGTTTTAAAAGTATATAAATAAATATACAGCTAAAATTAAAGCCATAAAAAGTGAATGAAATTACAACTATGTATTGATAGAGCAAGGTCAAAGAAGATCACAAATGCAACACCAGACTGGAAACTTAGTGAATACTTGTCTCAAAATAAAAAGAAAAACAAGGACTACAGATGCAGCTGAATAGTATAGTGCTTAGACAACATGTGAGATAATAGTTTTAATCTCCATAATATTATAATATTTATAAAATTATAAATATTATATAATTTATAAGTCCCACATGAAAACATGCTGTTTTTTTTTCTTTATTGGAGAATGACAAAATTGACACACTTCACTTACCGCCAGTGTTTCTCTACTCGTCGGCTAAGAGCAATTTTTTCTCCTATTTCAGTGCACACAGGATTGGTAAGAACAATTTTACCTAAATCAGCCTTCACTGCACTAACTCTGCCTCCAGTAGACAAGGATCCTATGTTCACCATGAGCACTTCATTCTTGGATAGCTTTTGAACCTAGTAAAATAAGAAAAAAAATTTTCTCTCTCTCTCTCTCTCTCTCTCTCACACACACACACACACACACACACACACACACACACACACACACACTTTCTAAAATAAACTAGAAATTTACTTAACACTACCATATATCCTTTGTTATAATTCCAGTTTGGGGTTTTGTAGTTTTTTGTTTGCTTTTTTAACCTTTTAAATTTAAGTGTATGTGTTTGTATGTGGAGTTGCAAGCACCACAGCATTTATGTAGTATGTCAGGAAAAAAACTTGTAGAAGTTGGTTCTCTATTTCTACATGGATCCTAGGGATTGAACTGAAGATACTCAGGTTATCAGGGCTGGTAACAATGGACTCTACCCACAGAGCCATTTTCTCAGCCATAAGTAGTTTTCTTTAAACAAAACAAAAACAATTACAGCCAAATTTCTGGGGATAACATCTGCACACCAGTAAGTTTTGATATTTATTACCATACTTAATTTCAAAACTGTAAGTTTATAATTTTCCTAAAAACATTTCCCTGTACTTGTCAAAAGAATGTTGATAACATTTATCTCTGTCAAGCAAATTTTTAGAAAAGTGACATGCCCAAATAATTCTCTCCTTTTCTTTTTAAAAAGTGTGAATTATGCACTCATGTATGATCCATTCATGTATATGGGGACACAGGTTGAGGTCAGATGTCTTTTTTGCTACTTTTTTTTTCTCTGTGTACCTTTGCACCTTTCCTGGAAGTCACTCTGTAGCCCAGGCTGGCCTCAAAATCACAAAGATCCACCTGCCTCTGCCTCCCAAGTGCTGGGATCTTTTATGCCTGCATAATAAATACTTTTTTCACAAGTTTCCATATTTATTCAAAATATAATTTCATTAAAAAAATGCTTTGAGGCACATGACCAGAACCCATTTTGTTCCCCCCCGCCCAAATACTTTCAGTTAGAACCAGTGAGGTATTTCAATGGGTAAGGGTACTTGCTGTGGCACTTTAATTTTTAGAATCTATCTAAAGGAGAGAACTCCACAAAGTTGTTCTATGACATCCACACATCTGCCATGGAAACAAATATAACATATATGTACACAATAATTTTTTTTTTTAATTTAAAGCATAAAGTCACTTTTCTATTGCTATTTCACTTTATTTACTTGATTTGTAATTCCATTTTAACCAAAAACAACTGAAACACTTAACAACAGCATAGCTATGAAGCTATAAAACAAGTTACTGAAGAACTTACCTTTGGCTGAGCAGTGGTGGCACACGCCTTTAATCCCAGCATTTGGGAGGCAGAGCCTGGCAGATTTCTGTGAATTCAAAGCCAGCTAGGCCTACAGAGTGAGTTCCAGGAAAGGCACCAAAACTACATAGAGAAACCCTGTCTCGAAAAAACAAAACGAAACAAAAAAAACAAGAACTTACCTTCGCTGCTTTTTTGTCTCCTTCAGTACGTACACCTAGGAGCCGTCTGAGTAGGAAGTAGGAAATTTCTAATTCAATGAATATTTCAGGTAATGCTCCAACAGCACCAACGATCTGTCCCACCATTCTATCTGCTCGGCACAATGTTGGGTCAATTTTTGTCCCAACTCCTAATAAAATGTAGGTATACATATCTCTATATATTATTTCTTTAAAATCCATGAAAAACTGAAGGGTTAATTCTAAACATAATAGCATAAATCATACAACTAGTAGCAGTATATTTGTTATGCCATTCATTTAACACATAAGTAAAATCAAATAAATACCTCCAAATATCTCTAAAACAGTTTTCTTTAGGGCTTACTGCAGATTTCAAACCCATTTTTCTCCCAGGAATCCCACAGATACCATGCACTCTTCCACCATCTTCCGTTCTGGTCTTTAAAGCCCCTCTAGTTCTGTCACTAAACATCTCCATTCCTTTGGGACTCAAACAGACTCCAGCCAAGCTTTCTACCAGAGATTCAAAAGACATGACATATTGGATGGGCCCAAATATGTTTACTGCACTCTCTTACATTTTCTGCTCCACTCTAGCTGCTCATGAAATACACTAACTCCAAGCCTTGTCTAGGTATATATCCAGCTCAATGATTTCCTATCTCAGACTATGCCTGATTATTAAACCCTTTCCAGTTGTTTATAATCCAATCCTTATTGATCCAATCTACTACACTATTGTCACCCCCAAGACCTGCACCTTCTCAGGCTGAGGAGCCCTCCTAACTCTAGGAAAGCTCCATTCCCTCTGGCCACTATATAGATCCTACAGTCTCAGAGCTGATGATACACACAAAAATCAAAGGTTTGTTAAGAAGCAAGAAAAACAAGCAAAGAACATGAGAAGAAAAATTAAAACACAAGAACATGCAGAAAATATAGAACATTAGGAAAAGAACAAATCTTGGAGCTAAGGGAACAAATGAGAGAAAAGAACCCCATGGTTGACAGCAGAGACCAGATCTTTAGAAATAAAAACTTCTCCAAACGAAGACTCTTATACAAATAAAAGAAGCACACAGAACAGCAAATAGACAAGAAGGGAAAGAAAATTCCTTGGCAAATCAGAGTTAAAAAAAAAAACAAGTAAGAAAACAAAATTTATTCAAAGTGACATACAAAGAAAAATCCATCAGAATACCAGCTGATATTTCAATCAACTTCAAGCTTTGAAAATCTGAAGCAATGTATTTCTAAAGGACTATACAGCCAACTTAAAATAATATATTCAGCAAAAATAGTTCAAGGAGAAAGAAAAACTCTCCCTGATACAAAAAAAGACTAAAAAAAAACCAACTTTTATTCAACAGACCAATTTTGAGCAGAATATGAAATGCAATACTTGTGACTGGAATAAGTATAGGCAAGAACACTTAGAAAGAAAACAAAAACATAAACAAATGAACCTGTAATGAACTAAGACCCCAAATACAACTAAGAACACAAACATTAAAAAAAGAATGTAACCAACACATACTTTTCAATAGCAATTGTAAATACCTATGGTCTCAACATTGCAACAGACAGACATGGGCTAAATAACTGGGTTAAGATACAAAACCCATCTTTCTGTTGTCTCTAAGAAACTTTTATTAACTTTAAAGAAAGGATGCCACCTTAAAGGGCAAGGATGGTGATGAAACACCTGGCTCTTTTCTGGCCTCTGAAGGCGTCAAGCATACATGTGGTGAATATACATATATGCAAAGAAATATACACATACATTTTTTAAATGCCCTCATAAAACCTAGAGTATGTATGATGACCAACTAAAAGAATTAAAGTACAGCAATACATTTTCTTTGCTAAATCCCTGAATTTGTTATTGCTTAAAAAATATATGTGTGCCACAGAGATGCTGTCCAAGCTGAGAGCCAAGTTTCAATCCCCAGAACACATGTAAAGCTGGACACAGAAGTACACATCAGTCATCACAGTACTCCTATTATAAAATGGGAGGGAGACAGAGAATTCTCAGAAGCCTGTAGGCAAGCTATCCTGGTGTATAGAGTAGTAAATAAGAGATTCTGTCTCAAGATGAAAATCAAGGACCAACACCCAAGGCTGTCTTCTGTCCTCCATATGCATGTCACAACACACACAATACTTTTGATTATACTGAATACACACATTATAGACATAACAGATAAAAAGTCTTTCTATACATAAAACTAGAATGTCTTCTTTATGAATATACTCATATTTATACATTATATATAGTAAAAACCAAAATTTAACCAAAAATACATATGCCCCTTACACCTGTGCATACTGAATTAGATTATACAGACACAATAGCCTTTTGAATAAAGGAAAAGAACAAAAAGAAAAAAAATGTGTTATCAGTCAGAATAAAATTCTTACCAATAAGACCACCTGGGACAGCATACTGAAGATCATTGTGTTCTGCAAAAAGTGATACAATCTTGGAAAAGATTTGTTTACACATAAGCTTTCCATCACCATCTTTGGAAACAATACCTGGTCTTACTTCTATCTCCTGGCCCACCTTAAATAAATAAATAAATGTATGAATGAATGAATGAATAAAAATAAATAAGTAAAATAAATATAAATAAATAAATAAATAAATAAATAAATAATATTTTGAGAGTACACAATGACCTTTTAAATGTAAAAGGTCCTAAAAGAAGAATAAAATAAAATGTTATCCCTCTTACATGCAAGAACAGTTTGGACAGTCTTTAAAAAATGTTTTTCAAACAATTAAGTATCTATAACAGACCTAACAAATATAGACTGTAACATTTAAACGACAATACATGGGAGTAGACATGACTCAGTAGTTATAATGCTTAATATTCTTGCAGAAGACCAGAATTTGGTTGCCAGAATCCATAACGCAGCTCACAAGAGACCAATCAAATTTCAGAAGAATCTAATACCCTTCTCCTGGCACTAGGCACATATCTGATATACATATGTATACACATACACACACTCATAGATACATATAGTTTTTTTAATTATTAAAAAAACAGTAAGTTTTTACTTAAAATCTATAGATTTTCATTTACTTTTGGGGACTAGGTGTTGCAATTTACCTTTAATACTCCTTTTAAAATACTACCACCAGCTACACCCCCTTTAAGGTCATCAACTTCACATCCAGGTTTGTTAACATCAAAAGATCGAATGACTAGGAATGAAAACAGAGTTAGTCTTTGAATAAACATCAAATAAGTACCACGAAAAACGAATTATTTTTAAGAAAAAAAAAACACAGCTAAGGGCCAAAAGGTGAAGTCCTTACCAATAAGTCGAGGTTCTGAAGTAAAGTCTCTTAGAGGTACTGGAATTTTCTTTACTATATACTCACAAACAACTTCAATATTATATTTTAACTGAGCAGAAATTGGAATAATAGGAGCTCCTTCAGCTACTGTACCTAAATAGCAAAATTCAGACATACTTATCTATAAATTCAGGCATACTTATTTATGTTCTACATAAATCAGACATACTATTTATATTCTACATAAAACAATTAAATACACTACGAAAGCTTCTTATATACTGCCACACACCTTAGCTAACAAATAGAAATGGTAATCTTTATATTTTCACCTTAAGGAATTATTCCTTTTAAAAGACGTTATTAAGTTATATTAGTAAATATAACTAAGTGATTATATAGAGCCACTGCAAGCAAAGAAACAGTTAATTGCAAACATTTGCAAAATTACAATGTATCTATTTAGTAAATATCAAGATAAAAATCACAACTACATATCAAAGAGTGCCAGCAACATTCAATGTCATATTGGCTGATAAATAATTTGTAGTAGACATAATTTGTTGTTGTTTTTTTTTAACCAGGTAAGAGGGTCTGTCGCCAACCTTCTAAGTATCAAGGAAAAAATCACATATCAGATATAAATATGCAACATTTTCTTCCCAAATGAAATCAGGATTTTTAAACACTATAAAGATGGAAAACACTGTCAAGTGCAATCTTGGTAAATATTTAAAGAATAGCATCCACAAATAGCAGACATGCAAGAAAAATACTGAAGATACTTTCATTCACTGTACTTGTGGTATAGTTTCTTTAAAACAAATCTAGCTGGTATGAAGGCAGGATGGCTCAGTGAGTAATAGCATTTGCTGCCATGCCTGATGATCTGCATTCAATTTTTGGGCAACCATATGATGGAAAACAGAATCTCACTGCTCTACAATGAAAACTGTGGTCTATGTTGGCCCTCGTCACTTACACATTTAAAAATAAATTTACAATCATTTTAAATCTGAAGTTTCCAGAATATAATTTTTTTTGCTAAAGTACATCAAATTCAGAAACATTTAATACTTATGTCAAGTTAGAAATAACAAAGTTCTTATGTAATGCACAAAGGAAGTGGACTGACACTATAAATTCAATGTTTGGGTGATCTAAGACATTAAGATACTAAATTACATGTCTATTGAAATGATTCAAACATTCTTAAATATTAAGGGCTCTTACCTTGTACAAATGCAAGTATCTGTTCATATTGTTCCTTAGCTTGACTTTCTTTCACCAGATCAATTTTATTTTGCAGAATCAAAATATGTTTTAGCTTCATAATTTCAATGGCAGCAAGGTGTTCAGAAGTTTGAGGTTGAGGACAAGATTCATTACCAGCTAAATAGATTTTTTAAAAAAATGTTTTAGCATTTGAAATAAGTATTAAGAATTAATTTTCTAATAAAAGAGGGTCTCACTTGTTCTACTCATGACTGACTTTTGGATACAACCGTCTTAAGATACAAGTTATCATGTTATAATGACACTTAGGTTAACTAAAGCAGAGGTGAAACCAAGACCCAAGGGAATCTTAAAAACCTACAAATAAACATTAGGATAACTTCAACTCTTTCCAACATATGTAATATACATACAGCATTGGTAAACCCCTTGGGACAAAACACCAAATTCCTCAACAACTGCAATTTAGTTTCTGTAGTCTCAATTACTAAATTTTGATTTGAGGAACTTTCTGACACACAGCAACAGACTACAAATATTAACTATTTACCAAAATGGAAAAAATTATCCCTTTTAAAAATACAAAAGCAAAGAAACAAACAAAACCCTACCAATGTACTACAAAGAAATGTTTGTTTTATACCTTTAGGATTATCCCCCCTAAGTTCTGATATTAATTTGTCTAGTAGTTCCATGCTTCTGGAAAAGTCTATGCTTGTCAACTTAAGTCATTATCTGTGGTGTTTTGTTTTTTCTTTAAATTGGAACTACTATTTTTGGCTAAATGGTTGGAAATTTTCCATTTATATTATCTTCAGGTACCTAATAGCTTTAGATTCTCTTTTAAAAAAGTACTTAAAACTTCACACTGATTTGACCTTACCAATTCTGATTTTACCTATCAAGAGAAGAGCTGCATCCATTACTGCTGCACCATTCAGCATAGTTGCCATCAAAATATCATGACCAGGACAGTCAACAAAGGAAACATGTCTAATAGAGAAATAATTATCAGTCTTCAAATCAACCAATACTTATATAAACAGTTCATAGACCCCCCCCCAGATTTTTTAGGTACTACAGAAATGGCTCAGTACTTGTAAACACATGAGAACTTCATTCCAACATCCATACAAAGACCACTGACAGTCTAATTCTAAAACTCCAGTACAGAGATGGAAAGGAGAGGATATCTGGGGTTTGCTGGCCAGGCAGGCTGACTAAATAATGAGATCCAGATTCAATAAGAAACACTTTCTCAAAATTATAATGAAACACAATCAAGGAAGACACAAAATAACCACCTGTAACCTCCACATTCACATACATGTCTGTGTGTACCCTCAACACCAAAACATGGACATATAAACACAAAATGTAGAACACACAGAGTATTTATGCTGTAAAGGAGTAGCTTAAAACCTCTTTTAAGTTGCCCACAAGGCTTAAACTTGTGATCCCCCTGATAGTATTCCCTAAAAATGGGAATTATATATAGACTAAGGCACCAGATCCAGACAATATTTACATTATAAAATATTCTTTTAAATTGTATAGTCTTTACCAGTTTTAGCTTCTTGAAGAATCAATGTTTTTATTTATTAATTGTACTGTTTACTAATTCACTAATATATTCACTGACTGTATACTGTTATTCACAGGGGTCCCAATTTCCTATTTCTTTCTTTCTGATAGAAGTCTAACTATGTAGCATTGGCTGGCCCAAAGCTCATCATATAAATCAGTCTAGCCTCAAACTTAAATTGAGTTGTACTGGCCTCCACCTCCTAAGTACTGAGATTAAAGAGGCAAGCATCATCACACATAGCCCCAGTTTTCTCCTTCATCCTTCACTTTGTAATTTGTTTTATTGTTCTTGGTAGTCTGCTGAGGGGAAAACACAAGACATCTGGAAAAATAAAATATTGTGTCTAATGATTTCATTCTTCTTATGTGGTAAATCTTAAGATTTGTATAAACTATAAATCTTCTAGACTTGAAAAGTGGTTTTTCAAGTTATATTTGAAGAACTGTAATTTTTGCTTGAGGTTTGGGAGATTTAATTAAGCATTTACAGCATATCACCAGTCCTTAAAAAATTTAGACTATTAAGCAAATTCTGTAATATCTCTTAGATAAAGGATGCTATTCCATTTTTAGCTATAATTTGTTAAGAAATAAATTTTCATCAATTTATATTTTGTTGAGTTATTTAATAATTCTAATTATTTCAATAAGCACACCTGACTAGTCTGAAGTTTCCTTTGGTCCCCGGAATATCTGAAGGAAACTCATCAGGTGTATTACTTCCACAAGATCTGTAACATTCTGGTCGAACACAATTTGAGTCATCAAGCTTATAAATCTGAAAGTTTCAAAGAAAATACTGAATTTGCCAACTGCCATACTCAACAATTACAATAGTTACTACTTCCATAGTGTATTAGGTACCTTGGCATTAGCATATCCAAGTTTTATGGTAATGTTCCTTTCTAGTTCATTTTTGAACCTGACAGTGTGAACACCAGAAATGGCTTTTACAACTGTAGATTTCCCATGAGCAACATGACCAATTGTACCTAAAAAACAAAAAATTAATATGCACATAATTACCAAAGACTTCCTAAGAAAATAACCAGAGCTCTGACTTTATGTTATGATTTATATAGGTAGATCGGTAAGTTGATATCAATTTCACCTTTTATCCACACACGCTGTTCTGATAAAACTGAAAAGTACTTTTTATGTTACAGGACATATTATATAAAAATCAAATGCAAACATTTAATCCCAGCAGTTGGGAGGCCCAGGCAGGAAGACCTCTTGTGAGCCTGAGACCGGCATCATCTACAAAGCTAACTCCCTGCTATCAAGGGCCACAAAGTGAGATCCTGGTCACTCTTAAACATTTCCTTTAAAAGTTCCCAAGTTAAGAAGAAAATGTTTCCTATGGTTGCTAGAATATCTGAAAGAAACTCATTAGGTAACTACTTTATAACATCTGTAACATTCTGGTTGAGGACACCTTGAGTTGTCAAACTTATAAATCTGATAACTTCAAGAAAATATTGAGTTTATCAACTACCATAATCAACTATTAGAACCAAATAGTTCCCATTATTAACAGTTGTTCTTACCAATATTAATTGTGGCTTGTCTGCTGATAACTTCCTGTGAAAGAGGAGTCAATGTGGTAACATCCTATAACAAAATATTTTTCAGTCAATTACATTTCAAGACAATCCTACGTTTCCTAAGACCTTTGGCTTTACCATATACAGCTCTCCATAATCGCTTTCTACTATTTACAAGAAAGGGTGTTTTCCCTGTCTATAACTTACTTTTTAAAGTATATAATTGAGAAAGAAATTGATGTTGGGAATTACATTTTCGTAGCAATCTTTAAATGATATTTATCAGGTTAGAAAAGTAAAAATGTCCTTACGGTCGATTCAAATTTTCACATGGGACCTCAAGTACTTCAGCGTAAAACAATTCTGTTTCAGTTTCAAGTTTATGAAAAGTGTAACACAGCCAGGCAGGTGGTGGTGCCAGCCTTTAATCCAGCACTTGGGGGGCGGAGGACACAGATGTCTGCAAGTTCTAGGCCAGCTTGGCCTACAGAGGGAGTTCTAAAACAGTTAGTGCTACACATAGAAACCTTGTCTTAGAGTGCGTTCTAAAACAGCCAGGGATACACATAGAAACCTTGTCTCAAACAAACAAAGAAAAACCCGTAACAATCTCTTTACCATTTGATAAGTTCTAAGATCTTCAGACCTTAAAAGTTTGGCCATATTAATAAAGCGTCATCTGTTAGAAGCTCTATATTTCAGGATTTGGTCAAGGACTGTCTCAAGTAAAACTGTTCAAACCAGTTGCCCGCCATGCACTCCAAACCTGCCAGGACAACCTAATCCCATGGCTTTTCCCAGTTTGGACTTTAAACAGTTCAAGAAGCAAAATCTCACCAAAGTGGCGAGATCCTGACGAGAAAGGTGCGGCTGCCCGAAAGTCACACCGGCTTCTCCACCCGCCATCTTGCCCACAAGAGAATGAACGATCTGTGTTCCTCTCTGTTACGTCAGAGAGTGCAGAATTCAGTGGGCGGGGCAGAAGAATGGCGGGCAGAAGACTGACTAAGAACTATGCCAGAAAAAACGGAAATAGACATAGTTGTAGCCTCGCCATCTGGGCGTCACTCTAATCCCTTTATACATTGACTTCTAGGAAACTTACTAAAAAAAAAAATGTATAAACTTCTAACAGCTATTCACAACGGACTTTGTAGATATTTGTACCGGCAATGCCATGGGCAGTCCCAGTAAAAGCGCCACCCCAACACCCTGTGGATGGCTTGTCTGTGATTTCATTATTATTTGGGATTGCTGAATCGTGACTAGTTTGTGAAGTTAAAACCAAATATCGCTTACTGATTTTTTTTTTCCAATCTCAGTTGAGTAGTTTAATAAGGTAACATTGGCCGAAGTGTCTTTGTTTCCTTGATGAGGTTTTTCTGGACCTATGGAGGCCAAAAGGATTTTTGATGAAAACCCATGTAGCTTCAGAACAGGAAAAACAAAGATACTGGAGAGTTTTCAGTAAATATGCAATACTGTGGAAGTTGTTTACGCCATTTAAAACAACAAAACTAATATAAACAGATCCAAGGAAACACTTTCATGGAAATATTATCAATATTTGATATTTCTATTTTGCTGGGATTTTTTTTTGGGGGGGGGTTGGTTTTTTCACACAGACTTTCTCTGTGTAGCAATAGATGTCCTGGAACTCACTCTGTAGACTGGGCTGGCCTCAAACTCAGAGATCTGCCTGGCTCTGTCCCCTGAGTGCTGGGATTAAAGGCGTGTGCCACCACTGCCTGGTTTGTTGGGATAATTTAAGAGGCAATTTAGCTCAGTGGTAGAGCACTTGCCTAGCAAGCACAAGGCCCTGGGTTTGATCCTCAGCTCCACATTAAAGAAAAAGAAAAAAAAAGAGGCAGTTTTCTCTTCTGTTTAAAATTAGAGAAAAGTTTGGTGTATGATTTTAATCCCAATCCAGGAGGGTCCTGTCTGTTCTTGGCAAGCCTAATCTACAAGCAAGTTTCAGGCCACAGTGACTTCCACAGGCAAAACAAGGTAGGGGTAAATTTCTTAAGAATTCCAACAACTAAAAATAAAATTCCATTGATACAGTGCTTTGCCTCCTGTGCAGTCAGCTCTGAGATTCCCAGGCTGTAACACCAAGAGGATCAGAAGTTTAAGCTGGTACTTAGAACATAGTGAAACTGAGACATCCATGGTTAGGAGAACCCTGAAAGAAAGGAAGAAAAAAATCGTATTTGCATTTTACAGATATTATTTGAAAACAAAAATTATAAATGGCAATAACTGACAGCTATGTATTTGATAGTCAATATGGTCTGCAAATACTAAAAATACAATCACATAGATTTTTATTTTTGAAGCTATAGGTGAGTTGTACTGTACTACTTTAGTTGTGTACCTTGCTATTAAAACAATCTTGTGTATGCCTAAGTAACTTGATTTATTGAAATTTATCTATTTCTATTTTTAGATTGGTTAGCCATTCCGTGTCTACCAACCCAAAAGCTAAGAATCATCTAATAGCAGCTAAGCCCTATTGCAGAGGGGTTTTTTGTGTGTGTGTGAGAGAGATTGTGTCCTAGATATGCCACAGAAGCCACACCCATGAAGTCTATGTGACATGGGTACCTAAATAAACAAAGAAGGGAAAAGCTCATGAAGCCTCAACTTTACACAAGGACTACAGGCAAATAAAAGATGCTGAGATGGAGAGAAATAGCCCTCAACAGGGAAGAACACAATCGCCAAATTTTGAGGTCAATTTTGAAAATATGTTCATACAAGTAATATTATATGGACTGAGCAGATTGTATTTGTATATTTAGGAGTGTGTGTGTGTGTGTGTGTGTGTGTGTGTGTGTGTGTGATGTGTGTGCATGTGTGTAACAACTATTAAAGAAAAATAAGCTGTGAATTTGGGAGAGATGGACTCCATTAATTAATGGAGTTCTATCTTATAAAATTTACAAAAAACCCAACTTTATCAATCTCCACCCACTTTGAAATTTGAAAATCAGACTTAATTATGTGTTCCCAGGCTATGGGAATTCATATTTGCTATGTCTCAGATAGTGCATGTGTCCAGAAATAATCTCAAACAAGGTTAAATAAGGTTTTTTGGTGGTTAGATAAAAGCTAACATTCTTCAGAAATTTGTGAAAAGGTTCTCTTCCACCAAAAGGAGTCTTTTGTTGTTGTTGTTTCTTGCATAATGGCTCTCCATGACATACCTGTGGTTGCATATTAAAGTCATCCTAGCCTCTATGTTCCTTCAGTTCCTATTCACAAGTACTTTCTATACATCTTAAAGTAACACTGTAGCCTACTAGCCATCTCATCTTTCCCACTTATGCTTCACTGTGGAAGTCTGTAGGCTGTTCCAGACCCCTGCTCTCTTTTTAATGTCAAGATTTTCTCCCCTTGCCCTAACTGTCTTCTATTTTTCTTTCTTTTTATTCTCTGTTAATCTTTGCTGCTCTCTCTTCTTCAACAGATAGCTCTGGCTATGTCTAAACTACTTCAGATTTCTCTCAACTCTGGACTCTTATAGATTGCTCTGGAAGTTCTCTCTTTCTTGTCTCAATAAAAAACTCCCCCCCCTTATGACAGAAAGGCCATTTCAGTGATTTCTTTCCTACACATCTACTATGCAATATGAATAAACACCATGACCAAAGCAACTCTTATATAAGAAACTCTTTGACTGGGGCCTTTCTTATAGTTTCAGGTTACCCATTAACCTCTGGTGTGTAACAGCTTGGCACTGGAGCAGTAACTGAGTATGTCACATCTTGATGTGTAGACAGCAGGCAGAGAAAGAAACACTGGGACTGGCAAAAACATCAGTAACACACTTCCTTCAATATGGACATATCTACTACAAACAAAGCCACACCTCCTAAATGTTCCCAAATAATTCCACTAATTACTGATTAAGCATTCAAGCATATGAGCCTATGTGGGCCATTGTCATTGAAACCGTGACACCTCATTCTTTTGATTTTATTTTTATTTCTCAGTCATACTCACATAGATGGAGTAAGGAAAAAATGGGTATTGCTTCCTTTCCTAGGTTCTTTAAGTTTTAATGTATTCTGTGTTCTGTACTCTTAGATTACAGATACTCAATCCAAAACTGAATGTGGTGAATTATAATGAAGCTTTTCTAATCAAGGAAACCTGTTAGCCATCTTTAAAAGGAAAATTTTGCCTTGAGCACAATGCTTGCCTCCTACTTAAATTGAGAAAGACTTACAGATTATATATTTGAGAAAATAGGCCAAAGGTATTGTTTGAAGAGCATACTGGATTTTTTACCAGTATGACCAGTTTGACCATAAAGGAGATGAGCTTTCTTGCCTCACATGATCATTATATTATTGTGTATGATGGTTTTCAGAAGAATGCTCTTCTTAGGCCAATGTATTTGAATGATTGATTCCCAGTTGGTGGAAATGTACTCAGAATGATTAGGAGGTGAGGCCTTGTTAGAAGAGGTGTGTCACTATAGATAGGTTTGGAGGTTTAAAAGCTCATGCTAGGTCTTGTCTCTGTGTCTTTGCCTCTGACTTTCATATCAGGATGTAAGCTCTCAGCTACTTTTCCATCACCATGCCTGTCTGCCTGGTGCCACACACCATGTCATGATGATCATATACTCACTTTCTGAAAATGTAAGCAAGCCACAATTTAAACTATTTTATAAGTTAGTTGTCTTGGTCATGTGCTGTGGATATCGCTCTGTGTAAATAAAGTTCTGATTGGCCAGTGGCCAGGCAGGAAGTATAGGCGGGACAAGAGAGAAGAGAATTCTGGGAAGTAGAAGGCTGGGGAGACACTTCCAGCCGCTGCCATTAGAAGCATCATGTAAAGATACCGGTAAGCCACAAGCCATGTGGCAAAGTATAGACTAACAGAAATGGGCTAAATATAAGAGTAAGAGCTAGACAATGGTAGGCCTGAGCTAATGGCCAAGCAGTTTAAATAATATAAGTGTCTGTATGATTATTTTATACGTGGGTTGTGGGACTGCAGGGGCTTGGTGGAACCTGGAGAGAAGCTCTCCTTCTACAAATGGCGCCCAATGTGTTGGCAAGAATTTCCACCTAAAACCTGAGAAAAAAGATTCTAAAACGGAGCTAAAAACAGTTTCCTAGTTGTCTCTCTCAAGTTAGCGGCAGCCTGCAGGTTTGAGCTACTATGGCGGGTTCCTGGCATGTGTGTCTGACCTGCAGTGTGGCGGGAATGAGGAGTCTACAAGCAGCACTTTACTCTGCTGCATGGTAGATTTAGCCTTTGCTAGTTAAAAAAAAGTTTCTGGGCTATGCACTGCTTTGATAGAACTGCTTCTGATAGTTGATGGTACACATGGCTCAAGACCCCGAGCTGTCAGTAAACTGTACCACCGCCATGTAGGGAAGCTGAGGTGGGTGGAGCCAGCAGCCACAGTGGCATTTCAGTCTTACAAAGATGGATATTACACAGAGAATCTGGTTTGTCTTGTCTTTGGGATTTTTAACTGCAAAAAAAAGATTTGACTGTAAAAGCTGTTGAGTTAAACAAATATGTAAATTTTAAAGGTACCTTGACTTCAAAATTTGGATATAAGGATATTTTGCTTTGGAAAAGAGTCTCTGCTTTTGTTTCCACAGAAAGTCAGAGGCTGTGGATTTGTTCCACATTAAGATACATTAGGTTTCATCAGCCAAGACCACCTGAAAGGTCTCCAATGACACCATGGCCCAGATGATCCAACATCCAGAATAGTTTCAAGGCAACTGGCTCAGAGGTTCACCCTAATGGACTACTCCATAATCCTAAAATTTTCTTTGTGTCCCCATAAGAAACAGTGCCCCCCTCCAGCAGGAAGTAGTAAGAGAAACTACGTCCACATTCCCAAAATTATCAAGCTGGCTTTGGAGATGGAATTGGCTTACTCCTTCTCTAAACTCAGACATATTGCTAAAAGAAAAGGTTAAGAGATTCTTGTGTCCCAAATCAGAAGAGCCCTCTGGTGTGGGACAGAGAAAAACCAATATTTTTCTTTAAAGCAGGTTGATTATAAATGCGATCTCTTTCTAAAGAAGAAAAGGGGATATGATATAGATATATTAGGATGAAAGGGTAGATTAAGGAAGGAACTTACTTCTAAAGAGCAACAACTTGTTTAAAATGTTTTACATTGGTATAGACTTTAGTCTATTGATACAAACTTAAAGTTAATTTTGTTATACTGTGTGCATATTTCTACTCATGTTTAAGGTATTATGTTTGTATAGCTCATTTTAAATTGTAATGGATAATTAAAAATAGATTAATAATTAGTCATCTAGGATAATCACACTTGTAGCCATGTTAGTTAAGTCTTCTAGGTATACATAGAGATATTTCAGATAGATAGGTAACCTTCAAATACTTCAAAGACCTTCAGAATATGGCATTTAAAATACTTTTAAAATTTAGACTTTCTGGACAGTGAGACATGTCTGCTCCTGGCAGCACCAATTTACTTCAGAAAGGAGGATGGGCATTGAAGACACTTCATATCTTATCTTCACCTTTGCAAAAATAGCCATTTGGGTAAGAAACTGTTCTTGCCTGGACTGCTTGATCAACTGGACATGCAGGACCCATAGAAAGGTGACCACTAAACTTTGCTTGACAAAATGGTCCTTCAGGTTCCTCCTTCACAGAGGAACCTGCCAGACATTCTACAGGACACTGAGAGAAGTGATCAAGAGACTCTAACCCTGTGGGCTGAAGACAAATGCCCCAACTTTACAAAGGAACATTAGGTGACTGTCCAGGCTGCCAGCTGTCTCTGTCTACTCTTGCAAGACTCCTAAATAATGCTTACATCCTTCTCCCGGTTCTCAGGTAATATTATATCCTTCTGAGGTCTTTGATGTGGTTGAAGACTAGATAATTATAATTTCCACAGTTATGATAAAAGATAAGTTAGATATAAAACCTTAGACTCACAAATATATGATAGATAAGATATCTTCTTTAATATTGTAACTGTAATTCTTGCTTGATAATTGTTTTGTTATATGTAATTGTACTATGTAAAAGTTAAAACCTTCCTTAAAAAAAAGAAAAGGGGAAGTGCTGTGGATATCGCTCTGTGTAAATAAAGTTCTGATTGGCCAGTGGCCAGGCAGGAAGTATAGGCGGGACAAGAGAGAAGAGAATTCTGCGAAGTAGAAGGCTGGGGAGACACTTCCAGCCGCTGCCATGAGAAGCAACATGTAGATACCGGTAAGCCACAAGCCATGTGGCAAAGTATAGACTAACAGAAATGGGCTAAATATAAGAGTAAGAGCTAGACAATGGTAGTCCTGAACTAATGGCCAAGCAGTTTAAATAATGTAAGTGTCTGTATGATTATTTTATACGTGGGTTGTGGGACTGCAGGGGCTTGGTGGAACCTGGAGAGAAGCTCTCCAACTACAGTCATGTTCTCTCCACACAAAAATAGTCAAGTATTTAAGACACAATTTGGCACCAGAAGTGAAGTATTGCTATACTACAACCAATCGTATGGCTCATTGGTGGAACATAGACTTTGGGAGTTTTGATTTGAAATGCAGTTGAATGTCCCAAGTTGGACTTAAATGACCACCATCCTAGGTTGGAAGACCTTAATACTAAGAACAGTGTGGAAGGTCATACTTCTAATATTTTGGAAAACAATGTGGCTGCTTTGCTTTATGTCCTAAAAATCTTTCTGAGCTAAATTGAGGAGTTTAGATGAATATGTTTGAAATTTCAAGGCAACTTAGTCTTGACTGTGTTACATGGACTTTAGTTGTCACTCTTATGTTATATAATGAAAAAGAGCAAGCATGGGAGAAAGAATCACAAAATGTACAATTGGAAGGTAGAGAACACTAGGAAATTTATTGCTGGAGCCAAACCTTGTGCCCAAAGAGATAAGAAAGGGCTCCTATGGAAAAAAATCCAGCCAGCAAAGCTTTCACCTTCTGAAAAGGAGATGCTTAAGAAATCTCCTAAAGCAAAAGAAAGCTTTTTCAATAAAGAAAAATCATAAATGAGTCATAGCTCATACAAATGTAATTCAAGGAAGAAGATAGACTCCAGACTCATAA
This sequence comes from Onychomys leucogaster, assembly GCA_949786385.1. NCBI lineage: Eukaryota > Metazoa > Chordata > Mammalia > Rodentia > Cricetidae > Onychomys > Onychomys leucogaster. The sequence goes on from CATKUP010000062.1 coordinate 559,568, forward strand.
TCATCACTTTGCTTCTTGGGCCATGTGTTTCTGATTGTTAGAGTCAAGAGATGCAGGAGTAAAAGGAATTATAGAAACTTCTTTTGCAGTTAAGGAAACCAATGGGGGCCAGGTATGTGGAGGAGATGTCCCTGCATGGAGGCCCAGAGAGATAATATGTCAAGCTCTAAAGGAGAAGCCTATATTGCCTTTGTGACCCCAAGATGTTAGAGATGCCACAGTCCTGGAGTACCTGCTGAGGAGAACTGCAGACCAGGCGTGGAAACAGCCCAAGATAAAGAAGTGTGTTGTAGTCAACAAAGCTGAACAGAGTTGTAGAGATTTGTATTTTGGGATTCTAAACATTGTTGAGACTGTGAAAGACTAAAAATCGTTTTGAAGTTGGACTAAATGCCTTTTTCATTATGATAGTGTTACAAGATTATGGGAGACACAGAGTGGAATATGGTGGTTTGTATGAGACCCCCCTACCTCCCACCACCAGCAGCATGCCCTTAACTAATATATTTGAAAGCTTAGCCCAACCCAAATGATTATGCCTTATTTTAGGAGTTGCATCATTACGGTTAACTTCAATGTTTAAAAAAAGATGCTTTTTCTCTCTTTCCCCACTCTCCTTCTCCTTTTTTTGCTTTGTTCTCTCTCTCTTTCCTCTCTTTTCTGTCTCTATCTCTTTCCTTACCTCTCTGCCTCCAACTTCTTTATCAGGATATAAGCAGTATTCACTATTACCTATTGCTTCAGTGCCACTGCCATGCTTTCTTCCACTAATAGCCATAAACTGGCCCTCTGCAACTGTAAGCAAGCCATCAACTGAATTTTCTATTTTAAGCTACCTTGATTCATGGTTTCTTTTCACATCAATAGAAAGGAAGCTGAGAAATCTTACAACTCGATCTCTTTACATCAGGGAGGCAACTTATTATTTTTCCAGAATGCAAGATGTATCATAGAGCTATAGGAATAAAAACAATGTGGTACTGGCACAAAACAGACATGTGGTACAATAGAAGAAATTATAACACCAAATATGAGTATCTGCATCTACCAACCATTTGATACTTGACAAATGGCCTTTAAATATGTCATTATTTTATCATCTTTCGTTGCCCATCAATATAAGTCTCTGTGTATAGGGCAGAGTTAACTCCAGCTGTATATATTGTATATGTCTCATAATCACTTGAGCATATAGTAGGGAGAGACTTGTATTTTTTCTGGTGATCTTGTTCCTAATTAAGCATTGGGGCAGATATTTTAGGAATATCTCAGAGCCTCATAAAGAGGTCTTTGTGTTCTTTATATGCACCACAACCTCCAAGAAATAAAGAAGACCTTCATGTAGATAAGAAGCTCCCTAAAAGCAAAGGGAAATATATGCTTAGGACTTGCCTGAGGAAGCTTAGAAGCAGAACTCCTGGGAAAATACATAAAGAAATTTTTGTAAGAATCCAATATTCATAAGAAATTTCCCACCAATCCAATATTCCCAAGTTGTACAAATATTACAATCCACGTGTGCAACATGTGGAGATCAAAACCAACACTGGACAACAGCTACAGCTGTCATATGGCTCAACTTTTCTGGATCTTTGTCAAGCAGCTAAGCTGGCTTTTTGACTTTTGCTATTTCCATCAGATATAGCTACACTAGAAACCCTAATACTGAAGTAATAAAAAGAATAAACTGAAGGGGTCATGGAAATGAAAAATTTAGGGATGCAAACAGACACAACAGAGGCAAGCTTCCACAATAGAATATAAGAGATGGAAGAGAAAATCTCAGGCATTTTAGACTCAAAATGGATACATCAGTCAAAGATAATGTTAAATCTAAATTATTCCTGACACAAAACATCCAGGAAATCTGGGACACTATGAAAAGGAAAACCTAAAATTGATAGGGATAGAAAAAACAGAAGAATCATCTCAATGGCCCAGAAAATATGTTTATTGAAATCATTGAAAAAAATGTTAACATAAAGAAGGAAATGCCTATAAAGATATAAGAAGCATACATACAGAACACCAAATAGACTGGACCAAATAACAAAATGCCATCATTACATAATAATTAAAACACTAAACAGGATAAAGAAAGAAAATTAAACGCTTCAAGGGAAAAAGGCCAAGTAACATATAATGGCAGGACTATTAAACCTGACTTCTCAGTGGAGACCCTAAAATCCAGAAGGACTTGGACACATGACTTGCAGACTCTAAGAAACTAAAGATGTCAGACTAAATTACTATGCCAAGTAAAACTTTCCATTTCCATAAAGGAGAAGAAAAAGATAATTCATGATAAAGTCAAACTTAATATCTTTCTACAGTTCTAGCCCTACAGAATTATGCCAGAAGGAAAAATAAAAACCAAGGAATTTAACTATACACATGAAATAATCTCATCCCACAAAACAAAAGAAGGTAAACACACAAACACACAAAGACAAACACACTATTATCAAGACCAACAATAACAACAAAATAACAGGAATTAACAATCATGCTTCATTGATTGCTCTCAATACCAGTGACATTTATTCCCTAATAAAAAGACACAGATTAACATAAAGGATACCAACATAGGAACCATACTTTTGCTGCATAAAAGAAACACAACTCAACATCAAAGAAAGACATTACCTTAGGGTAAAGGATTTTAAAACATTATTATAAGCAAATGGACCTATAAACAAGCTGGTGTAGCCATATTAATATCTAACAAAATAGGCTTCAAAACAAAATTAATCAAAAGAAATAGGGAAGGATACTTTATGTTACCAAAGGAAAATCTACCAAGATGATATTTTCATTCTTAATATCTATGCCCCAAACACAAGGGCACCCACATTTATAAAAGAAACACTGCTACAGCTTAAATCATATATGGACCTTCACACCAACAATAGGAGACAGCAATACTTCACTATTATCAATTAACAGGTCATCCAGACTATGTGAGCCCACAAGGACTCTGCGTTTTGTGTCTTGGTTTTTTTTTGTCCTGACTCTAGATCAGAGAGTTCAAGCTTGTCTTTACCCATAAATGTTGTATAACAGGATATTTATCCCAAGTGTTGTTATTCCCCAAGGGTGGATAATAGGAGGTGAAGCCAAAGGAATGGTTACCAGGTTTCTTGAAAATTAAGGAAGTGTTTGTACTTGTTTGTACTTTGAACCATGATATCCTTGAGAGAGGGTGTCTTCTGCACCACCTTTGCTTTGGGCATAAAAAGTAACTGTGAGTAATAACCTCAGGGCAACTGTGATATTGTCTCAGAGCCCTTCAAAATCTCTTCTGTGTCCCTGTCTTTTACTTTTACATCTACATCTGTGTTTTTCATATCTATTATTTCTCAGTACTCATTTCCCTATTCAAGGTTCTTCAACAGGCAGGGTGGAATCTGGCAAATGGCACCTAAACAATGAACTTGAATATGGGGGATCCAGTGAAGTACACGGCAAGTTGAAGAGAGCACTAGGAATGTCAGCAAATTGTAAACATAGAACAGGGTAATAATATACAACTATTTAAACATATGGTAAAAGCCAGAGGAGCTAAAGTTAGAGCTGTAGCATGTATCTAAGACGTGAAGGTCTGAGTTTGTGATTTTCTTTTTTATTCTGAAAAAGTAGTTTGAGAGTGTGAATGTCTGGGTATGTCATGTGGGTTTGAATGAATGATGGTGTGCATCTGAGTGAATGTAGTAGCAAAGCATCGGCAGAGGTAGGGTTGAGACTTGGGAGGAAGCCACTGACATCTGGGCAGAGAACCTGGGCTGTGCTGTTGCAATGCAAAGGTAATTTGGCCACATTCGCACACACACACACACACACACACACACACACACACACACACACACACACACGGTTGTGGGAAGTGGCAGTAGCAGCATGGGACTTGCTGATGCTGACAGAGCCCAGGATGCCAGAGCCAAAGTGAGGCAGAGTAATGCTCTAGCGTGAATGGCAACTGAGCTAGATCAATTTCCACAAGTTTATAGTATTCATTATATGGATGATATTTTGCTTGGCCATAAAAATGAAGGACTTTGTTGCAACAGCAACAACAAGGTCTTGTCCATGAAGGGTTATTAATTGTCCCAGAGAATCCTAAAAAAAATTCAGCTGCAGAAATTAGAAACTAGGAAAGATAGCTTTCAAACATTGAATGTTTTCAAAAAATTATTGGGGTGTATATAAAGGCTGTGGCACTATTTGAACTTGTCTGTGGGAGATCTTGAGGCCCTCAGTGAGATTCTTAAAGGGAATATTGATACTAGTTACACTAAGTGTCTTATAGATGCTGCTAGACAGGTGCTGGCTCAGGTGGAACATGCCACTCAACATCAGCAGTTGTGCTATGGTGACTATGTGAAACCATGGGAAATGTGCTTTCTCCACATGGCATACTCTAACAGCTCTGCTATGGCACATGAGTTGTGGTTGCATCTACTGGTTTACCTACTCCAAGTGTAGAACCCTTATTATTAAGGCAGGTCATTGGCATGGTACTGGGTTTCTTGCCTGGGGTGTAGGCAGTGGCACTGGCAGCATAGATAAGCTGGATAGAATCCAGGCAATATTTTGGTATAGAACTAAGTGTGATCAGTCTTCCTTTTACTAAGCAACACTTTGATTGGTTATTTCAAAATAATGATTCTTGGGAAATTGCTTTTGCTCAATTTTTGGGCCCTATTAATAATCATTTTTTCAGCTGATCAATTGCTGCAATTCACCTAAATTCAGTCTTTTATGTTTCCTAGAGTTGTGATGAAAGACCCATCTGGGGACCAGCCTCAGGAGTTTCAGGGGCCTGAAGAATGGGATACCTGGAAAGCACAATAACAACTCAGAGACAATGTTCATGCAAGCTGACAGGTCATTTCTGGCTTCTGCAGTTGCTAAGTTTCTTTTGCTTCCCTGGATTCTTTTAGTTTTCCCTAGTTTCTCTTCGTTTTTCTTAATTTCTCTTAGCTTCTCTGATTTCTCTTCCTTTAGCTTCTCTAACCTCTCTTACTTTAGCTTCTACTCTTGCCCTGGTAACCTCAGTCTTTTATTATTATAAGAAAAGGGGGAACAGAAAGAAAAGTGGAAATCACCCAATACAAAATGTTCTCATGATTCCAAAGGATATTCTTAGAAAAATCACCAATATATTCTTCATCATCTTTTACTAAACACAGGAACTATCCCAGACTTAACACCAAAGCAAGCATAATCTATTTTTATAATTAATGATTATACAAGCACTTGACCCAAAGGCTAGCAACATGCAATTTCTCAAAAAAGTTAAAAATAAGAACAGTGGTCAATGTACCAGACAGTCATTTCCTTCTCACACAGCCTGCTCCAACCTCAAGACCCCTGCAGCCACCTAAGTTCCTCCTCAGCCCTCTGGAAACACCAAGCCCCATGACTGTTGGGCTACAATGACCTCAGACAAGAAATCTGTCCCTGCAAGTTAGCATCTTCTGTCCTTCTATGTCCAACAATTCCAAGGAAGACTTAATTTATAGAGCTTCTGTGAAAGGAAGTTCACCTTTCTTGGCAGCTCTTTTCAATCTAGGAACCCAATAAGGTTTGTAGCAATCACTCCATCAATTGTTACATTATCTTCACACTTCTTCAGGAGGAAAAAAATTATCTGACTTAACGTTGCCATCTACCTTTCTTGGTGGAGGCTACTATTTTCCTTCTATTCTAGGTTCCCACACTTCTAGTTTGTCATCCCATCTATACATTACTCCATCCACAGTCTTCAACCAATACCCCTTAGGGTCTCAAGTTTTAAAAAAATGTCCTTGGAATATCCCCAGAAACTGAATTATTCATCATGGCCAATTTAAGTCCAATATGTTGATACATATCATACCATGTGCTATAGTTGACCATACATTTGGTAGTTTATCCAAGCCTAAAAATATTCTCCAGGCTGCAGGTTCTTTTCCATGATCATCATAACTGCCTCAACCCCAGCCAGAGTAATCATCTCTGTATAATTTCCTGTGAAATTTATTTCACTCCTTTCCTGCATCTCAGAAATCACCATTGGTGTAAGAACACAGAACATGAATATCAGAGAGAAAAAAAAGACTAGTATTATAAGAAATATTTATATGGAGGAGGGCATAACATGTGCATGCCATAAGGCATGACCTTTAGACACATAGGCATTTCTACCTTGGCCCTCTAGAGGCATGCTAAGCAGAAGATCTGGAGGGGAATACACGGAGGGTTGGTGGTCCACAATCTCAGGTCTCCTTTTCTCCAATCTCTGCTGGCAGAACGTCAGCCATCTCATATGCCATCCCCAGCAAGCCCCATAAAAGATGCTATGCTGATTTTTTTTTACTGATGGTTCCTCCAATGGAAGAGCTGCTTATGTTGTTAATGGTAAAGGTTATGTAGTATAACAGCCTCAGGTTTAGCTCAAAGAGTAGAATTATTAGCTGTAGCTATGGTATTCCAGCTTCTTGTCAATAATTCACATAATTTGTATACTGATAGTTACAATATTTTTAGAGCCTTTCAAGTTATAGAGACAATTCTCTGCATTTGGGACTAGTAATAATCAGGTTAGGATACAGTTTCTACAAATTGGAGATGACATCCATTAAATAAAGTTGCCATTCTTTGTGGTCTCATTCCAGTCTTCCTGACCCTCTAGCTAACAGTAATGTATCAGCTGATAAATTTACACATATGATCACTTTGTCCCACTAGAACTGCCTCAGTAGTCACATACCCTTCATAATAAAAACAGCAGAAGTTTAATTAAATAATAAGAAGAAAGTTTGGCTTTACCAGGGAACTTGCTAATCAGATTTTTAAGCAATGTGGAGTGTGTCTATAATGTTTGTGTGTGTCTCACTTTGTGGTGAGTCCCCAAGGCTTTCTTCCTAACTATTTATGTCAAATGGATATTACTCATGTTGTAGAATTTGACCAATTTAAATATGTTCATGTGGTAATTGATATTTATTCAAAATTTTTGATGGCTAGGGCATAATCTGGAGAAGCCACCAAACATGTAATTGCTCAATGCCCAAAATGTTACTCCTATATGGGGATACCAAAGGTATTAACTGATAATGGCTCCAGATATATTAGTAAAGTGTTTCAGCATTGAGCATAAAACAGGCATTTCTCTTAATCATCAAGGAGAAGATATCATTAAGCAAGGCCGCAGAAGTTTTAAGGTGCAAATTCAAAAGATAAAGAAGAGGAAGTTATACCCTCAGGCATGACATAATATATTGAATCATACCTTATTTATTTTATCTTTTTGAATATGGATGCCATGAGCAATCTACCACAAATAGACTTTGGCATCATTATATTCTTGTAACTTTTGATCAGGTGACATGGAAGGATCCTTGCACTAGATTATGGAAGGGCCCCAAGCCTGTCTTAATATGGGGAAGGGGCATGTGTGTGTGTGTGTGTGTGTGTGTGTGTGTGTGTGTGTGTGTGTGTGTGTGTTTTCCCAGGAAGAAACTGAAGCTTGATGGATGCCAAGCAGCTGATGTGGTGTGTGGATCAAAGGAATTCCAGACTATCAGAGAGTTTTCCCTGGGAACTTCCCTGAGAAGATTCCTCCCAGAGTCCTGGAGAAGATGCCATATCTGATGGGGGGTTATTTGAGGGAAAAGAATGCATGTACACCATGCTCTTTTGTCTGCATAATTTATTTCTCTAAGACAAAATTTTATCTGTACAGCTTCCATTCATTCCTGGCACTTAGTTTCTCTCTGTCCCTTTTTCTGTCCTCTCATAGTTTCAGTAAGCTTCTATGCTTTCAATCTCATCTTCATCTTTAGTTTCTCCATCCATTCTCATTTCTTCTCTTCCTACTCTTTGACCTGACCCAATCCCTATTCTCTACAAAGATCTACCTTGTTCCTTTCTCTTCAGCCATGTGACTCTGCCCTACAATCTACAGAAACTGCCTTCTCCGCTTCTCTTCCCACAATGTGACTCTTGCTCCTGGATATGCAAAATTCCTTTGTTCTGAATCAAATTCTTTGGAATGCAAGTTGGCCAGTCTGGGCAAGGAAAGCCTAAGCTTCACTTGCACAAGAAAGAGATCTATGCATCTACAGTCTGCCTATCTCCTAAGCTCTGTAGGAGGGTTACCTAGTAGATCAGTAGTAGATCAGAGATCTTATACTGTTTGTCATATGGTGTTGTAGTGTATGACTGTACAAGATTTTCATAGCAGAAGACAGATGATATATATTAAAAGCTGAATAACATCCAACGATTTCCTGATAAATTCCTTCCCTCTAGAAAAATTCCTTGATCTTTCTAGGTATAGCTGTATTATATGCAGATGAATATCTATTATGCATTCTTGTGGCTCAAAACAATTCTTCATTTCTTGTATAGTAAAGAAAAGATGTTTAATTCTTTCTTGGGCAATGATTGATGTCAATAAATATTATTTGGAAATGACTAGAAAAAGATGTTATGGTAAGTTAGTATTGGTATATGATCAATATTTGTATCAATAATACATAATTATAATCTATAAAATATATTTATAATCAACTATATATATATATATATATATATATATATATATATATATATATATATGACATATATATATATGACAAGTCGAGGATTAGTTTAACCATCTAATAGGTATATTGATATACAATTGGAATATCTCTGACCCAAAAAGCGGGCCAGAGAAATAACAAAAATTTATCATTGACTAGAATATCATAATATGGTTAAATCTAAGCACTATGATTCTTATTTATCAGAAGTGGTTAGTATGCAACATTGACTCTATCTATTAATTTCTGGTAAGTATATAAATTTGGTTAAACTGTATTCTAAACAGGCATTGTTAGATAAATTACCTGAATTAGTCATGAGCAACTATGGACCAAGTATGCAATAGTGGCTTACCTAATTTAAATTTGTAATCAATGCAATATTAATCCATGAGCTATGAGAGGACAGTAATAACCTGTGTCAGGGTACATATAGCAAGACTTACATATAGAACAATTGTGAAAAGTGTATGAGGGAAATATCTGATACATTTCAGTATCATGAGCATAATTTATACAATTAATAATAACTCTCCCTGGGCTGGAGAGTACAGTTCAAAAAGTGGGGTAAGTGATAAAGGATTATAGGAATTATTCATGGTTACTTCCTGATGAAATGGGAACAAAGCTGAGGGTCTTGAAGGCTGGAATGCAGTTGACACCCAGGCAGCGCAAGCTGCTTCAGATTCTGTAAGACATGTGTAGCAGGATTTCTTGTCTTGTGGGCTGGAGGGCAGGAAGCAGGGCTGAGCTGGACAGCTCACCTCTGTGAGCTGGAGGATGGGGCATACCTGTAGCTAAACAGCATGTCCATGGTGCAGAGGTAACAAATTGTAACTCTTTAAATGATTAGAATTTCTGCTGGAAACAAATATATTTATTAGTTGTAGAACATGCAGTTGAGTTTTAATGAGGAAACTTATGGAAAATGAAATGCATAGTTTTAGAATATGAGAAAAGGGGGTACCAGTCAATGGAAAGGGAAAGTTCCACACACAGAGAGAAATAAGGAAAAATTGCAAATGGAGACATCAATTGTAGTCAGGTTACATCACTCCTGGTCCTTCTTGGCTTGTGAATGTTGGTGGATTTTTATTTCCTGAAGTTTATAAGAAACCTCTTAAGATCTTACCCAGAGCTCCCATTTAGCCCAGATGTGAGTGTCTGGGGTCATATCCAGGGTGGCCTGCCCCTAGGTCCCATCCCTGTGTCCCAGCCTTTCCTGGCAAAGACCCACTCAATTCAGCCCCAATCACCAGCCAGCAGGAAGAGCTCCCTTGGGAAGGTTACCCTACTCCAAAACTGCTCAACAGACCCTGCAATCTACATGCCCTACTCCCACAACTATCCACCCAAGAACCCCACATTTCCTGAGACTTAGTGACCAGACCACAGCTCCCATCAGGCCCAGAGTTCCCATCAGGATGAGAGACCCCGCCCAGTGGACCCTATAATCTATATGCCCTGCCCCCATACCCATCCCCACACACACACTTCCTGAGACCAGTCCCAGCTCCCATCTGGACAACAGCTCCCATGTGGACCAGAGATGATAATCTGGGGTCATACCCAGGGAGGCCTTCTCTTAGATCCCATCCCTGGACACCAGCCCTTCCCAGGGAAGACTGGCTGAATTTGGCCCCAGTTGCTGGCCAGCAGGCCGGGCTCCTTTTGGGAAGGTTCCTCTTCTCTAAGACACCCCCAGTGGATGCTGCACTCAACATGCCCTGCCATCCCCCAATGGGCCTGAGACCCCAGCCACTTCCTGAGAATTGGAGACCAACCCCCAGTTCCCATCTGGACCCGAGGACTCACATCTGTCCCAGAGAGCTCACATTCGGCCCAGAGAGCTCCTATCTATCTCAGAAAGCTCCTATCCAGCCCAGAAAGAGCGCTCTCATTGTACAAAGAGCTATCACTGGACCAAGAGTAAACTCAGGAGATAGAGAATCTACCAGCACTGATTAGACCAAGGGTGGCTTTCTGAGGAGTAGAATCCTCCACCTCTCATTGGACCAAGAGAGGCTTTCTGAAATGCTGACTCTGTCAGTTCTGACTGGACAAAGAGTGCTGATAAAACCAAGAACAAATCTGTAAGCCACAGAATCAACTAGCTTGGGTTGACCTAAGATCAGTTCCCTGAGACACTGAAGCTGCCTGCTCTAATTAAACCAAGAGCTAAGATTAGACCCAGAAGGGCCCCCTGAAACACATATACAATAAACACAGAGTGGACCAATAGAAACACTCAGACACAGACACCTCTTATACCTATTGGATGAGATGGGCAGACATCAAGGCAAAAATACATACAACAACATAAACAGCAATACAGCATCACTCGAACTTAGCCCTCCAACAACAGCAAGACCTGATCATCACAAGGTGGGAGATGCAACCTTAAGAATAGTTTCATGAAGATGCTAGAGCTCTTTCAAGAAAAAATGAAAAATGAAATTGAGGAAAAAATAAACAAAAAGTAGAGGAAACCAATAAAGAAAATAAGAAAAAGTCAAACAAAAAGTTGGACAACATCAAAGTAAAGGGTGAGAAACTCAAAGCAATTCCACTAAAATTAGAAACAAGGTAAGGCTGTCCACTCTTCGCATATTTATTCAATATAGTACTTAAAGTTCTAGTCAGAGCAATAAGACAACATAAGGAGATTAAGGGGATACAAATTGGAAAGAAGAAGTCAAGCTTTTGCTATTTGGAGATGATATGACAGTATACATAAGTGACCACAAAAATTTGAACAAGGAACTCATACAGCTTATAAACACCTTTGGCAGTATACAAGATTAACTAAAAAAAAATCAGTAGCCCTCCTATATCCAATAGACAAACAGGCTGAGAAGATACATCATACTTTACATAGCCACAAGTAATATACAATAGCTTTGGGTAACTCTAACCAAGCAAGCAAAGTACCTGTATGACAAGAACATTAAATCCCTGAAAAAAAGAAATTGAAGGAGATGCCAAAAAACAGAAAGATCTTCCTAGCTCATGGATAGGTAGGATTAACATAGTAAAAATGGCAATCTAACCAAAAGCAATCTATAGATTCATTCCTATCCCCATCAAAATACAGACACTATTCTTCACAGACTTGGAAAGAACAATGCTCAATTTCATATGGAAAAAACAAAAAATATAGGATAGCTGAAAAATTCTTGTACAACAATACAACCTCTGTAGGCATCATAATCCCTGACTTCAAGTTCTACTATAGGGCTACAGTAATAAAAACAGCTTGGTACTGGATAAAACCAGACATATGGAGTAATGGAATCAAATTCAAGAAACTGACATTAATCTGCACACCTTTGAACATATAATTTTTGACAAAGAAGCCAAAATTGTACAATTGAAAAAAGAATGCATCTTTAAAAAATGGTGTTGGCAAAACTGGATGTGAACATACAGAAAATTGCAAATTGATCTATATCTGTCACCCTGCTTAAACTTAAGTCCAAGTGGATCAAAGACCTCAACAGAGATTTAGTTATTCTGAACCTGATAGAAGAGAAAGTAGGAAGTAGTCTTGAACACACTAGCACTGGAGATCACTTCCTAAATATAACTCCAGTAGCACAGACACAGAGAAACAATTAATAAATGAGACCTATTGAATCTGAGAAGCTTTTGTAGGGCAAAGGTCAGGATCAATAAGACAAAATAACAGCCTACAGAATGGCAAAAGATCTTCAACAACCCCATATCTGACAGTGGTCTGATATCAAGAATATATAAAGAACTCAAGAAATTAGACATCAAAATATCTAAAAGTCCAATTAAAAATGGACTACAGAGCTAAACGTATACTTCTCAACAGAGGAAGATTAAATAGCTAAAAGACATTCAAGGAATTGATCTACATACCTAATAATCAGGGAAATGAAAATCTCAGCTACTGAGAGAAACCATCTTATACCCTTCAGAATGGCTAAGATCAAAACCACTGATGACAGCTTATGTTGGAGAGGATGTGGAGCAAGCGGAACTCTTCTCCACTGTTGGTGGGAGTGCAAGCTTGTACAGCTACTTTGGAAATCAGTATGGCAGTTTCTCAAAATTGGGAATCAATCTCCCCCAAGACTTAGCTACACCACTCTTGGGCATATACCCAAGGAATGCTCAATCATACCACAAAGGCATTTGCTCAGCTATGTTCGTATCTGCTTTGTTTGTAGTAGCCAGAACCTGGAAACAACCTAGATGCCCTTCAACTGAAGAATGGATAAAGAAAATGGGGTACATATACACAATGGAGTACTACTCAGCAGAGAAAAACAATGACATCATGAGGTTTGCAGGTAAATGGATGGATCTAGAGAATATCATCCTGAGTGAGGTAACCCAGACTCAGAAAGACAAACATTGTATGTACTTACTCATAGGAGGATACTAGATGTAAAGCAAAGGCTGGCTAGACTGCTACTCACAAATCCAGGGAGGCTACCTAGTAAAGAAGACCCTAAGAAAGATACAGGGATTGCCCAATAACAGAGAAATGGATGAGATTTACATATAAATATTGGATATGGGGGTGTAATGAAGGGCAAGGGTTGGGGAAAATAACTTAGGGAAGCTTGAGATCCCAGCTGAATGAATAAAAGAGAGGGAGAATAAGGAAAGAGATGCCACGATAAATGAAGACCCCCATGTGAATAGGAAGAAGCAAAGTGCTACAGAGGTCTCCAGAAATCCACAAAGATACCTTTACAATAGTCTACTGGCAATAGTTGAGAGAGTGACTGAGCTGACCTACTGTGTTGATTGGATGGTCAAACACCCTAACTGTCATAATAGAACTCTCTTCCAGTTACTGATGAAAGCAGTTGGAGAGATCCACAGCCAGGCCCCAGGTGGAGGAGCTTCAGGAATCCAATCATTGAGAGAGAGAAGGGACTATATGAGCAAGAGTTATCGAGACCATGATTGGAAAAAGTACAGGAACAAATAGCCAAACTAGTGGAAACACATGAACTGTCAACCAATAGCTGAGGAGCTGCCATGGCACTGGATCAGGCCCTCTGGATTAAATGAGACAGTTGATTAGCTTTAACAATTTAGGAGGCCCAAGGCAGTAGGACTATACCTGTCCTTAGTACATGAGCAGGATTTTTGGAACCTAAGGCCTATGCTGGGATACTTTTCTCAGCCTAGGTGAAGAGAGGAGGGGACTCAGTTCTGCCTTCACATCTTGCTTCCTCTGTGTCTGGCTGGAGACTCCTGACACAGCCTTCCTCTTCCCAGAATTCTGTTCTCTGCTTATCCTGCCTATACCATATTTCCTGCCTGGCTACAGGCCAATCATCATTAAATTTATCAGCCTAATCAGATCAACACATTCACCACATACATAAAGACATCCCCAGCAATGAAGAAGTAGATCATCTCAAGTACACATCAAATCTTTTCCTGAAGTACAAAAAATGTCCGTGCTTATGTTTACCAAGCCAATAATTTTCTTTCCCCATATTTTAAGCAGTTAGTTCGTCTGGAGTATTTAATTTCCAGAACCCAGAAAGCTAGATTCTATCACTAGAATCCAAACTGGCAGCTCCCTTAGGAACTGCCTGTATAAATCTGAATTGTTTTTGTAGGGTGTTGTACAAAGATCTTAATTTCGCCAGTAGAGTCAGAAATCAATCCCTGCAGGGCGAATCTTAATATCTTATATAGCAGAAGAGCTAAGTGTCCCTTTTTGGGAGGTCCAGAAACTCTTGTACTAAGGAATATGTAAATCCATTCCTAAAGCTTATAAATCTCATGCCTGAAAAAAAGATTTATTTACAGATCTTAGGCAAACATCCTCAGTATCTCTAGGTTATTTATTGAGATTCAAGTATCAATTATATTATATCTAGATGTTATATGTTACATTTATCTATCTCAATAACTGTCAATTCACATATCATAAGATATTTTTTAACTTTCCTAGACATTTTCTATATAAACTTTCATAGCCTTATATAAACTTTACATCCAAAAGCATCTGTGATTTAATTTGTCAGGAGACATAGGTGATTGATTATTTAGAACAGCCAAAGTAAAGTTAATTTCTACACAAGGAATAGTAAAAGTTGATTTTTAAATCTATTTGGTGAGCTATCTTTTGTTTTAAATTGGATAGCAAGGAAAATTATCTTTAGATCTGGTTAATGGCAATATAATCTAAATGATCTCCAAGTATAATTTGGACAAAACCATGGCATAGGAGTCTAAAGAGAGAAGATTAAAGTTTTAAAATGCCAGGGGCTAAGTAAGGAATTTGTTATAATAATATACAGCATACTTAGCAAGTATATAAACTTAGTTTTGTATACATTATAAAATTTCATCATTTATAAAATGATCAAGACTTAATTTGTATCCTACCAATTATTTTTTGTAGTGTATAATTTAAATAAAATTGATCTTTAATAGTTTACTATTAAATAGTTGACTAATAAGTTGTATTTTTTAATTATGTTTAATAGTTTTTTATTATATTAGTGATTTCATTTTACATATAGGCCATGGGTTCTCCTGTCCTCCCCGCTCCCACCTCTGCCCCACCTTCCTCCAAGTCCCTCCCCTCCATTCCCAACTCCTCCAGGGCCAAGATTCCCCTAGGGATTCAATTCAACCTGGTGGAGTCAGCCCAGGCAGGTCCTGTCCCCTATTTCCAGGCTGAGCAAAGTGTCCCTGTGTAAGCACCAGGTTCCAAATAGCCAGCTCATGCACTAAGGACAGTTCTCTGGCCCACAGCCTGGATGCCTCCCAAACAGTTCAAGCTATTCAATTGACTCACTTATCCCGATGTCCTGATCCAGCTGGGGGCTCCACAGCCTTTGGTTCATAATTCATGTGTTTCCATTAGCTTGACAATTTGTCCCTGTGCTTTTCCAATCTTGGTGTCAACAATTCATACTCTTACAGTCCCTCCTCTTTCTCACCAATTGGACTCCTGGAGCTCCACTTGGAGCCTGGCTGAGGATCTCTGCATCCACTTCTGTCAGTCATTGGAAGGGAGTTCTAACGTGACAGTTAGGGTGTTTGGCCATCCATTCAGCAGACTAGGTCAGATCAGGCTTTCTCTCCACCATTGTGAGTAGTCTACAGTGGAGATATCATTGTGGATTTCTGAGGACCTCTCTAGCACTTTGCTTCTTCCTGTTCTCATGTGGTCTTCATTTATCACAGTCTGTTATTCCTTGTTCTCTCTTTCTGTTCTTGATCCAGCTGGGATCTCCTGATCCCCTAAGCTTTCTTTCCCTCAAACCTTGCCCGTCATTACTCTCACTGTCGTCCAGGTTGTTCATGTAGATCTCATCCATTTTTCTGTCATTGGGTGATTCCTGTGTCTTTCCTAGGGTCCTGTTTTCTAGGTAGCCTCCCTGGAGTTGTGTAGCAATCTAGTCATCTTTGTTTTACATCTAGTATCCTCCTATGAGTGAGTATATACCATGTTTGTCTTTCTGAGTCTGAGTTACCTCACTCAGGATGATTTTTTGCTAGATCCATCCATTTGCCTGCAAACCTCATGATGTCATTGTTTTTCTCTGCTGAGTAGTACTCCATTGTGTATATATATGATATTTCCTTTATCCATTCTTCAGTTGAAGGGCATCTAGGTTGTTTCCAGGTTCTGGCTATTACAATCAGTGATGACATGAACATAGCTGAGCAAATGCCCTTGTGGTATGATTGAGCATTCCTTGGGTACATGCCCAGGATTGCTATAGCTGGGTCTTTGGGGAGATGTGTCGTGCCCGCCTCGACCAGCAAGGATGATGCAACACTGGAGCTCTTCTTTAAGCAGTTTATTCAGTACCTTGTTACAAGCGATGTCTGTCTCGGGGTGAGCCTCTCCCAGCCCTTAAGTAGGCATGGACTGCCAACCCTGAGCAGCCATGTGGGTGCTGTCCATTGGTCCATGCAAACGCAAGCCACACTCAATTCCAGCCACAGCCAAATAAGGATTTGTTTACCATTTCAAGCACCCACTGTCAGGACGGCAGAGGGCGGAAGCCAGCGCCATCTTTAAGGTGCGGCTGCACGCAGCTCTCTACAGTTCCCCCTTTTTGTTTTGCAAAGCTACAGGAAAGAGTAGAGGTCTGACCTCTGTCAAAACTGGACATGTACTAGTGTCTGTCCAGGCATCATCCACCCAGAGGACACCTGACCCATCCGATGCCCTTTTTACAGAGGTGGGAGTTGGGGCATCAACCCACATGCTATCAGACATGCTCTTCTCAAAATTGTATTTACCATTCTTGAGTGCAGTGCACAAGCCTCGCATCCTGTGCTTAATACTCTTTAAGATTCAACAACCAGGCTTGGGGACACTGCCCTGCCTCCATGGCTGTAAAGGCTTGGATGATCATGGCTGCATTGCGATGCTGTGAAAACCTTATGCAACAGATATACCACAGGCATACCAAGGAGATGAGCACCAATAAACCTGCTAGGGCTCCTAGTCCTGCCCACTCCTTCAGATGATTCATGGCTGCAGAAATCCAGGATGAAAGTCCCTCTGCAAGTCCAGGATCCACTTGGGTGGAATTAACAGCAACAATGGCTAAGCGAAGCTCATCCACCATAGCATCAAATTGTCTGCTCCAATTACCTGTAAGGTATCTAGAAAGCTGTTTAGACATATTTGTAGCATATGTAAAATTTTGATAGGCCACACTGGTGATGCATAATCCTGGGTATCGCCGTTGACACCCCAATTGAGCTACTTGCAACAAAGTATCAACTTGTTCTTGTACTAAATCTATTCTTTGGTTCACTATCATCAGGCCTCCTTTTAACTGGCCATTTATGCCTCTTTGCAGCTCCAGGGCTGTCGCTACATTAGCGGAAAGATTATTCAAGGTTTGTGCAGTCTGCACTGTATGGGTCATTGCTACAGCAGCAATGGCAGCACTGGCGGCGGCAAGGGCTATAGCTCCAATAATAGCCACCGTAATGCCAAAATCTCTTTTATTTCTAAATATGCTCGTGGCTGTGGGTGCCTCTACAGGTACTGGAATCCACCTAGGTATGCACACCACCATGGCTTGATAAAGTAAAGAAGCATTCCTGCATTGTGCATAAATGCACGTCTTATTATCACAATTTTCTAAGCTACCATTACTAACAATAAACATGAAAGGAGTATGTACACAAACGGGAGTAGGCTTATATGATACATTTTGCCATGGTATTACTCCCTCATCCTCACATCTGGCATTGGTAGTGGACACACCCCTTGTCGGGTTAGCAGGGGAGGTCGTTACATGATAATCCTCTTGACGAGGTTTGCAGGAATCCCAGGATGCAAAAGGTTTTGAAGTAGACCACTTAAATTCACTTATATCTTGTTGTATAATTGCATCCCGCAGTAGTTTGATTGGCAAAAGTACTAATGGTTGGTGAAAAGGTAAAGAACTTTCTGGCATTGGCCCAAACAGACCCTCGGCTCTGGCATCCTGTCCATGGCCAGGCTCCACCCCAATTATTTCCCCAACAATAAGGGGCCCACTTGGGCTGCATAGGTGGTGCTTCATTTGAATGATTCATAGGGCACCATCCATGGACCCAGGATGCACTAGTATTTAAACAAGGGCCACTAGTAGAGTCGAGGAGGTCAAACCAAGCAGCAGTTTGATTATATAATGGGATGCATTTTGGCTCTTCAGATCTATTATACAACAGTTGAAAACATACGGACTCTGATAACTGGAATGATCTATTTTCCCTAATGGGTGCTATCTCCTTTTCCAAGGGAAGGTAGGGTAAATCTAAGGTATAAATAATCGTGGGAACAAGCGAGAGTAATGTTGCACTGGTATTGGTCTTGGAAATGCCGAAAGGATTCCCCATCTCTGCTCCAATGTTCCCATCGATATCAGGCTGAGGACCCTCAGCATGGCCCTGAGCTTTTCACACCAGATGCTCAGGTACCCAAATTGGATCCTGTTGATTCTGTGGGAAAACACAAACAGAACCTCGTGCCCATGTCAGCATGGACCATGCCAGATACCCGTCAAGGTATCCTTCCACTTCACCATTCCCATTAAGGGGCTGTGCGGACACTGATGCCTGTCTGCAGCTGAGTAATTTGAAGCATCCAAATTCAAAAAATTTAAGGTAAAAAGCACAATAGAAAGTCTATCCTTCAGGGTACGGCCATAGCCTATCCCCCCTTTTTGTTTTTGAAGCAATTCCTTTAGGGAGTGATGAGCGCCCCGCAATGCCTTGGCCCTGAGCATTATAGGGAAGGCTATGTATCAGCTGTACATTCATTTGGTGACAGAAGGAGGCAAACTTCTGTCCAGTATATGCAGGATCATTGTTAGTTTTTAGTTGTTGAGGTTTACCCCAGGTGGCCCTAGATTCTAAGCAGTGGGCAATGACATGAGAGGCTTTTTCTCCTGCCATAGGGGTGGCATGTATGATACCTGAACAAGTGTCCACAGAGGCATAGGCATATTTGACACATCCAAACTCAGAAATATGAGTAACATCCATGTGCCATATTTTTAGGGGGAGCAAACCATGAGGATTAGCCCCCAGACCAGGGGGATGATGGAAAACAACACATTGGGGATAATCCTGAACCACCTTGCGCACATCAGCATGTGAGATGAAAAATCGTTGCTGCAATGTCCTTGCATTCACATGGTATTCTTTATGGAAAGCACATGCATGCTGAATTGCAAAGGCCACAAACATGCATTCCCTAGTGCACAAAACCTCTTTAGTATTGCCTTCAGCCAAGGGCCCAGGTAATCCTGTATGTGCACGTATGTGTTGTACAAAGAATGGGCTTGTACGTTGCCATATTAACCCTTGCAATTGTTGGAATAAAGAGTCTACTGAGCGGGAAGGGTTGATCGACCCTGCACATTCAAGGCTTTTTAGAGCATTGACAACATAACTTGAATCTGAGACTAAATTAAATGGAAAGGAGCAGGCCTTAAAGACTTCAATGACAATTAAGAGTTCCACCTGCTGAGGCACTCCAGGGGAGAATTGATGCTTAACAGGCTCATCTGAATTTATCATGTAAGTGCCACAACCAGTTTTGGAACCATCTGTAAAAATAACACTGGCCCCAGAAATAGAATGCGAAGCAGTTATTTTAGGAGAAATTACTGGGTGCTCTTTAAAAAAAAATTCAATCGTGGATGTTGGGGATAATGGCAGTCTACACTTCGTTGATAGGAGCAGCATAATATTGCCCAGTCATCCATGGTGGCACATAACACTTACTTGATTAGAATTATATGGTATGATTAATGTCTTAGGGGAAGTCCCGAAATGTAGCAAACACTGCTGAATGCCCTGCTGTGCAAGTAATGCTACAGCAGTGGGATAATACTCTATAGACTTTGCGGGAGAATATTGGGGATGAATGCACAATAAAGGTCCCTTTTGCCATAAAATTCCAGTAGGCTGCAAGAATGTAGGTAAAATGCATAAGCTAATTTCATAAACATCCTGTACTTGTTGGAGAAAAGCCTGATGTAACCTACCCTCTAATTTTCTCAAGACTTCCCTAGCTCATGCGTTAAATGTCTTGGCGAATCAAGAGCTGAATCTCCATTCAGTATTCCATACATTGGCTTTAACTCATAATTGGCCATTTGCAAGCTGCCCCTAATCCAATTTATATCTCCCAATAATTTCTGAAAATCATTTAATGTACGAAGATGATCCTTTCTTATCTCTAATTTCTGTGGCATGACCTGATGACTACCTATTTTGGACCCCAAATAATTTATAATTTTGCTTTGCTGTACCTTTTCCGGAGCAATACATAATCCCCTTTCCTTCAATACCTCAACTAAAAAGCTATAGGCTGACTGTAACAGGCATTCCGCTTTAGCTGCTAAAAGAATATCATCCATATAGTGAAGGCACTTTAGCTTTGGGAATTGTTGTCTCAAAAGTTCCAAGGCAGTTGCTACATAAAATTGACATATAGTAGGACTGTTGGCCATGGCCTGTGACAAGACAACCCATTGATACCTTTTATCGGGTTTGTCATGATTTATGGTTGGCAGTGTAAAGCCAAACCTCTCGCTATCTTTGCTATGCAATGGTATTGAGAAAAAACAATCCTTAATATCCACCACTATAATTGGCCAATCCTCTGGTAAGGCTGACAATAATGGGAGCCCACATTGTACTGGACCCATAATCTTCATTTGCCCATTTATTGCCCTAAGGTCATGTAGTAACCTCCATTTTCCTGATTTCTTCTCTATAACAAATATGGGAGAATTCCAGGGAGATAGGGAAGGTTTGATGTGTCCCTCTTTCAGCTGTTCTTGTACTAGCTGCTTTGCTGCAAGTAACTTCTCAGAGGAGAGTGGCCACTGAGGAACCCACACTGGTTCCTCCGTTTTCCAAGATATGGGAATACCTTCCTCAGTGGCCCCTAAGAAAAATCCAGTCCTTGTGTGGTTTGCCTTGGTTGTGCTTGTATTGGAGTTTTCCTTCCTTGTAAAAATTTTCCTAACCCAAAAGTAGGATGATAGCCCATATTCTTCATTATACCTTGGGATTCTTTGGAATATTCATTACTTAATTTCAGTCCCATAGACTGCATTAAATCCCTTCCCCAAAGGGAAATTGGGAGTTCTAGGACATATGGCTGCATAACACCAGAATGCCCCTCTTCATCATTCCAATTCAATAAATTTGTGCTGACATTTGGAGCATTAGCTAATCCCTGTAATGTTTGAGAGGAGACTTGTATTGGCCATCCTTGAGGCCAATCTTTACTAGCAATAATTCTCCGATCTGCTCCAGTGTCCAAGAGTCCCTTAATTTTGGTGCCATTAACAGTCAATTGTAAGATTGGTCTCTGATCCAAATCTAAGGATAAAAATGTTTAGTCTGTTCCTGAGGATACAAACCCCTTGCTTCCCCTTTCCCTATCATGTGCTGGGTAAGTTTCATGCAAACTAGGTAACAGGACAAGTTGTGCAATCCTATCTCCTGGGGAAATGGCAGTAATACCTTTAGGCGACTCAACCATGATCTTGACTATTCCAGTATAATCTGAATCAATAATCCCAGGATGGACCCATAAGCCCCTCAGTGTTGTAGACGATCTACCAATGAGTAATCCTACTGTACCATGGTTAAGTGGACCTTTGAAATCCGACTCTACTATCTGCACCCCCATTTGGGGAGTCAATATGAGTCTGGTGGTGGCATGTTGGTCCAATCCTGCTGAACCTGCAGTGGCTCGCCGTGGTGTTTGGGATGTCTGAGGGTCAGCCACTGCTCCTGGTTTCTGTTCTGTTCCTGACTCTCCACTGCCCCATACATTTGTGGGCCCTGAGGCCGGGGCCCCCGCTGTCCATTTTTTGGAAGACCCTTATTCTGTATGGGCTGTGCATTTATATCTCTAACAGATCCGCACTCATTAGCCCAGTGCTTCCCCTTTTTTGCATTTTGGACATATTCCGGAGATAGGGCATTGGCTGTTCCCTGTTATTTGGTTACTTCCTCCTTGGGGGCCGTTATGTTTCACATGACCCATCTTGCCACATCGAAAACAGGCGCCATTGGCTCCATTTTTCTTTTGGTTGAGTTGCAGAACTGCAGCCTCAAGGCCAGCATTGGTTAAGGGCCTTCCAAGCTCCTTACATACCTTCATCCAGACCTCTAAACCCTTAGATTTATATGGTGTAATGGCTGCTCTACACTCTTTTGTACATTGCTCGTAAACCAGCTGCTTTATTAGAGGCATAGCTGCATCAGGGTCACCAAAGATTCTCCCCCCGTCTTCTACTAAACGAACCACAAAATCAGAGAATGGTTCCATAGGCCCCTGAATGATCTTTGTGAGGTTGCCACTCACCTCTCCTCTATTGGGAAGTGCTTTTCATGCTCTTGTGGCAATGATGTTTATCTGACCATAAACTTGAACTGGGTACCAATTCTGCTGATTAGCAAATCTGCGTTGCCCTAATAACATATCTACATCCCAAGCTGCCTGTCCTCCTCCTGCAGCTTTGTTTGCAACTGCCTGCTCACTAGCAAATTCTATTAAAAATGTCTTCCAATCTAAATATTGCCCTGAACAGAGGCAGGCCCTTGCTAGGTTCATCCAGTCCGCTGGTGTCATAGCGAACCTGTGTAAAGGTTCCAACTGAGCCACCGTGAAGGAGGCTGTGATACCATAGGTTTGGACAGATTCTGCCACTGATTTAATGACCTTAAAATCCAAAGGCTCATGGTACCTGTTAAGTTGAGGATTCTGGAACACAGGGAATGCCACCTGCATCTCTGTCCTCATTTTCCTCCACACATCAGGTTTAAAGTATGCCCCCCGCATTCGATGGCACAGGGAACGTGTCAGGATATGGTAGAGGAGCAGAAGGAGGGATGTGAGACTCAGACTCCTGCTCCTTTTCCTTTTCACCCTGACTCTTCTCTCGATCTTTACATCTCTTTCTTATTTTGGTACTTCATAAAGACTTGCATAATGATTCCATGTCCTCATCCTCAAGGACAGAATCGGAGAGACTGGAGGACTCTAAGTCCACAAAATGTTCCAAATCTGAAAGCCTAGGGTATAAGCTCTGTAGTGGATAGCCATCCCAGCATTGGCCAGGAAGTTCCAACCCCCATTGAGGCTTCGGTAATCGTCATGCCCACAAGGCAGGGCAGAGAAGGAAACGGAAGACAGAGGATCGAGAGGAGGTCACGCAACTGGTTCCGGGACCCTGGACGCTGGAGGGAGATGGAGCAGAGTTCTCCAGAGAACACCACCGGACTGCACTATACCTTTGGCAGACCCTGCAACCTACCCCTTCATTGTAAGTTACCCCACAAAATAAACCTCCCTTTTAGCTACGTGGAGTGGCCTAAATAATTTCACCAATATCTGGCGCTCACATGGGGCAAATCCCAAAGGCCTAGGTGGCTCCCTCCCTCAGCCTCCTCCCAGGCTGATGGGTACCTAAATCCACTTGCAAAATTAGCTTAGCCCCTAGACCAGCGAAAACCCACTGTAAGTGAGGCCTTCCCACTCATCCAAGTACCGGTTCCCCGCCTTCTTGCCTCCTGCCTTCAGCTGCGGCCAGCCACGGTCACCAGCAGGCCCTGCTATAGAGGTATACTAATGCCTCCTGCTGGATGAAAAGTGCTACAGCACCCCCCCAAAACCACAGAAAGGTAAGCTTATTTTAGTAAAAGTGCTTGATAATTTTACACCTTAAAACTGACTAACAAATTTTGAGTAATTCTTGTAATATGGCTGACAACATTACCTCACAAGGATTTAAAAACCTTTTTGCCTGTATGATGAATGACATTCTCCTGGAAATATATGACCTCCCTAAGAAATATCTGGCCTGTACCATTTTGACATTCATTGTAATAATTCACATAGTGTTCAAACACTGATTTAATAATAAGAACAAAGATGAGTCATTATTGGAACTGATACAGGTTTGAAAAGATAGCAATGAAGGCTTACAGAAAAAGATTCTCTTTTTGGAATCTGCTGACCAGGACTTACAGAAAAAGATTCTCTCTCTGTAATCTGCTGGCCAGGACTTTCAAAACAAGCTTGTACCCAAAATAGCTTTTATTGATAATAAATATTAGTATTTAATGGATAGAACACTAACTCAGTGAAGTTGTAGCTACTCAGACACTATGTAAGGAAGAAAAATTATCATTACTTGATAAGATAAGGTCCATGGAATCATGTCTTTCAGAAGAACATAAAAACTTACATGATTCCATGAAAAATCTGGAATCCCTTTCAAGAGAGGAGGTTTACTCCCTGGAACAGACCCTAGGTGCTTGTTTACAAGCCCTGGAGGAAACTCTCAATAAACATGACAAGGGACCTAATAAGAAGAAGTGCAAGACCATACAGGTTGTAACATCTCCAAATGGCACTCATACAATGGCTTGTCCTGTTATCATCCATGAGAAGCCAGCAGATGACACACACCCTGAGCCATATACAACATATCCATTACAACCAATTTCAACAAGGGACTTTAAAAATATAAAGGAAGCAGTAGTTATATATGGGACACACTCCACATATGTAAAACAGATGTTAAATTTGTGGTCTATCTCACATAGAATCATTCCAGATGACTGGCATCAGTTCTAGAATATAGCCAGCAGTTACAGTGGAAAAGCTGGTTGAGAGAATAGGCAAGAAATTTAGAACAACAAGGTAAACTCAGAGGTTTTGAGATCTCCAAGATCAAATCCATGGTGAGGGATGTTTCGCTGACAGGAATGTACAAGCCATTTATGATGAGCATACAATATCCCTATGCCGTACAGCAGCTCTAAATGCTTGGGAAAAAATTCCAGAACCTAGAAAAGCAATTGAGGTTTACACAAAGATATTTCAGGAACCACATGAACCCTTCACTGATTTTTTACAAAGGCTGAACACAGCTATAACAAAAGCTGTCTCAGATAAAGAATTAAGAAAAGTATTAACTGAGTTGTTGGCATTCGACAATGCTAATGCAGAATGCAAAAGAATACTTGCACCATTAAAGATCAGATCAGCTCTTTTGGAAGAATGCATTCAGTATACTAATAGTGTTGAATCTCTTAACTACAGTAATGAGGCTTGGATAGGAGAGACAAATCCCAGAGGTGAAAGAAGGGCCCATGGTACTGAATGTTTTAAATGTGGTACACCAGGTCATATAAGTAAAAACTGTACATGGGGTAATCCTAGAAGTAATACTCCTTCTAGGAATAGCCTAAACAGAAGACCCCAACCACCTCCTGGATTATGTAGATGATGTGGCAAATGCTGATATTGGACCAGTGAGTGCAGATCAAAAATAGATATATGAGGCAACCCTTTACTGGTGGGAAACACCTCAGGGGGCCTCTTGCAGGCCCCCAAATGAAATGTGGTAAGAACATTCACAGCCACTGTGGAAGACATTCCTCTCCAGGACAACTGAATAAACCAATGGCTAATGTAAAAACCGATACTGCAATGGATGATAAAACAGCTCTGATATATGAATCACAGTTTACAAAGAACACAATAAAACAAATATTTTGGCAGACTTCCATAAATGAACAAAGGCCAAAGCTTAGAATTTGAATTAATGGCATGGTTCTGGAAGTCCTGGTAGACACAGGTGCGGATGTGACTGTAATTACACCAAAATCATGGCATCCAAATTGGCCTCTTCGAGAGGTAGATGTCCAACTTTTAGGAATTGGCACCCTATCTCAGATAAAACAGAGTTCGACATGGGTTGAATGCATAGGGCCAGAAGGACAGAGAGGAAGGCTGAAGCCATATGTAGCAAATGTAGCAGTAAATCTATGGGGCCGAGATCTGTTACAACAGTGGAATACCCAGATTAAAATTCCTACACTCTCAGAAAAGGAATACAGGCCAATGCATGTTTCTAGGAATAATATCATAACATGCTATAAATAACAGTCACCAAGAATTCAGGCTGTACACAAACAGAGCACAACTGCTGTTGAACTCTCAGAAGTACCAACTCCCTTACCTTTAAAATGGCTAACTACTAAACATGCCTGGGTTGTACAGTGGCCTTTGAAAAAAGAGAAGGTACAAGCTTTAGAACAGCTGGTTCAAGACCAGTGAAATGCTCAACACATTGAAGAATCTACCCGCCCTTGGAATTCTCCTGCATTTGTTATTAAAAAAACGTCTGGTAATTGGAGAATGCTGACAGAACTGAGAGCTATTAATAAAGTAATTCAATCAATGGGCTCCCTACAGACTGGGAAGCCCTTGCCCTCTCTGCTACCCAAAGAATGGCCTATAATAGTTATTGACTTAAAAGACTGTTTCTTTATCATACCCTTACAAGAAAATGATAGAGAAAAATTTGCCTTCACAGTTCCTAATTATAACAATTCTCTGCCAGTCAAGAGATATCAATGGAAGGTCCTCCCACAGGGAATGTTAAACTGCTGTACCTTATGCCAATACTTTGAGCAAAAACCATTGGAGATAATTCGTGTAAAGTTTCCACAATCCATAATTTATCACTATATGGATGATATCCTATTAGCTGATCCAAAGTTAGACACATTAGAAAGCATGTCTGAGAAGTAAGAAAAGTTTTGCCTCGCTGGGGACTGCAAATTGCTCCTGAAAAAGTACGAAGAGGAGATTCTATTAATTACTTAAGATATAAGATAGAGTTACAAAAAATTAGACCCCAAAAGGTACAACTGAGGAGAGATCGAATAAAGACTCTTAATGATTTTCAAAAGTTGTTAGGAAGCATTTCCAACTTATTGGGTATCACGGGAATACCCAAACATGGACTACAAAATTTGGCTGCTACTCTAGAAGGGGACAAAGAATTAAATAGTCCAAGAGAATTATCAGCTGAAGCTTAGAAGGAATTGACTGTGGTAGAAAAGACAATTTGAGAAGCACATGTGGATCGTGTGGATCCAGAACTTAAGTGCATTCTTGTCATATTCCCCTCCAGACATTCCCCCAAAGGTATTTTGATGCAGAGGGAAGATATTATATTGGAGTGGATATTCCTACCATGTAACCCAAATAAGAAATTAAAGACTTATATAGAAAAGATCTCTGATTTGATTCAAAAAGGTAAATTAAGCCTTCGTCCGTTGACAGGAATGGACCCAGCAGAAATTGTAGTACCTTTAACTAATGAGGAAATTTCATCACTATGGAAAGATAATGAATACTGGCAGAGAGCCTGCAGTAACTTTTTGGGAGAGATTAACAACCATTATCCCAAAAGCAAGAGAATAGAATTCATAAAGAAGACTGAATGGGCCCTTCCTCACATTGTATGACACAAGCCAATTTCTGGAGTCCTCACTTTCTATACTGATGCAAACAAATCAGGGAAGGCAGGATACTAATCAGGAGACCTAAGTAAAGTGGTACAAAGTCCATACAGCTCTGTCCAAAAGGCAGAACTGTATGCCATTCTTATGGTACTGATGGACTTCACAGAACCACTCAATATAGTCACTGACTCTCAATATGCAGAGAGAGTTGTTTTACACATTGAAACTGCTGAATTTATTCCTGATAATACAAAATTAACTTCATTATTCATACAAATGCATGATATCATAAGAAAAAGGTAACATCCTATATATATATATATATATATATATATATATATATATATATATATATATATATATATATATATATCACGTATCAGATCCCATACAGGTCTGCCAGGACCTCTAGCACAAGGTAATGATGAGATTGATCAGTTACTAATAGGTAATGTGCTAGAAGCCTCAGAATTTCATAAGAGACACCATGTAAATAGCAAAGGTTTGAAGAAGGATTCCTCCATTACTTGGCAACAAGATAAGGACATTGTGAAAAATATCCTACTTGTTCCTTCTATAACCAAACTGCATTACCTGCAGGAAGCAATCCAAAAGGTATACAAAGAAATGAAATTTGGCAGATGGATGTGTTTCATTTTGCAGAATTTGGAGGATTAAAGTATGTACACCATACCATTGATACCTATTCAGGATTTCAGTGGGCAACTCCTATGAGTTCTGAAAAGGCTGATTCTGTGATTACACACCTATTAGAAGTTATGGCCATCATGGGAATACCTGTACAAATTAAGACAGATAATATCCCAGCATATGTCTCCAATAAAATGAGACATTTCTTTGCTTATTACAATATAAAGCATGTTACAGGTATACTACACAATCCCACAGGGCAAGCAGTCATAGAAAGATCCAATCTAACTTTAAAGGATATGCTAAATAAAGAGCAACAGGTAACAATGACTCCTAGAAATAGATTGCATAGTGCTTTATTAACCTTGAATCTTCTCAATGCTGATGAGAAAGGAACAACAGCTGCGGAGAGACATTGGACGCCAGACAAAACTCCTGAGCTAAACCAACCAGTTTACTTCAAAGATGTGTTGACCTCAGAATGGAAACCTGGGTATATCTTATGTTGGGGGAGGGGTGTTGCTTTTGTTTCCACATGAAAAGAAAAGCTATGGATACCAACAAAATTAATAAAAATTTGATTTGAACAGGAGAAACCCCTTCATGAGGAGAAGTAATAGATCATCCACCACTGTGACATCTCTTCAGGTTGTAAGAAAAATTTAACAATCAAAGGTTGGTGTAGGGTTTTTATCTTTCCAGGATAATGGAAATACCCATCTTCCAAAAATCATAAGGCCTTGGATATCCAGATGTTTATAGCAGAAAGAAAGAATCTATTGGTACCAATGTACATAGGGTAAGATATCACTGTCTAACATCTATATCTCTATCAATCTAGAATAGTTGTGGTTCCAATTTAATTATAAACCAAGCTGGCTTTGGCTTTGGAATTGGCTCACTCCTTCTCTAAACCCAAGCATATTGATAAAAGAAGAGGTTGAGAGATTCTTCAGTCCCATATCAGAAGAGCCCTCTGGTGTGAGACAGAAGGAAACCAATTACAAGGGACCATTATCTTCAAGATTCTAATTCTCTCCATGCTTATTCTTGATTTCTTGGAATCCTTTCTTACATGTCATGACATCTTTAAATCCAAACCTTCCATTCTGATAAAAAATAAGTTTTTTCCAATAGCAATCTCTGAAGTCTCCAGAAGGAAGATGGGGCCCCAACAACAATAACTCTACCCAATCCAGAATAATGCCATTGTAATCATCATCATAGTATACTTCTTGCCAGAATTTCAGTCAATCTTACCCATTACTCTGAGAGTTGCTGCAGAATCTACAATTAGTCTAACTGTGATTTTACTATCTGAGCTTTCTCACAATTCCCAACAGAGATACCATCGCCCCTAAACAGCAGGAAGCAATTCTAAGAAAACGACGCCCCTTATCCCTAAGGTTTCATATTTCTCAGGGTTATGGATAATGGTCCTAGGGTTGGGGGTGGAATAAACTGTTAAACTCAGTACTCTCCTTAAGGAAAGAAAATATGTTTAAAAAAAAAGGAAAAGAAGGAATGGAATGGATAGGTATAAGATATTATGGTAGATTACCATATACATTAGTAAACAAATTTAGTAATATAGCAGCCTTTGCACTGTTATGAATTCTTATATGTTGATACAAATATAAACCCTTTATATTCCTATTTAAGATAATTTGTATATTGATACAAATACAGAACTATGTTTGTTATATTGTACACATATTTTTACTCTTATTTGAAATATTTGTATATTGATACGAATGTGAATTTATATCTGTCATACTGTATGTATGTTCTACTTCTTTTTAAGATATTCTGTATACTGATATATATAGGATTATTATCACATTGCATATTGCACTATACATTCCTACCTCTATTAAAGATATTTTGTGTATTGTCACAATTTAAAGTCATTGTCCTTTTACTGTACATTTGCTTACAGACTGTTTGCCTTATTTATAGGAAGCCTTAGTCCTTAGGTTCTTTAGGTAGATAAGACTTACAGAGTTATTGTCACCTTTGCTTGTCATCTCTATAATTATGTTAGTTAGGTTATCCAGATTTATAAATACATAGGTCAGATGGACAGGTAATCTTCAAACACTTCATGGACCTAGAGAATATGGCATTAAATAACTTAGAATTCTGTTGACGTGAGACACAATTGCTCCTGGCAGCACCAATTTGATCCCGAGAGAATGTTGGGCTTCTAAGACATTTCCATTTGGAAGTTTGTCTTCTTGGCACAAAATGGCCTACTGGGCATAGAACTGCCCTTGCCTCAACTGCTGACAGTAAAAATGCTGTCCCTTCTGGACAAGCAGGACAAAAGGAAAGCAACCACTATATTTGCCAAGACAGGGTAAGATGGTTTTTCAGAATTCCTGCTTCTGAAAATGGTCTGCCAGATACTCTAGGCATGTAGCCAATTTGAATGCACCAAGGATGCTGAGAAACATTAGGTGACTGTCCAGGCTGCTAGCTGTCTCTGTCTACTCTTGCAAGACTCCCGAAAGTTGCTTGCATCCTTCCCCCATTTCTCAGGTATTATTATATTCCTTCTCAATCTTTGATGAGGTTGGAGATTAGCAGTTATAGTTACAACTTAGTATATATACATATATATATATATATATATATATATATATATATATATATATATATATATATATATATATATATATATATATATATATATATATATATATGTATATATATCTTAGATAGAATATATTATGTATTAGACTCAGGTTCTTTAGGATAGGACACCTTTTGGAATGATCTTTGTAACATGCCACCTAACCAAGCTCTAGACTTCCCTGGATTTTACTATGTGTTTTTTGCTTTATATTGTTTGCACTTATTGTAATTCCAACTTATCTAAGTCATTATCTGTTATTACTCCTGGACAATATTTTATAACCATCTCTTTGTATATAGTCTTGTATTAGGTTAGAACTTTCTTATTTAGACAAAAGGGGGAGATGTAGTAGATAGCCATCCCAGCATTGGCTGGGAAATTCCAACCCCCATTGAGGCTTCGGTAATGGTCATGCCCACAAGGCAGGGCAGAGAAGGAAATGGAAGATGGAGGATTGAGAGGAGATCACATGCTTGGTTCCGGGACCCTGGATGCTGGAGGGAGATGGGACGCAGAGTTCTCCAGAGAACACCTCCAGACTGCACTATACCTTTGCCAGATCCTGCAACCTACCCCTTCATTGTAAATTACCCCACAAAATAAACCCCCCTTTTAACTATGTGGAGTGGCCTAAATAATTTCACCAATAAAGCTGTTCTGTCCCTTTTGTTCGTGTTTAAAACCTTTACTGGCCTTTTTAGAGGTGGCCTTCTTGGAGGCTGCCTTCCCAACCTCTCTTCCTGGAGTATCTCTAGAGCTGCCTGTCCATTTTCCACAGCGTCATTGCATCTCTGATCTTCCAGGCAACCTCTAACTAATTTCCACACTGGTCTTACCCCTTTCTTAAGTGTTCCCTGTTCTGCAGCAAAGTCTAGGTCACATCCTAGCTCCTCCCATGACACCACCGTGAGACTACCAGACACTGTGAACCAGGGAGCAATGATGTCACACTCTTCCAGAAACTTTTCTAAGGTGCTTTCTTAATCTTTAATTTCTTGGAAAAAAGGAGCTCATTAAGAGCCAGAAAAATTGGGTGTGAGGAGGAAGCGCCTTTCTTAGTATATCCTTTCTTCCTCAATTTTAGAGGTTTCTCAGAGCCTTTACCAAACAGCCCCAGCCTTCTGGTTTCACTTTCTTACTTTGTTTCCTGATTACCTGTCTGCTGTAGTCGCGGCTCTACTATCCCGCTCCCCTGTTATTTACAGGTTAGAGCAAAACCCCGCTTTTGTCATGGATCCCGAATTTACCTGAGGACTTAATGTATACCCCCTGACTGTAGAAAGTTCTGAGCCCCACAGAGAGACGAGGAGGTTCCCAGTACGGGCCACCACTTGTCGCGCCCGCCACGACCAGCAAGGATGATGCAACACTGGAGCTCTTTTTTAAGCAGTTTATTCAGGACCTTGATACAAGCGATGTCTCTCTTGGGGTGAGCCTCTCCCAGCCCTTAAGTAGGCATGGGCTGCCAACACTGAGCAGCCATGTGGGCACTGTCCATTGGTCCATGCAAATGTAAGCAACACTCGATTCCAGCCAGAGCCAAATAAGGATTTATTTACCACATTGAGCACTCGCTGTTGGAAGGGTGGAGGGTGGAAGCCAGTGCCATCTTTAAGGTGCGGCTGCATGCAGCCTCCTACAATTTCCCACAGTTCCTATCTGTTCCTCATTATTACTTCATTTCTCACAGTTCCTTTCTCTACATTCACAGAAGTACATTACTCCCAGTGACCTTGTCTATGTCATCAGAAATTCATTACCCACAGTGCCTTTCTCTGTGTCATAAGATCTACATTTCCCACAGTTCCTTTCTCTATGACATCAGAACTTCATTTCCTATACTACCTTCCTCTGACATCAAAACTAAATTTCCCACAGTTCATTTCTGTATGTCATTAGATCTGCATTTCCCAACTTTATTTTATGTCATCAGAACTCCATTTCTCACAGTGATTTTCTATACCTCATCATAACTACATTTCCCACCATGCGTTTCTCTATGTCACAGAAATATGTTACCCACAGTGCTTTTATCAATGTCATTTGAACTACATTTAGCACAGTACCTATGTCTATGTCTTCAGAACTACATTTATCACAGTTCCTTTCTCTATGTTTTCCTAACTTCATTTACCACATTGCCTTTCTCTGTGTCATCAGAACTACAATTCTCAAAGTTCCTTTCTCTATGCCATCAGAACTACATTTTCGACAGTGCCTTTCTCTATGTCCAAGAACTACATTTCCCACATTTTCTTTCTTGATGACAACAGAATTACATTTCCCACAGTTTCCTTTTCTATGCCATCAGAACTGCATTTCCCACAGATTCTTTCTCTAGGCCATCCGAACTACTTTTTCCACCTTTACTTTATTTTTGTCATCAGAACTCTATTTCTCAGTGCCTTTCTATACCTCATCATAACTACATTTCCCACACTTCCTTTCTCTATGTAACAGAACAACATTTCTCACACTTTCTTTCTTGATGACATCCGAAATACATTTCTCACAGTTCCTTTCTCTAAGTCATGAGAACATTTCCTATAGTGACTTTCTCTGTGAAATAAGAACTACATATCTCACAGTGCCTTTCTTGATGTCACAGAAATACATTTCCAACAGAGCCTTTTTCTGTTCCATCAGAACTTCCTTTCTTATAGTGCCTTCCTTGGTGACATCTGAATAGTATTTCCCACAGCGTCTGCCTCTATGACATCAGAAATATTTTTCAAACTGTGCCTTTATCTACATCATCAATAATACATTTTCCAGAGTGCCTTTCTCAGTGTCATCACAATTACATTTCCCACATTTCCTTTCTCTATGACATCACAACTTCTGTACCCAAAGTCCTTTTCTCTGTGTCATCAGAACTACATTTCCCACTTTCCTTACTTTATATCATCAGAACAGCATTTCCTTCATTGCCTTTCTCTACATCATCAGAAATTCATTACCCACAATGCTTTTAGCTACATCATCAGAAATTCTATATGCAGAGTACTGTTTTCTGTCATCAGAACTACATTTCCCACAGTTCCTTTCTCTATGACATCAAATTCCCACAATTCCTTTCTCAATGACATCAGAATAACATTTCCCACAGTTCCTTTCTCTACATAATTATAACAACATTCCCCACAGTGTCTTTTTCTGTGTCATCAGAACTACATTTCCCACATTCCTTTTGTTATGTCACCAGAACTACATTTCCTACAGTCCCTTTCTCTATGTCATCAGAAATTCTTTACCCACAGAGCCTTTCTCATGTCATGAGCACCACATTTCCCACAGTTCCTTTCTCTGTGTCATCATAACTACATTTCCCACAGTACCTTTTCCTATTTCACAGAAATATATTTTTCACTGTGCCTTTCTCTGTTTCATCAGATCAACAATACCCACAGTTCCTTTCTTGGTGTCATCTGAGATACATTTCCCACAGTACCTATGTGTATTTCATCAGAACTACATATATCATGTTTCCTTTCTCTATGTTATCAGAACTACATTTACCACAGTGCCTTTCTCTTTGTCATCAGAACTGCATTTCCCACAGTGCCTTTCTCTATATCACAGTGACTTTCTCTGGGACATAAGAACTGCATTTTCCACAATTCCTCTCTCTTTTTTTTTCTTTTTGGAGCTGAGGATCGAACCCGGGGCCTTGCGCTTGCTAGGCAAGTGCTCTACTGCTGAGCTAAATCCCCAACCCCGACAATTCCTTTTTCTATGTCACAGAAATACATTTCCCATAGTGCCATTCTCTGTTTCATCTGAACAACATTTCCCACAATGCCCTTCTCAGTGTCAACAGAACAACATTTCATACAGTCCCTTTCTCCATGGCACCACAACTACATTTCAAACTCTGCCTTTCTCTACATCATGAGAACTACATTTCCCACAGTGCCTTTTTCTACGTGATCAGAATGACATTTCCCACACTTCCTTTCTCCACGTCACTGGTACTACATTACACACAGAGCCTTTCTTGCATCTACAAGAAAGCACTACATTTCCCAAAGTTCCTTTCTCTATGACATCACACTTTCATTACTCAAAGTCCTTTTCTCTATGTCATTAGAAATACATTTCCCACATCACTTTCTTTATGTCTTCAGAACTGCATTTCCTTCAGTGCCTTTACTATGTCAACAGAAATTCATTAACCATAATGATTTTCTCTCTGTCATGAGCACTACATTTCCAACACTGCCTTTCTCTGGTCATAAGAACTACATTTCACACAGTGCCTTTTTGTATGTCACATAATTACATTACCCACTGTGCCTTTCTTAGTGTCATCTGAACTACATTTCCCACTGCATGTGTATCTCATCAGAACTATTTATCACAGTTCCTTTCTCTAAGTCATTAGAACTACATTACCAAAAGTTACTTTCCCTTTGTAATCAGAACTACATTTACCACAGTACCTCTGTCAGTGTCATCTGAACTACATGTTCTACAGTTCTTACGTATACGTCATCAAAAGTAGATTTCCTACCCTTCTTTTTTCTATGTCTTCAGAACTACATTTCCCACCTTTTCTTTATTTATATCATCAGAACTACATTTCTCACAGTCTTTCTATACATCATAACTACATTTCCTACAGTGCCTTTCTCTATGTCACCAGAACTACATTACCCAAAGTTTCTTTCTATTTCTCATCAGAATTACATTTCCTGCAGTTCCTTTCTCTTCATCACCAGAACTACATTGCCCACAGTGCCTTTCTTTAAATCATTAGAACTTCATTTTCTAAAGTGCCTTTCTCTATGTCATCAAAAATTCATTATCCACAGTGCCTGTCCATATGACTTCAGAACTACATTGCGCATCTTGCCTTTATCTACACCTTCAATAGTGCATTTGCTCAGTGACTATCTTGGTGTCATCTGATCTACATTTACCACAGTTCCTATGAGTACATCATCACAACTTCATTTCCCACAATTCCATTCTCTATGTCATCAGAACTACATTTCCCAAAATGCCTTTCTCCATCTCATCTGAACTACATAACCCAAAGTTCCTTTCTCTGTGTCATCATATCTACATTTCCCACAATGCCTTTCTTGTCACAGAAATACATTACCTACTGTGCAAATCTTCGTATCATCAGAACTACAATTCCCACAGCTCCTTTATGGCATCAGAACTACATTTCCCACAGTTGCTTTCTCTATGTAATCATAACTAAAATTACCACAATGGCGTTCACTATGTGACTGAACACTCTTTCCCTCAGTGCATTTCTCTGCTTCATCATATCAGCATTTCCCATCATGCCTTTAGCTAGGTGGTCAGAACTACAATTTCCACAGTTCCTTTCTTCATGTCATCAGAACTCCATTTCCCATATTGGCTCTCTACAGCATAGTAACTACAATTCCCACAGTGCCTTTATCTATGTCATCACAACTACATTTCTACTGTGCCTTACTGTATGACTTCAGGACTACATTTCCCACAGTGACTTTTTATACACCATCAGACAGACCTACATTTCCCACAGTGCCTTTTGCTATATCATCAGTACTACATTTCCCCAGTGCTTTTCTGTACATCATCAGAACTAAATTCCCCACAGTGTCTTTCTCTAGGTCATCATAAGTACATTTCCCACAGTCCTATTCTCTATGTCATCAGACCTACATTTCACAAAGTTTGTATATATACTTCATCAGAACTACATTTCCACAAATGCCTTTATCTGTGTCCTCAAAACGTCTTTCACACTTTGCCTTCCTCTCTATCATCAAAAGTACATTTCCCACAGTGCCTTTCTCAGTATCATCAGAACTACATTTTCTACAGTGCTTTTCTCTGGTTCATCAAAACCACATCTTACTGGGCCTTTTTCTACATCATAAGAATGTATTTTTTCTCAATGTCTTCCATTGTGACCTCAAAAGTACATTTCCCACAGTGCATTTTACTATGACATCATAACTGCATTTCCCACATTTCCTTTCTCTATATCAGAAATATATTTGCCACAGTGCCTTTCTGTATGACATCAGAACTACATTTCCCACAGTTACTAAAATACATAATCAGAAGTACATTTCCCACATTTCCAATCTCAATGATGTAAGAACTACATTTCCCAGAGTGCCTTTCTGTAGACATCAAAATTACATTTCCCTCAGTTTCTTTCTCAGTGTCATCAGATTGATATTACCCATACTGCTTCCCTTCCCAGAGGTCCTATGTGTATGTCATCAGACCTACATTTATCACAGTTCCTTTTTCTACATCCCAGAAATGCATTTCCCACAGTGCCTTCCTTGGTGACAACTGAACTTCATTTCCCACTGAGCCTGTCCCTATGACATCAGAACTACATTAACTATTTATCTATATCATAAACACTTTGTTTCCCACAGTGCTTTTCTCAGTCTCATCTGTAATACATATCCCACAGTTCATTTGGGTATGTCATAACAACATTTCCCAAAGTTCCTTTCTCCATGACATTACAACTACATTATCCAAAGTACTTTCTCTGTGTCATCAGAACTACATTTCCACAGTACCTATGTGTACAACATCAGAACAACATTTATTATAGATCCTTTCTCTACATTATCAGAACAACATTTCCCACAGTTCTGTTATCAATGATGTAAGAACTACATTTCCCACAGTTTCTTTCTCATTGTCATCAGAACTATAGTTCCTACAGTGCCTTCCTCTGTGTCATCAGAACTACATTTCCCATAGTAACTTTCTCCATTACCCAAATTTCCTTTTTCTGTGTCATCATAATGACAATTCCCACAATGCCTTTCTGTTTCATCAGAATGACATTTCCCACAATGCATTTCTGTTGTAATCAAAACTCTATTTCCCACAGTGACTTTCTCCATCTCATAAGTGCCATTCTCTGGGGCATAATAACTTCATCTCCCACAGTACCTTTCTCTGAGTCACCAGAACTCCATTACCAAAGGTTCCTTTCTCATTGTAATCAGAAGTATATTTCCCACAGTACCTTTCACTATACCACAGAACTACATTTCCCGCTTTCGTTTCTCTATGTCACAGAACTACATTTCCCACACATCATTTCTCTACAACATCAGAATAATATTTCCCACAGTTCCTTTCTCTACATAATCTGAGCAACAATGTTTCTCTGTGACATAAGAACTACATTTCCCACAGTGCCTCTCTCTGTTTCATCAGATAAACATTACCCACAGTACCTTTTTTGGGGTCCTCTGAACTACAATTTCCAAAGTTCCTGTGTGTACATCATCAGAACTACATTTTCCAACAGTTCCTATCTCTGCATCATCAGCAATACAGTGCCCTTCTCTGTGTCACCAGAACTACATTTCCCACAGAACATTTCTCTATGTCATCTGAACTACATTTCCCAAAGTGGCTTTTTTATGTCATCACAAATACATCCCCTAATGCCTTTCCCGATGGCATCAGAACTACATTTCCCACAGTGCTTTCTCTGCATCATCAGAACTATATTTTCCACTGTTCCTTTCTTGGTGTCATCTGAACTTCTTTTCCTACAGTGCCTGTCTCTATGATATCAGAAATACATTGCTCATCTTGCCTTTATCTACATCATCAGTACTATGTTTCACACAGTGATTTTTCTTGGTGTCATCTGAAGTACATTTCCAACAGTTCCTATACCTTTGACATCAGGACAACACATCCCATAGTGGCTGGCTGTATGACATGAGAACCAGATTTCCCACTGTTTCTTTCTCAACTACATTACCCACAGTGCCTTTCTCTGCTTCATCCTATGGACATTTCCCACATTGCCTATGTCCTAAGAACCACAGTTCAGTTTTTACATCATCAAAACTACATTACACATACTTCCTTTCTCTATATCATCAGAAGTTCATTTCCCACAGTTCCATTCTCTATGTCATCAGAACTTCATTTATCACAGTTCCTTTCACCATCACATCAGAACTACATTACCTAAACTTTCTTTCTCTGAGTCATCAGAA
Organism: Onychomys leucogaster; assembly: GCA_949786385.1. NCBI lineage: Eukaryota > Metazoa > Chordata > Mammalia > Rodentia > Cricetidae > Onychomys > Onychomys leucogaster. The sequence goes on from CATKUP010000062.1 coordinate 598,249, forward strand.
CTACATTTCCAATAGTTTTTTCTCTATGCCATAAGAACTACATTTCCATAGTGTCTTTCTCAATATAATCAATACCACTTTTCCTATAGTGCCTGTATCTAGGTCACCATAACATTGTTTCCCACAGTTCCTATGTCTACCTCAGCAGAACTACAGTTTCCACAGTTCCTTTTGCTCCGGCATTAGAACTGCATTTTGTAGAGTGCTTTTCGCTATATGACAGAACTTCATTTCCCACAGTGCTATTATCTTCTTCATCACAACTACATATTCCAAAGTATCTTTCTGTATATTATCATAAATACCTTTCCCACAGTGTCTTCCTCTACATCAGAACTACATATCCAAGAGTTTCTTTATTTACATCATCAGAACTACATTTCTCACAGTAACTTTCTCTACTTGATCAGAACCACTTTTCCCACTGTGCCTTTCTGTGTCATCATTACTACATTTCCCACAGGTCCTTTCACTTTGACATCAGAAGTTCATTTCCCACAGTACCTTCCTTGGTGTCTCATGAACTATATTTCCCACAATGACTGACCCTATGACATCATAAATGCATTGCCTATCGTGTTTTTATCTACATCTTTAGAACATTTCCCACAGTTTTCCTCCTGCTTCATCAGAACTATATTTCCCATAATGCCTTTCTTGATAACATCTGAACTACATTTCCCAGAGTGTCTCTGTTTCTGTAACATCAGAAGTTCATTGCCCACACTGCTTTTATCTACATTGTCAGAACTACACTGCCCACAGTGCTTTTCTTTGTTTCTTCTGAACTACATTTCCCACACTGTCGATTCTCTACATCATCAGAACCTCATTTACAACAGTTCCTTTCTCTATGACATCATAACTACATTTCCCACAATGCCTTTCACTATGTGACAGAACAACCTTTCCCACAGTGTCTTTCTCTTCTTCATCAAATTGACATTTCCCACCATGCCTGTAGCTAGGTGATGAGATCTACATTTCCCACAGTCACTTTCTCTATGTCATCAGAAGTACATTTCCTACCTTGCCTTTATTCATGTCATAAGAACTCCTTTTGTCAGAGTGGCTTCTGTATGTCATAATAAGTACATTTCCAAAAGGCTGTCTCTGTGCCACCAGAACTCCATTTCCCACAGTTCCTTTATTTATGTAATCAGAACTCCATTTCCCACAGTGCCTTTCTCTATGACAACAGGAATACATCAGAACTACATTTCCTAAGTTTCCTTCCTTTATCATCATAACTAAATTTCACACAGTGCCTTTCTATAACTCAACACACTATATTTCATACAGTGCCTTTCACAACATCTTAGGAACTCCATTTCCCACAGTTCAGTTCTCTATGTCATCAGACCAACATTACCCACATTGTGTTTCTCTATGTCACCAGAACTACATTTTCCACACTGCCTTTCTCTGGTTCATCAGAACCACATCTTACAGGCCCTTTCCCTATATCATCAGAGCTTATTTTTCCACAGTGACATTCACTGAGTTGCTGTGGATATGGCTCTGTGTAAATAAAATTCTGATTGGCTAGAGGCCAGGCAGTAAGTATAGGCAGGACAAGAGAGAAGAGAATTCTGGGAAGTGGAAGGCTGGGTGGGGAGATACTGCCAGCCAGCCGCCATGACAATGAGGATGTAAGGTACTGGTAAGCCACGAGCCATGTGGCAAAGTATAGATTAATAGAAATGTGTTAATTTAAGATAAAAGAAGTAGATAACAAGAAGCCTGCCATGAGCATACAATTTCTAAACAATAAGTTTCTGTATGTTTACTTGGTTGGTTCTGAGCATCTATGGGCATGGTGGGTGAGAGAAATTTGTCCTGACTATGGGCCAGGCAGGAAAACTCTAACTACAAATGATGCCCAAAGTGTTTGCAAGAGTTTCCACCTAAAACCTGAGAAAAAGGATTCTAAAACAGAGCTAATAACAACTTCCTTCATCTCTCTCAAGTTAGCAGCAGCCTGCCGGTTTGAGCTACTATGGTGGATTCCTGGTGTGTGCATCTGACCTGCAGTGTGGCAGGAATGAGGAGTCTACAAGTGGCACTTTACTCTGCTGCATGGTGGATTTAGCCTTTGCTAGTTATAAACAAGTTTCTGGGTTATGCACTGCTTTGATAGAACTGCTTCTGATAGTTTATGGTACACATGGCTCCAGACCCAGAGCTGGCAGTAAACTGTACCGCCACGTTGGGAAGCTGAGGTGAATGGAGCCAGCAGCCACAGAGGCGTTTCAGTCTTACAAAGATGGATATTACACAGACAATCTGGCTTGTGTTGTCTTTGGGATTTTTAACAACAGGAAAAGATTTGATTGTAAAAGCTGTTGATTAAATAAATATGTAAATTTTAATGGTACCTTGACTTCAAAATTTGGATATAAGGATATGTTGCTTTGGAAAATAATCTCTGCTTTTGTTTCCACAGAAAGCCAGAGGCTGTGGCCTTGTTCCAGATTAAGATACATCAGGTTTGATCAGCCAAGACCACCTGAAAGGTCTCTGATGACTCCATGGCCCAGATGATCTAACATCCAAAATGGTTTCAAGGCAACTGGCTCAGAGGTTTACCCTTATGGACTACTCCATAATCCTAAAATTTTCTTTGTGTCCCCATAAGATACAGCTCCCTCTCTAGCAGGAAGTAGTAATAAAAACTATGCCCAATTTCCCAAAATTATCAAGCTGGCTTTGGAGATAGAATTGGCTCACTCCTCTAAACACAGACATATTGCTAAAAGAAAAGATTAAGAGATTTTTATGTCCCAAATCAGAAGAGCCCGCTGGTGTGGGACAGAAAAAAAGCCAATATTTTTATTTAAAACAGGTTGATTATAAATGTGATCTATTTCTAAAGAAGAAAAAGGGATATGATATAGACATAATAGGATGAAAGGATAGATTAATGAACTTACTTTTGAAGAACAACAACTTGTTTAAAATGTCTTACGTTGCTATAGATTTTAGTCTATGGATACAAACATATATTTCTGCTCTCATTTGAGGTATTATGTTTATGCAACTCATTTAAATTATAATGGATAATTAAGAAATATAGATCAATTAGTCTTATGTGATAGTCAAACTTGTCATGTTAAGTTTTCTAGGTACACACATATATATTTCAGATGGATAGGTAATCTTTAAACACTGCAAAGGTCTGCAGAATATGGCATTTAAAATATTTTTAAAATTTAGGCTTTCTGGACAGTGAGACATGTCTGCTCCTGGCAACACCGATTTACTTCAGAGAGCAGGATGGGCATTGAAGACACTTCATACCTTATCTTCACCTTGGCAAAAATAGCCATTTGGACAAGAAACTGTTCTTGCCTGGACTGCTTGATCAACTGGATATGCACGACCCATAGAAAGGTGACCACTAAACATTCCTTGACAAAATGGTCCTTCAGGTTCCTGCTTTGCAGAGGAAAATGCCAGACTTTCTACAGGACACTGAGAGAGAGAAGTGACTGAGAGACTCTAGCCCTGTGGGCTGAAGACAAATGCCCCAACTTCACAAAGGAACATTAGGTAACTGTCTAGGCTGCCAGCTGTCTCTGTCTACTCTTGAAGTAGACTCCTGAAAAATGCTTGCATCCTTCTCCTGGTTCTCAGGTAATATAATATCCTTCTGAGGTCTTTGATGTGGTTGAAGACTAGATAGTTATAATTTCCTCATTTATGATAAAAGATAAGTTAGATATAAAACCTTAGACTCACAAATATCTGATAGATAGGATATCTTCTTTAATATTGTAACTGTAATTCTTGCTTGATAATTGTTTTGTTATATGTAATTGTACTACATAAAAGTTAAAACTTGCCTTAAAAAAAAAGAAAAGGGAAGTGCTGTGGATATCTCTCTGTGTAAATAAAATTCTGATTGGCCAGTGGCCAGGCAGGAAGTATAGGCGGGACAAGAGAGAAGACAATACTGGGAGGTGGAAGGCTGGGTGGGGAGATACTGCCAGCCAGCAGCCATGACAATGAGGATGTAAGGTACTGGTAAGCCACAAGCCACGTGGCAAAGTATAGATTAATAGAAATGTGTTAATTTAAGATAAAAGAAGTAGATGACATGAAGCCTGCACAGCCAAACAGTTTCTAAAAAATGTAAGTTTCTGTATGTTTACTTGGTTGGTTCTGAGCATCTAAGGGCCTGGCTTGTGAGAGAGATTTTTCCTGACTGTGGGCCAGGCAGGAAAACACTAACTACACTGTGTGATCTGAACTACACTTCCCACAGTACCTTTTCTAATTCTTCAGAACTACACTTCCAACAGGTCCTTTATCTACATCATCAGAACATATTTTTCCACAGTGTCTTTCACTGTGTGAACTCAACTACATTTCCCACATTTCCTTTTCTTTATGTCTTCAGAACTATATTAACCTCAGTGCCTTTCTCTTGTCACAGAACTACCTTTCCCACATTCCTTTCTCTACATCATCTCCACTATGTTTGCCACAGTGCCTTTCTCTTTTTCCTCAGAACTTCATTTTCAAGTGTGCCTTTTATATAGTACCAGAAATACATTTCCCAGAGTGCCTTTCTCTACGTCATCAGAACTACATTTCCCACTGTTCCTTTATTTTCATCAATAGAACTAGGTTTACCACAGTCGCTTTCTCTCTGATATCAGAAATACTTTTCCCACATTGCCTTTCTCTGTTTTATCAGGAAGACATTTCCCATGGTGCCTTTTTTGTTTGTTGTTAGACCTTCATTTCCCTCAGTGCCTTTCACTACATACTCAGAACTACATTTCCCTAAATGCCTTCTCTTTGTCATCCAAACTACATTTCCCACAGTGACTCTTCCCATGTCATCACAATTACATTTCCCACAGTGTCTTTCTCTATGTCATCAGAATTACATTTCCTAAAGTTCCTTTATTTACATCAACTGAACTACAATTCCCAAAGTGACTTTCTCTACATTATTTCTACAACTTCATTTCCATAGTGGCTTTCTATGTTTCCTCAGAACTTCTTTTCTCTATGATATCAGCTCTATATTACTCACAGTGCCTTTCTCTATATCACCAGAACTACATTTCCAACACTGCCTTGTCACAGAACTACATGACATCAGAATTACATTTCCCACAGTTATTTCTCTGTGGCATAAGAACTACATTTCTGGCTGTGCCTTTCTTGGTGTCATCAGAACTACATTTCACTGTGACATCATAACTACATTTCACTACATGTCACTATATGAGAGAACTGCATTTCTCACAGTGCCTTTCTCTGTTTCATCTGAACAACATTTTCCACAGTTCCTTTCTTGGTGTCAATGAACTGCATTTCTCATAGTTTCTTTCTTTGTGGTATAGGAACTACATTTCCCACAGTTCCTTTTTCTACATATTCAAAACCACACTTCCTAAAGTGGCTGTCTCTATATCATCAGAACATCATTTCCCAAACTTCCTTTGAATACATCATCAGAACTACATTATCACAGTGTCTTTCTCTAAGATTTCAGAACTACATTTCCAACAATGTATTTTTTGAAGTCACCAAAACTACATTTCCCACAGTGGCCTTTTACTACAACAATAGAAACCACAATTCCCACAGATCCCCTCACTGCGTCATGAGAACTATATTACCCACAATACGTTTCTCTATGTCCTCAGAACTTCATTTCTCACAGTGCCTTTCTCCTTGTCATCAGAACTACATTACCCACAGTGCCTTTCTGTTCATAAACAAATGAAATTTCCCACAATTTTTGCTCTATATCACAGAACTACATTTCCCACACTTCTTTTCTGTATGATATCAGAACTATATTTTCAATAGTTCATTTCTGTATCATCAGAACATTTCCCACAGTGCCTTTCTTGCTGTCATCCAGATTACATTTCCCACAGTTCCTATGGGTTCATCACCAAAACTTCATTTCCCACAGTTCCTTCTCTACATCATCATCATTACATTACATACAGTGTTGTTTTTTGTTTCACCAGATCTACATTTCCCACAGTGCCTTTCTCTGTGTCACCAGAACTACATTTCCAACACTGCCTTTCTCTACCATATCAGTATTACATTTCCTACAGTGCCTTTCTCTATGTCACAGAACTACATTTCCCACCTTCTTATCTATATCAGAGAACTACATTTCCCACATTTCCTTTCTCTATGATGTCAGAATTACATTTCCCACAGTTACTTTCTCTGTGACATAAGAAATACATTTCCTGCAGTGTCTGTCTTTATATAACGTCAGAATTACATTTCCCACAGTGCCTTTCTCTGTTTAATAACAGTAACATTTTCCACATTGCCTTCTTTGGTGACATATGAAGTACATGCCCACAATGCCTGTGTCTTTACATCCAAAGTACATTGCCCACCTTGCCTTCATCTGCATCATCAATTCTTCTTTTCCCACAATGCCTTTCCCGGTGTCATCAGAACTGCATTTCCCACAGTTCTTTTCTCTATGACATTCCAACTACATTTCCCACAGTGCCTTTCTCTTTGTCACAGATCTACATTTCCCACATTCCCTTCTCTAAATTATCAGAACTACTTTTCCAAAAAATCCTTTATGTACATCATCAGAACAGCATTTCCCACAGTGCCTTTCTCTATGTCACAAAAATACATTTCTCCCAGGGCCTTAAACTGTTTCACCAGAATGACATTTTCCACAGTGTCTTTGTCTACATCTTCATAACTACATTACCCACAGTGTGTTTCTGCATGACATCAGAACTACATTTCTCACAGAGTCTTTGTCTATGACATCAGATCTACCTTTTCCTCTGTTCCTTTCTCTACATCATCAGAAATACATTTCCCACAGTGCCTGTTTCTACTTCATCAGATTGACATTTCCCACAGTGCCTTTCTCTGTTTTATCAGAACAACTTTTCCCACAGTTCCTTTCTTGGTGTCATCTGAACTACATTTCTCACTGTTCCTTTTTCAATGTCATCAGAACTACATTTCCCAAAGTTCCTTTCTTGGTGTCATCAGAACTTCATTTTCCATAGTTTCTTTCTTTTTATTTTGGCCACAGCTGAGGACTGAACTCAGGCCATTGTGCTTGCTAGGCAAGTGCTCTACGAATGAGATAAATCCCCAATCTCATATTTTCTTTCTCTGTGGCATAGGAACTACATTTCCCACATAGCCTTTCCTGCATCTCATCAGAACTACATTACCTAAAGTTCCTTTCTCATGTCATCATAACTAAATTTCCCACAGTGCTTTTCTCTATATAATCAAAAGCACTTCCCTATACTAGCTGTCTCTATGTCATCAAAACATCATTTACCACACTTCCTATGTCTATGTCATTAGAACTACATTACCACAGGGCCTTTGTCTATGATATCAGAACTATATTTCCAACAATGTCTTTTTCAAAGTCATCAGAAGTACATTTCTCATTGTAGGCTGTAGAACAACAGCAGAACAACATTTCCCAAAGTTCCCTTCACTATGTCATGAGAACTACATTACCCACAGTTCTTTCTCTAAGTCCTCAGAACTTCATTTCCCACAGTGCCTTTCTACTTGTCATCAGAACTATATTATTCACAGTGCATTTCTGTATTACATCTTAACTACATTTCCCACAGAGCATTTCACTATGTGACAGAATAATCTTTACCACAGTGCCTTTCTCTCCTTCATCAACATTTCCCACCATTCCTTGTGCTAGATGATCAGATCTTCTTTTCCCACAGTCCCTTTCTCTATCTCATCACAACTACGCTACACAAAGTTCCTTTCTCTGTGTCATCAAAAGTATATTTCCCACAATTCCTTTCTCTGACATCAGATCTACATTTCCCACAGTGCCTTTCTCTGTGTCAGATGAACTACATTTCCCACAATGACTAACTCTATGACATCACAAATTCATTGCCTATATTGTTTCTATCTACATCATTAAAACTGCTTTTCTGATGTTTTCTTCCTGTTTGATCAGAACTACTTTTCACAAAATGCCTTTCTCAGTGTCATCTGAAATACATTTCCCACAGGGGCCTGTCTCTATGACATCAGAACTGCATTGTCCATCTTGCATTTGTCTACATCATCAGAACTGCACTTCCCACAGTGCTTTTCTTTGTGTTATCTGAACTACATTTTCCACAGTGGCCTTTTTCTATGTCATCAGAACCTCATTTACCACAGTTACTTTCTCCATGGCATGAAGTCTACAATTCCAACATTTTATTTCTCTATGTCATCATAACTACATTTCCCACAATGACCTTCACTATGTGATAGAACAACCTTTCCCACAGTGCCTCTCTCTTCTTCATCTAATCGACATTTCCCACCATGCCTTTAACTAGGTGATAAGATCTACATTTCCCCCAGTCCCTTTCTCTATGTCATGAGAACTATATTTTCCACCTTGCCTTTATTCATGTCATAAGAACTCCATTTCTCACAGTGGCTTTCTCTACATCATAACAACATTTCCAACAGTGCCTATATCAGTGTCACCAGAACTACATTTTCAACAATGCCTTTCACTGGCTCATCAATACTACATCTTACAGGGCCTTTCTCTACTTCATGAGAGCTTATTTTTCCACATTGTCTTTCACTGAGTTATCTGAACTACATTTCCCTCAGTGCCTTTCAATAAGTCTCAGAACTACATTAGCCACAGTACCTACTCTATTTCTTCAGAACTACATTACCCATAGGGCTTTTCTTCTCATCTTCATAACTACATTACCAACAGTGAACATCACATCTGCACTTCCCTTAGTGCCTTTCTCTACATCATCAGAACTACATTTCCATAACTGCCTGTCTCTATGTCATCAGAATTTCATTTACCACAGTTCCTTTCTCTATGTCATCATAACTACATTTCCCATAGTGACATTCTCTATGTCATCAGAACTATAGTTCCCACAGTGCCTTTCTCTGGTTCATCAAAAACAAATCAGTGTATTTAACTGTGTGATCTAAACTACATTTCCCACAGTGACCTTCTATAGATCTTCAGAAGTACATTACCCAGAGTGCCTTTCTGCATCTCATCAGAACTACATTTCCCACAGTGACATTTTATACATCATCAAAACTACATTTCCCACAACACCATTCTCTATGTCATCATAACTTAATTTCCCACAGTTCCTTTCACTATGTCAATAGAACTTCATTTCCCATAGTTTCTTTCTTTATGACATCAGAACTATATTTCACAAAGTGCCTTTCTCTACATAATCAAAACCACATTTCATATAATACATGTCTCTATGTCATCAGATCATCATTTTCTACAGTTCCTTTCTCTCCATCATCAGAACTGCATATGTGAAAGTTCCTTTATTTACATCATCAGAACTATATTTCCCACATTTACTTTATCTACTTGATCATAACTGCATCTCCCACTTTTCCTTTCTCCACATCATCAAAATGACATTTGCCACAGTGCCTTTCTCTGTGATATCAGAACTACATTGTGCATCTTGCCTTTATCTACATCATCAGAACTACCTTTCCAACAAGGTGTTTCTTCTTGTCACTGAAGTGCATTACACACAGTGCCTTTCTCTCTGTCACAGAACTACATTTACAACAGTGTCTTTATGTGACATTAGAACTACATTTCCCTCAGTGCTTTTTTCCTATGGTATCATAATTATATTCTCCAAATTGCCTTTCTCTATGTCTTTATAACTACATTTCCACAGTGACTTTCTCTTTGTCATCAGAACTACATTTCCCACAGTGCCTTTCTCTGCATCATCTGAACTATATTTTCCACACTTCCTTCATTTACATCATCAGAACTACATTTCCCAACTTTCTTTCTCTATGTCACAGAACTACTTTTCCCACACTTCCTTTCTCTGTTTTATCACAACGACTTTTCACACTAAGCCTTCCTTGGTGTCATCTGAAGTTCATTTCCCACAGGGCCTGTCTCTATGACATCAAAACTACATTGCTCATCTTGCCTTTGTCTCCAATATTTGAACCCCACAGTTCTTTTCTCTACAGCATCAGGACTACATTTCCCACACTTTCTCTATGTCAATTGAACTACATTTCCCACTGTGCCTTTCTCCATCTCATCAGAACCACATTACTTAAATATCCTTTCTCTGTGTCATCATAACTACATTTCTCACAGTGCATTTCTCTATGTCACAGAACTACATTTCCCACAATTGTTTTCTCTATATCAGAACTACATTTCCCACAGTGCTTTTCTCTATGTCATTATATCAACATTTCCCAGAGTTCCTTTCTCTATTTCACAGGAATACATTACCCACAGTATCCTTCTCATTGTTATCTGAAGTACATTTCCTACAGTTCCTTTCTCTGTGTCACCAAAACTACATTTCTCACAGTGTCTTTTTCTGTGACATCACAAATACATCTCCCACACTGCCTTTCTCTATGTGATAGAATAACCTTTTCCAGAGACCCTTTCCCCATGGCTCCAGAATTATATATCCAACACTGCCTTTCTCTGCTTCACAAGAACTACATTCCCCTCAGTTCCTTGCTCTATATCATCAGAACTACATTTTCCACATGTCTTTCTCTGTCACATAAGAACTACATTCCCACAGTTCATTCTTCTGTGTCTTCATAACTACATTTCCCTCATGGCTTTTCTCTAAATCATAGAAATACATTCCCCAGAGTGCCTTTCTCTGTTTCATCATATCAACATTCCCCACAGTGCCTTTCTTGCTGTCATCTTCAGAACTACATTTCTCACAATTCCTTTCTCTACATCATTAGAACTACATTTCTCAGCCGGCCAGTGGTGGCACATGTCTTTAATCCCAGCACTCGGAAGGCAGAGCCAGGCAGATCTCTGTGAGTTTGAGTCCAGCCTGGGCTACCAAGTGAATTCCAGGAAAGTCACAAAGCTACACAGAGAAACCCTTTCTAAAAAAAAAAGAACTACATTTTCCACAGATCCTTTCTCTATGTAATCACAACTACATTACCCAAAGTTCCTTTCTCTGTATCATCAGATCTACATTCCCCACATTGCCTTTCTCTGTGTCATCAGAACTAAAATTCCCGCAGTTGCATTTGCTGTGTCATCAGAACTACCTTTCCCACACTTCCTTTCTCTATTTCGAGTTGAAATTACTCACAGTGCCCTTCTTGCTGTTATCTGAACAACATCTCCCACAGTTCCTTTCTCTATGTCATCAGAACTACATTACCCAAAGATCCTTTCTCATCATCAAAACTACCTTTTTCACACTTATTTTCTTTTTCTAAAAATTATACTTGTGTTTTAATTTTACAAATCAGCCATGGGTTCCCCTGTCCTTCCCCTCCAGCCCCTGCTGCCCCTTCCTCCTAAATCCTCCCCTCCTCTGCTTCTCCTCCACGACCAAGACTCCACTGGGGAATCAGCTCAACCTGGAAGATGCAGTAAAAGCAGGTCCAGTCCCCTCCTTCCAGACTGAGCAAAGTGTCCCTGCATAAGCCCAAGATTCCAAACAGCCAGCATATGCACTAAGGACAGGTCCCAGTTCCACTGCCTGGGTGCCTCCCAAACAGTTCAAGTGGCTCACTTATCCAGAGGACCTGAACCAGTTGGGGGATCAACTCTCAGGGATCAAGATGTAAGGAACCAAACATAAACCATGGAAAATTACTAGCTAGGCCAGAGAACGTCATATGGCCACTGACCTTTCCCAGAGCAGAAACATCTGTTTACTATCAAGAGGCCCTCATAGATAAGAGAACATTCCACAGTAAGGTGACATGACAACCAAACGTATGGCCCCTGACCAGTGGCCTTAGCCGACATCCTGCAGTTTCACAATCTGCACATCTCCCACGTTCTGCACCCCTTCCATGTTCTGCATGCCCCTTTCCCCTTCCATCCTTCCTGCCCTTCCCCTCCTGTTCTATGTAAGCTTTGCTGAATAAAATACAATTTGCAGCTTGATCAGAATCCTGTCTTGCTGTCATGTCTCATGTCCCCTGTTCCTATAGTTTGCTCCCACAGGTGGGTAGCCCCCATTGAAACCCTGCTGGCCAGGGCACTCCACAGCTTTTGGTTCATAATTCATGTGTTTCCATTAGTTTGGATATTTATTTGTCCCTGTGCTTTTCCAATCTTGGTTTCAAAAATTCTCATTCTTACAGTCCCTCCTCCTTCTTGACAATTTGACTCCTGGAGCTCTACCTGGGGCCTGGCTGAGGATCTCTGCATCCACTTCCATCAGTTATAGGATGAGAGTTCTAGCATGACAGTTAGGATCTTTGGCCATCTGATCACCAGTCTAGGTCAGTTCATGCTTTCTCTCAACACTAGTCTACAGTGGTGGAATAATTTTGGATTTCTGGGGACGTCTCTAGCACTTTGCTTCTTCTTGTTCTCATGTGGTCTTCTTTTGTCATGGTCTATTATGCCTTGTTCTCCCTTTCTGTTCTTGTTGTCATCAGAACTGCATTTCCTACAGTGTCTTTCTCTATGTTATCAGAACTACATTTACCACAGTGCCTTTCTATGTGTCACATCAGAACTACATTTCCCACATTCCTTTCTCTATGTCATCAGAACTACATTTCCCATTCTGCCTTTCTCTGTCACAGAAATACATTACCCACACTGCCTTTCTTGTTGTCCATTGAACTACATTTCTCACAGTCCCTATGTGTACATCATCAGAACTATATTGATCACAGTTCCTTTCTCTATGTTATCAGTTGTAAATTTTTCACACTTCCTTTCTTGAGGTCATCAGAACTACATTTCCTACCTTTACTTTATTTATGTCATCAGAACCACATTTCTCACAGTGCCATTCTATACATCATCATAAATACATATCCCACAGTGCCTTTCTCTATGTCACAAAACTACATTTCCCACATTACTTTTCCTATGTAACAGAACTGCATTTCCAACAATTTGTTTCTCAATGACATCAAAAGTACATTTCCCAGAGTGTCATTCTCAGTGAAACAAGAACTTCATTTCCCTAAGTGACTTTTTGTGTCATCACAATTACATCCCACAATGCCTTTCTCTATGTCATCAGAACTATATTCTGCACAGGTAATTTCTCTGTGACATCTGAACTACATTTTCCACAGTGCCTATCTCTATGACATCAGAACTACATTTCCCTCAGTGCCTTTCTCTCTTATATCAGAGCGACTTCCTCAGTGTCATATAAACTACATTTCCTATAGTGCCTGTCTCTATGACATCATAACAACATTTCCCATAGTGCCTGTCTGTAAATGACATCAGAACTACATAGCCCATATTTGCTTTTTCTACATCATCAATACTATGTTTCCCACAGTGCCATTCTCAGTGTCATCTGAACTACATTTCACACAGTTCCTATGTGTACATCATCAGAACTACATTTCCCACAGTGCCTTTCTTATCAGCAGAACTACATTTCCCACAATTCCCTTGTCTACATCATCAGAACCTGATTTCCCACAGTTCCGTTCTCCACATAATCAGCACTACAATATCCACAGAGACTTTCATGTGTCATCAGAACTACATCCCCCAAAGTGCCTTTCTCAAGGGCATAAGAACTACATTTCCTAAAGTGCCTTTGTCTTTGTTATCAGAACTGCATTATAAATGTTCCTTTCTCTTTGTAATCAGAACTATATTTCCCACACTTACTTTCTCGATGACATTAGAATTAAATTTCCCTCGTTGCCTTTCTCTATGTCATAAGAACTACATTTCCCACAGTGCCTTTCTCTGTGCCATCAGAACTATATTACCCACATTGTCTTTTTCTGGGTCATCATAACTACCTTTCCCTCAGAGCAGTTATCTCTTTCATCAGATGTGTAAGTCTTCAGACCTACCTTTCCCACTGTTTCTTTCTCTATGTCATCAGAATTACATTTCCCACAGTGCCTTTGTCTATGTCATCAGAACAACACTTCTCTTAGGGCCTTCCTTGGTGACATGTGAACTACATGTACAAGAATGCCTAACTCTATGTCATCAGAACTACATTTCCCACAGTGCCTTCCACAGATACATTTGAACAACATTTCCCACAGTGCCTGTCTTTATGACAACAGAACTACATAGCCCATCCTTAATTTTTCTACATTATCGAAACTTCATTTCCCACAGTGCCTTTCTAAGTGTCATCACAACTACATTTCACAGAATTTCTCTCTGTACATCAACACTACATTTTCCACAGTTCCTTTCTCTATGTCATCATGCATACATTACCCAAAGTTCCTTTCTCTGTGTCATCAGAATGACATTTCCCACAGTGACTTTCCCTGTTACATCAGATCTACATTTACCAGAGTCTTTTATTCTAGGTCATCATAACTACATTTTCACCTTTACTTTATTTATGTCATCAGAACTCCATTTCTCACAATGCCTTTCTATGTGTCATCAGAACTATATTTCCCACCGTGTCTTTCTCTATGTCATCAGAACTACATTACCCACAGTGCCTTTCTTGGTGTCTTCTGAAATGCATTACCAAAACTTCCTTTCTCTTTGTATTCAGAACTACATTTTATACAGTGCCTTTCTCAGTGTCATGGGAAATACATTTTCCGCAATTCCTACATGTATATCATCAAAAATACATTTCCCACAGATCTTTTCTCTCTGTCATCAGCACTACAACATTTCTCACAGTGCCTTTCTTTGTGTCATCAGATCTACATTTCTCACAGTTCCAGTTTTTATGTCATTAGACCTGCATTTCCCACAGATTCTTTCTCTATGTCATCAGAACTACATTACTAAAACTTCCTTTATCTTTGTAAACAGAGCTTAATTTTCCACAGTGCCTTCCTTGGTTGCATCTGAAATTCATTGCCCACAGTGCCTTTCTTTATGTCATTAGAACTGCAATTCCTTCAGTGCCTTTCTCTATGTCATCCAAAATTCATTACCCACAGTGCTTGTCTATATGACATCAGAATTACATCGACCAACTAGCCTTTATCTATATCATCAATACTACATTTTCCACATTGCCTTTCTCTATGTCACAGGAATCTATTTCCCATAGTGCCTTTCTCTCTTTCATGAGAGCTACATTTCCCACACTTCCTTTCTCTATGACATCAGAATTATATTTCCCATAGTTCCTTTCTCTAAGTAATCAGAACAACTATTCCCACATTGTCTTTCTCTGTGACATAAGAACTACATTTCCCACAGTTTCTTTCTCTGTGTCATCAGAACTACATTTTCCATAGTTCCTTCCTTGGTGACATCAGTACTACACTTCCCACACTGCCTGTCTCCTTGATATCATAACAACATTTCCCACACTTCCTGTCTTGGCTTCATCAGAACTACATTTTCCACAGTGCCTTTCTCTATGACATCAGAACTACTTTGTCCACAGTGCCTTTCTCTATATCATGACAACTTTATTTCCTCAGTGCCTTTCTCTGTGTCCTCAAAAATGTATTTCCCACAGTGCCTTTCTGTATATTAGCATATATACACTTCCCACAATGCCTTTCACAATGTCATCAGATCTAACTTTCTCACTGTTCATTTCTCCATCTCATCAGACCTACATTTCCCACAGTGCCTTCTCTGTATCATCAGCACTACATTTCCCACAGTTCCATTTTGTATGTAATCAGAACAACATTACCCAATGTTCCTTTCTCTTTGTCACCACAATTACATTTCCCACAGTGCCTGTCTCTATGCCATCAGAACTGCATTGCCCATTTTTCCTTTATCTACATATAATCAATACTTCATTTCTCTCAGAGCATTTCTCAGTGTCATGTGAACAGCTTTCCCAGAGTTTCTAGGTTTACGTCTGTGTCATCAGAACTTCATTTATCACATTTCTTTTCTCTTTGTCATCATAACTACATGTCCCAAATTGCCTTTATCTAAGTCATCAGAAAAACAATTCCCACTATGTCTCTTTCTGTGACATCAGAACTTTATTTCCCACACATCACAACTACTTACCCAAAGTTCCTTTCTCTATGTCACAGAAATACATTTCCCACATTAAAATTTCTCTATTTTATCAGAACTACATTTCCCAAAGTTCCTTCCACAATGTCATCAGAACTACATTTTCTACAGTGCCTGTCTCTATGACATCAGAACCACATTTTCCATAGTGCTTTTCTCTATGTCATCAGAACTACATTTCTCACAGTATCGTTCTCTGTGATATAAAACCTTCATTTCCCCCAATGCCTTTCTCTGTTTTATCATAACTACACTTCCCACAGCTCCGCTCTCTATGTTTTTAGAACGTAGTTTCAGACACTTCCTTTCTCTATGACATCAGAACATTTACCAGAGTTCTTTTATCTATGTCATCAGAGCTCCATTTCCCACAGTACTTTTCTCTACTTCATCAGATCCACATTTCTCACAGTGCTTTTTCTGTGTCATCAGAACTACATTTTCCACAGTTCTATTATTTACATTATCAGAATTACACTTCCCACTGTTCCTTTTACTATGTCAACAGAACTAAATTTACTGCAGTGCATTTGTATGACATCAGAACTACACTTCTCACAGATCCTTTCTCTGTGTCCTCAGAACTACATTTCCTACACTTCCTTTCTCTATGACATCAGATATACATTTCCTACAGTTCCTTTCTCTATGTCACAGAAATTCATTTTTCACAGTGCCTTTCTCTCTTTCATCAGATCAACTTTACCAATAGTTCCCTTCTTGGTGTAATCTGAACTAAAATCCTCAGATTTCCTGTTATGTCATCAAACTACATATATCACAGTTTCTTTCTCTATGTTACTATAACTACATTTCCAACAGTGGATTTCTCTACATCACAGAACTACACTTTCAACAGTGTCTTTTTTTTGTGATATAAGAACTACATTTCCCCCAGGGTCATTCTCTATGTCATCATAAAAAACTTTACAATAATGCATTTCTCTATGTCACAAAACTACATTTCACATTGTGCCTTTCTCTGTGTAATCTAACTACATTTTCCACACTTTCTTCATTTACAGCATCAGAACTACATTTCCCACATTTCCTTTCTTTATGTCATTAGAACTTCATTTCCCACTGTTCCTATCTCTGTGACATAAGAATGCTATTTCCCACAGTTGTTTAACTGTGTCATAAAAAGTATATTTGCCACTGGCCCTTTCTCTACATCATTAGAAGTACATTTCCACAGTGCCTTCTCCTACATCATCAGAACTTCATTTACCACAGTTCCTTTCTTCATGACATCAGAACTACATTACCCACAGTTGCTTTCTCTATGTCATCAGAACTACATTTCTCACAGTGTGTTTCTCAGTAACACAAGAGCTACATTTTTCACAGTTCCTTTCTCCATCTCATGAGAACATAATTTCCCACACTTCCTTTGTCAACGACATCAGAAGTACATTTCCCACAGTGATTTTATCTATATCATTAGATCTACATTTCCCACAGTTCCTTTCTCTACATCATTAGAACTACATTACCCACCATGCCTTTCTCTGTGACATAAGAATGCTATTTCCCACAGTTCTTTAACTGTGTCATAATAAGTATATTTGCTACTGGTCCTTTCTCTGTATCATTAGAAGTACATTTTCCAGAGGGCCTGATCCAGCTGGGTGCTCCACAGCCTTTGGTTCATAATTCATGCGCTTCCATTCATTTGGCTATTTGTCCCTGTGCTTTTTGCAATCTTGGATTCAACAATTCACACTCTTGCAGACCCTCCTCTTTTCAATAGTTGGACACCTGGAGCTCCATCTCAGCCCTGGCTGAGGATCTCTATATCCACTTCCATCAGTTATTGGATGAGAGTTCCAAGACAACTGTTAGAGTGTTTAGTCATCTGATCACCAGACTAGGTCAGATCAGGCTTTCTCTTGACCATTGCCAGCAGACTACAGAGGATGTATCATTGTGGATTTCTGGGGACCTCTCGAGCACTCTGCCTTTTCCTGTTCTCATGTGGTCTTCATTTATCATGCTCTGTTATTCCTCATTCTCCCTTTCTGTTCTTGAGGACATGGGTATGGAGGGGACGGGCTGGGAGGAAAGTGGGGATGGGGGCGGGAGGGGGGAGGACAGGGGAACCCATGGCTGATGTATAAAATTTAAAACACATAATAATAAAGAAAAAATAAAAAAGAAGTACATTTCTCACAGTGCCTTTTGCTACATCATCCCCATTTCATTTCCCAAGTGCTTTTCTGTACATCATCTGAACCACATTTCCCTCATTGCTTTTCTCTACATCATCAGAACTACATTTCCCACAATGGCCTTTCTTGGCTCATCAAACAAAATTTCCCACAGTGACTTTTTTTGGTCATCATAAATACATTTCCCACAATTCCAATCTCAACTTCATCAGAAGCATATTTCCTACAGTGGCTTTCTCTATGTATTCAGAACTATATTTCCCAAAGTGTCTTTCCTGTGTCCTCAAAACTTCTTTCCCAATATGCCTCACTCTCTGTCATCAGAAATACATTTCCCACACTGCATTTCTCTACATCCTCAGAAACACATTTCCCACAGGTCCTTTCTCAATGTCATAAGAACCACAAATCCCATAGTCCCTGTATTAAGAAATCAGAACTGCATTTCTCGTGTGCCTTTTTCTACCACATCACAATTACATTTCCCACAGTGCCTTTCTCAGTTTCATCCACACTACATTTCCAACAGTTCCTTTATCTGTTTCATCAGAACAACTTTTCCCACAGTGCCTTCCTTGGTGACATCAGAACTACATTTCCCACATTGTCTTTCCCTGTTCATTAATACTACATTTCCCACATTTCCTTTTCTTTGACATCAGACATACATTTCCCACACTTCCTACTCAATGACATCAAGAACTATGTTTCCCACAGGGCCTGTGTCTATGACAGCAGAACTGCACTTCCCACAGTGCCTTTCTGATGTCTTCAGAAATTCGTTACCCACTATGCTTTTCTTCACATCTTCATAAATACCAAAAGAGTCTAATTATACATCATCAAAACTACACTTCCCATCATCAGAATTATATTTCCTTTACTGCCTGTCTCTCTGTCATCTGAACTTCATTTACAAAACTTCCTTTCTCTATGTATGTCATCATAACTGCATTTCCCATAGTGCCTTTCTCTATGTCACTGGAACTACATTTTCCACAGGGCCTTTCTCTGTGTCATCAGAACTACATTTCTTACACTTTCTTTCACTATGATATCAGAACTCAATTCCCACAGTGCCCTTCTCTGTTTAATCTGATTGACATTACCAACAGTTACTTTCTTGGTGACATCTGAACTACAATTCCCACAGTTGCTATATGTGTCATCAGAACTACATTTCCATCTATTCATTTCTTTATGCCATCAGAACTACATTACCCAAAGTTCCATTCTCTAAGTCCCCAGAACTAAATTACCCACAATCCCATTTTCTATGTCATCTGAACTGCATTTTTCCACAATTTCTTTCTTTACCTAATCAGAACTACATTTCCCTCAGTTCCTTTCTCTATGACATCTCATCTTCATTTCCCACATTTACTTTCTCTTTAACATCAGAACTACATTACCCATAGTTCCTCTCTCTGTGTCATGATAACTACATTTCCTGCAGTTACTTTCTCTGTGAAATCAGAACTACTTTTCCCATAGTGCCATTCTTTGTTTCTGTTTTATCCAAACAACGTTTCCCTTGGTATCATCTGAACTACTTTTCCCACAGGGCATGTCTCTATGACATCAGAACTACATTGTCCATCTTGTTTTAATCTACACCATCAATACTACGTTTCCCACAGTGCCTTTTTCGGTGTCATCAGAACTACATTATTCAAAGTTCCATTCTTTATGTCATCAGAACTATATTTCCTAGAGTGCCTTTATCTATGTCACTGGACTTCATTTCCCATTGTGCCATTTTCTGTTTCATTAGATAGGCACTACCCAGTGTCTCTCTCTGTGATATCAGAGCAAAATTTCCAAAAGTTCCTATCTTCATCTCATCAGAACTACATTACCCAAAATTCCTTTCTCTGTGTCATCAAAACTACATTTCCCAAAAATCCTTTATTTACATTATCTGATCTGCATTACCCAAAGTGCCTTTCTCTTTGTCATCACAACTACATTTCCAAAGTGCCTTTTCTGTGTCTTCAGAACTTCAATTCCCACAGTGCCTTTCTTTATATTAGCAGGAATACATTTTCCACTGTGCCTTAGTCTACATCATATGAACTACTTTTCCTATAGTGGCTTACTCTGTGTCATCAGAACGACATTTCCCACAGTTTCTTTCTCTGACACCAGAACTACATTTCCCACAGTGCCTTTCTCCAAGACATAGGAACTACATTTCCCACACATCATTTCTCTATGGCACCAAAGCTCTATTTCCTGCAGTTCCTTTCTCTATGTCATCAGATCAAGATTATCCACAGTGCCTTTCTCTATGCCATCAGAACTATATTTCCCAAAATGCTTTTCTCTATGACAACAGACCTACATTTCCCACTGTGCATTCTCAGTTTCATCAGAACTCCATTTCTTACAGTGTCTTTCTCTGTGCCATAAGAACTAAAATTTTCACATGGACTATCTCTTTCTAATTAGGATGATATTACCAAAAGTTCCTTTCTCTGTGTCATCATAACAACATTTCTCACAGTCCATTTCTCAATGACACAAAAATACATTTCCAACATTCCCTTTCTCCTGCTGTGGATATTGCTCTGTGTAAATAAAGTTCTGTTTGGCCAGTGGCCAGGCAGGAAGTATAGGCGGGACAAGAGAGAGAAGAATTCTGGGAAGTAGAAGGCTGGAGAGAGACACCGCCAGCCACTGCCATGAGAAGCAACATGTAAACACACCGGTAAGACACAAGCCATGTGGCAATGTATAGACTAACTGAAATGGGTTAATTTAAGATAGAAAAAGTAGATAACAAGCAGCCTGCCATGGCCATACAGTTTATAAGCAATATAAGTTTCTGTGTGTTTACTTCGTTGGGTCTGAGTGACTGTGGGACTGATGGGTAAGAGAGATTTGTCCTGACTGTGGGCCGGGCAGGAAAACTCCAACTACATTCTCCTACTAATAAAAACAACACATCCCACAGTTATATTCATTGTGTCACCAAAATGATATTTCCCACATCTCTTTCTCCATGGCATCAGAGCTACATTTCCCACAGTGCCTTTCTCTACATACATTCACCACGGGTCCTTTATCTATGTCATCAGAACTATATTTTCCTCAGGGCCTTTCTCTAAGTCAGAGAAATACATTCTCCACAGTGCCTTTCTCTGTTTTATCAGATCAACATTACCCACAGTGCATCTCTTGGTCTTGGTGTCATTTGAACTACACTACCCACAGTTTCTATGTGTAGGTCATCACAACTACATTTCCCACAGTTCCTTTCTCTGACATCAAACCACATTTCCCAGTGTCTTTCTTCTTGACATAAGAACCACATTTCCCACAGTGCCTTTCTGCATCTCATCAGAACTACATTACCCAAAGTTCCTTGCTCTGTGTCATCATAATTGTATTTCCCACAATACCTTTCTCTATGTCCCAGAATTACATTACCTACGTTGCCATTCTCAGTGAACTACATTTCCCACAGTTCCTTTGTCTACATCATCAGAATCTCATTTTGGCCAGTTCCTTTCTTCATGTCATCAGAATTTCATTTACCACAGTATCTTTCTCTGTGACATGAGAGATATACTTCCCACTTTGCATTTCTTCCTTTCATCAGAACTACATTTCCCAAAGTCCTGTTCTATGTATCATAACTACATTTTCCACAGTTCCTATGTGTACATCTTCACTACATTTCTGGCTGTTCAATTCTCTACATCACTAGAACTACATTTCCCACAGTGTCTATCTGTATGACATAAGAATAACTTTTCCCATAATGCCTTTCTCCATCTCATCAGAACAAATTTATCCAAAGTTCCTTGCTCTGTGTCATCAAAACTACATTTCCTATAATGCCTTTCTCTATGGCAAAAAAATACATTATCTACTGCGATGACTTTCTCAGTATCATCTTAAATTCATTTCCCACAGTACCTATGTGTACATAATCAGAACTATATTACCCAAAGTTCCTTTCTCTGTGTCATCAGAACTACATTACTGTGGAGATATGCCTATGTAAGCAGTTAATGTTCCTTATGATTCTCAAGGCTATTTGATGACTGTGACTGGGAAGAAGGTCAGCTCTGTCTGGCTAGAGCTAGGAGGAGAAAATGTTCTCTTCCCCTTATCTCAAGTCACAAGTTACAGATGCCTGGGAACATAGAAGAAGCTTTACGCTGTAAGGCATGTTATTTTTCAACTTGTCTTGCTTAAGCTTTCTTTACAAGAGGAAGTTAGTATAGAGGACAATGAGATAGCGTCTGGCCAGGACATCATGCCCAGAGACACTCTGAATAGCTAGAACATAGGGGAGTGTTGTGTTATGCCAAGCATTGTCTAAGTAAGTTGCTAGGGATACAACAGATGAGGAAGTGGTTGTTGAGACTCTTTATGTGCACATTGTATATAAGTGTGATGCTAATAAAGTACAGCATGCAGTTGCATTTGCTGCCTTTGCTCTGCATCCCCTGTGTCCTGATTTCTGCGAGACCCTTACCCAGGGACCCCAACGCACTAGATGTTGACACATTACCCAAAGATCCTTTCTTGTTGTCATCAGAACTGCATTTCCCACAGTGCCTTTCTCTGCTTCATCAGATCAATATTTCCCACAGTGCCTTTCTCTACAGCACCAGAACTACATTTTACAGTTTCTTTATTTACATCATCAGAACTACATTTCCCACAGTTCCTTTCTCTTTGACATCAGAAATACATTTCCTACAGTGTGTTTCTCTATGACATAAGAACAACATTTCACAAAGTGCCTTTCTTCATCTCATCAAAACTACATTACCCAAAATTCGTTGCTCTTTGTCATCATAACCACATTTCCTACAATGCCCTTTTCTCTGTTGCAACAATACATTACCCAAAGTGGCTTTCTTGGTGTAATCTGAACTACATTTCCCTCAGTGCCTATGTGTACATCATCAGAACCACATTTATCACAGTTCCTTTTTCCCTATCATCAGAACTACATCACCAAAAGTTCCTTTCTCTATGTCACAGAAGTACATTTCCCACACTTCCTTTCTCAATGACATCAGAATTACATTTCCCATAGGGCCTTTCTAAATGGATTCATAACACATTTCACACTACAGCCTTTTTCTATGACATCAGAAATACATTGTTCATCTAGCCTTTATCTACATCAACAGTACTATGTTTCCTACAGAGCCTTTCTAGGTGTCCTCTGAACTACATTTCCCACAGTTCCTTTCTCAGTGTCACTA
Organism: Onychomys leucogaster; assembly: GCA_949786385.1. Lineage (NCBI taxonomy): Eukaryota > Metazoa > Chordata > Mammalia > Rodentia > Cricetidae > Onychomys > Onychomys leucogaster. The sequence goes on from CATKUP010000062.1 coordinate 621,636, forward strand.
GAAATAAATTACCCTCATTTCCTTTGTCTTTGTCATCAGAACTTCATTTCCCACAGTTCCATTCTCCAGATTATCAGTGCAACATTTCCCTCAGAGTCTTTCTCTATGTCACCACAAGTACATTTCCACAGTGCCTTTCTTTACATCTTCATAATTACATTACCCTCAGTGCCTTTCAGTATGACATGAGAACTACAATTCCCAGTGTCTTTCTCAATTTTATCAGACCTACTTTTTCCATTGTGCCTTTCTCTATGTCACCACAACTATATTTCCACAGTGCCTTTCTCTATCTCATCAGAACTACATTTCCCACAATTCCTGTCTCTATGGCATCAGAAATACATAGCACATCTTGCCTTTATCTGCATAATCAATACTTCGTTTCCCTCAATTCCTTTGTTGGTGTCATCTGAAATATGTTTCCCAGAATTCCTATGTTTACATCATCAGAACTACAGTTCCCATGGTTCATTTGTCCATGACATCAAAACTACATTTCCCACAGTCTGTTTCTCTATGTCACTGAACTTCATTTTCCCACAGTGCCTTTCTCCATTACATCAGAACTACATTTCCCATAGTGACTTTTTCTACATCATCAGATCTACATTTCCCACTGTTCCTTTCTTCATGACATCAGAATTTCATTTCCCCCATTTCCTTTCACTCTGTCATCACAGTTCACTTTTCCCAAACTGCCCTTCTCTATGTAATCAGTACTACATTTTCTATAGTTTCTTTTTCTAAATCTTTAGTACTACATTTTGCACAATTCATTTATCTACATCATCAGTACTACATTTCCCACAACTCCTTTTTCTACTTCACCACAACTGTATTTCTCACAGTGCCTTTCTCTTTGTCATCAGAACTGTACTTCCAAGAGTGCCTTTCATGGTATCATCAGAAATATATTTCCCTTTGTCACAAATACAGTTCCACTGTGCCTTTCACTACATCTTCTAAAGTTTGTTTCCCACAATGCCTATCTCTATGTCATTGAACCTTGATTTCCCAGAGTTCTTTTCTCTGTGAAATCAGATCTATATTTCCCAGAGTGCCTTTCTCTATTTCACTGAAATACATTTCCCAAAGTGGTCTTTTTCTCTGTCATCAGAACAACTTTTCCAGCAGTGCCTGTCTTTACATCATCAGAACTTCATTAACCACTGTTCCTTTCTTCATGGCATCAGAACTACAATTCACACTGTTCCTTTTTCTTCATAATCTTAACTACATTTCCCAAGTGCCTCTCACAATGTGACAGAACAATCTTTCCCACAGTGCCTTTCTCTGCTTCATCAAATCGACATTTTGCTCAATGCCATTAGCTAGGTGATCAGATCTACATTTACTACAGTCCCTTTCTCTATGTCATCAGAACTACATTTCCAACTTTGCTGTTATTCATGTCATAAGGAATCCATTTCTCACAGTGGCTTCTCTGTGTCATCACAACTACATGTTATAGTGCCTTTCACTAAGTGACAAAACTACATTATGCACAGTGCCTTTTTCTGCTTCATGAGAATGGCATTTCCCACCATGGCTTTTTCTATGTCATCAGAACTACATTTCCCACACTTCCTTTCTCTGTGTCATCAGAACTACACTTCCCACATTGTCTATCTCTTTTTAATCTGATCAGCATTACCACCAGTTACTTTATTGGTGTCATCTGAACTACATTAACCACAATACCTATGTGTATGCTATCAGAACAACATTTCCCATACCTTTCTCTATGTCTTCAAACTACATTGCCCTCAATGCCTTTCTGTATAATATCATAACTATGTGTCCCACGGTGATTTTTATACATCATCAAAACTACATTTCCCACAGTGCCTTTCTCTGTGTCATCAGAATTACAATTCTCACAGTGACTTTTTACGTGACTTAGGAACTACATTTCCCACAGTGCCTTTTCTTTGACATCAATATTACATTTCCCACAGTGCATTTCGGTGTGCCTTCAGAACTACATTTCCCAGGGTGCCTTTCTCTGCTTGATGAGATCGACATTTCCCACAGTTCCTTTATTTACATCATCAGAAATACATTTCCCACAGTACCTCTCTACGAGAAAAGAACTACATTTCCCACAGTTCCTTTCTCTAAGTAACAGAACTGCATTTCTCACAGTGCCATTCCCAGTGTTATCTGAAATAAATTTCCCATAATCCCTGTTTCTATGAAAATAGAACAATATTTCCCACAGTTCCCTTTACTATGTCATGACAACAACTTTGTCCACAGTATCGTTCTCCTAGTCATCAGAAGTTCATTACCCCCATTGCCTTTCCCAATGATCTCAGAACAATAATTCCCACAGTACTTTTCTCTGGTTCATTAAAACCACATCTTAAAGGGACTTTCTCTACATCATCAGATCAGATTTTTCCACAGTATCTTTCACTGTGACATCAGAACTTCATTTCCAATAGTGCATTTCTGTTTGTCGTCAGAACTACATTTTTCCCACCGTGCCTTTCTCTTGTCATCAGAACTACATTTCTCACAGTGTTTTTCTCTGTGACAAAAAAACTACATGTCCTACACTTTCTTTATGACATCAGAACTGCACTTCCCATAGTGCCTTGCTCTGTTTCATCAGATCAATATTACCCACATTGCCTCTCTCTGTATCATCTGAACTTCATTACACAAAGTTCCTTTCTCTGTGTTATCAGAATTATATTTCCTACAGTGACTTTCTGTATGTCACCAAACAAAATTTCCCAAGTTTTTTAAATATGTCATAAAACCACATATCCCACACTTCCCTTCTGTATGACATCAGAACTATATTTTCCATAGTTCCTTTCTGTTTCATCAGAACAATATTTCACACAGTACCTTTCTTGCTGTCATCCAGATAACATTTCCTACAGTTCCTATGTGTACATCACCAAAACTACATTTCCCAAGTTCCTTCTCTACATCATCAGCACCATATTACCTGAAGAGTCTAACTCTGTTTCACCAGAACTACATTTCCCACAGTGCCTTTTTTCTTGTCATCAAAATCACATTTCCCACTTTATCTTTCACTACATCATCAGAACTACACATCAGAACTACACTTCCAACAGTGCCTTTCTCTGCTTCATCACAACTACAATTCCACAGTGCCTTTCTTGGTGTCATCAGAACTAATTGCCCACAGTGCCTTTCTCTAAGTCACAGAACTACATTTTCACAGTGTCTTTCTTTATCTTATCAAAACTACATTTCCCACATTGCCTTTCTCTGAGTCACAGAACACATTTTTTGGAGTGCCTTTTTCTACATCATCAGAACTGAATTTCTCAGAATTCCATTCTCCATGACATCAGAACTATATTTCCCACATTGCCTATCTCTATGTAACAGAAATACATTTCCCCCAGTTCCTTTCTCTGATTCATCAGATGGACATTATTCACAGTGAGATCCTCGGTGTCAACTGAACTACATTCCCCACATTTCCTATGTGTATGTCATCAGAACTATATTTCTCACAGTTCCTTTCTTTGTTGTCAGAAGTACATTTCCCACACTTTATTTCTCTATGACATGAGAACTACATTGCCAATCTTGCCTTTATCTACATCAACAATGCTTCGTTTCCCATAGTACCTTTGTCTTTGTTGTGAGAACTACATTACCCAAAGTGCCTTTTTCTATATCACAGAAATTCATTTCCCACAATGTCTTTCTCTTTTTCTTCAGATTGACATTACCCACAGTGCCTTTCTTGGGGTCATCTGAACTTCATTTCCTACAGTTCCTATGTGTATGTCATCAGACCTACATTTAACAGAGTTTCTTTTTCTATGTCATCAGAACTACATTACCAAAAGTTCCTTTCTCTGTGTCCTGAGAACTGCATTTCCCACAGTGCCTTTCTCTGTTTCATGAGATCTACATTTCTTACGGGTCCTTTCCCTACATCATCAGAACTACATTCTCAACATTGCCCTTATCTATGTCATCAGAACAACATTTCCCACAGTGCCTTTCTCTGTGGCATCACAACAACATTACCCAAAGTTCCTTTCATTGTGTCATCAGAAGTACATTTCACACAGTGCATTTCTCTAAAACTTCTGAATGACACAGTGCCTTTCTTCTTGTTGTCAAAAATAATTGCCCACAGTGTCTTTCTCTAAGTCACAGACCTATATTTGTCACAGTGTTTTTCTTCATGTCATCAGAACTTCATTTCCCACAGTGCCTTTTTCTATGTCATTAGAACTGCATTTCCCACACTTCCTTTCTCCATGACATCAGTACTACTTTACCCAAAGTTCCTTTCTCTATGACATCAGAAATACACTTCATAGAATTCCTTTCTCTATTTCACTGAAAAACATTTCCCACAATGCCTTTCTCTTTCTTCAGAATGACATTTCCCACATTGCCTTTGACTTTGTGTCAGAACTAAATTTTCCACAGTGCCTTTCCCTACATTTTCAGAACTACATTTCCATCAATGCCTTTCTCTGTCTCATCAGAACTGCAGTTCCCACAGTTCCTTTCTCTACATCAACAGCACTACATTACCAATATAGCCTTTCTTGGTGTCATCAGAAAAATGGTTCCCACAGTTAATTTCTGTATCTCACCAGAAATTCAATTCCCACAGTGTCTTTCTCAGTGAAATAATTACTACATTTTCCAAAGTGCATTTCTCCTTCTCATCAGAATGATTTAACCCAAAGTTCATTGCTCTGTATTCATCAGAACTACCTTTCTTATAGTGCCTTTCATTGTTTCATTGGAACTGCATTTCCCACAGTGCCTTCCTTGATGACATCTGACCTACATTTCCCACTTTGCCTGTCTCTATGACATCAGAAATCCATTTCCCACAGTGTGTTTTTCAGTGTAACAAGAACTACATTTCCAACAGTGCCTTAATCCATGTCATCACAATTACATTTCCAAAAAATTCTTTCTCTATGTCACAGAACTACATTTCCCACACTTACTTTCTATATGTCATCAGAACTACATATCCTCCAGTGCCTTTCTCTGTTTCATCAGAAGAGTTTTTCCCACAGTGCCTTCCTTGGTGTCATCTGAACTGCATTTCCCACAGTGCCTTCTTTGATGACATCTGAACTACATTTCCCACTTGGCCTGTCTCTATGACATTAGAAATCCATTTCCCACAGTGTGTTTCTCTGTGTCACGAGAACTACATTTCCAACAGTGCCTTTATCCATGTCATCACAATTACATTTCCAAAAAATTCTTTCTCTATGTCACAGAACTACATTTCCCACACTTCCTTTCTCCATGTCATCATATCTACATTTCCCACAATGCCTTTCTCTATGACATCAGATCTTCATTTCCCACATTTCCTTTATGACATCAGAACTGCATTACCCACAGTTCCTTTCTCTGTGTCATCAAAACTCCTTTTCCCACAGTGCCTTTGTATTCATCATCATAACGACATTTCCCACAGTGCTTTTCTCTGTTTCACCAGAACTACATTTCCCACAGTGCCTTTTTCCTTGTCATCATAATTACATTTCAAACAGTCCCTTTGTCCATGGCATCAGAAATACATTTCCAAAATAGCCTATCTCTCCATCTTGAGAAATACATTTCCCACAGTTCCTTTCTCTGACATCATAACTACATTTCCCATAGTACCTTTCCCGATTTCACAGAAATATATTTTTCACAATGCCTTTCTCTGTTTCATCAGATCGACATTACCCACAGTTCCTTTCTTAGTGGCAGCTGAACTACATTTCCCACAGTACATATGAGAACATAATCTGAACTACATTTCACACAGTGCCTTTCTCTGTGACATTAGAATGACATTTTCTACAGTGCCTTTCTCTCTTTATCAGAGCAACATTACCAACCGTGTCTTCCTTGTTGACATCTGAACAACATATCCCACAGTTCCTTTCTCTACGTCATCAGAACTACATTTACCACAGTTCTTTTATCTGTGTGATCAGAACTACATTTCCTACAGTGCCCAGTGCCGTTCTCTAAGATATCAGAACTACATATTCCACACATCATTTCTCTATGTCATCAGAACTACATTTCCCACAGAAACTTTCTCTGCTTCATTGAATCAACATTTCCAACAGTGCCATTCTCTGTTTCATCAGAGCAACATTTCCCACATTGCCTTCCTCAGAGACATCCCACAGTACCTGTCTCTCTGACATCAGAACTACATGACCCACAGTGTGTTTCTCTATGTCACCAGAACTAAATTTCCCACAGTGCCTTTTTCTGCTTCAACAGAACTACTTTTCCCACTGTTCTTTTATTTACATAATAAGAACTACATTTCCTACAGTTCCATTCTATATGATAACAGAACTATATTTCCCACTGTGCCTTTCTCTATGAATCAGAACTTCATTCCCACAGTTCCCTTCTCTATGACATCAGAAATACATTTGCTAAGGTTCCTTTCTCTATGTCATAATAACTAAATTTCATACATTGCCTCAGAGCACTACATTACACACAGTGCCTTTCAAAATGTCTTTGGAACTCCATTTTTCACAGTTCCTTTCTCTATATCATCAGAACTGCGTTATGCACAGTGTGTTTCTCTGTGTCACCAGAATTACATTTCCCATAGTACCTTTCTCTGTTTCATCAAAACCACATTTTACAGGGACTTTATCTACATCATCAGACCTTATTTTTCCACAGTGACTTTCACTGAGTAGTCTGAACTACACTTCCTGTAGTGACTTTCTCTACATCTTCAGAACTACATTACCAAGAGTGACAATTTATACACCATCCAATCTATACTTCCTACAGTGCCTTTATCTACATCATAAGATACATTTCCTATACCTCCTGTCTCTACATCATCAGAATTTCATTTAATACAGTTCCTTTCTCTATATCATGAGAACTACAGTTCCCACAGTTCCTTTCTCTATGTCATCATACCTGTATTTCCCATAGTGCCTTTCTCTATGTAATCAGAACTACATTTCCCACAGTGCCTTCATCTGGTTCATCAAAACCACATCTTACAAGGCATTTCTCTACATAATCAGTGTGTATTTTTCCACAGTGTATTTAACTGTATGATCTGAAGTACATTAACCACATGCCTTTCTATATGTCTTCAGAACTACATTACCCACAGTGCCTTTTTTCTTTGGTTTTTCAAGACAGGGTTTCTCTGTGTAACTTTGGCCCATTCCTGGATCTGGTCTGTAGACCAGGCTTGCCTCGACCTCACAGAGATACATCTGACTCTGCCTCCCGAGCACTGTGATTATAGGTGTGTGCTACCACCCACAGGCTCTCGCAGTGCATTTTATGCATCATCAAAACTACATTTCCCACAGTGCCATTCTCTATATCATCAGAACTACATTTCTTATAGTGCCTGTCTCTACATCATCAGAACTAAATTTCCCACAGTGCCTATCTCTATATCACAGAACTTCATTTCCCACAGTGCCTTTCTCTTTTTCATTAGATCAACATTACTGACAGTTCCTTTCTTGGTGTCATCTGAACTACATTTTCCATAGTTCCTATGTGTACATCTTCAGAACTACATTGATCTCAGTTTATTTCTCTACAACATCATAACTACATTACCCACAGTGCATTTTGCTATGTCATCAGCACATTTCCTACTGTTCCTTTCTCCATCTCATCAGAATTACAATATCCAAAATTCCTTTCTCTGTATCATAACAACTATGTTTCCCACAGTGCCTTTCTTTATGTCATAGAAATACATTACCCACAGTGCCTTTCTTGGTGTCATCTCGACTACATTTCTCCAAGATCCATTCTCTTTGTCATCAGAACTACATTTTTCATGGTTCCTTCCTCTGCATCATAAGAACTACATTTACCACAGTGTGTGTCTCTATGACATCAGAAATACATTGTGCATCTTGCCTTTATCTACATCATCATGACTATGTTTGCCACAGTGCCTTTCTTAGTGACATCTGAACTACACTTCCCACAGATCCTATGTGTGTGTCATCAGAACTACATTTATCAGAGTTCTTTTCTCTCTGTCATTAGAATTACCTTTCCCACAGTTCCTTTCTCTATGCCATCAGAACTACATTATCCAAAGTTCCTTTCTCTAAGTCATCAGAACTAAATTACCCACAATGCCCTTTTCTACATCATCAGATCTACATTTCCCACAATGCCTTTCTCTATGTCATCTGAACTACATTTCCCACATTTCCTTTCTCACATTACCCAAAGTTCCTTTTTCTATGTCATGATAACTACATTTCCCACAGTTACTTCCACTATGTCATCAGAACTCCATTTCCCACAGAGCATTTCTCTGTGACACCAGAACATTTCTGACAGTACCTTTCTCTGTGTCACCAGAACTAATTTTCCCACAATGCCTTTCTTTGTGTCATCACATATATATTTCAAACAGTCCCTTTGGCCAAGTCATCAGAACTACATTTCCAACTCTGCCTCTCTCTACATCCTGAGAACTACATTCCCCACAGTTTCTTTCTGGATGTCATCATAACTACATTTCCCACAATTCCTTTCTCTATGTCATTAGAACTACATTTCCCACAGTGCCTTTCTTTGTCACCAGAACTGCCTTTCCCAAAGTTCCTTACTCTGTGAAATAAGAACTACATTTATCATATAGCCTTTCTCCTTCTCATCAGAACAACAATTCACACAGTTCCTTTCTCTATGTCATCAAAATTACATTCCCCCCAGTTCCTTTCTCTGTGTCATCAGAATTACATTTACCACAGTGTCTTTCTCTGTGACATAAGAACTACATTTCAGAATTTTATTTACACAGAGCGATATCCACAGCACTTCCCTCTTCTTTTTTTTAAGGAAAGTTTTAACTTTTATATAGTACAATTACATATAACAAAACAATTATCAAGCAAGAATTACAGTTACAATATTAAAGAAGATATCCTATCTATCTTATATTTGTGAGTCTAAGGTTTTATATCTAACTTATCTTTTATAATAATTGAGGAAATTATAATTATCTAGCCTTTAACCACATCAAAGACCTCAGAAGGATATAATATTACCTGAGAAGTGGGAGAAGGATGCAAGCCTTTTTTGGGAGTCTTGCAAGAGCAGACAGAGACAGCTGGGAGCCTGGATAGTTACCTAATGTTTCTTTGTAAAGTTGGGGCACTTGTCTTCAGTCCACAGGGCTAGAGCCTCTCAATCACTTTTCTCAGTGTCCTGTAGAATGTCTGGCAGTTTCCTCTGTGAAGCAGGAACCTGAAGGACCATTTTGTCAAGCAAAGTTTAGTGGTCACCTTTTTATGGGTCCTGTATGTCCAGTCGATTAAGCAGTCCAGGTAAGAACAGTTTCTTGCCCAAATGGCTATTTTTGCAAAGGTGAAGATAAGATATGAAGTGTCTTTAATGCCCATCCTCCTCTCTGAAGTAAATTGGTGCTGTCAGGAGCAGACATGTCTCACTGTCCAAAAAGTCTAAATTTTAAAAGTATTTTAAATGTTATATTTTATAGGTCTTTGAAGTATTTGAGCATTACCTATCTGTCTGAAATATCTCTATGTATACCTAGAAGACTTAACTAACATGGCGACAAGTATGATTATCATAGATGACTAATTATTAATCTATTTTTAATTTTCTATTACAATTTAAATGAGCTATACAAACATAATACCTTAAACATGAGTAGAAATATGTACACAGTATAACAAAATTAACTTTAAGTTTGTATCAATAGACTAAAGTCTATACCAATGTAAAACATTTTAAACAAGTTGTTGTTCTTTAGAAGTAAGTTTCTTAAACTACCCTTTTATTTTATTATATCTATATTATATCCCCCCCCTTTTTTAGAAAGAGATCGTGTTTATAATTAATCTACTTTAAAGAAAAATATTGGTTTTTTTTTGTCCCACACCAGAGGGTTTTTTTGATTTGGGACATAAGAATCTCTTAACCTTTTTTTTTTTAGCAATATGTCTGGGTTTAGAGAAGGAGTGAGCCAATTCCATCTCCAAAGCCAGCTTGATAATTTTGGGAATGTGGGCGTAGTTTTTTTTTACTACTTTTTGTTGGAGGGGGCACTGTATCTTATAGGGACACAAAGAAAATTTTAGGATTATGGAGTAGTCTATTAGGGTGAACCTCTTAGCCAGTTGTCTTGAAACCATTTTGGATGTTGGATCATCTGGGCCATTGTGTCATTGGAGACCTTTTAGGTGGTCTTGGCTGATCAAACCTGATGTATCTAAATCTGGAACAATTTCACAGCCTCTGGTTTTTTGTGGAAACAAAAGCAGAGACTCCTTTCCAAAGCAACATATCCTTATATCCAAATTTTGAAGTCAAGGTACCTTTAAAATTTACATACTTGTTTAACTCAACAGCTTTTATGGTCAAATCTTTTTTTGTAGTTAAAAATCCCAAAGACAACATAAACCAGATTTTTTTTGTGTATATCCATCTTTGTAAGACTGAAACGCTGTTGTGGCTGCTGGCTCCGCCCACCTCTGTTTCCCAACATGGCGGCGGTACAATTTACTGCCAGTTCTGGGTCTGGAGCCATGTGTACCATCAACTATCAGAAGCAGTTCTATCAAAGCAGTGCATAGCCCAGAAACTTTTTTTTTTTTTTAACTAGCAAAGGTTAAATCCATCATGTAGTAGAGTAAAGTGTGGATTGTAGACTCCTCATTCCCACCGCATTGTAGGTTAGACGCACATGCCAGGAACCCACCATAGAAGCTCAAACTGGCAGGCTGCTGCTAACTTGAGAGAGACAACTAGGAAGCTGTTTTTAGCTCCATTTTAGAATCTTTTTTTTTCTCAGGTTTTAGGTGGAAACTCTTGCCCCCCCCATTGGGCGCCATTTGTAGTTAGAGTTTTCCTGCCTGGCCCAATCAGGACAAATCTCTCTCACCCACCAGTCCCACAGTCTCTCAGACCCAACCAAGAAAGCGCACAAAATCTTACATTGTTTAAAAACTGTATGGCCATGACAGGCTTCTTGCTATCTGCTTCTTCTATCTTAAATTAACCCATTTCTGTTAGTCTATACTTTGCCACATGGCTTGTAGCTTACCGGTGTCTTTACATGTTGCTTTTCATGGCGGCGGCTGGCGGTGTCTCTCTCCAGTCTTCTACTTCCCAGAATTCTCTACTATCTTGTCCCGCCTATACTTCCTGCCTGGCCACTGGCCAATCAGAACTTATTTACACAGAGCAATATCCACAACAGCCATTCTCTGTGTCTACAGAACTACATTTCCCACAGTTCCTTTCTCTATGTCATCAGAACTCTATTTCCCATTGTTTCTTTCTCTGTGCCATAAAAACTACATTTTCCACAGTGCCTTTCTCTACATAATCAACATTACATTTCCTATACAGCCTGTCTCTTGCTCATCAGATCATCATTACCCACAGTTCCTTTGTCTCCCTCATCAGAACTATATTTTTTACAGTTCCTTTCTCTATGTCATCGCAACTGCATTTCCCACAGTGCCTTTCTCTATGTCATCAGAACTACATTTCCCACAGTACCTATGTGTATGTCATTAGAACTACATTTATAACAGTTCCTTGCTCTGTGTCATCAGAACTACATTTCCCACTGTGCCATTCTGTATCTCACTGAACTAAATTTCCCACAGTTTTGTCTCTATGTCACAAAACTCCATTCCCCAAGTTTCCTTTCTTTATCGTGTCAGAACTATATTTTGCATAGTTCCTTTCTCTTCCATCAGAACAAAATTTTCCACAGTGCCTTTTTCTGTGTCATCAAAATTACATTTCCCAAAGTGACTTTAAGTAAATCTTCAGAACTATATTTCTCACAGTTCTTTTCTCTGTGTTATCAGCTCTATATTACCGACAGTGCCTTTCTCTGTATCACCAGAATTACATTTCCAAAACTGCCTTTCTCTATCACATCAGAACTATATTTCCCACAGTGCCTTTCTCTATGTCACAGAACTACATTTCCCACCTTGCTTTCTCTATGTCAGAGAACTAAATTTCCCACAATTCCTTTCTCTATGATATCAGAATTACAATTCCCACAGTTACTTCCTCTGTGACATAAACACTACATTTCCCACAGTGCCTTCTTGGTGACATCTGAACTACATTTCCCACAGTGCCTGTCTTTATAACATCAGAACTACATTTCCCATAGTGCCTTTATCTGTTTCATAAGAGCAACATTTCACACAGTGCTTTCTTTGGTGACATCTGAAGTACATTTCCCACAATGCCTGTAGTTGATATCAGAACTACATTGATCACCATGCCTTCATCAACATCATCAATTCTTCTTTTCCCACAGTGCCATTCTTGGTGTCATCAGAATTACATTTCCCAGAGTTCCTATGTGTATGTCATAAAACTACATTTCCCACAGTTCCCTTTTCTTCGTGATTAGAACTACCTTTCTCACATTTACTTTCTCTACCTTATTAGAACTGCATTTCCCACTGTGCATTTTTCTGTCATTAGAACTACATTTCCCACTGCTCTTTTCTATATGACATCAGAACTTCATTTCCCACAGTGCCCTCTGTGTCATCAGATTGACATTTCCCACATTTCCTTTCTCTAAGACATCAGAACCAAATTTCCCACAGTTCCTTCCCTGTGTGATCAGATTTACACTACCTACAGTTCCATTGTTGGTGTCATCTGAACTACAATTCCAACAATTCCTGTGTGTATGTCATCAGAAGTACATTTATCAGAGTTGCTTTCTCTATGTCATCAGAACTTCATTTCCAAAAGTTTCTTTCTCTGTGGCATAAAAACTGTGTTTCCCACAGTGTCTTTCCTCAGCTCATCAGAACATCATTACCCACAGTTTCTTTCTCCATGTCATCATAACTACATAGTCAAAAGCAACTTTATTTACATCATGACAACTACAGTTCCCACAGTTTCTTTCTCTACTTGATCAGAACCACATTTCCAACAGTTCTTTTCTCTATGTCACGAGAACTACTTTCTTTACAGTGTCTTTGTCTGTGTCACCATAATTTTCCCACAGTGCCTTTCTCTATGTCACAGAAATACATTTCCCACAATGACTTTCTATGTTTCATCAGAACTACATTTCCCACAGTTCCTTTTGTGGAGTCATCTGAACTATACAGTTTCTATATGTGTGTCTTCAGAACTACATTTATTACAGTTCCTTTTTCTGTGTATTGAGAACTACATTTCCCAAAGTTCCTTTCTCTGTGTCATCAGAACTTCATTTTCTATAGTTTTTTTACTTTTTTTTTCCACTGGAGCTGAGGACTGAACTCAGGGCCTTGCACTTGCTAGGCAAGTGCTCTACCACTGAGCTAAATCCCCAACCCCATAATTTCTTTCTTTGAGGAATAGGAACTTCATTTCCCATAGTGCCTTTCTGCAGCTCATCAGAACTACATTACCTAAAGTTCCTTTCTCATTTCATCATAACTAAATTTCCCACAGGGCCTTTCTCTATGTAATCAAAAACACTTTTCCTATAGTGCTTGTCTCTATGTCATCAAAACATCATTCCCTCACTTCCTATGTCTATGTCATCAGAACTACATTACCACAGAGTCGTTCTCCATGATATCAGTACTACATTTCCAACAATGTCTTTTTCAAAGTCATTGGAAATACATTTACCATAGTGGCCTGTTTCAACAACAACAGAAGTATATTTCCCACAGTTCCCTTCACTACATCATGAAAACTACATTTCCCACAGTGCCTTTCTCCTTGTCATCAGAACTAAATACACACAGTGCTTTTCTGTATGACATCATAGCTACATTTCCCACAGTGCCTTTCATTATGTGACAGAATAATCTTTACTACAGTGCCTTTCTCTATTTCATCAGTTCAACATTTCCCACCTTTCCTTCCCACAGTACCTTTCTCTATGCCATTACAACTAAAATACCCAAGTTCCATACTCTGTGTCATCAGAACTACATTTCCCACAGTTCATTTATCTAAGACATCAGAACTACATTTTCCACACATCAATTCTCTGTGGCATCAGAAGTACATTTCCCACAGTTCCATTCTTTATGACTTCAGATGTACATTTCCCACACTACCTTTCTCTGTTACATTAGAACTACATTTTCCACAGTGCCTTTCTCTGTTTCATCAGATCAACATTTCTCACAGTGCATTTTTTTGTGTCATCTGAACTATGTTTCCCTTGTCTTTCTCTATGTCCTCAGAACTACATTTTCCACAGTGCCTTTACCTATGTCATCAGAACTACAATTCCCACAGTTCCTTTATCTACATCATCAGAACCTCATTTCCCATAGTTCCATTCTCCATGTTATCTGCATTACAATACCCACAGAGCCTTTCATGTGTCATCAGAACTACATATCCCACAGGTCCTTTGTCTACATCATCAGAACTACATTCCCCAAAATGCCTTTCTCAGGGGCATCAGAACTACATTTCTCAAAGTGCCTTTGTCTTTGTTTTCAAAACTACATGATCAAATGTTCCTTTCTCTTTTTAATCAGAACAGAATTTCCCACTGTTCCTTTCTCTATGTCATCAGAACTACCTTTCCCACAGTGTCTTTTTCTGGGTCATCAGAACTACATTTCCCTCAGGAGGCCCTGTTTCACCAGATTGATATTACTCACAGTGCCTTTCTCTGTTTCATCAGATCAACACTACCCACAGTGCCTTACTTGGTGTCATCTGAACTACATTTCCTCATAGTACCTATGTGTAAATCATTAGAACTATGTTTCCCACAGTTCCTTTCTATTTGTCATCAGAACAACATTTCTCTTATTGCCTTCCTAGTTGACATCTGAACTACATTTACAAGAGTGCCTGTCTCTATGATATCAGAAATACATTTCCGACAGTACCTTCCTCAGAGACATAACTACATTTCACACAGCACCTGTCTCTATGACAACAGAACTACATAGCCCATAGTTCCTTTATCTACAATATCAAAACTACATTTCCCATAGTGCTTTTCTAAGTGTCACCACAATTACATTTCCCATAGTTCCTCTATGTATGTCATCTGCATTACATTTCCCACAGTGCCTTTCCCTGTGTCATTGGAACGACATTTCCCATAGTGACTTTCCCTTTGCCATCAGATCTACATTTGCCAGAGTCCCTTATTCTAGGTCATCAGAACTACATTTCCACTTTATTTATGTCATCAGAACTCCATTTCTCACAGTGCATTTCTCTGTGTCATCAGAACTATATTTCCCACAGTGCCTCTCTATATCACATCATAACTACATTACCCAGAGTGCCTTTCTTGGTGTCATCTGAAATACATTACTAAAACTTCCTTTCTCTTTGTAATCAGAACTTCTTTTCCACAGTGCCTTTCTCAGTTTCATCTGAAATAATTTTCCACAGTTTCTATGTGTACATCATCAAAACTACATTTCCCACAAGCCTTTATCTGTGTCATCAGAACTGCAACATTTCCCACAGTGTCTTTTTCGGTGTCATCACAATTACACTTCACACATTCCCTTTCTCCATGACATCAGAACTACAATCCCAACAATGATTTGCACTATTTCATGAAAACTACATTCCCCACAGTTCCATTCTCTACGTCATCAGAACTTCATTTTCTACAGTGCCTTTCTCTGTGACATAAGACCTTTATTTCCCACATTCCTTTTTGTGGTTCATCATAACAACCTATATCTCAGGGCCTTTCTCTATGTCACACAACTACATTTCCCACAGTCTCTTTCTTGGTGTCTGCTTAACTACATTTCCCACATTGCCTGTCTCTATGTCATCAGAACTACATTGCCCAAAGTTCATTATTCTCTGTCATCATAACTACATTTCCCACAATGCCTTTCTCTATCTCACAGAAATACATTACACACAATGCTTGTCTCACTTCATCTGAACTACATTAACCACAGTACCTATGTGTACATCATCAGAACTACATCTATCACAGTTCCTTTCTCTGTCATCAGAACTATATTACACAAAGTTCCTTTCTCAATGACATCAAAACTACATTTCCCAAAGTTCTTTTCTCTATGTCATCAGAACTACATTTCCCACAATTTCATTCTTTGTGACATAAGAGCTACATTTCCCACAGATACTATCTGTATGTCATATGAACTACATTTCCCACAGTTCCTTTCTCTGTGTCATCTCAACTAAATTTCCCACAGTACCTTTGTCTGTTTTATCAGAACATCTTTTCCTCCAGTGAATTTCTTGGGTTTGTCTGAACTACATTTTTCACAATTCTTATGTGTTCATCTTCAGAACTTCATTACCCAAAGTTCCTTTCTCTATGTCCTCAGAATTAAATGACCCTAGATTCCTTTCTCTGTGTTATCAGAACTTTATTTCCCACAGTGCCTTTCTCTATGTCACAGAACTAATTTTTCCTCATTTCCTTTATATATGACCTCAGAATTACATTTCCCATAGTTCTTTTCTCTATAACATCTGAAATACATTTACTACACTGCCTTTCTCTAAGACATCAGAACTACATTTCCCACACATCATTTCTCAATGACATCAGAACTATCTTTCCCTCAGATCCAATGTGTACATCATCAGAATTACATTTATCACAGTTCCTTTCTCTGTGTCATCAAATCTATATTTTCCACAGTTAATTTATCCATGTCACCAAAATACTTTTCCCACTGTTCTTTCTCTATGTCACAGAACTACATTTCCATACTTCCTTTCTCTATAACATTAGGATCCCATTTCCCTCTGGGCCTTCCTTGATGTCATCTGTATTACATTTCCCACAGTGCCTGTCTCTATGACATCAGTACTACATTGCCCATCTCACATTTATCTCATCTTAAGAACTACCTTTCCAACAATGGCTTTATTTATGTTACAGAACTACATTTCCCACAGTGCCTTTGTCTATGTCACAGTACTACATTTCTCACAGTTACTTTCTCTGTTTTGTCAGAACATTATTTCCCACAATGCCTTTGTCTTTCTCTTTGGAACTACATTTCCAGCATTGCTTTTCTCTACATCATCAGAACACCATTACCCAAAGTGCCTTTCTCTATGTCATCACAACTACATTTTCTACAGTGCTATTCTCTGTTTAATCAGAAATGTGCTTCCCACTGTGCCTTTGACTTTGTTGTCAGACCTATATTTTCCACAGTGCCATTCAGTACATTTTTCAGAACTACAGTTCTCTCAATGTAGTAACCTGTGTCATCAGAACTGCATTGCCTACAGTTCCTTTATCTACATCATCTGAACTTCATTTCCTGCAGTTCCTTTCTCTACCTCACAAAAGTAGATTTCCCACACATCATACCTCTATGACATAAGAACCATGTTTCCCACAGCACCTTTCTCCATCTCATCATAACTGCATTACTCAAAGTTCCGTGCTCTGTGTCAACATAACTACACTTCCCACAATGCCTTTCTCTATGTCACAGGAATACATTACCCACATTGTGTTTCCCAGTGTCATCTGAACTTCATTTCCCACAGTTCTTTTCTTTACATCATCAGAACTACATTTCCCACAGTTCTTTTTTCTAAGTCATCAGGAAATCATTTCCCATGTGTCTTTTTCTGTCACTTAAGAAATACATTACCCTAAGGGCATTTCTCCATCTCATCAGAACTACTTACACCCAAAGCCCATTTCTCTGTGTTATCATAACTACATTTCCCACAGTATCTTTCTCTGGGGCATGAGAACAACCTTCCCCACAGTGCCCTTCTCTACATCATCATAACTACATTTCCCACAATGCCTTTCTCTATGTCACATTAATACATTTCCCACAATAACTTTCTTTTGGTCATAGAAACACATTACCCACAGTCCCTTTCTCAGTGTCATCAGAACTACATTTCATACAATGACTTTCTGTGTGTCACATAACTACATATCCCACAGTCCCTTTCTCTATCTCATCTGATCTACTATTTTCACACTTCCTTTCACTGTGCCCTCAGAACTACATTTCCCACAGTGCCTTTCTCTATGTAATCAACATCACTCTTCCTATAGTGCCTGTATCTAAGTCATCAGAACATCATTTCCCTCAGTTCCTATGTATACCTTATCAGAACTACATTTACCACAGTTCCTGTCTCTCCACCATTAGAACTACATTTCCTACAGTTCCTTTCACTACCTGACAGAACTTTGTTTCCCAGAGTGCCAATCTCTGCTTCATCCGAACAACAATTTCCAAAGTACCTGTCTGTATATTATCATAAATACACTTCCCACAGAGCCTTTCTCTATGTAATCAGTATTACATATCTAAAAGTTCCTTTATTTACATCATCAGAACTACATTTCCCACAGTAACTTTTCTCTACTTGATCAGAACCACAATCCCCACTGTGCCTTTCTCCCTGTCATCAAAACTACATTTTCCACAGTTCCTTTCTCTTTGACAACAGAACTACATTTCCCACAGTGCATTCCTTAGTGTCACATGAACTTCATTTCCAGGAATGACTGACCCTATGACATCACAAATGCATTGCCTATCTTGTTTTAATCTACATCATCAGTACTATATTTCCCACAGTTTCTTACATGTTCCATCTGAACTACAATTCCCACAGTGCCTTTCTCTGTTTTATCATATGGACATTACCGACAGTTCCTTCTTTGTGTCATCTGCACTTCAATTTCCACAATTCTTGTGTGTATGTCATCAGACCTACATTTCATAACAACATTTCTCACAGTTCCTTTATCTACATCATCAGAACTTCATTTCCCATAGTTCTTTCTCTGTGGCATAAGAACTACATTTCCCAAAGTGCCTTTCTCTTTTTTCACAAGAACTTCATTTCCCACTGTTACTTTCTTTAATTATTCAGAACCACATTTCCCACTGGGCCTTTCTATGCATCATCTGAACTTCATTTACCACAGTTCCTTTCTCTATGTCATCATAACCACATTTCCCATGGTGCCTTTATGTTATCAGAACATTTCCCATAGTAACTTTCTCTGGGTCATTACAACTAAATTTCCCACAGTGCATTTCTCTATTTCACAGAAATACATTTCCCACACTGCCTTTCTCTGTTTCATCAGGTCAACATTACCCACAATGCCTTTCTTGGTGTCATCTGAACTGCATTTCCAACAGCCTCTTTCTCTATGTTATCAGAACTATGTTTCCTACCTTTGCTTTATTCATGTCATCATAACTCAATTTCTCACAGTTCCTTTATTCACAGCATCATAATTTCATTTCCCACAATGCCTTCCTCTATGTCACAGTAATACTTTACCCTTAGTGCCTTTCTCTGTGTTGTGAGAACCATATTTCCCATAGTGCTATTCTGTATATTAGCAGAACTACATTTCCCACAGTGCCTTTCTCTATGCATTCAGAACTATATTTCCAAGTTCCATTTATTACATTAACAGATCTACATTACCTACAGTGCATTTCTTTTAGTCATTATAATTACATTTCCAAAGTGCCTTTCTGTGTATCTTCAGAACTTCAATACCCTCAGTGCCTTTCTATAAATTAGCAGAAATACATTTCCCAAATTGCCTTCTCTACATCATCAGAACTACATTTTCCAGAGTGCCTTTTTGTTTTTTTTCTCAACTACATTTCCTAGAGTTCTTTTTTTTTTGAGCTGATAACCAAACCCAGGGTTCTACCACTGAGCTAAATCCACAAACCATCTTACAGTTCTTATGTGTTCATCATCAAAACTTCACTACCCAAGTTACTTTATGTCCTCAGTACTATATTACCTAAAGATCCTTTCTCGATGTTATCAGAACTTTATTTCCCACAGTGCCTTTCTCTGTGTCACAGACTACATTTCCCACAATGCCTTTCTCTATGGCATCAAAATGACTTCCCCCAGTGTTCCTTTACCTACATCATCAGAGCTGCATTTCCTACAGTGCCTTTCTCTTGGGCACAAAAAATATATTTCCCACATTTCTTTTATCTACATTATCAGAACTACATTTCCCATAGGTCTTTTCTCTGCGTCATCAGCACTACTTTACCAACAGAGCCTATCTTGGTGTCATCAGAACCACATTTCCCACACATCATTTCTCTATGATATCAGAACTACATTTCCCACAGTTCCTATGTGTACATCATCAGAACTACACTTATCCCAGTACCTTTCTCTGTGTCATCAAAACTACATTTTCCACAGTTGCCTTCTCTATGTCACAGAAATACATTTCCCACAGTTCTTTCTCTATGTCACAGAACTACATTTCCCACACTTCCTTTCTTTATATCATCAGAACCACATTTCCCAGTGGGACTTTATTGGTGTCATCTGAACTATCTTTCCCACATTGCCTGTCCCTATGTCATCACAACTACATTTCCCAGAGTTCCATTCTCTACATCATCAGAAGTACATTTCCCACAATGTTTTTCTCTATGACACAAGAATTACATTTCCCACAGTGCCTTTCTCCATCTCATAATTACATTAACCAAAGTTCCTTGCTCTGTGTCTTAATAACTACATTTCCCACAGTCTTCCTCCATCTCATCAGAAGGACTTTACCCAAAGTTCCTTGCTCTGTGTCATCAAAACTACATTTCCTACAATGCCTTTCTCTATGTCAAAAAAAGAAATTTCCTACTATGGCTTTCTCAGTATTATCTGAATTTCATTCCCACAGTACCTATGTGTACATCATCAGAACTATACTACCCAAAGTTCCTTTCTCTGTGTCACCATAACTACATTTCTCACACTTCTATTCTCTATGACATTAGCACCAATTTTCCTCTGAGTTCTTATTTCTATGTCATCAGAACCTCATATCCCACAGTGCCTTTCTCTGGGGCATACGAACTACATTTCCCAGAGTACCATTCTCTCAGATATCAGAACTACCTTTCCAGTTGTCCTTTCTCTAAGACATCATAACTATATTTCCTGCAGTTCTGTTATCTACATCATCAGAACTACATTTCCCACAGTGTCTCTCTCTCTATGACATAAGAACTACATTTCACACAGTGCATTTCTTCATCTCATCAAAACTACATTATCCAAAGTTCCTTGCTCTGCATCATCATAACTACATTTCCTACAATGCCTTTTTCTCTGTCATAGAAATACAATACCCACAGTGGCTTTCTTGGTGTAATCTGAACTACATTTCCCTCAGTACCTATGTGTACATCATCAGAACCACATTTATCACAGTTCCTTTTCCTCCATCATCAGAACTACATTACCAAATTTCCTTTCTCTATGTCACAGAAGTACATTTCCCACACTTCCTTTCTTGATGACATCAGAATTACATTTTCCACAGAGCCTTTCTAAACGGATTGATAACACATTTCCAACCAGATCCTGTCTCTATGACATCAGAAATACATTGCTCATCTAGCCTTTATCTACATCATCAGTACTATGTTTCCACAGTGCCTTTCTAGGTGTCCTCTGAACTACATTTCCCACAGTTACTTTCTCAGTGTCAACAGAAATAAATTTCCCTCATTTTCTTTCTCTATGTCATCAGACCTTCATTTCCCACAGTTCCTTTCTCTATGTCACCACAACTAAATTTCCACAGTGCCTTTCTTTACATTTTCATAACTGCATTACCCTTAGTGCCCTTCAGTATGACATGAGAACCACAATTCCCACAGTATCTTTCTCAATTTCATCAGATCTACTTTTTCCACAATGCCTTTCTCTATGTCACCACAACTACATTTCCACAGTGCCTTTCACTATCTCATCAGAACTACATTTCCCACTGTTCCTTTCTCTACATCTTCAGAACTACATTTGTCACAGTGTCTTTTTCTGGGACATAAGAACTATATTTCCACTGGGCGGTGGTGGCGCACACCCATAATCCCAGCACTCAGAAGGCAGATGCAGGCAGATCTCTATGAGTTAGAAGCCAGCCTGCTCTCCAAATCGAGTTCCAGGAAAGGCACATAGGAACACAGAGAAAACCTGTCTTGGGAACCCCCCCCCCACAAAATGAACTATATTTCTCACAGTTATTTTCCTGTGTCATTTCCCAAAGTACCTTTCCCTATTTCACAGAAATATATTTTTTACAATGCCTTTCTTGGTTTCATCAGATCGACTTTACCCACAGTTCCTATGTGTTCATAATCAGAAGTACATTTCCCACAGTGCCTTTCTCTATGTAACAACAACATTTGCACAGTGCCTTCCTCTTTGTCATCAGAACAACATTTCCCAAAGTGCCTTACTCTGCTTCATCGGATCGACATTTCCCACATGGCCTGTCTCTGTGTCAAAAGAACCACATTTCCGTGAGTTCCTTTAGTTACATCATCAGAACAACATTACCCACAGTCCCTTTCTCTATATCATCAAAACTTCATTTCCCATTTTGCCTTTCTCAGTGTCATCAGAACTTCATTTCCCTCAGTGCCTTTGTCTGTGTCATCACAATTATGTTTCTCACATTCCCTTTCTCCATGACATCAGAATTACATTTCCAACAATAATTTTCTCTACATCATGAGAACTTCATTTCCCAAATTTCCTTTCTCTACATCATCAGAAATACATTTTCCACAGTTTCTTTCTCTGTGACATAAGAAATACATTTCATAGACATTTTCAGTCATGACTTTTGATTTTATTGTTTTCTTGGACTGATGAATCTATTTCTTCTAACGTATCTTCAACACCAGAGATCCACTGTTCCATCTCTTGCATTCTATTGGTTATACTTGCATTTGAAGTTCCTGTTAATTTTCTCAGATTTTCTATTTCCACCATTCCTTCTGCTAGTGTCTTCTTCAAATTTTCTATTTTCCTCTCCAGGTCTTGGACTATTTCCCTCATCTGTTTTGTTGCTTATTCATGATTTTCTATCAGGGACTTATTGTTTTCTTCTGCTTTATTTGTCTTTCATCTATTTTTTGTGTTCTTCCAATTTTTTGTTTTTCTGTTCCTCCACTTTATTTCTGATCTCTTCTATATAAGGCTCTACCCTCTTCAGGATGTTATAAGGTTGTTTTCTTCTGCTTCTTCCATTCTGTGATGGTCAGATCTAGCTGTTGAAGAAGGGCTAGGTTCTGGTGATGCTGTATTGCTCTTTATTTTGTTGTATGTACTTCTGCCTTGATGTCTGCCCATGTCCTCATGGATTCATTCTTGGTCTTATCAGTGTACTTGGTCCAGAGAGAGCTGACAGAGTTAGGGAGCCTCTCTCTGGTCCAGATGGAAACTCTGGGCCAGATGGGGGCTCTGGTCCAGATGAGAGTGCTGGCTGGATAGGAGTTGGGGTCTGGACACTGAGTCTCAGGACATCCCTACTACACAAAACTGGAAAATATAAAAGAAATGGATAATTTTCTGAATTGGTACCACATACCTAAGTTAAACCAAGACCAGATAAACCATTTAATAGTCCAATAACCCCCAAGGAAACAGAATCAGCCATTAAAGTCTCCCAACCAAAAAAAGTCCAGGACCACATGGTTTCAGTGCAGAATTCTAACAGATCTTCAAAGAAGACTTAATACCAATACTCTTTAAATTGTTCCACACAATAGAAGCAGGAGGAATATTACCAAACTCCTTCTTTGAGGCAACAATTACCCTCATTCCTAAACCAAACAAAGATGCAACAAAGAAAGAGAACTACAGACTGATCTACTTCATGAACAATGATGCAAAAATACTCAATAAAATACTGGCAAACAGACTCTAAAAATACATCAAAACAATTATCCACCATGATCGAGTAGGCTTCATTCCAGGGATGCAAGGGTGGTTCAACATACAGAAGTTCATCAATGTAATAAACCATATAAACAAACTCAAAGAAAAAAAACACACGATCATCTCACTAGCTGCAGAAAAGGCATTTGATAAAATCCAACACCCCTACATGATAAAGGACTTGGAGCAATCAAGAATATAGGGAACATAATAAAGGCAATCTACAGCAAGCCAACAGCCAACATCAAAATAAATGGGGAGAAACTCAAAGCAATACCACTAAAATCAGGAACAAGGCAAGGCTGTCCCCTCTCCCCCTACTTATTCAATATAGTATTTGATGTTCTAGCCAGAGCACTAAGACAACATAAGGAGATTAAGGGGCTACAAATTGGAAAGGAAGTATTCAAGCTTTCCCTAATTGCAGATGACATGATAGTATACATGAGTGACCCCCAAATTCAACCAAGGAACTGATACAGCTTGTAAAATCTTTCAGCAACATAGCAGGTTACAAAATCAACTCAAAAAAATTAGTAGCCCTCCTATATACAATAGACAAACAGGCTGAGAACAAAATCAGGGATACATCACCCTTTACAATAACCACAAATGATATAAAATACCTTGGGGTTACTCTAACTAAGCATGTGAAGGACCTATATGACAAGAACTTTAAGTCCCTGAAAAAAGAAGTTGAAGAAGATGTCAGAAAATGGAAAGATATCCCATGCTCATGGATAGGCAGGATTAACATAGTAAAAATGGAGATATTACCAAAAGCAATCTACAGTTTCAACACAATCCCCATCAAATTACCAACACAATTCTTCACAGACCTGGAAAGAATAACACTCAACTTCATGTGGAAAAACAAAAAATCCAGGAGAGCCAAAAGAATCCTGTACAATAAAACAACCTCTGGAGGCATCACAATCCCAACCTCAAGCTCTACTATAGAGCTACCATAATAAAAAGTGCTTGGTTCAAGCATAAAACCTGACATGTGGATGAAAGGAATCGAATTGAAGAACCTGACATCAACCTGGACACCTATGAACATACAACTTTTGACAAAGAAGCCAAAAATTTTCAATGGAAAAAAGAAAGCATCTTCAACAAATTTAGCTGGCATAACTGGTTATCAAATAACATGTAGAAGGCCGCAAATAGATCCGTATCTGTCTGTTATCACAATTACATTTTGCACTGTCCCTTTCAGCAAGGCATCAGAACTGTATTTCCAACACTGCCTTTCTATATATCATGAGAACCGCATTGCCTACAATTCCTTTCTCTAAGTCATCAGGACTACATATTCCACAGTGTCTTTTCCGGTGACATAGGAACTACATTTCCCACAGTGCCTTATTATACCCCATCAGAACATCATATCCCACATTTCCTTTCACTACGTCATGTGAACTACATTGTCCACTATACCATTCTCCTTGACATCATAACTACATTTCCCACTGTTCCTTTCTGTTCATTCTCAGACTACATTTACCACAGTGCCTTTCTCTTGTTCATCAAATCCACATCTTACAGGACATTTCTCTACATAATCAGAGCATATTTTCCACCGTGCATTTAACTGTGTGATCAGAATGACTTTTCCCACACTGACTTTCTATATGTCATCAGAACTACATATCTGAAAGTTTCTTTATTTCCATCATCAGAACTAGATTCCCACAGTGCCTTTCTCTGTTTCATCAGATCAACATTATTGAGAGTTCCTTTCTTTGTGTCATCTGAAGTACAATTTTCACAATTCTTATGTGTATACCACCACAACTACATTTATCACATTTCCTTTCTCTATGTCATCATAACTGCATTTCCTACAGAACCTTTCTCCATGACATCAGAACTTAATTTTCTACTGTGCCTTTCTCTGTGTCATCTGAGCTACATTTCCCACATTTCCTTATGTGTATGTCATCAGAACTACATTACCCACAGTGTGTTTCTCTGTGTCACCAGAAACATATTTCTCACAATGTCTTTCTCTGCTTCATTTAAACCACATCTTACAAGTCCTTCACTATATCACCAGAGCATATTTTTCCATAGTGTCTTTCCCTGTGACGTCAGAACTATATTTCTGGCAGTGCCTTTCTCCATGTCACAGAAATACATTTCAAACAGTGCCTTTCTTGGTGTCATCAGAACTACACTTCCCCCAGTGTTTTTCTCTGTTTCATCAGAGCAATATTTCCCACAATGCCTTCCTTGGTGACATTTGAACTACATTTCCCATAGTTCCCATCTCTATGGCATCAGAACTACTTCGCACATCTTGTATTTACCTTCATCATCAAAGGCTTCCCTCAATGCCTTTCCTGGTGTCATCTGAAATATATTTCTCAGAATTGCTGTGTGTATGTCATCAGAACTACAATTCCCAAAGTTCATTTGTCCATGACGTCAAAACTACATTTCCCACAGTCCCTTTCTCTATGTCACTGAACTGCATTTCCCTCAGTGCCTTCGTCCATGAAATCAGAACTACATTTCCCAGAGTGACCTTTTCTACATCATTAGATCTCATTTCCCACTGTTCCTTTCTTCATGACATCAGAAGTTCATTTCCCCCAGTCCTTTTCACTATGTCATCACAGTTCATTTTTGTGTTATAACAAATTCATTTCCTACACTGCCTTTCTATATGTCATCAGTACTGCATTTTCCATAGTTCCTTTTTCTAAGTCTTTAGTACTACATTTCCCACAGTTCCTTTATCTACATCATCAGTACTACATTTCCCACTATTCCTTTCTCTACTTCACCATAACTGTATTTCTTACAGTGTCTTTCTCTTTGTCATCAGAACTACACTTCCAACAGTGTCTTTCTTGGTGTTGTCAGACCTACATTCCGTTCATCACAGTCCCTTTCACTACATCTTCTAAAGTTTGTTTCCCACAATGCAT
Source organism: Onychomys leucogaster (assembly GCA_949786385.1). NCBI lineage: Eukaryota > Metazoa > Chordata > Mammalia > Rodentia > Cricetidae > Onychomys > Onychomys leucogaster. The sequence goes on from CATKUP010000062.1 coordinate 648,314, forward strand.
CTCTCTATGTCATTGGAACTTTATGTGCCACAGTTCCTTTCTCTATTATATCAGATCTACTTTTCCCAGAGTGCCTTCCTCTATTTCAATGAAATACATTTCCCACAGTGGTCTTTCTCTCTGTCATCAGACCAACTTTTTCCTACAGTGCCTGTCTCTTCATCATCGAAACTTCATTAACCACTGTTCCTTTCTTCATGGCATCAGAACTACATTTGTCACAGTTCCTTTCTCAATGTAACTATAACTATATTTCTCAAGTGCCTCTCAAAATGTGACAGAACACCCTTTCCCACAGTGCCTTTCTCTGCTTCATCAAATCAACATTTTGCACCATGCCATTAGCTAGGCGATCAGATCTACCTTTCCTATAGTCCCTTTCTCTTTGTCATCAGAACTACATTTCCCACAGTGCTGTTACTCATATCATAAGAACTCCATTTCTCATGGTTGCTTCTCTATTTCATCACAACTACATTTTGTAGTCCCTTTCACTATGTGACAGAACTACATTATGCACAGTGTCTTTCTCTGCTTCATCAGATCAACAATTCCCATCATGGATTTCTCTATGTCATCAGAACTATATTTCACACACTTCCTTTCTCTGTGTCATCAGAACTACACTTCCCACATTGCCTATCTCTTTTTAATCAGATCAATATTGCCGACAGTTCTTTCTTGGTGACATTTGAACTGCATTAACCACAGTACTTATGTGTATGCCATCAGAACAACATTTCCCATAGTACCTTTCTCTATGTCTTTAAACAACATTGCCCTCAATGCCTTTCAGTATGACATCAGAACTATGTTTCTCATAGTGATTTGTATGCATCATCAGAACTACATTTTCAAAAGTGCCTTTCTCTGCATCATCAGAACTGCATTTCTCAGAGTCTTTTTATTTGACATAGGAACTACATTTACCAGAGTGCCTTTCTCTTTGACATCAGTATTACATTTCCCATGGTGCATTTCTGTGTGCCATCAGAACTATATTTCCCAGGGTGCCTTTCTCTGCTTGATGAGATCAATATTTCCCACATTTCCTTTATTTACATCATCAGAACTACATTTCCCTCAGTTCCTTTCTATGTCATAAGAACTATATTTCCTCAGGTTCCTTTCTCTAAACTACATTATCAACAGTGCCTTTCTCTTTGTCATCATAACTACATTTCCCACACTTTCTTCTCTATGACATTTTTCACAGTGCCTTCTTCTACGTCATCAGACCTAGATTTCTCAGTTTTCCTTTCTCTATGACATCAGTACTACTTTACCAAAAGTTCCTTTCTCTATGACATCAGAACTACATTTCCCACATTGCCTATCTCTGCATAGCAGGGATACATTTGCCAAAGTGCCTTTTTCTGTTTCATCACATGGACATTACTCACAGTGAGAACCTTGGTGTCATCTGAACTACATTTCCCATACTTTCTTCTCTATGACATCAGAACTACACTTACCACAGTTCCTTTTTCTATGTCACCAGAACTTTATTTCCCAAAGATCATTTCTATACATCATCAAAGCATATTTTTGCACTGTGTCTTTAATGTGTCATCAGAACTACATTTCCCACAGTGTCTTTCTTTCCATCTTCAGCACTACATTACCCAGAGTGCCTTAGTGTATGTCACCAGAACATCATTTCCCACCATTCCTTTCTCTATGTTATTCAAACTTCGTTACCCACAGTTCCTTTCTCTACATCAACATAACTACATTTCCCATACTGTCTTTCACTATGTGAAAGAATTACATTTCCCACAGTGCCTGATTCTACTTCATCAGATCAACATTTTCCACAGTTCCTTTCTCTATGTCACAATCACACATTTCCCACAGGGCCTTTCTCTGTTTCATCAGTATGATATTACTGACAGTTCCTTTCTTGATGTCATCTGAATGGGATTTCCCACAGTTCCTATATGTACATCATCAGAACTATATTTTTCACTGTTCTTTCTCTACATCATCAGAACTACATTTCCCAAAGTACCTTTCTTGGTGTCAGCAGAATTTCATTTCTCATAGTTTCCATCTCTGTGGCATAGGAACTACATTTCCCATACTTCCTTTCTCTACCTCTTCTGTAAGACTTTTCCCACATTGCCGTCCACAGTATTATCTGTACTACATTTCCCACAGTGCCTGTCTAAATGACCTCAGAACTTCACTGCTCATCTTGACTATATCTATGTGATCAGAACTGCATTTCCCACTGTTTCATTCTCTATGTCATCAGCACTTCCATACCAGAACTATGTTTCCACCATTGCCTTTCTCTATGTCTTGAGAACTACATTTCCCACAGTGCCTTTAGCTATGTCATGAGAATCACATTTCTCACAGTGTCTTTCTCTATGTCATGAGAACTACATTTCCCACAGTGCCTTTATCTGTGTCATGAGAACGATTTTTAACACAGTACCTTCCTTGGTGACATCTGAAATATGTTTCCCACTGTGCCTGTCTCTATGGCATCTCAACTACGTTGCCCATCATAACTAACATCATAACATACATCATCATAACTAACTTTCCAACAATGCCTTTCTCTACTTTCTCAGAAATACATTTCCCAAAGTGGCTTTCTCTAAGTCACAGCACTTCATTTCACACAGTGCCTTTCTCTCTTTGATCAGAATGATATTTCCCACAGTGCCTTTCTCTTTGTTGTGAGAACTACATTTTCCACAGTGCCTTTCTCTGTTTCTTCAGATGGACATTACCCACAGTGCCTTTCTTGGGGTCATCTGAACTTCATTTCCTACAGTTCTTATGTGTACATCATCAGACCTACATTTAACACTGTTTCTTTCTCTATGTCATCAGAACTACATTACCCAAAGTTCCTTTCTCTGTGTCTTGAGAACTGCATTTCCCACAGTGCATTTTTCTGGGTTATCAGATCTACATTTGTTACATGGCCTTTCCCTACATCATCAGTACTACATTTCCCACAGTGCCTTTTTCTACATCTTCAGAACTACTTTACACACACTGTATTTCTGTATGACATCAGAACAACATTTCTACAGTGCCTTTATCTTCATCATCAGAGCAGCATTTCCCACCGTTCCTATGTCTACATCATCAGAACTTCATTTCCCTTCATTTTTTCTCCATCTCATCATGACTGCATTACCCACAGGTCTTTTCTCTACATCATCATTATGAGACTTCTTACAGTGCCTTTCACTATGTTACATTCTAAGTAAACTGCAAAACTCTGGGTTTGGTGTCCTGGGTTTTGGCTTCAAAATGTTAGTAAATTGATGGCTGAAACTGCAAGGAGACAGTTCAGCCCTAGAGGGTGAGGTATCCTGGACACCTCAAGGTACACAGAACAACAGCTCTGCCCTGAAGGTGTCCCGGACACCAGGAGGTGTTTAGCACAGCTGTCATGGCTGGGACTGCAAAGTAAGAGCCCAAACTTAGAAAAGTTTTTCTGACTTTTCAGGAGAGTCAGGTCTGGAACTGCTTCAGCAAGGAAGGGCATGCTGACTCTTTGGGAAAGTCAGGGTTTCCTGACTCTTCAGGAAGGTCAGGATATAACTCATGTTTTGGGGGTTGGTCTTCCCACAGGACACAGCAATCCTGCTCCTCTCCTGGAGAGCCACAATCTCTGCCTCAGTGTTACTCAGCTCTTTCTTGCACAGTCCACTATGGGATGTCCCAGCAAGGCACTTGTGCTCAGCTCCACCTTGCTCAATCCACAATGGGACATTGAAGCAAGGTTCTTCTGTTCAGAGCCCCTTGCTCAGTCCACTATGGGATGTTTCAGCAAGGTTCTTCTCTTCAGCTTTCCCTTGCTCAGTCCACTATGGGACATCCCAGAAAGGTTCTTCTGTTCACCAGTCAATGAAGATTTTCACACCCAAAACTCTTTGAGAAAGAGGTTTATTTGGAAAGGAGGAGTCCAGAAGAGTATCTGCCTCTACCAGGGTGGAAAGAACAACTGACCAGGCTGGGTGGGGGTTGTACAGGATGTCTAGGGGTTGGAGTCAACTGTGATTGGTTAGTTTATTTTCTGCCCAGGGACTGGCCAGTTTTGTGAGCAAGGGCAGAGATAGTCCCGATTTCAGTGCCAAACTGAGGTTCTTTCCCTGGCCTTTCTTGGCTTTCTGACACTACCTCTAAGGCTAGGACAATTTCTTTCATTGATTCTGATTTCAGGGTCCAAGAGTGTTATGTTGGTACTAGTTTCAGAGTCAGGGAATATTTCCTGGGTTCTGGTTTGGAGATAAACTGCTCATTTCTCTGATGGAGGTCCCTAACAAAGGCTGTGTTTCTTTCCCTGGTCCTGGGCCCTGGGGCCAGGATTCTACTGTCCTGCTCTGTGATTGGTTGATTTCACAAGTCAGTTGGACAGGGGCAGAGATGGCTCTGATCTCAGCTAAATTGTGTTTCTCTCACTGGCCTTACTTATCTTTCTGACACTACCTTTAAGGCCAGGGTACATTTCATTCACTGACTCTAGGGGCCAAGAGTGTTTCTTTGGTATTGGTTTCAGAGTCAGGGCATGTTTCCTTGGTTCATTTTCCTGGCCCAGGTCCCAAACACTGGCTATGTTTCTTTCCTTGTTCATAGGTCCTAGGGCCAGGATTTTGCTGTCCTGATCTGTGATTGGTTGATTACACAAGTCAGTTGGACAGGGGCAGAGATGGTTCTGACATGAGCTAAACTATGTTTCTCTCACTGGCTTTATCTGAGCCATCCTTCCCTAATTCTGGGCTTCAGGATCAGGGTGGGTATCTCTAGCCAGCCCCTTTTCTGTACATCCTCCTCTTTTGTTTAGTAAAAAGCAGCTGGGGGTTGGAATGTTGGAATGGGTGGAAAGAAGCTGATGTTTGAGAAGGGTAACAAGCAGCTGAGAGAAAGGGGGCAAAGTTATCTTTAGACTGCTTCTTGCTAGATTAGTGTGCCAAGGTTCTTGGGACAGTATTGACCTTCTTCCTCAGGATGTAACCAGGTTCTCCAGATCTCTAGTTTAAATCTTGATCTTCTTCTTCATGATGTAACTAGGTTCTGCCATTCTCTGGCTTTGTCAATAGGGGCAGGTAATCCTGTAATACTAACTGGTTCAGAGTTTGGTTAGAAATATTTGCATCTATTGTTGAAGAAATATAGCCAAGAAGTTTATGAGGCAGGGTGTAATTAGTAGAGTTAGGAAAAGGAAGAAAATAAGGGATAAGAAAGGTGGTATCCATTTCTATATCTGATTATTAGTACTCCACTCTCTGGGGCATCAAACTGTTTCTGAGTTGGAAGATCCATCTGAAGTTGTTGGATCTTATCTTTCACTATCCCTGATTGATTGACCTAAAAGCAAAATTCTTCCTCAAGAAAGAGACAAAGACCACCTCTTTCTGCTGTTAATACATCTGATCCTCTCAAATCATCTCTGGAATTGAGGGGACAAGGTCCACCTTCCTAGAAGTGTGTGTCCAGTTAACTCCCCTTATTTTCCTAAGCTGACAGGACATACTATGTTGTCACCTCTATCAAAATTCAGTTGCAGAATGTTTCCTCCTGTTTTTCATTTCCTAACAGGAAGTTGCTATCTACTTCCTGTCTCACTGTATTTGCCCAGGAACACTGGGGACCAGGGAAAACCCTAGCTGAGTGGAGAGCTGCTCTTTCGCTGGTGAAGGCATTTCATGAACTCACAGTAAGGGAGTCACAGTGAGACAGTCATGGAGCTGCACACCAGCAGGACCAGCAACATTGGACTAGCCTTAGATTCCACCATGCACTTGATGTTGTTGCCTTAGAAACACACTTATTCTCTGGAGCCTGGGAACTTCTTCCTGAGCCCGTGGAAATATCAACCTTGAAATGATGACCACCAGCATGCTCCCCAGTTTCTCCTGAGAAAGTCTCAGGAAACATCCAGCCCTGCCAATCACCATGAGCAGACCTCTACCTAGGAATGATTACATGTGCATATGGGTTTAACTTAGCACAGGATACACTAGCTTCTCTCTGACCTCTTCTGAGCACAACATTCACATAGGAACCAGAACAAGAAGTATTTTGCAGCAGCTGGCTTTCCCAGGTGGCAGGAACACCTCTAACATGACAGTCCAGTCACTCCCCAAGTGTGAAGTTTGGAAGTGAGTTTCTGCCAATCTTACTAAAAAGTAGGAGGCAAATTGTTTTTACTAACTTCCAACCTGCAGAACTTAAATGCATTCTGGAAACAGACTCGTTTATACTTTAACTACAAATTAAAATGGTGTTTTCTGGTAATTTAAGAAAAAATACCAAACAAAAACCAACCAAACAAAAAAACCAACATCTAGAAAACTGCTAATAAATCCTTAATGACTGGGAAATTCATAGAATAAAACAAACAAGAGATTAGAGGAATGATGCAATTCAAGGAAATCAAATTTAAAAAGTAAAACTATTCATTGATATTTAGAAAATATAAATATAATTGAAAAACACAGAGCTATCCTGACTTTGATTAGTAGCAGGCCATTCCCTGGTAGAGGACTGACATTAAAACCAGCTGTTTGATATTGTCACTATGTTTTATATTAGCTGCTGAGCTTTGTCACCTGACACACACACATCTACAGTCAATGACCTGTGTCTCAGCTCTTTCAGCTGACTTAACAGTGCATAACAGTATTAAATTCATCTGCAAAAGGAGAGTCCACTAGTTTGAAATGCAGTATTCATTGGCTTAAACGAACCTTTCCAAATTGTATGCCCACTAATCTGGTCTGCCTTCATTCACATGATTTGAAATAATGCATGATGAGAAATTACAAATCAGTAACTCTGCCACAATCAGGTCCTATTTCATAATGGTTACTACAGCAGCTAATTACCTATCTTCTTCCCACTGCAGTGCACACACTTCCTGGAGCTATGGTCCTTTAGCTATTGAGCTGCAGAGAAGACTAAGGACACAGCCTTGAATCAGTCACAGTCTCCCTTGGTTCCATGGGCTTCACACCATACTCAATTGACCATGTTCACCTTGCATGCTTTGAAGTCCTGAAATTTCTACCTCTATTTTCTAAATACCATGATTATAGGTCTGAGCCATTTTGTCTCATCTAGGAGGTGTCAAACTTATTAAGTGAGGCTTTAGAATAACAGGATGATGTAGCTGGAGACCTTATGTCCAACACCTACCAAGCCCTGTTAGTGCAACAACCCACTTAAGAAATAAACACACAGACACATTATTTAAACTGCTTGGCCATTAACTCAGGCCTAACACTGTCTAGCTCTTACTCTTATATTTAGCCCATTTCTATTAATCTATACTTTGCCATGTATCTTGTGGCTTACCAGTATCTTACATCTTGTTTTTCATGGTGGTGGCTGGCATTGTCTCTCTCCCATGCCTTCCTTTTTTTCCAATTCTCCTCTCTCTTAGTCTTGCCTATACTTCCTGCTTGGCTACTGCAAATCAGTGTTTTATTTATAGAGAGCAATATCCACAGCACTTCCCTTTTCTTTTTTTTAAAGGATGGTTTTATCTTTTACATAGGAAAATTACATATAACAAAACAATTATTAAGCAAGAATTAAAGTTACAATATTAAGGAAGATATCCTATCTATCTTATATTTGTGAGTCTAAGGTTTTATATCTAACTTATCTTTTATCCTTACTGAGGAAATAATAACTATCTAGTCTTCAAACATATCAAAGACCTCAGAAGGATATAATATTACCTGAAAAATGGGAGAATAATATAAGCAACTTTCAGGAGTCTTGCAGGGTAGACAGAGACATCTGGCCGTTTTGACAGTTACCTAAGTTTCCTTTGTAAATTTGGGGCATCTGTCTTCATCCCAAAAGGCTAGAGTCTCTTGGTCACTTTTCTTAGTGTCCTGTAGAATGTCTGGCAGTTTCTTCTGCGAAGCAGAGGACCACTTTTCCAAGCAAAGTACAGTGGTCACCTTTCTATGGGTCCGGCATGTTCAGTCAATCAAGCAGTTTCTTGTCCAAATGGCTATTTTTGTCAAGTTGAAGATAAACTCCATATGAAGTGTCTGCGATGACCATCCTCCTCTCAAAAGTATATTGGTGCTGCCAGGAGCAGACATGTCTCACAGTCCAGAAAGTCTAAATTTTAAAAAATATTTTAAATGCCTTGTTTTATAGGTCTTTGAAGTATTTGAAGATTATGTATCTATCTGAAATATAGCTATGCATACCTAGAAGACCAAAATAGAAGGAGTAGCAGGACTGTCTTTCCAGAAGTAACTTTTAAAAACTGCATTTTTAGATAAAATATATGATTCCTACACAGGACATTTTTCCTTAACCTTATTAAAATTCATTTCTTTTACAAAACTTTTTAAAGTTATGACATCTGTGATGATGTATTCAGTCAATCAAATATAACAGATTGTCTTAGACAGCTTCATGCTACACTTACCTAAGTAATCCAGCCAGTCTAACTCATGAGTCATTTTACTACAAGGAGTTGAACCCGAGTGGTGTGTCTTGGAAAGACCATGAATGGTGGTTCCTCATTTCTAAATTAAATATTTTATTTTTCTCTATTTATGAGGAAAACAAGAGTGTCGATGACCAACTCTATTATTGAAATATATGTATTGTTATATTAAGTTCATCCAAAATGATTTGTCTTCTTAGTCATGGGGCCTCCTTACAAGATGCTTCCTGAGCCAAGTGTGTATAGATGGGATCACCCCAGGCATGTTTGCATGTTTGTTTCATGTTATAACCAGGAAAGGATGAGGTGCAGAGAGTTTCATTGAAATGATTGACAAATCATAATTTTTATAAAATATGGATGACAGGTGTTTAAAAAGAAAGACCTGCCACCTCTCCAATTTCAGGTACATAAGAATGATGCTGTAGCTGTTTTCCTTAATACCAGAATGATTGTTACAAATATGAATCCTCTCTCCCTCCCTCACACAAGTACACACAAATGTCCATACTCAAAAAACATCTGTGAACATAAAAGTATTACATATGTATGATGTAAAACAATATGGTCATCACATTGGCTGATCTACCTGGGACACAGATATGAATGTACAGCTAGATTTTATATTTATATAATTGCTTGACCCCCCCCCCACTCCCACCTCATGTCACAAGGAAGTAATTCTTCCATGTCTGCAAAGCTGAGGACAGGAGTTAAGGATAGAATATTCATGTGGCTGCTTCTCAGTTTCCAACTCATTAAGAAGAATGGATAAATAAAATGTGGTACATATACACAGTGGAATACTACTCAGCAGAGAAAAACAATGACATCATGAGATTTTCAGGCAAATGGATGGATCTAGAAAAAATGAGTGAGGTAACTCAGGCACAGACAGACAAATATGGTATGTACTCACTCATAGTAGGATACTAGATGTAAACCAAAGATAGCTAGACTGCTACACAACTCCAGGGAGGCTACAAAAATACAGGACCCTAAGAAAGACACAGGGATCACCCACTGACAGAGAAATGGATGAGATCTACATGAATAATCCGGAAGAGAGTGGAGCTAATGAAGGGCAAGTTTCCATAGAAAGAGAGCTTACAGGAGCAGGAGATCCCAGCTGGATCAAGAACAAAGAAGGAGAACAAGGAATAAAAGACCATGATAAATGAAGACTACATGAGACTAGGAAGAAAGAAAGAGCTAGTGAGGTCCCCAGTAATCCACAAAGATACCCCCACTGTAGACTACTGGCAATGGTAGAGACAAAGCCCAAAGTGATCTACTCTGGTGATCAGATGCCCAAACACTCTAAATGTCAGGCTAGAAATTGCATCCAATGACTGAGGGAGGTGGAGGCAAAGATCCATGGGCAGGCCCAAGGTGGAGCTCCAAGAGTCCAATTGGAGAGAAAGGGTAGGGATTATATGAGCAAGAGTTGTTGAGATCAGATTGGAAAAAGACAGGGACAAATAGCCAAACTAATGCAAACACATGAACTATGAACAAATAGTTGAGGAGCACCCAACTGGATCAGACCCTGTGTATAAGTGTTAATGTTCATTAGCATGAACTGTTAGGGAGGCACTCAGGCAGTGGGACCCAGACCTGTCCTTAGTACATGAGCTGGCTGTTTGGAACCTGGGGCTTATGCAGGAACATTTTGCTTAGCCTGGAAGAGGACTGGACCTGTCTATACTTAATATAACAGGTTGAGCTGAATCCCTGGGGAGACTTGGCCCTGGTGGAGATGGGAATGGAAAGCAGGGCCTGGAGGCAAGGCAGAGAGAGATGGGGAAAGACAGGGGAATCCATGACTGATATGTAAAATTAAATTAAATTATAAAATAAAAGAAAATTAAAAAATGGAGAATTTTCTGAATAGGTACCAAAACCATAAACTAAATCAAGACCAGATACACAATTTAAATCGACCTATAACCCCTAAGGAAAGAGAAGAAGTGGTTTAAAGTTTGTCAACCAATAAAAACCCAAGGCCAGATGGTTTCTGCACAGATTTCTACCAGATTTTCAAAGAAGAGCAAACCAAATTCAAGAATATATCAAAATATCATCCACCATGATCAAGCAGGATTCATCCAGGAAATGCATTCATGGTTCAACATTCAAAAAATCTGTGAGTGTAATCCATCTTATAACAAACTGAAAGAAAAGAAATACATGGTATTCCCATTAGGTTCTTAAAAAGCCATTTATAAAATCCAACACCCCTCCATGATACCCTCAAGGTCTTGGAGAAAGAAAGAATTCAAAGAACATACATAAACATAATAAAGGCAATTTACAGCAAGTCAACAGACAACTTGAAATTAAAGGGAGAAAACTCAAATATCCAAAATAAATATACTGTACACAAGATATTAAACAAAATATAAATTCTCATTAGATGAAGGTCTAATATTAAAAATACATGTATGGAACATAATAAGATAAGCAAAACAGAAATTCTCCTCTGATAAATGTCTAATTGAAAACATACATAGTGAACACAAGAAATAAAAAAAAAATTCTCACCTAACAAAAGACTAATGTCTGGGTAGGGCTCCCCTTTTCCAAGATTGCAAGCAGAAAATTCAGTCTCCACCCCCTGCCCCCACACCCATTTGCTGGAGGCCCCAACCACTTCCTAAGACTCAGTGAACAAGCCTCAGCTCCAGTCTGCCCCAGAACTCCTGTCTGGACCAGAGCTGAGTGCCTGGGGTTATAATCAGAGAGGCAACTGCCCCTGGGTCCCACCTCTGGACACAGGCCATCCTGGGAGGAACTGCCCAACTTGGCCCCAGTTTCTGGCCAATCAGAGGGCCCTGTGGGAAGGCTCCCCTTTTCCAAGACTGGAGGCAGACCATGCAGTCTCCACACACTGCCCCCAAAACCATCTGCCAAAGAACCAGCCACTTCCTGAGAATCAGAGACCAGCCACCAGCTTCCAAACTGCCCTGGAACTCCCATCTGGACCAGAGACCAGAGGAACTCCCATCTGGACAAGAGGAGTTCCCATCTGGACAAAATAAGGAGACCCAAGGGACTTCCCAAGACTCTGAGTCCAGCCCCCATCTCCTATCCACTAGCATTGTCATATGGACCAGTGCTCCCATCTGGCCCAGAGCTTCCATCTGGACCAGAGAAAGGCTCCCTAAATCAGTCAGCTCTCTCTGGACCAAGTACACTGATAAGACCAAGAACAAACCCAAGAGGAGATGGGCAGATGTCAAGGCAGAAGTACATAAAAAAAAGAGAAATACAGCATCACCAGAACCTAGCCCTTCTCCAACAGCTAGACCTGAACATCATGGAATGGAAGAAGAAGAAAACAACCTAATCAGTAACATCATGAAGAGGCTAGAGCCTTATATAGAAGAAATCAAAAATAAAGTAGAGGAACAGAAAAACAAAAAATTGGGAAGAATGCTATAAAAAACTAGAGGAAAGGAAAATTAAAGCAGAAGAAAACAATAAGTCCTTGAAAGAAAATCAGGAAAAAGCAAGGGAGACACTCCAAGACATGAAGAGGGAAAGAGAAAACATGATTAAGACACTAGCAGAGGGAATGTTTGAAATAGAAAATCTGAGTAAACAAACAGGAACTCCAGATGCAAGTATAACCAACAGAATGCAAGAGATGGAAGAGAGGATCTCTGGTGCTGAAGATACAGTAGAAGAAATAGATTCATCAGTCAAAGAAAACACTAAAACCAACAAAGTCATGACCCAAAATGTCTAAGAAATTTGGGACACCATGAAAAGACCAAACCTACGAATAATAGGGATAGAGGAAGGAGAAGAATAGCAACTCAAGGCACAGAAAATATATTTAACAAGATCATAGAAGAAAACTTTTCCAACTTAAAGAAGGAAATGCCTATGAAGATACAAGAAGCATATAGAACACCAAACAGACTAGACACGCCCCCCCCCAAAAAGTCCCCTTGCCACATAATAATTAAACAACTAAACGTATAGAATAAAGAAAGAATTAAGGGCAGCAAAGAAAAAAGGCCAAGTGACTTATAAAGGCAAATCCATCAGAATAACACCTGATTTCTCAATGGAGATTTTGAAACCCAGAAGGACATGGACAGATATAACGTAGACACTAAGAGACCATGCATGCCAGCCTAGACTAATATAACCAGCAAAACTTTCAATCATCATAGACGGAGTGAACAAGACCTTTCAAGACAAAAACAGATTTAAACAATACTTATCTACAAACCCAGCCCTACAGAAAGCACTAGAAGGAAAATTCCAACCTAAGGAAGGCAGATACACTCATGAAAACAAAGGCAATAGAAAACACCACAGCAGTAAACCCTAAAGAAGAGAAATACACATACACTACCACCAAAAAATAAAAATAACAACAGGAACCAACTGGTCCTTATAATATCCCTTAAAATTAATGTACTTAATTCACCTATAAAAAGACACAGACTAACAGAATGGATACAAAAACAGTACCCATCTTTCTGCTGCATATAAGAAACACCTCAGATTCAAAGACAGATACCTCCTAAGAATAAAAGGCTGAGAAAAGACTTTCGAATCAAATGGTCTTAAGAAGCAAGTTGGTGTAGCCATCCTAATATCCAGCAAAATAGACTTCAAACTAAAATCAATCAAAAGAGATTATGAAGGCCATTACATACTCATCCAGAAAAGATCCACCAAGATGAAGTCTCAATTCTGAATATTTATGCCCCAAACACAAGGGCACCCACATATGTAAAAGAAACTTTACAAAGCTTAAATCGTATATAAAACCACACACATTAATAGTGGGAGACTTCAACACCCCACTTTCACCTCTGGACAGATTGGCCAAATTGAAACTTAACAGAGACATAATGAACTTTACTGATGTTATAGCTCAAATGAACTTAATCGATATCTACAGAACATTCCACCAAACCAAAAAAGAATATACCTTCTTCTCAGCACCCCATGGAACCTTCTAAAATTGACCACATACTTGACCACAAAGCAAATCTCAACAGATACAAAACAATTGAAAGAACCTCCTGTGTTCTATAAGACCACCATAGTTTAAAGTTTCAACAACAGAAAAAAAAAGAAACTACAGAAATCCTACAATCTCATGGAAACTGAATTATGCTCAACTGAATCACCATTGGGTTATGGAAGAAATAAGAAAAGAAATTAAAGACTTCCTAGAGATCAATGAAAATGAATACACCACATACCTAAACTTATGAGGTACTGTGAAAGCATTCGAAAGTCTGTCACTGTAATACACCATATAAACAAACTCAAAGAGAAAAACCACATGATTCATAGCACTGAATGCACACATAAAGAAGTTGGAGAAATTTCAACCTAGTGACTTGACAGCATACCTGGAAGCCCTTGAACAGGAAGAAGCAAAGTGTCCCAGGAGTAACAGATGCCAGGAAATTATCAAATTGAGAGCTGAAATCAATAAAATAGAAATAAAGAAAACAATGCAAAGGATTAACGAAACAAAGAGTTGGTTATTTGAGAAGATCAACAAAATAGACAAGCCCTTATTGAAACTAACCAAAAGACAGAGAGAGAGCATCCAAATTAACAAAATCAGAAATAAAAAGGGGCACATAACAACAAATAATGAGGTAATTCATATAATCATCAGGTCATACTTCAAAAACCTCTTCTCCACAAAACTGTAAAATCTAAAAGAAATGGATAATTTTCTGGATAGGTACCACATACCTAAGTTAAATCAAGACCAGATAAACATTTAAATAGTCCAATAACACCTAAGGAAATAGAATCAGTCATTAAAATCTCCCAACCAAAAAAAGAAAAAAAAAGCCCTGGACTAAATGGTTTCACTGCAGAATTCTACCAGATCTTCAAAGAAGACTTATTACCAATACTCTTTAAATTGTTCCACACAATAGAAGCAGAAGGTATATTACCAAAATCCTTCTATGAGCCTACAATTACCCTGATTCCTAAACCAAACAAAGATGCAATGAAGAAAGAGAACAACAGATTGATCTCCCTCATGAACATTGAGGCAAAAATACTCAATAAAATTCTGGCAAACAGACTCCAAGAACACATCAAAACAATTATCCACCATGATCAAGTAGGCTTCATCCCAGGGATAAAAGAGTGGTTCAACATTCGAAAGTCTGTCACTGTAATACACCATATAAACAAACTCAAAGAGAAAAACCACATGATCATCTCACTAGAAGCAGAAAAGGCATTTGACAAAATCCAACACCCCTTCATGGTAAAGGTCTTGGAGAGATCAGGAATACAGAGAACATACCTAAACATAATAAAGGCAATCTACAGCAAGCCAACAGCCAACATCAAATTAAATGGAGAGAAATTCAAAGCAATACCACTAAAATCAGGAACAAGGCAAGGCTGACCCTTCTACCCATATGTATTCAATATAGTACTTGAAGTTCTAGCCAGAAGTATAAGACAAAACAAAGAGATTAAGGGGATACAAATTGGAAAGGAAGAAGTCAAGCTCTTCCTATTTGCAGATGACATGTTAGTATACATGAGTTCCAACCAAGGAACTTATACAGACAAAAAAACCTTCAGCAACATAGCAGGATACAAGATCCACTCAAAAAAATCAATAGCCCTCCTATATACAATAGACAAACAGGCTGAGAAGGAAATCAGAGATACATCACCACTTACAATAGCCACAAATGATGGAAAATACCTTGGGGTTATTATAACTATGATAACTAAGCATGTGAAGGAACTATATGACAAGAACTTTAAGTCCCTGAAAAAAGAAATTGAGAAGATGTAAGAAAATGGAAAGATCTCCCATGCTCATATATAGGCAGGATTAACATAGTAAAAATGGCCATTTTACCAAAAGCAATCTACATATTGAACACAATCCCCATCAAATTACCAACACAATTCTTCACAGATCTGGAAAGAATAATACTCAACTTCATATGGAAAAACAAAAATCCCAGGATAGCCAAAAGAATCCTGTACAATAAAACAACCTCTGGAGGCATCATGATCCCTGACCTCAAGCTCTACTATAGAGCTTCAGTAATAAAAACAGCTTGGTACTGGTATAAAAACCGACATGTGGACCAATGGAATTGAATTGAAGACCCTGACATTAACCTGCATACCTATGAACATGTAATTTTTGACAAAGAAGCCAAAAATATACAATGGAAAAATGAAAGCATCTTCAACAAATGGTGCTGGTATAACTGGATGTCAATGTGTAGAAGGCTGCAAATAGATCCATATCTGTCACTAGGCACAAAACTTAAGTCCAAGTGGATCAAAGACATCAACATAAATCCAGTTACTCTGAACCTGATAGTAGAGAAAGTAGGAAGTACTCTTGAACACATTGGCACTGGAGATCACTTTCTAATTATAACACCAGTAGCACAGACACTGAGAGAAACAATCAATCAATGGGACCTGTTGAAACTGAGAAGGTTTTATAGAGCAAAGGACACTGTCAACAAGACAAAATGACAGCCTACAGAATGGGAAAAGGTCTTCACCAACCCCACATCTGACAGAGGGCTGATATCCATAATATAAAGAACTGAAGAAATTAGATGTCAAAATGCCCAACAGTCCAATTTAGAAATGGGCTATAGAACTAAACAGAGAATTCTCCACAGAGGAAGTTCAAGTGGCTGAAAGACATTTAAGAAATTATTCAACATCCCTAATTATACAGGAAATCGAAATCAAAAGGACTCTGAGATACCACCTTACATCTGTCAGAGTGGCTTAAGATCAAAACACTGAAGACAGCTTATGCTGGAGAGGATGTGGAACAAGGGCGACTCTCCTCCACTACTGGTGGGAATGCAAGCTGGTACAGCCACTTTGGAAACCAATATGGTGCTTCCTTTGAAAATTGAGAATCCATCTCCCCCAAGACCCAGCTGTAGCATTCAGAGGTCCTCAGAAATCCACAATGATATATCCTCTGTAGACTGCTGGCAATGGTCAGGAGACAGCCTGATCTGTCCTAGTCTGGTGATCAGATGACTAAACACCCTAACAGTCATCTTGGAATTCTCATCTAATAACTGATGTAAGTGGATGCAGAGATCCTCAGCCAGGCCCCAAGTGGAGCTCCAGGTGTCCAACTGTTGAGAAAAGGAGGGACTGCAAGAGTGTGAATGTTTGAATCCAAGATTGTAAAAACACAGGGACAAATTGCCAATCGAATGGAAGCACATGAATTATGAACCAATAGCTGAGGAGCCCCCAGCCAGATCAAGCCCTCTGGATAAGTGAGACAATTGAATAGCTTGATCTGTTTGGGAGGCACCCAGTCTGTGGGACCAGTATCTGTCCTTAGTGCATAAGCTGGCTGTTTGGAACCTTGGGCTTACACTGGGACACATGCTCAGTCTGGAAGGAGG
This sequence comes from Onychomys leucogaster, assembly GCA_949786385.1. Lineage (NCBI taxonomy): Eukaryota > Metazoa > Chordata > Mammalia > Rodentia > Cricetidae > Onychomys > Onychomys leucogaster. The sequence continues at coordinate 665,189 of CATKUP010000062.1, forward strand.
GGACATTACCTGCCTCTACTGAATCCACCAGGTTTAAATGAATCCCCAGGGTTGTCTTGGTCCTGGAGGATATGGTAATGGAGGGCAGGGGCTTGGGTGGAGGGTTGGGGTGGGGGCCGGAGGGAGGAGGACAGGGGAAGGCATGGCTGATATGTAAAATTAAAACACATAATAATAATAAAAAAAGAAAATATACAGAGTAATTAGGAAAGGAAGTACACCTTGAAAATGCTTTTACATGCATTAAAAAAAATTTTTAGGTATTGATGATATAATACACTCTGAATTCACTTTGTCAAAATATATAATATAGTCAAACTGGCTGTACCTATTTGACTTCATTTGAAAGTAAAATTGCAAACGCGTGCATTTTTCTCCAACTTACTTTTTTTCTTTTCTGTGCAGTATTGATCTCATATTCATCAAACCTGACCCATCATGATTTTAATATGTTTTTCTCACCTTTTTCTATTATATTTGTCTAGATTCAAATGAATGAGACCTGGCAGACTGGTATGTGCATGGATTTGTTGCACAAAAAAGGGATTCTTACGTTGCCAGATCAGTTTCTGTAATTGGCCAAACAATGAGCTAACAGGGCTAGAAGATTTGATGGGCCCTGCACATTTAAGGTTTTTCAAGACATTAACAACATAACTAGAATCCTACACTAAATTAAATGCAAACGGACAAGCGTTAAAAACTTCAAGAACTATTGAAAGCTCCACCTGTTGGGGTGCACCTGGCAAGAATTGATGCTTTACAGGTTCAGTAGAATCCACCATATAAGCACCACAGCCTGTCTTAGACCCATCTGTAAATATAACACTGGCACCTGGAATGGGCTGGGAAGCAGTTACCTTAGGAAAAACTACAGGATGTTCTTTAAAGAAAGTTAATAGTGGATGTTTAGGATAATGGCAATCTATGTGTCCTGGATAGGTACAACACAGTATTGCCCAATTATCTATGGCAGCACATAATATCTTGACTGGAGTAGAATCATAAGAAACAACTAGCGTTTGTGGTGATGTTCCAAAATATTGTAAACACTGCTGAATACCCTGCTGTGCAAGTAATGCTACAGCAGTAGGATAATACTCAATTGCTTTTGCAGGTGAGATTTTAGCATAAATCCATAATAAGGGTCCTTTTTGCCATAAAATCCTCGTAGGTTGTAACTGGGTAGGCAGAATGCACAGGGTAACATCATCATTATTTTGCACTCTTTGAAGAAAAGCCCTTTGTAACCTATCCTCTAATTTTGTTAAGGCTTCCCGGGCTTCATTGTTTAGTTGCCTAGGTGTGAATCCAAGGCTGCATCTCCAATTAGAATATCATATAATGGTTTCATTCATAATTGGCCATTCCTAAACTTCCTCTTATCCAATTTATATCTCCTAATAATTTCTGAAAATCATTCAATGTGCAAAGATGATCCTTCCTTAATTCTACCTTTTGTGGCATGATATGATAATTAGTTATTTTAGAGCCAAGATAATTGACAACTTTGCTCTGTTGCACCTTCTCAGGGGCGATACAGAGTCCCTTTTGCTTTAGCTGTTCTACAAGTGAGCTATATGCTGCTTGAAGAATGCTCTCCTCCTTAGCTACTGACAGTATGTCATCCATATAATGGAGGCATCTCAGGCCAAGAAAACGTGCTCTCAAGGGTTCTAAAGCAGTTGCTACAAACAGTTGACACATAGTAGGACTATTGGCCATGCCTTGTGGCAATACAACCCATTGATATCTTTTATCAGGTTCCTCATGATTAATGGACGGTAAAGTGAAAGTGAATCTCTCACTGTCTTTGCTATTCAGTGGAATAGAAAAGAAGCAGTCCTTAATATCTACCACAATAATAGGCCAATTTTCAGGCAACACTGACAGCAATGGAAGACCACATTGTATGGGTCCCATAATTCTCATTTGCTCATTTATAGCTCTAAGATCATGTAACAATCTCCATTTTCCTGATTTCTTCTTGATGACAAATATGGGTGTATTCCAGGGAGAAAGGGAGGGTTTAATGTGCCCTTCCTCCAATTGCTCTTTCACTAATTGATATGCAGCATGTAATTTCTTGGAGGAGAGTGGCCACTGAGGAACGCACACTGGCGCCTCCATTATCTAGGATATGGGAATACCCTCCTCAGCGGCCCCTAGGAAAAACCCAATCCTTGTTTGGGTTTCCTAGGTACTGCTTATATCAGCTCCTTTCTGCCTTGTAAAAATTTTCCCAAGCCAAAATTAGGATGACACCCCATATTTTTCATGATATTTTTAGATTCTTTAGAATATTCATTACTCAATTGAAAGCCCATGGATTTCATGAGATCCCTCCCCCAAAGGGACACTGGAAGTTCAAGAACATAGGGTTGCATAATGCCAGAGTGACCTTCTGAATCTTGCCAATTCAACAAATTTGCACTAATATTAGGAGCACTGCCTTAACCCAATCCCTGCAATGTTTGTGAGGAAGCCTGTATAGGCCAACCTTGAGGCCAATCTTTGCTAGCTATGATACTGCGATCTGCCCCAGTATCCAAAAATCCCATTATCTTGGTGCCATTAATGGTTAACTGTAATGTGGGTCTCTGATCTAAGTCTAAAGATAAAATGTTAAATCTGTGCCTGAGGATCCAAATCCGTTGCTTCCTCTTTCTTTGTCATAGGCTGGGTGAGAATCATGTAAGCTGGGTAACAGGATAAGTTGTGCAATTCTGTCTCCCGGGGAAATGGCAGTGATTCCTTTTGGTGATTCAACCATGATTTTAACTATACCTGTATAATCTGAGTCGATTATCCCAGGATGGATTCGCAATCCTCTTAGTGTAGTAGATGATCTCCCTATTAACAATCCCACTGTCCCAGGGTCAAGGGGGCCTTGAAAATCAGACTCCACTACTTGCACCCCCACTTGTGGGGTTAATATGAGTCTGGTGGTGGCACGGAGGTTCAATCCTGCTGAACCTGCAGTGGCTCGCCATGGTGTTTGGGATGTCTGAGGGTTGGCCACTGCTCTTGATTCCCTTCCTGTCTCTGTTCCTCCATTGCCCCATATATTTGCGGGCCCTGAGGCCGGGGGCCCTGCTGTCTGTTTTTTGGAGGAGTATTATTCCTCAGAGGCTGTTCATTAATGTCCTTGATTGACCTGCATTCGCTCGCCCAATGTTTTCCTTTCTTACACTTAGGACACAGTCTCAGGACAGGGTCTTGGTCACTCCCTGGTCTCTGGTTACTTCCCCCTTGATTACTTCCTCCTTGGGGGCAGCTACGTCTCATATGCCCCATTTTACCACATCAGAAGCAGGTCCCAGTGCTGCCTGCCCTCTTCTGACTAATTTGTAAAACTGCAGCAGCCAGCCCAGCATTGGATATTGGTCCCCCTAATTCCCTGCACACTTTCATCCAAACCTCCAATCCCTTAGTTTTGTAAGGTGTAATGGCAGCTCTACATTCCTTAGTGCACTGCTCATAAACCAACTGCTTAATTAATGGCATGGCTGTATCAGGATCACCAAATATCTTTCCAGCTGCATCTACTAGGCAAGCTATGAAGTCTGAAAAGGGTTCCATGGGTCCTTGGACAATTTTAGTGAGATTACCACTAACTTCTCCTCTATTGGGTAATGCCTTCCAAGCTCTGGTAGCAATGTTGTTAATTTGCTCATAAACCTGGATAGGATACCCATTTTGCTGATTTGCAAATCTACCTTGCCCAAGCAACATATCCATATCCCCAGCAGCTTGGCCTCCACCAGCAGCCCTGTTAGCTTCAGCCTGTTCACTAGCGAACTCTAGCAGAAAGGCTTTCCAATCTAAATACTGACCAGAACTTAAACAGGCTCATGCAAGGTTCATCCAGTCTGATGGAGTCATAGCATATCTATGCAGAGCTTCCAACTGAGCTACTGTAAAGGAAGCTGTAATACCATATGTCAGACAGATTCTGCTAATGATTTAATAATCTTGAAATCTAGAGGTTCATGATATCTCTGATTCTGAGGATTCTGAAATACTGGGAATTCAACTTGCATTTCTGTTCTAACTTCTCTCCATACTCTAGGATTAAAAGACACTCTGCCCTCTGCCCCCATTGGTCCATGTTACAGAGGGGGAGCAGAAGGGACCACACTCTCATGGCCCTTTTCTAACTTTTGGATCCTCTTCTCTCTTTTCTTTTCTTTCTAACCTTCACTCATTGCAATGACTCACAAACGGATTCAACATCCTCATCATCCAAGACAGAGTCGGAGAGATCGGAAGCACCTGAGTCTTCCAACTCAGAAAGGCTAGGATATAAACTTGTATATTTTTTCTCATCTTTTGCCTCTTTATTCTTTATTGACCCTGCCTTTTAAGGTACTGCTTTCTCTGAGGTTGCCTTTTTTGATCTTTCTTCCTGCAGTATTTCCAGAGCAGTTTGGCCATTCTCAACTGCCTCACTGCATCTCTGATCTTCTAAACACCCTCTTATTAATTTCCAGACTGGTCTAACCCCATGCTTAAGTGTGCCTTGCTCTTCGGCGAAGTCTAGGTCTCTTCCCAATTTCTCCCAGGAAGACACTGTAAGACTTGCCGAAATTGCAAACCAAGGAGCAACAATATCACACACTTCCAGAAATCTTTCTAGGGTGCTTTTCCTTATCTTCAATTTCTTAGAGAGAAGCAGCTCATTAAGAGCCAGAAAAATTGGGTGCGAGGAGGAAGCGCCCATCTTGGCATATCCTTTCTTCCTCAATTTGAGAGGTTTCTCAGAGCCTTTACCAAACAGCCCCAGCCTTCCGGTTTCACTTGCTTATTTTGTTTTTCTGATTACCCATCCACTATGGTCACAGCTCTACTGTCCCGCTCCCCCTTTATCTACAGTTGAGAAAAAAAAAACGCTTTTGTCGTTGATCCCCAATTTACCTGAGGACTTACCAGTATACCCCCTGACTGCAGAAAGTTCTGAGCCCCACAGAGAGATGTGGTAGTTCCCCATACAGGCCACCACTTGTTGCGACTGCCTCCACCAGCAAGGATGATGCAACACCAGAGCTCTTCTTTAAGCAGTTTATTCAGGACCTTGTTAGTAGCGATGTCTCCTTCCCGGGCAAGCCTCTCCCAGCCCTTAAGTAGGTCTGGGCTACCAACCCCAGACAGCCACGTGGGCACTATCCATAGGTCCACACATATGCAAGCGGCACACAAATCCAGCCATAGCCACATAAGGAGCTGTTTACCACAAAGAGTACTTGCTGTTGGGAAGGCAAAGGGTGGAAGCCAGCACTATCTTTAAGGTGCAGCTACACGCAGTTCTCTATGGAGAAACATCTTCACAGATTCTAGAGTGTATACACCTGTGGAGTAGACACTAGTGAAATTCTTAGAATGCTATTTCAGCAAGCCTACTGAGAGAGCTCATGCAGCTCTACCTAATATTATCTAAACAGCCTACCTCTGCTGGCCTAGGGTCAGAATAGCTGTAAGTCAATCGTTTGCAACTCTGTGGGTTTGGTCCTGGGGTTTTGGCCGCAACAGTTTAAGTAAATTTGTTGCAACAACTCTGGGGAAAGGTTCCTGTCTACCTGCGGAGTCGGGCAACTCCTTGAGCTGCTTAGGACAGCTCTGATGGCTGGAACTGCAGGGAGACAGTTTATCCTTGGAGGGGAGTTGTACCACACACCTTGAGCTGCTCAGAACAGCAGCTCTGCCCTGAAGGTGTCCAGGACTCCTGGAGCTGTTTAGGACAGCTCTGATGGCTGGAATTGCAAGGAGACAGTTCAGCCCTAGAGAATGAGGGATCCTGGACACCTCAAGCTGCTCACAACAGCTCTGCCCTGATTATATAAGATAAACAACAGATTGCTGATCATCCTACTTTATTACATTTCTAGTAGATACATGAAAATACTGCCTTGAATACAAATAGAAATGATTTAATATTTCTTATATTCTTTTCTATTAAGCATTTTAAAATTAACATTGTTGTGTTGACGAAACATCATACATTGGGAGTAGATTTTCTACTCTTGGACTCCTCTGGAGGTAGACACATGAGGATCATGAGTTCAAATATATCCTTGAATCATTATTGAAATCAATTCTGGCCTTAATATGAACAACAAAATCTCAAGGGAATTTGTGAAAACATGAAGTCAAAACCAAACACCACAACCCACCACCATTTCACAGACACTTTTACTCAGAAAGTATGATCATACATTGCCTGATATTTAAATAAACAATAGACTAGTAAGATGATGGGCTTCCCATTCTATGTATTACACCAGAAACATGGGTATCACTAAATAAAAACAGAATGGAAGATTAAAATTAGTCACAGAAGGAATATAAAGGCCACAAAATAAATTTACTATATGAATTTGCCACACATATAGCACACTTCAGTATCTAACTCAAAGGCTTCAAAATAGAACCAAAAATGCATTGATCTCCCCCATCAGTCTTGACTAAATATAGTAACTAATTTACTTTCTTCAAAGCCATGATGAAAAGAAAATGAAGTAAGATTTTTTCTTTAACCTGAAGACAACTGTGATGTCTAAAATCTGTGCCAAGTTGTTTATGTAAATATAATTATTCTCTTGTATGAGTTTGTTCCTATTTCATGACTTTAGCATGAATATGTATATAATTTAGGTTTTAAAATATTTTCACAGCTTGAGATATATTTGGGCAGTAAAGGAAAGTTCCTTCCCAGGAATAAGACTTGATTTTGACACCTTCCTTTACTTCTTGCTCTAAGAAGATCCAAGAGCCTAACATTTTCAGAAACTAGTATGCACATTCACATACCCCCAAAACATGTACTCACGTCACACAATTAAAAGTAAAACAACTCTTTAGAAAAACTATTTTTTCACTGATGAAACTTTTTTCATTTGTAAGCATGCATTACTATAACACAGGTATTGAGACATTTAGAGCTTTACAGAGATTTTCTTCATTGTGAATTTGTTCATGTAACAGAACGCAAGCATGTACACATGGAGTCAGAGAAAACCTTTTCTGTTGGTGGTATTATTTGTGTAGGTTTAGGAAATGCTGTTCTGCTGAGGAAACATATCACTGGGGGAAGGATTTGATAGCTTACATCCACACATCATTTTCAGTTCTCACTCTCTGCTTCCTTTTGCAGGCTAAGGATAAGCTCTCAATTTAGCTGCCATGTCTGACATTTGTTGCCATGCAACTTACATGGTGACCCTGGATCATTCTGCCACCAAATAAAACTCATTATAAGTTGACATAGACATTATATAACAAGAACAGAAAAAGAAATAATACAAAACCATAAAGTTTTACACCTGAATTAATTATTTAATATAATTAAAGAACACAAAATCTAAAAATACTACATTATTATTTAAAATCATTGTGGACGTGTTTAGCTCTGGAAGGAAAAGTTCCCTGACTACCAAAAGTTACGCAACACCTCTAGGTTGGAATGGAAGTTATCCTGGAGAGAGACAACTGAGGGGAAAAAGGTATCTTTGGTATTGTCAGAGAGACAAACATGATATGTACTCACTCATAAGTGGATATTAGATATAAAGCAAAGAATAACCAGACTGCAACCCATTACTCCTAGCTATGGAAGGCTAGCTAACAAGCAGGACATTAAGAGAGACACATAGATAGTGCAACAAAGGAGAAATAGATGAGATTTATATGAGCAAATTGGTAGTGAGTGAGGGGGATGGAAAGCACAGAATGGGGGATGAGCATAATGGGGAAGAGTAAGTTTGAGATGAAAAGGGACAGAATGGGAGAGCAAGACAAGAGATAAATGAAAACCTCATGTGAATAGGACAAAACAGGGTGCTAGGAAAGTTCTCAGGGACCCACAAGGATGACCCCACCTTAGACAACTGGCAATAGTTGTGAGGGTGCATGAATTGGCCCACTCCAGTGATCAGATGGCACATTACATCAGTGTAACCAGAGAGCGCTCATCAAGTGACAGATGAAAGCAGATATAGAGATCCATGGCCAGGTGCCAGGCTGAACACTAGGAATAAAATTGATGAGAGACAGGAAGGATTCTGTGGACAAGGGAGGTCAAGGTCATAATGAGAAAACATGCAAGGATGACAAAGCACGTTAGTGGAAACACATAAAGTGTGTACCAATAGCTGTGGGGCCCCCATAGGACTGGCCTAGGCCCTCTGGAAATGTGAGACAGTTGTTTACCTTAAATCATTTGGGATGCCCACAGGCAGGGAGATTGCAATCCATCCTTGGTACATGGGTGGGCTTTTTGGAGCCCTGTACCTAGGGTGTGACAGCTTGTGCAGCCTTGGTGCAGCAGGGAAGGCCTTTGACCTGCCTCAGCTGAGTGGGCCAGGATCTACTGACTCCCTGTGGGAGACATTGACTTGGAGGAAGTGAGAATGGGGATATGTTGGGGAGGAATCATAGGGGGCAGGAAGAGGAGGGGTCTGTAGCTTATATGTAAAGTGAACAGAAATTTTCTTAATAAAGAAAAAAATGATAATTAAAATATTTTAACATTCCTTTTCCCTTTTATCTTTCCAATCACTCCCTTCCCAAATCCCTTCTAAATTCTACCTTGTTAAGTGTGAGTAAACAAGTACTGAAATACATGAATACAGGAATACATTCTTCTGTATCCATTTTGGTTAGTTGTACATATATAGATGACTGACCATGTTGTATTGGCCAAATAAATGGGATCTCATCCTTGTCTTTTTCTCACAAATATAGAATTCTACTTTGTAATCCACATCAGGTATCTGACCCTGACTACTCTGCCTTGGATGAGAAACAAAAAGAAGAATATAAAACTTATGATAGAAAATTCCTTATCATTTAAGAACACCAAAGTTTCTTTCTGAGTACCCAGCTTCCATTCCGAGCACGTATAGAAACTTGCTACTGTCTGTAACTCCAGCATTGGGGTTCAGACACTATCTCATGGTCTTCCTTGCCAACATAAGAAGAGGAGACTTAGACCATTAAACTACTTTTCAAGCCATTTGTGGTAGTGTATTATTTTAGTGCCAGCCATCTGGATGGAGGCAGAAAGGTCACTCTGAGTTTTACAGCTTGTGCTACATAGTCTACAAATGCACACATGGCACACACACTAACACACACACACAGACACACACTCACATACACATACACACACATACAATAAAAGGACAAAAGTTAATAAATACAAGAATAGAAGAACTGGAAAATTGGAACAAAACAATACCTATTGAAATCATTTCAAGTGTCTGTGACTGGTTTTCAGTGTATCAGTGCATTCCAGGTCTTCCAGTCTTTCCGGTTTTTGACAACTACATGTAGCTGATTTTGTGATTCACACTTGGGCCTTAAAGCTCCTCAAGTCTCCACCTTCTCTATCCCAGTATCATACATTCCTGGTAGGAATAAGGAATACTATTTGTGTGGAATTAGTCCATTAAAGCCTTTCCATATATTTCAATAGTCCTTGACTGTATGAAAAAGTTAAAGGGGCCATGTGCTTATAAAGTGTTTGGTAAGATCTTTAGCCAACACACTTATGATCAGTTACAGAAAAGTACATCTTCAATAGAAAAGCATTTGACAGTGTCAAAAAATGTTCAAGAATTAAGGTGTCTGCTTTCATATTGTTTACAGCAACACATTAATGGAAAACATATTTATGAAGCCTTTTGTATAGGGTAAGTGAGGCAGCCACACAAACATATACTGACCCTGAAAATAGGGCCAGTGAAAGACACTCCCTTTGTCCCTGAAATCAGAGTGAAAAACATCCGGACACTGAAACCAGAGTCAAAGAAATAACTTTGTTCCTGAATCCAAAACCAGTTATAGAAACACCCTGATCCTGAAACCAGAATCAAAATTTTAAAGGAGTCAGTAGAACAAACACACCTTGGACCTGAAACCAGGGCCAAAGAAACACACTGTAGCCTTGACCAGATAAGCACAAATCCAGCCATTCCCTGAGCCTGAAAACAACCAATTCTTGATCACAAAATCAACCCAATATTTAAGCTTTTTCAGTCCCTCTGTCTGTACATTTGGCTGCTGCCCTTTTTTCTCCCAGGGAGATTCTGGAACTCTCCTAGATTCCTTCCTGCCAAATATAGATCTTGAATGCCTTTTGGGTGGAGACTTTTCACTGGAGTAGATGAGAATCTGATTATAGGACTAGATCAGTGAAGCAATAGACGTCCTGGTGGCAAACTCCCTTAAGAGATCAGTGGTAAAGTAACAACTTTTCACCAGAGACTGCTACATTTCTGCAGTATTTCACCACTTGCTTGAGTGAAGCATAGAAGTAACAATTTGGGCTCTAGCTGAGAAGAAATAGACACCTTTGTTGGAAACTCTACTAGAGCAGAACAGAAAATGCTTTGACAGCTTTGCTGAAACACTCCCTCAGGAGAGTGGAGGACAGCATCAGTGGACATCTCTCTTGGGAAATTCTCCTAGCAGAGTGTAGCAGAGTCCAACTGTAAGGTCTCCCTTTTGGAGAGGAGCAGGATTAATACCTTTTGCATGGAGACCATTTCCCACTGGAAAAAAAAAGCATCAGGAGTAGCCTGACTTCCCAATATTCAGTTTACCTTTTCCCTCATAGCAAAAGTTGTCCAGAGTATCTTCCCTTCACAGCTCTAGGTAAAAGCTGACTTCTGGAAGTTGGGTTATCTTTCCATCCTGAATTGTAAAACCTTGCACTATTTTTTACTTCTTTGATTTTTTGAGTCAGGGTTATTTTGTGTAGTTTTGAAACTTGCACTACTGATTTAAATGACAATGTAACTATTTTAGATTTTGTACTTCTCTTAAATTTCATGAAATAACTAATTCAGACATAAAAAATTTATGTTTGTAATATTTCCTTTTCTGTCATGATATAATGTCCAGATCAACATATAAAAGTGTATACACTGGCTCTTGGTTCCAGTGAGATACAGGATCAGCATGAAAGTGGCATGGCAATAAGTGTGCAGCCTGAAACAGAGAATGGGACCTGGAAATGGTGTGTGGATGTATTTTCTTAAAGCCTAGCCCCAGTCACATATTTACTACAGCAAGGCAGCATTTCCTAAAAATTCCCAAATGATAACAACTTAGAAGGATTGATTTCCCTGGCTTTAAGCCTAGATGCTAACTATCTTTCACACAAATCAATTCATGATGAAGAAAAATTGTAAAAGCATTTCGACGCCTCAATACCTGTTACAGTATTTAATGCTTAATGAAAAAACATTCATGTAAAATTGTTTCGTTAAACAGTTGTTGTTCCTGTAACTGTGTGATGTCTCTGTGTTTGTATGGGTTTGTGATCATCCACCCTGGTTCCTAAAAATGTTAAATCATTGGATCCTCGAGATGAATGACAGGAAGTTGTCAAAAATCAGACCATGATCCTTGGAATGAACTTTTCTTACCTGCCCAGTCATATCTCTAGTGTTGTAAACATTTTAAAGTCTATTTATATCATTTTGAAGTGTGGAAATGAGGACAAACTCATACTCATAGGAAAAAAACCCTATTCATGTAAACAATTTGGTAAAAACTTTGGACATCACAGTTGTCTTCAGCTTCAAGAAAAAGAAATCATGTCTCATTTATTTTTCATCACACACTTGAAGGAAGTAAATTACTCACCATGTTCACTTAGGTCTAATGGTAGAGATCACTGCATTGCAATTTCTATCTTGAAACTTTGCTATATGTTTGACAAAAATATTTAGTGATGTTTATTTTGTTGCGTTTATATTTCTCGTATGCCTTTTGTTCATTTTTTATTGTGATTGGTATTTTTCTGCTGTAATGTATATAATGATAAACCTATAATCTAAGTGGTCCACTGTTTTCTTAAATATCAGGCTGTGTGTGTTCATACTTTTCAAGTAAGCTTGTCTGTAAAATGGTGTTGGTTTTTTGTTGCTGGCTTTGTTTTTCATATTTTCACGAATTTCCTTGAGATATGTGCTTGTAATTTTGTTTGGTTTGGATGTTTGTAATGATTTGGGGATATATTTGAACTCTTGATGCTCATGCATCCTCTTCCTCAGTACAAGTCCAAAGGCCAATGATGTACTCCCATCTTGTATGCTTTTTTCAACAAAATTTAACAATGTTAATGTTAAAATACTTAATGGAAGCAAATATAAGAAACATTAAATACCTCATGTGTGTATTCATGTGTGTATTTTCATTTATTTGATAAAGATGTAATAAAGTAGGATAATCAGCAATCCACCATGCACCTCATACCATAGCTTGCCTTGTTATATATGTATATTTATATAATTTGATGTTCCAGGACTGTCCCATCCACATGAGTTAGCCATTGTCATTTCATCATCAAGTACTTCCTTCTAAGAGAATTTTTCACAGATGCCAGGTAATGTAATAGCACTAAGGTTACACTTGTAATAAACATTTATGTGGTAAGTGATATGATTATGGGTTGTAGGTTCATAGCAGATATGTAGAGACCAGAAGAGAGCTTTGTGGTCCTTCTAATAGGATGATCATCATCTGTTTTCCAGGTTTGCACACCAAAGACCTTACAAATGAGCCTTCTCACTGGAGCTCAAATAAGATTTGTAAAACTACCACAACATTGAATTATTGTCTTATTTACAGATTGTAAAATAATTTCATAGAAGATTACAAAAACAAAGGACAAATAAATGATAAATTTTCTTTGCATGTTAAAATATTTATACAACCACATAGTTTTCAAAATTGATTATGGGGAATAAGCATTTGTTTATAATATTGTCTAAGAACCACAATCAAATGCCAGAGAATTTCCTCATTCTGAAAAGTTGTTTCTGCTAAGCCTGAGGACCTTAGTTCTATATCTGGGTCATCCAAACTACACCTACATTTTTTTTTATTTCTGCACTTGGTCATTGACATATGCAAACTCCTACATCAGCACATACATAAATTATATTTAGACCTGTGTAAGTGCCATTTGCAACTAAATGACTCCATAAGTTTCATCACTAGAACTCACACAGGGGAAGAAGAACATACAAATGTAATTCGTCCTCTCAGTGTTACATATACATTGGGGCACAGGTGTAGACATACAACTGCAGTTTACATATTTTTGTTGTTGTTATTTTTCCTTTATTATTATATGTTTTAAATTTTATACATCAGCCATGGGTTCCCCTGTCCTCCCCCTCCTGCACCCACCCCCACATTTCAGCCAGCCCCTCTGCTCCATTCCCATGTCCTCAAGGATCAAGGCACCTCTGGGGATTCATTTAAACCTGGTGGATTCAGTACAGACAGGTCCTGTCACCTCCTTCCATTCTGAGCAAAGTGTCCCTGGGTAAGCCCAAGGTTTCAAAGAGCTGACTCATGCACGAAGGACAGACCCTGGTCCCACAGACTGGGTGCCTCCCAAACAGATCAAGCTATTCAATAGTCTCACTTTTCCAGAGTGCCTGATTCAGCTGGGGGTTCCACAGCCTTTGGTTCATAATTCATGTGCTTCCATTCATTTGCCTATTTGTCCCTGTGCTTTTTACAATCTTGGATTCAACAATTACGGTCTTGCAGACCCTCCTCTTTCTTGACAGTTGGACACATGGAACTCCACCTGTGGCCTGGCTCAGGATCTCTGCATCCACTTGCATCAATTATTGGATGAGAGATCCAAGATGACTGTAAGGATGTTTAGTCATCAGATCACCAGACTAGGTCAGATCAGGCTTTCTCTCAACCATTGCCAGCAGTCTACAGAGGATATATCATTGTAGATTTCTGGGGACCTCTCGAGCACTCTGCATATTCCTGTAGTCTTCATTTATCATGGTCTGTTAATCCTCATTCTCCCTTTCTGTCCTTCATCCAGATGGGATCTCCTGCTCCCCTAAACTTTCTTTCCTTCAAATCTTGCCCTTCATTACTCCCACTCTTATCCAGGTTGTTCATGTAGATTTCATCCATTTCTCTGTCATTGGGTGATCCTTGGGTCTTTCCTAGGGTCCCGTTTTCTAGGTAGCCTCCCTGGAGTTGTGTAGCAGTGTAGTCATCTTTGTTTTACATCTAGTATCCTCCTATGAGTGAGTACACACCGTGTTTGTCCTTCTGAGTCTGGGTTACCTCACTCAGGATGATTTTTTCTAGATCCATCCATTTGCCTGCAAACCTCATGATGTCATTGTTTTTCTCTGCTGAGTAGTACTCCATTGTGTATATGTACCATGTTTTCTTTATCCATCCTTCAGTTGAAGGGCATCTAGGTTGTTTCCAGGTTCTGACTATTACAAACAAAGCTGATATGAACATAGCTGAGTAAATGCCCTTGTGGTATGATTGAGCATTCCTTGGGTATATGCCCAAGAGTGCTATAGCTGGGTCTTGGAGGAGATGGATTCCCAATTTTCTAAGGAAGCACCATATTGATATCCCAAGTGGCTGTACAAGCTTGCATTCCCACTAGCAGTGGAAGAGAGTTCCCCTTGCTCCACATCCTCTCAAGCATATGCTGTCTTATGTGTTTTTATCTTAGCCACTCTGACAGGTGTAAGGTGGTATTTCTTTTTATTTGCATTTCCTGGATAATTAGGGATGTTGAGTAATTTCTTAAATGTCTTTCAGCCACTTGAACTTCCTCTGTGGAGAATTCTCTGTTTAGTTCTATAGCCAATTTCTTAATTGGACTGTTAGGCATTTTGATGTCTAATTTCTTGAGTTCTTTATATTATGGATATCAGCCCTCTGTCAGATGTGGGGTTGGTGAAGACCTTTCCCCATTCTGTAGGCTGTCACTTTGTCTTGTTGACCGTGTCCTTTGCACTACAAAAGCTTCTCAGTTCCAACAGGTACCATTGATTGATTCTTTCTCTCAGTGTCTGTGCTACTGGTGTTATATTTAGAAAGTGATCTCCAGTGCCAATCCAGTCAAGAGTACTTCCTACTTTCATCAGGTTGAGAGTAGCTGGATTTATGTTGAGGTCTTTGATCCCCTTGGATTTATGTTTTGTGCCTGGTGACAGATATGGATCTATTTGCAGCCTTCTACACATTGACATCCAGTTATGCCAGCACCATTTGTTGCAGATTCTTTCTTTTTTCCATTGTACATTTTTGGCTTCTTTATCAAAAATTTTAAGTTCATAGGTGTGAGAGTTAATATCAGGGTCTTCAATTCAATTCCATTGGTCCACATTTCAGTTTTTATACCAGTACCAAGCTGTTTTTTATTACAGTAGCTCTATAGTAGAGCTTGAGGTTGGGGATTGTGATGCCTCCAGAGGTTGTTTTATTGTACAGGATTCTTTTGGCTCTCCTGGGATTTTTGTTTTTTCATATGAAGTTGAGTATTATTCTTTCCAGATCTGTGAAGAATTGTTTTGGTAATTTGATGGGAATTTCTTTGAATCTGCAGCTTGCTTTTGGTATGATCACCATTTTTACTATGTTAATTCTGCCTATCTATGAGCATGGGAGATCTTTCAATTTTATGACATCTTCTTCAATTTCTTTTTTCAGGGACTTAAAGTTCTTGTCATATAGGTCCTTCACATGCTTAGTTATCATAGTTATCATAACCTCAATGTATTTTCAATCATTTGAGACTATTGTAAAGGGTGATGTATCTCTGATTTCCTTTTAAGCCTGTTTGTCTACTGTATATAGAAGGGCTACTGATTTTTTTGAGTTGGTCTTGTATCCTGCAATGTTGCTGAAGTTTTTTATTAGCTGTATCACATCCTTTGTTGAATTTTTGGGGTCACTCATGTATACTAACATGTCATCTGCAAATAGAGAGAGCTTGACTTCTTCCTTTCCAATTTGTATCCCCTTAATCTCTTTATGTTGTCTTATAGCTCTGGCTAGAACTTCAAGTACTATATTGAATAAGTATGGGGAGAAGGGTCAGCCTTGCCTTGTTCCTGATTTTAGTGGTATTGCTTTGAGTTTCTCTCCATTTAATTTGATGTTGGCTGTTGGCTTGCTGTAGATTGCCTTTATTATGTTTATGTATGTTCCCTGTATTCCTGATTGCTCCAAGACCTTCATCATGAAGGGGAATTGGATTTTGTCAAATGCCTTTTCTGCATCTAGTGAGATGATCATGTGTTTTTTTTTCTTTGAGTTTGTTTACATGGTGTATTACATTGACGGACTTTCATATGTTGAACCACCCTTGCATCCCTGGGCTGAAGCCTACTTGATCACAGTAGATAATTGTTTTGATATGTTCTTGGAGTTTATTTGCCAAAATTTTATTGAGTATTTTTGCATCAATGTTCTTGAGGGAGATAGGTCTGTTGTTCTCTTTCTTTGTTGCATCTTTGTTTGGTTTAGGAATCAAGGTAATTGTAGGCTCATAGAAGGAGTTTGGTAATGTACCTTGTGCTTCTATTGTGTGAAACAATTTAAAGAGTATTGGTATTAAGTCTTCTTTGAAGATCTGGTAGAATTCTGCAGTGAAATCATCAGGTCCAGGGCTTTTTTTGGTTGGGAGACTTTTAATTACTGATTCTATTTCCATAGGGGTTATTGGGATATTTAAATGGCAGTTTAAACATTTTTAAGTGCATGAAAATAACAGCAAAGGAAATAACCCAATTATTGATAATATAAATGATTTGCCCATTTACATCATA
Organism: Onychomys leucogaster; assembly: GCA_949786385.1. Taxonomy (NCBI): domain Eukaryota; kingdom Metazoa; phylum Chordata; class Mammalia; order Rodentia; family Cricetidae; genus Onychomys; species Onychomys leucogaster. The sequence goes on from CATKUP010000062.1 coordinate 681,817, forward strand.
GAATTTCAAGAAATAATTCTGTTCTTCAAAACAATTATTGTTTCTTTTTAAATATAGTTTTTTCCTTTCGTTTCCTGATTCCATTGTAGGTCACATAGAAACCCATGTTTCTGGACTTAGAGGTACATGTATGTAATTCCAGCGATAGGGAGAATATGTTGAGCCAATATCTTTGAGTTTGAATCCCACTTGACCCCCAGAGTGAATTCCAGGGCAGCCTATTTGGACACATCCTGTCTCAAAAATATTCCAGAAGAAAAAGCATGTCTCAATTTATGGAAGTTTTCATAATATAATCTGGCTGGACTGTGACTGGTTTCAACAAAAGTTTTTGTTATCTTTACTCACATCAAGAGAAATGTGTTGACAATTAAAGTAAAAAACAATCTAGAGAGTCCATTCAAAGAGGTATAGAAATCCATTGAATCCTTTGACAACCATTTAGAGGGGACATTCCTCACCTTCAAGTCACAGGAAACAAACAGCAGTAGGACATCTTCGTCATCAAAATTATAATGACATGTCTGGGACCAGAAGAGTTGGCTCAGTAATACTGGTCCTCTTGCTTACCCAAGTTGGATTTCTAGCACCTACATACAAAAGAGCCATGTGTTGTTTCCCTTTGAACTTACTCCAGTGATGGTCCATCCTAAACTTGGCAAGTCTTCCCTAAGAACTCACATAACAATCAAATACTTGCAATTATCAATTCCATTGACTCATAATTTTATGCCACATACAGATCATATTCAAAATTTTAATTTTTCACAGCACATTATCACATCACAAATGTTAGGAAATTTGGACTGCATGACCAGAGACAGTTCTGAAAATGCAAGGTAGATTTCTCACATCTACCAGTATTTCCATGTACTTGAGAGCATTTGCCTTGCCTATTAGGAAACCAGAAATGCAAATAGTGAAAAGACAGATATGTATGTGATTCCATATTGTAAGAAAGGCTTTATTCATGTGCCTGTTATCTTAGAAAAGAATGAAATTTAATTTAAGTGCACAAGTTTTGCAAGTTAGTGTGCCAAGTTCATGTTAGGGACCAATGGTGCCCAGAATATGATGTCTGATCCCCTGTGACTGAAGGTTTGTCAGTTTTGAGCTGTCTTGTTAGTGCAGAATATGAGAGTCAGGCCCTGTGTATGTACAGGTAGTGTTCTCAGTGCTTAGCCTTCTAGTCAAGCCTATGAACATGTCATTAAATAGTAGTAAGGTGTGGATGGCTGATCTAAGTTTATCTTTACCTCAGCCCAGGTAATGCAAAAGAAAGAGAAAATTGAATGAACCCAAACGTTTAGACTTGGTGCTCCAAGAATTTGTTTTTACTCTTCCCAAAATGAGAATTACTTGGTTGAGGAGCAGAGTACACAGTCATATCAATTTTTGAAACATGTACCCAAACTTATGTCTAATATCCAAAGCAAATGTATGAAACGTAATTAGATGAAAAAAATTCTCATATGAAAATAGACTAATATCTAAAATATACATACAGAACACAAAAAAGCAGATAAATAAAATGAAAATTCTCAACTGATTAAAGTCTATTATTACTGAACACAAGTAATTAAATAAAGCAAAAATTCTCACTTAAGAAAGAATACCCAAAATATACACACAGAACACAAGAAATTGAATATATAAAAAGGAAATTATCATCTTATTAAGGTCTAATACCCAAAATATCCATATTGAACATAATTAGATAAATAAAACAAAAAATATCATCTGATAAATGTCTAATATCCAAAATATACATATTGCATACAGGATACCAGATAAATAAAACAAAAATTATCATCTAATAAAGGTGTAATATCAAATATGCATGTTGAACACAAGAAATTAAATAAAACAAAAATTCTTACCTGATTAAAAACTAATATCAATAATATGCATATTGAAAACAAGAAATCAAAAATATAAAACAAAACATCTCATCTAATAAAGGACTAATAACCAAAATATACTCAATTAACACAAGAAATCATACCAATAAAAAATTATCATCTGATAAATATCTAATATAAAAAATATACATATTGAATACAGGAAAACAAATAAAATGAAAAATCTCATTTGATAAAGGTCTAATATCAAAACATGCATTTTGAATACAGGAAGCTGGATAAAAATCAAAATTTCTCATCTGATAAATGTTTAATATCCAAAATACACAAATTAAGCACATGTAACTTATTAAATAAACAAAAATTCTCATTGTATAAAAACATAATATCAAAAATACACATATAAAGCACAAAAAATCAGAAAAATAAAACTCACCTGATATAAGTCTAGTAAGTAAAATAAACATATTGAATACAGTAATTTAAAAAATAAAAATTATTTCCAGTAGGTCCAATATCCAATATATACATATTGAAGTAAAAAAATCAGGTACCTAAAATAAAAATTCTGATCTGAAAAAGTTTGAATACCCAAAACAGATACATTGAAGAAAATTAGATAAGTAGGGTTGGGGATTTAGCTCAGTGGTAGAGCACTTGCCTGACAAGAGCAAGGCCCCAGCCGGGTTCGATCCTCAGCTCCAAAAAAAAAGGATAATTATATAAATAAAAATAAAGTTCTCACCTGATAAATGTCTAATATCTAATATATATATATTGATTGAACATAAGAAAACAGAAAAATAAAACAAAAATTCTCACCTGATAAAAGCTACTATTCAAAATATTCATATAGAACGCAAGAAATCAAAAGAAACTCATCTGATAAAGGTCTAATAGCCAAAATATACATATTTAACACAAGAAACTAAAAAACAACCATTTTGATCTCATGACAAACATATATCAAAAATATGCATACTGATCACAAAACATCAAATATATAAAAAAAATTTGTGACTTGATAAATGTCTAATATCCAAAATATTCATATTAAACACAGGATACCAGTTAAATAAAAAAAAATTCTCATGTGATCTAAGTCTATTATCCAAAATGTGTATATTCAACACAAGAAATTAGATAAATAAAATGTAAATTTTCATCTGATAAAGGTCTAATATCAAATACATACTTACTGAATACAGGAAAGTAAATACAATAAATATTCTCACCTGGCAAAGAACTAATATTTTAATTATACATACTAAAAATGAGAAATCAAATGTATAAAACAAAAATTCTCATCTAATTAAGAACTAATATTTAAGATATACATATTGAACACAAGAAATCAGATAATTAAAAAAATGGTCTCATCTGAAAATGGTCTAATTAAAAAAATACATATTGAACACAGGATAAAAAATACTTATCATATTAAGGACTAATATCCAAATTGTGCACAATCAACACAAGAAATCAGAAAAACCAAACAAAAATTCTCATATGATACAGATCTAATGCAAAAATATATTCATTGAATACAAATAATTAAACATAACAAAAATTCTCACCTGACAAAGTCTAATATAAAAAATACACATATTAAACATAATTAGATAAATAAAACAAAAATTCTCACCTGATAAAGGTCTAATATCCAAAACATACATAGTAAAAACAGCATACCAGAAATAAAATTATCTCATAGAGGTATAATATAAAAAATATATATTTATCACAAGAAATTAGATAAATAAAATGAAAGTTGTCATTTGACATATGTCTATATCATTACTGAATACAAGAAATTAAATAAAACAAAAATTCTCACCTGATATAGAACTAATATTAAAAATATGCATAGTAAAAACAAGATATCAAATACATAAAACAAAAATTCTCATGTGAGCATGGTCTAATATCCAAAGTAAACATACAGAAAACAAGAAATTAGAAAAATAAAATAAAAATTGTGATCTGATAGAGATCTAATATGAATCATATACATATTGAACACAAGAAATCTAAAAAATTCTCACCTGATAAAGAACTAATATTGAAACTGAAAACAAGAAATCAAATACATAAAACAAAAATTCTATTGTGATCAAGGTCTAATATCAAAAATATTCATATTGAACAAAAATCAGAAAAATGAAGCAAATACTGTCATCTAATACAGGTCTAATATCTAAAATATAAATAGATAACATAGGAATTCAGATAATAATAAATAAAATGAAAATTCTCCTCTGATAAAGTCTCATATCAAAATCTGCATATTGACCATAAGAAATTAGATGAATAAAACAAAATTTCTCATCTGATAAAGATCTAATATCAAAAATATGCATACTAACACAAGAAATAAAATATGTAAAACAAAAATTTTCACTTGATATATGTGTAATATCTAAAATATACATATTAAACACAGGATACCAGTTAAATAAAACAAAAATTCTCATCTGATAATGGTCTATTATAAAAAATATGTATATTTAACCAAAAAATTAGGTAAATAAAATAAAAATTCTCATCTGATAAAGGTCTAATATCAAATATATACATATTGATTACAAGAAATTAAATAAAACAAAAATTCTGAAATGATAAATAAAATTATATCTAAAACATGAATACTGAGAGCAAGAAGTCAAATATATAACACACAAATTCTCATCTGATTAAGGACTAGTATTCAAGTTATACTTAATGAACCCAAGAAATTATATAAATAAAACAAAATGTCTCAACTGAAAAATGTCTAATATAAAAATGTACATATTGAACACAGGAATTCAGATAAAAACAAAAATTCTCATCTGATAAAGGTCTAATATCTAAATTATACATGCTGAACACAAAACATCAGAAAAATAACAAAAATTCTCATATAATGAAGGTCTAATACCAAAAATATATTCATTGAACACAAAAAATTAAACATAACAAAAATTCTCACCTGATAAAGGTCTAATATAAAAACATATACATATTGAACATAATTAGATAAGTAAAACAAAATTTCTCATCTGATAAATGTCTACTCTTCAAAATATACATATTGAACATAATTAGGTAAATAAAACAAAAATTCTCACCTGATAAAGGTCTAATATCCAAAACATAGATAATAAACACAGCATACAAGATAAATAAAACCAAATTTTCATCTCATAGAGTTCTAATATCAAGAATATGTATATTCAACACAAGAAATTAGATAAATTAAAAGAAAATTGTCATCTGATAGATCTACATGAACAAATTGGGTGTGTGGTGTGGCTTAGGGAGAGGAGTGGGGGATGAGAACATTGGGAAATAGGAAGGTCAACCTGAAACAGGGACAGAGTGGGAGGGCAGGGAGGAAGATACCATAATAAATAAGGACATCATGGAAATAGGAAGAGGCAGGCTGCTCTGGAGGTTCTTGGGAATCCACAAGGATGACCCAACCTTGGTCTGCAGGCAGTGGTCCAGAGGGTGCCTGACTGGTGTACTCTGGTGACCATGTTGGGAGGGTGTGCAGAGATGACAGGCCACACTAGTGGAAGCCCATGAACTGTGGACTGTTGGCTGTGGAGCTCCCGTGGGACAGGACTAGGTCCTCTGACCACGGAAGATGGTTGTTTGGTTCAAATTGTTTGGGATCAGGATCTGTCCCTGGAACATGGACAGGCTTCTGGGAATCCGCTGATACCTTGCACAGCCTTGGTGCAGTGGTAAGAAGCTTGGATCAGCCTAGGTTCAGTGTTCTGGGCCCTGCTGACTCCCCAGGAAAGACCTCGATTTGGGGGATGGGAGGATGTGGGGTGGCTTGAGAAAAAAGGCTGGGGGGTGGAAACAAGGAGGAAGGGGGAATCTGTGGATGGTATATCGAGAGTGCTAAATTTCTTAATAAAGAAAAATGAAAAAGACATAAATTATACCAAAACTTTAAAAATGTGCATATTGAACCTAATTTGATAAATAAAACAAAAACTCATGTTTTCTAAAGGTCTTATATCCGAAATATACATATTGAACATAATTAGATAAATAAAACAAAAATTCTCATTTGATAAAGTCTAATATCCAAAATATACATATTGAACACAAGAAATCAGATAAATAAAACAAAAATTCTGATCTGATAAAGTCTAACATCCAAAACACACATATTGAACATAATTGGATAAATAAAAGAAAATTTCTCATCTACTAAAGGTGTAATATAAAAAAAAATACCTGTGCAACACAAGAAATCCAATAAAGAAGTTGTTGATACCAAGATTGGAAAAGTGCAGGAAGAAATAGCCAATCTAATGGAAACATGAATTATGAACCAAAAGCTGTGAGTCCCCAATTGGATCAGGCCCTCTGGATAAGTGAGACAATTGAATAGCTTGAACTGTTTGGGAGGCATCCAGGCTGTGGGACTGGGACCTGTCCTTCGTGCATGAGCTGGCTGTTTGGAACCTTGGGCTTACACAGGGACACTTTGCTCAGCCTGGAAGGCAGGGACTGGACCTGCCTGTACTGAATCCACTAGGTTAAATTGAATCCCCAGAGGAGTCTTGGCCCTGGAGGAGATGGGATTGGAGGGGAGAGGCTGGGGCCAAGGTGGGGGCGGGGGCTGGATGGGGGAGAACAGGGCAACACATAGTTGATAGATAAAATTAAAACACAAATATAATAAATAAAAAAGGAGAAAAAATTCTAATCTGATAAAGGTCTAATATCCAAAATATGCATACTGAACACAAGAAATAATATATCTATCTATCTATCTATCTATCTGTCTATATATATATATAGATATAGATATAGATATAAATTCTCATTTGATAGAGGTCTAACATCCAATATATACTTTTTGAACATAATTAGATAAATGAAACAAAAATTCTCATGGGTTAAAATTCCAGTATTCAATATATATATATATATATATAGTTAACTCAGTAAATTAAATAAAACAATAATTCTCACCTGCGAAATAACAAGTATCCAATAGACATCCACAACAAAAATAAATAAACCAAACTTCTCATTTGATACAGGTCTAATACCCAATATATAAATACTGAACATAATTAGATAAATAAAACAAAAATTCTGATCTGATAAATGTCTTATGTTAGAAACAGACATAATGAATATAAATCAGATAAATAATCCAAAAATTCTCATCTGATGAAAGTCTAATATCCAAAATATATATGGAACACAAGAAATTAAATGAAACAAAAATTCTCACCTGATAATGGTCAGTATCCAAAATATACATATTAATCACTAGAAATCAGATAAATACTCCAAAAATTTTCACCTGATAAAGGTCTAATATCAAAAATATACTTATTTTTAATAAAATAAAACAAAAAGTTTTATCTGATTAAGGTCTAATATCCAAATTTCCATATTAAACCCAAGAAAATAGATAAACTAAACAAAAATTCTTATCTGATAAAAGTCTAATATCCAAAATATATGTATTGAACCAAAAATATTAAATAAAACAAAAATTTTCCTCTGATAAAGGTCTGGGGTCAGAGAGATGGATCAGAGATCTTCTAAAGGTTCTGAGTTCAACTCCTAGTACCTACATGGTAGCTCACAATCATCTTCAATGACATCTGATGCCCTTTTCTGGCACAGAAGCATACATGCAACCAGAACACTGCAGCTATAATAAATAAATTTAAACAAAACTTTTAAAAAAATTTAAAAAAGGTCTAATATCCAAAATTACATATGAATACAAGAAATCAAATAAATAAAACAAAAATAGTTATCAGATAAAAGTTTACTGTCCAAATTATACATATTGAACACAAGAAATCAAATAAATAGACACATATTTTCATCTTAAAAGAACTAATAACCAAAATATATATGATGAATCCAAGAAATCAGATAAATAAAACATCTTTTTAAAGGTGTAATATCCCAAATTATTATATAATATTAGAGGGAACAGACTTATTATACATTCCAGGGGCTCAGGAGAGAGAACTACTAATGGCAAGTACTATTTTCAGGAAATAAGTTCTATCCTAATTCTCTCATCTTAAAACTGCCTCATCTAGATCCTTTTCATCTTGTTCTTACCAAGCTAGTTCTTCTCCATCTGACTCTTAATCATCTCCCATCTCATTCAAAAAAATTCTCATGTCATAAATGGCAAATATTAAAAATATACTTATTGAACACCAGAAATTAAATAAAACAAAAAATCCCATTGGGTAGAAGTATCATATTCAAAATATACATATTGAACACAAGAAATTGAAAAAAAATCAAATTATCACTTGATAAATTTCTGTGTCCAAAATATACATATTGAACACACAAGATTAAATGTTAAAAATTCACCAGGTGGTGGTGGTACATGCCTTAAATCCAAGCACTCAGGATGCAGAGGCAGGAGGATCTCTGTGAGTTCAAGGCCAGCATATTCACAAAATGAGTTCCAGGAAAGATGCAAAGCTACATGGAAGGACCCTGTCCCGAAAAATGAAAAATAAATAAATAAATAATTCTCATTTGATAAAGGCCTAATATTCAAAATATACATTGAAACCAAGAAATCAGTTAAATAAAACAAAAAATCTGATTTGATAAATGCTTATTTCCCATAATATACAGAGTGAACAAGAAATCAGATAAATAAAACAAAAATTCTCATATTATAATGGACCAAAAATATACATATTGAACACAAAAATTGAAAAAAAATCACAAATTATTTTCTGATGAATGTCTTGTTTCCAAAATTATATATTGAACACAAGAAAATAGACGAATAAAACACAAATTGTCACCAGATAAAGGTCTAATATGCAAAGTATGTGTATTGAACACAAGAAATCAGAAAAATAAAACAAAAATTCTCATCTGATTAAGGGCTATCTAATATCAAGAGTATACATATTGGATCCAATAAATCAGATAACTAAAATAAAATTTCTTACCCTAAAAAGATTTAAAAAAATATACATATTGAGCCTAATTAGGTAAATAAAACAAAAATTCTCATCTGCTAAAAGTCTAATATCAACAATATACATATTGAACACAAGAAGTCATAAAAAGTAAACAAAATTCTCATGTGATAAAAGTCAAGTACCAAAAATATAGTTATTGAAACAAGAAACTAAGTAAAACAAAAATTCTCACCTGATAAAGGTCTCCTATCCAAAATAGATATTAAACCCAAGGAACTAGATAAATAAAGCACAATTATCAACTGATAAATTTCTAATATCCAAAATATACATTGAATGAAAGAACTCAGATAAAGAAAACAAAATTTTTATTTTATAAATGTATAATATCAAATATATACACATTGAACTCAAGAAATCAAATAAATAAAAAAAATCTCATCATATAAATGCCTATTATTGATAATATGTAGAGTGGAGAAAAGAAATCTGATAAAAAAATTCTCATCTTATAAAGGTCTAATATCAAAAAATATACATATTGAACACAAGGAATTAAATAAAAAAAATTATCTCACCTGATAAAGGTCTTAATCCAATATATACATGTGAACTCAAGAATTCAGATGACTAAAACAAAATTTCACATCTGATAATCGTCTATTCTGCATAAAATAGAGAGTGAAGATAAGAATTCAGTTAAATAAAACAGAAATTTGCATCTGATATGTTTAATATAAAAAATATACATATACAACTTAATTAGGTTAATAAATCAGAAATTCCCTTCTTATAAAAGTTTAATGCAAAAATATACATTTTAAACATAAATAAATAAACAAAAATTCTACTTTAATAAGGTTTAAATGTCCAAAGTTCCATATTTAACCAGAGAAATCAGATAAATAAAACAAAAATTCTCATCTGAAAAAGGACTAATATTAGAAATATATTTATTGAACTCAAGAAATTAAATAAAACAAAAATTCTCCTCTGATAAAAGTCTACATCAAAAATTACATATTGAACACAAGAAATGATATCAATTAAACAAAACTTGTCATCAGATAAATATCTAATATCTAAAATATGCATACTTGACCCATGAAATCAGATGAATATAACAAATATTTGCATCTAATAAAAGTTTAATATCAAAAATATAAATATTGAACATAATTAGAAAAAAAACAAATAATCTCACCCGAAAAAGGTCTAGTATCCAAAATACATATTGAACCCAAGAAACTAGATAAAACAAAAAAATTATCATCTGATAAATATCTAATATCCATAGTACACATTGAATCCCCAAAAAAAACAGATTAAAAAAATTCTAATTGAAAAAGTTCTAATGTCCAAAACATACATATTGAACTCAAAAAATCAAATAAATAAAAGAGAAATTCTCATCTAATATAGTCTAGTATCAAAAATATACAACAAAACTTATTAGGTAAATGAAACATATAATCTTCTGATAAATTTCTAATACCCATAACACAAACAGATCACAAAGTTTAAATAAAACAGAATTTTTTTTCTGACAAAAATCTAATATATTAAACACAAGAATTCAAATAATACAAAAATTTTATTTTGATAAAAATCTAATAACAAAAACATACTTGTTGAATAAAAGAAATTAAATAAAGTAAAATTTCTCAACTGATAAAGGCCTACTATCCAAAATATATGTAGTAAACCAGCATATTATTAAAAACAACAAATTCTCATGTGATAATGTTCAAATATTGAAAAATATAATTACTGAACACAAAAATTTAAATAAAAGAAAAATTTTCTGCAGATAAAATCTAATATCCAAACTGTACATACTGATCACAAGAAAACCAATAAATAAAAAAATTTCTCATCTGATTAGTCTAATATCCAAAATATACTTATTGAACACAAGAAATTATATGAAACAAAACTTCTTGTCTGGTAAAATTCTTACTGAACACAAGAAACAAAATAAAACAAAATTCTCTTCTTTTAAAGGTCCTAATATTAAAAAAATACATTGAACACTAGAATTCAGATAAAACAAACAAAAATCCTCATCTGATAGATGTCTAATATCCAAAATATACATATTAAACACAAGAAATCATAAAAAGTACAAAATTATCATGTGATAATGGTGAAATATCATAAATATAATTATTGAACAAAAATTAAATAAAAAATTTTCTGCAGATATATATCTAATATTTAAAATATGGACATTGATCAAAGGAAAACAAATAAATAAAATGAAAATTTTCATCTGATTAAAGTCTAATATCCAATATACACATAGTGAACACAAGTAATTATATAAAACAAAAATTCTAACCTGTTAAAAGTCTAATAACCAGGAAACCACATTGCAAACCAAGAATCAGATACTTAAAACAAAAATTTCCTTCTGATGAAGCTGAAATATCAAAAACATATTTATTGAACACAAGAAATTAAATAAAACAAAAATCTTTCTCTGTAAAATTCTAATACACAAAATATACATAATGAACACGAGAAGCTTAATAAAACAAAATTTCTCATCTTATAACGGCCTAATACCTAAAATATACATATTGAACCCAAAAATTACCTAAATATAATAATCTAACATGATAACAAAAGAAATCAGAAAAGAAAACAAAATTCTTATGTGATATAGGTCAATATCAGAAATATACTTGTTGAACATGAAAATTGAAATAAGGGCTAGAGGGATGGCTCAGTGGTTAAAAGCACTGACTGCTTTTCCAAGGTCCTGAGTTCAATTCCCAGCAACCACATGCTGGCTCATAACCACTTGTAATGAGATCTATTGCTCTTTTCTGGCGTGCAGGGACATATGCAGTTATAATACTGTATACATAATAAATAAATAAATAAATAAATAAATAAATAAATAAATCTTGAAAAAATTAAATAAAACAAAAATTCTCATCTGATAAAATTTGAATATCCAAAACATACCTATAGAATACAAGAAATCAGATGAGAACAAAAAATTCTCCCCTGATAAAACTATACAAAGTTTACACATTGAACACAAGAAATTAGATAAATATAACAAAAATTCTCATCTAATGGAGGTGTATTACCCAAAATATTAATTTTGAACATAATTATATAAATAAAAGAAAAATTCTCATCTGACAAAGTCTATGATACAAAATATACATATTGAACACAAGAAACCAGAGAAACAAACTATAACTCCTCATCTCATATAGGTCTAATAGAACATAACAAAATGAATGAAACAAAAATTCTCATGTGATAAAAACTAATATCAAAAATATACTTACTGAACACAAGAAATTAAATATAACAAAAATTCTCATCAGATAAAAGTCTAATATCCAAAATATACACAGTGACCACATGAAATAAGGCAAAACAAATTTTCACGTGTTAAATTGTCTAATATCCAAAATATACATATTGAACACAAGAAATCAAATAAGTAAACAAAAATTGTCATCTGATAAAGTTGAATTTCCCAAATATACACATTGAACACAAGAAATCATGTAAATAAAAAAAATTCATCTGATGTAGGTCTAATGTCCAAAATAAACATATTGAACTGACTTAGGTAAATAAAACACTTAATTGTCATCTGATAAAATAAAAAATATACATACTGAGCACAAGAAATTTAATAAAACAAAAATTTTCACCTGATAAAGGTGTAATATAAAAATATGCATATGGAATAAAGAAATTAAATAAAAGTTCTCATCTGGTAAAGTTTTAATATCTAAAAGGTACATACTAAACACTAGTAATTATACAAATAAAACAAAAAAGTCATCTGGTAAAGGTCTAATTTTAAAAATATATTTAATGAACATTCAGAAATAAATAAAACAAAATTTCATACCTGATCACGTCTAATGCCAAAAATCTTCCTATTGAAAACAAGAATTTAGATGAACTAAACAAATATTCTCACAAATAAAGGTCTAATATCCAAACATTTCAGAAAAACTCATTGTGAAGTAGGATGTGTTTGATATTAGACATTTATCAGATGAGAATTTTTTTATTTATGTAATTATGTTCAATATGAATATTTTGGATATTAGATTTTATCAGATGAGAATTTTTTTACTTATATAATTTCTATGGTACAATTTATATAGTTGGGATTTCAGTCCTTTATCAGAATTTTTGTATTTTTTATCTGATTTTTAGTTTTCAATACGTATATTTAGGATATAGTCTTTTATCAGTCGAGAATTTTTGTTTCATTTAATTTCTTGTTCAATGTGTAAGTTTTTGATATTAGATTTTTATCAGAAAAAAGTTGTGTTTTACTTGTCAGATTTCTTGTGTTCAATAGGTATGTTTTGAATATTAGATTTTTTCTTGGTGTTCAAGACTGGATTTCTCTGTTCAGCTTTGTGCCTTTCCTGGAACTCACTCTGTAGACCAGGCTGGCCTCGAACTCACAGAAATCTGCCTGCCTCTGCATCCTGAGTGCTGGGATTAAAGGCATGCACCACCAATGCCCGGCTTACACTTTTTTTTTACTTATCTAGTTATGCTTATATGGATATTTCAGGTATTAAACCATTATCAAATGAGAATTTTTGCATTAATCATCTGATTTCCTATGTTTAAAATGTATATTTTGGATATTAATACGTTCCCATTAAAAATATTTGTTTTATTTAATTTCTTTAGTTCCACATGTATATTTTTGATATGAGACCTTTATCACATGAAAAATGTTTGTTTTATTTCACTAATGTTCAGTATGTATATTTTGTATATTAGATCTTTAAAGGATGAGAAGTTTTGTTTTATTTATCTGATTTCTTGGTTTCAATATGTATGTTTTGGATATTAGTCCTTTATCAGATGGGAATTTTGTTTTATTTACCTAATTAAGTTAAATATGTATATTATGAATATTAGATCTTTATCAGATGGAAATTTTCTTATTGTTTACTTAATTTCTTGTGTTCTATATTTATATTTTGGATATTCGACTTTTATCAGGAGAGATATTTTGTTTTATTTATTTGATTTCTTCTGTTCAATATGTATATATTGGATATTATTTCATTATTACATGAGAATTTTTTATTTAATGTCTTGTGTTTGACATATATATATATATGAATATCTAATGAGAATTTTCATTTTATTTTTCTGATATCCAACATTTGATATGTATATTTTGAATATTAGACATTTATCAGATGAGAATATTTGTTTTATTTATCTGATTTCTTGTGTTTGATACATATATTTAGGATACTAGATCTTTATCAGATGATAATTTTTTATTTTAATTTATTTCATTCAATAAGTATAGTTTGGATATTAGACCTTTTTCACATGAGAATTCTTGGTTCATTTACTGGATTTCTTTAGTTCAGTAACTTTATTTTGGATATCAGAACTTTATCAGGTGAGTTTTCTTTTATTTGTCTTATTTCTTGTGTTCAATATGTATATTATTGATATTAGACCTTTATCAGGTGAGAAATTTTATTTTATTTATCTTATTTTTTTAATATGTTTAATCTGGCCAAGAATACACTCTTAAAATTTTGTGACATACTATTCCTTCACTTTCAAGGCCAGTCAAAAAATTTTTTGCAGATATAATTATTTGAGATAACATTGTAACCAATAACATTTATCTTTCATAAATGGAACAATTCTAAAATGTGAAACAATGTTGAACTCTGTGCATTATTTGCATTATGTATTATTTTCAAAGCAAAGAATCAAGCAGACACAATTATATGTAAATAATTAAATATAATACAAATATAAATGATTTAAATATCAATTAAATTTATAATATATAATTTATATACATGATTAACTTTAATTAAATATAATATATAGTTTTTTCACAATGTAGTATGTTAGTTAACCACCTCCAGTGCACACATAGGCAGGTCTTAATACATTCATTATCTAAGTGAAAAATAATGCTTACAACATGAGGAAGATGTGTTTGGAGGTCAGCACAAGGGGATTTATGTGCAACCATTGAGGGATTGATGATGCAAAGTTTTCAATTCAGGATCACATGTATTGATTAAAAATTAAAAAGTAAATGAAGAGATTGGCTCCATCTAAGTGAAACTAGAAAATCTTGATTTGCAGTTTTTTCCCCTGTTCACTTAAAAGGTTCAACTTTGATAAAATAAATTTTGCTTTATCATATATTGTATTTTGTCTTGTTTCATTTTTCTCTCTTTTAATGAGAGACAAAGTGAATTCAGAGGGATGGGGAGTTAGGGGAAAACTGGGAAGAAGGTTGGTCATGTAAACTATAATCAAGATATATTGTATAAATATATCAAAATAATGTAAACATAATGTATTTTCTATAAATACAAAATTATTTCTAGAGATTTTTTACTGTTGATAGATGAATATTATACATAAAGTAAACCTATCCTAATTTTCTGTGATTGCCCACATACACCCTTAAAGTTGTGGTACATACTCATCAGAAAATTTATAAAAACAAAAAGTGCAATAACAAATTGTCAATTTTGTATTTAAACACAAAATAGTTATAGAAACAAGAAGCGGGGCATTTTGAACACAGTGCCTCTGTGAATTAACGTGCTAATTATATCTAAAATAAACAACAAGAATGTTGATGACAAAGTTATTGGGTGTCAAACATTACCACACCTAACTTTCACCACAGGTGCTGTTTTAATGAATGGTACTACTGAATTTTAAAAGGATTTTCTTAACTCGTCATAGACTTTAGGAGATAGAAAGTAGGAACTAATCCATTTAAATATAAATGCTTTATATGAAAGTCTCCATATGAAACAATTTTTTGATAATTGCTTCTTGCATTCTAAGAATGATGTAGTAACTTAAACTTAGAGAATTTGCAGCATAATTCATAGTTGTATTAATTAAGGTTTTGCATGACATCATTAATTAATACTTGTATTAATCAAGATTTGGCATGACATCATTTTGTACACTGAATGACTTTCATTTTCCAAACTCAATATGTGATTTTTAAAACATGTACTTAAGGGTGATGGACTTTGGGGCAGTTTCAATTGCCATATAGGTATAAGTTACAAAGCTTGGTCACTATAAGCATGGGCAAGGAACCATAAATATAACCATCATCTGTTGTGTATTTTGAACAGAAAAATTAAATCCCAAAATTATTTCCATGCATTTTTTACATTTTTATTGAACTAGTATCACGTTTCATGTGAAACCTCAATTTTATCTCCTCTGCCCACATTCTCTACTGTCTGATCCTTCAAACACCTGAGTTCTGATGAGCAAACATATGAAGTCACCTGACTCCTGGTGTCAGAGATCCAGGAATGTGAATTGCTGGATTGTTTTCTCACCAGAGCAAAGATATGGGAAAATAGAACCATAGAACTTTGAAGAGATGGTCTTTCTCCTTCTACTGGAGTCAATATGCATAATGCAAAACCTTGATGAATACAACTATGAATTAGTAACGTCATGCAAAACCTTGATTAATACAACTATAAAATATTGTTGTTATGAAAAACCTTGATTAATACAAGTATGAATTTGTGACGTCATGCAAGACCTTGATTAATACAAGTATGAAATAATGATGTTAAGCAAAAATAATCAAGGACACTGATATTATAATGATTCTATAACGGAAGCCAACCTGTCATCCATGTTAGGGGTAGAGGAGGATAGAACAATTCTCTTCAGCCTCTGGATGACGGGAAATCTCTGCAAACACCTGGTCAGCCAAAAGAGTGTGGACACAGATGTAGTTTGAGTTTTCCTGCCTGGCCCAGTTAGGACAAATCTCTCTTTCCCACGAGTCCCACAGTTGCTCAGAACCAACCAAGTAAACAAACAGAAACTTATATTATTTACAAACTGTATGGCTGTGGCAGGCATCTTGTTATCTAGTTCTTCTATCTTAAATTAACCAATTTCTATTAGTCTATAAGTTGCCACGTGGCTCACGGCTTACCTGTACATTACATCTTCCTTATCATGGCAGTGGCTGACAATATCTTTCCCCTCAGCCTTCCTATTCCCAGAATTCCCCTCTCTCTTGTCCTGCTTATACTTCCTGCCTGGCCACTGGCAAATCAGAATTTTATTTACACAGAGTGATATTCACAGCACTTCCCCTTTTCTTTATTGTTAAAAAAGGAGGGGTAACTTTTACATAGTAAAATTACAGATAACAAAACAATTATCAAGCAAGAATTATAGTTACAATATTAAAGAAGATATCCTATCTATCTTATATTTGTGAGTCTACAGTTTTATATCTAACTTATCTTTTATCATAATTGAGGAAATTATAACTATCTAGTCTTCAACAATATCAAAGGCCTCAGAAGGATATAATATTACCTGAGAATCAGGAGAAGGAAGCAAACATTTTTTGGGAGTCTTGCAAGAGTAGACAGAGACAGCTGGCAGCCTGGACACTCACCTAATGTTCCTTTGTAAAGTTGAGGCACTTGTCTTTAGCCCACAGGGCTAGAGTCTCTCAGTCACTTCTCTCAGTGTACTGTAGAATGTCTGGCAGTTTTCTCTGTGAAGCAGGAACCTGAAGAACCATTTTGTCAAGCATAGTTTAGTGGTCACCTTTCTATAGGTCCTACATGTCCAGTCAAGTAAGCAGTCCACGTAAGAACAGTTTCTTGCCCAAATGGCTATTTTTGCCAAGGTGAAGAAAATCTCCATATGAAGTGTCTTTAATGCCCATCCTCCTCTCTGAAGTAAATTAGTGCTGCCAGGAGCAGATATGTCTTACTGACCAAAAAGTCTAAATTTTAAAAATATTTTAAATGCCATATTCTTTAGACTTTTGAAGTGTTTGAAGACTACCTGTCTATCTGAAATATCTCTGTGTACAGAGATTGTATTTATAATCAACCTGTTTTAAATAAAATAGTGATTTTTCTCTGTCCCAAATCAGAGGGCTCTTCTGATTTGGGACACAAGAATATCTTAACCTTTTATTTTAACAATGTGGTTGGGTTTAGAGAAGGAGTGAGCCAATTCCATATCCAAAGCCAGCTGGGAATTTGGGTGTAGTTTTTCTTACTACTCCTTCTGAAGGGGGCACTGTATCTTATGGGGAAACAAAGAAAATGTTAGGATTATGGAGTAGTCCATGAGGGAAATCCTTTGAGCCAGTTGCCTTGAAACCATTGTTGATGTCAGATCATCTGGGCCATGGTGTCATCAGAGACCTTTCAGGTGGTCTTGACTAATCAAACCTGATGTATCTTAATCTGGAACAAATCCACAGCCTCTGGCTTTCTGTGAAAATAAAAGCAGAGACTCTTTTCCAAAGCAACATATGCTTATATCCAAATTTTGAAGTAAAGTTACCTTTAAAATTTACATATTTGTTTAACTCAACAGCTTTTATAATCAAATCTTTTTTTTTTTTTTGGTTAAAAATCCCAAAGTCAATACAAACCAAATTCTCTGTGTAATATCCATCTTAGTAAGACTGAAACACTGCTGTGGCTGCTGGCTCTACCCACCTCAGCTTCTCAATGTGGTGGTGATACATTTTATCACCAGCTCTGGGTCTGGAGCTATATGTACCATCAACTATCAGAAGCAGTTCTATCAAAGCAGTACATAGCCCAGAAACCTTTTTTTTTAACTAGCAAAGGCTAAATCTACACACAGCCAAGTAAAGTGCCATGTGTAGATTCCTCATTACTGCCACTCTATAGGTCAGATGCACATGCCAGGAACCCACCATAGTAGCTCAAACTGGCAGGCTACCACTAACTTGAGACAACTAGGAAGCCAGTTTTAGTTCCATTTTAGAATCTTTTTTTGTCAGGTTTTAGGTGGAAACTCTTGCCCCACATTGGGTGCCATTTGTAGTTTGAGTTTTCCTGCCTGGCCCAGTCAGGACAAATTTCTCTTTCCCACCAGTCCCACAGTCACTCAGACCCAACCAAGTAAACACGCAAACACACAAAAAAGAACCTTATATTGCTGGCAGACTGTATGGCCATGGCAGGCTTCTTGATATATACTATTTCTATCTTAAATTAACCCATTTCTGTTAGTCTATGCTTTGCCACATGGCATGTGGCTTACTGGTGTCTTTACATGTTGCTTTTCATGATGGTGGCTGGCAGCATCTCCCCCCAGTCTTCCTGTTCCCAGCCACCTCCTCTTCCTTGTCCCGCCTACCCTATCCTTCCTGCCTGGCTACTGGCCAATCAGCATTTTATTTATACAGAGTGATATCCACAGCACACTGAACCAGGACATGACCCAGGAGAGCACAATGACATGTATTATTACAACTATCTATCCAGATAGTAACTTTTCTGAACTGCATTTTAGATAAAATATAAGGTTACTACAAAGAGCATTTTTTCTTACCCTTATTAGAATACGTTTCTTTTCCAACACTGTTTTAAGTAACGTGACAATGTATTCAGTCAACCCAACATAACAGATTGTCTCAGACCATTTTCTGCTACACTTACCTAAGTATTCCAGCCAGACTAACCTGTGAGGCATTTTACTGCAAGGAGTTAAACCCAAGTTGTGTGTCTTGGAAGGACAATGGATGGTGGTTGCTCATTTCTAAATTAAAAATTTTGTTTTTTTTCTCTATTTATGAGGAAAATGAGAGCATCAATGTCCAACACTGTTATTGAAAGATGTGTATTGTTATATTAAGTTCACCCAAAATGATTTGTTTTCTTGAAATCCTGGGGCCTCCTTATACAATGCTCCCTGAGCCTTGTGTGTATTGATGGGATCATGCCAGGTGTGTTTGCATGTTTGTTTCATTTTATCACCAGGAAATGACAAGGTGAAGAGATTTTCATTGAAATGACTGACAAATCATAACTTTTATAAAACATGGATGGCAGGTACTTAAAAAGAAAGACCAGCCATCTCTCCAAATGTCATGTACTTAAGAATGATTTTTAAGCTGATGTCCTTGGCACAGGCAAGATTATTACAGAAATGAATCCTCTCTACCTCCCTCACACACAAAACAACGGTGAACATAAAAGTACAACATATATATGATGTAAAACAATATGCTCATCACATTGGCTGATCTACCTGGGACACAGATACAAATGAACAGTTGGATTTTATATTTATATAATTTCTTGACACACCAACCTCACCCCCTGTCAGAAGGAATTCATACTTATGTCTGCAAAGCCAAAGACAGGAGTTAGGGATAAAATACTCATGTTGCTCATTCAGGGTTTCCAACTCCTTTAGAAGACTGGATAAATAAAATGTGGTACATATACACAATGGAGTACTACTCAGTAAAGAAAAAAATGACATCATGAGTTTTGAGGGAAATGGATGGAATTAGAAGAAATCATCCTGAATGAGGTAATCCAGACTCAGAAAGACAAATGAGGTATGTACTCCCTCATAGGAGGATACAATATGTAAAACTAATATGAGTTGTCTAGGGAGACAACCTAGAAAACAGGACCTGAAGAAAGACACAGGGATTGCCCAATGACAGAGAAATGGATGAGATCTACATGAACAATCTGGATGAGAGTGGGAGTAATTAAGGGCAAGGTTTGAAGGAAAGAGAGCTTAGTGGAGCAGGAGAACCCAGCTGGATCAAGAACAGAGGGGGAGAACAAGGAATGAGAGGCCATGATAAAGGAAGGTCACGTGAGAATAGGAAGAAGCAAAATGCTAGAAAGGTCTCCAGAAATCCACAGATACTGCCACAGTAGACTACTGGCAATGGTAGAGAGAAAGCATAAACTGAACTGCTCTGGTGATCAGATGGCCTCACCCCCTAATTGTCATGCAGGAAGTTTCATCAAATGACTGAGGGAAGCTGATGAAAAGATCCATGGCCAGGCCCAAGGTGGACCTCTAGGAGTGCAACTGGAGAAAAAGAGGAGGGATTGTATGAGTAAGAATAGTTGAGACCAAGATTGGAAACCAAGAATAGTTGAGACCAAGATTGGAAAAGCACAGGGACAAAGAGCCAAACAAATGGAAGCACATGAATTATGAACCAAGGGCCATGGAGCAGGGCCTTTGGATAAGTGAGGCAATTGAATAGCTTGAACTCTTTGGGAGGCACACAGGCATGGAGATCTGATTCCTCTGTTCCCAGAAAGAGATGTTCATCAGAAAGATATGTGCAGCTTAGCTTATATACATGCTAGCTCATCACCCCCACCCCAAAAAACATGCAAATAAACAAAGTCCCACTAATGAAGGAAGTGATTTTGTATGTCATGCCTTATGACAAGACCCATCTATATGGTGCATGGCAACCCATCTTTCTCTAGGTAGAAGAAACTGACATGCAGAGAAGATAAACTGCCAAAGACCTAACCAAAAATTTCCTGTGTGTGCCTGCTGTCCTGCCCTTGATTTGCACTCTATTCCTCTGACTTGCATTCTAAACCTGTACCTGTGGTTATTTCAGTTCCTAGACCAAGACCTTATTCTCATTGGAGAGCCTTGGATGTAGTTCAAAGGGGCCTGTTACATGTCCTTGGAGGAGAAGGACAACATCAAAGTGACTTTTCACATCTGATAAGGTATATTTACCTTTGAAGGAGTTAATTTGTCAAAGATCTATTTAAAGAAACCTTAATGAAGAGTCATACAAGTTAGAGGGAAACTAAGAAGTTTTCACAGGGATGTGTGTACATCAGCCCTGGAGTTATTCTCCAAACTAAGGTAACTAGTGGACACATTTGAAGTCATTACTTATACCCACACATACCTGGAATTTACGGTGCTACTTTGCTCTCAGCTTTAAGGAGCTTTTTCTGACCTTCAAAGAAGGATATAGTAAAGGATTGAAATTCATAGGCAAGGCAGTAAATTCAGACCTAATTCCACATATCTGAAAAGTTTAATGGTCAGGAAATTCAAAGAAAAATACAATAATTGAAGTGAAGCTTGTATATAACACATTGGAACAATTTAGCATAGTACTTGATATGGACATTTGTTGACAGTGTGAAGTGGCTTGTGAGTCTATGGGTGTCTCTGTGTCTTTGTCAAACTGTGCCAGGGAAACACAGGTTGTGTTCAGGAGGAAATAGGATCTCTTCTTCTGAGACAAATATGAGCATTTCATGAAATACACATCTCACTGACTTGGAAAACCATTCTGTCGTATAGTGCTTTCTTAACATTTATTACATTGAGTTATCAGGCACAGCAACTAAGAATGGGAAAAATTGATCATAGCCCACAATTCCAGGTAGTAGTTCCATTTTTGGGAAGTCAAGGAAGGAACTCAGCTAATCATATCACATCTACAGCCAAGAGCAGAGATAAATAAATGACCATGGTGCCTGTTTGCTAATGGTTATGCTCTAGTTTCTTCATACTTAACACAAAACAGGTTGCAGACAATGAAATTATTCTGGCCAGTAGAGGGAGTCTTTTCTCAATTAACAATTAATAAAATTCATTGGAGACATGGTCAAAGAAAGTCTCATCTATATAATTCCACATTTACTGTCCCTCTTCCAAGGTGACTAGTTTCATTTAGTCTGATAATAAAAACTAAGAATCACACTGCCTCAGCATCACTGCCAGGATTTGAACAGATTTCTGCCTGCATTCAGAGCTATGTTCCTCAAGCTGTGGGTCACCACTGTATTTGGGGTTGCATATCAGATATCCTGAAATTAAATAGCTGAATTATGTTTCATAACAGTAGCAATATTGTTTCATTGTTTCTTAACTTTATGTTTAGGGTTCATCGCAACTTGAACTATTGTTAGTGCCATTTAAAGAGTCAGGGAATTGGAAAAATTAAGAACCATTGATCTAGAGTGTCCATTGCAACCCTAGTGTCTATGTTCCTACATTTGTAGGGGCTTGCAAAGTATTTTCATGAATATCGTTTGTTCTGTAGGATATTCTTGTTCTGTGTTGAAGACTCTGGCTATCTGGTCACCTTTACTACCCAGTAACAACACAACATTTTGAGCTACTCAACAGAGAGGAAAACAGCCACTACATAGATACTGATGACTCAGATTTTAGTCCCACTGAGCTCCATGACTGTATACCACTCTTATGAGTACTTTTTCCTAGGTTGTGTCAGCCTCTTCCCCTAACATAACTGTGCCTAGCTGTTCCCTGTAGACTCATTAACAAGAAATTGTTTAACAAGTGTCCTTCTCAGTCAGCATTAAGTCTATAATGTCTTGTATCTAAGGAGATAAGGAGATGCAGGTACATATGATGAACTATAGCATACATAAATTTCTGATATTATTACCTTGTGTATATAAAATTTCAGTAGAAGATAAATATTCAGTTCTGCACATGGAAAGAACTAAAGGATGTCCAATCAGTCAGAGAGATATCTCTGGCTTTGGATGAAGGGTGTACTGATGGGCTTCCCTTGTATCCCAGCAGAGGCTCCTGCAAAGGTCAGCTTGACTTCTAGTGTATTATGAGGAAAGCTTGTTAGCAGGGAAGCAATGTCAGTTCCCATGACATCTGCAGCTCTTCCCTGGACATTCTATTGTATCATGGAAATCCCTGGCAACCTCTATGATGTCATCTTTGTTGTGGCAACATCAATTGGCTGTGGGAAGTTTATTCAATATCCTCAACGTTTACTGATGAACATAATGAATAATACTGAAGAGTCTAATTCAGAAAGAGAATGGAAAGGGTAGAGAGACCAGAGAGTGACAGAAGAAACCTGACCTTCAGCCTCAGTGTTAAACATCAAGAAATAAATGGTAAAGGGAATTGGGTAATGAGTTCTGTGTAGGAAAGGGAAGCTTCCTGGAGGAGGAATGCTTGAACTGAATCTTCCAGTAGTGAGGCATAGAAAGTTAAAGTCTCTGGGAACCAACAGAGCTTCCCTGCTTGTCATGGCTCTTGAAATTCAAGGATTCCAGGATATTAATTGTTTTGCCTCAGAGGTCTGGAACTGGTAAGGCCAAAGGTTTATGCTGGGAGCTCTTTGCTTTTGTTCGATTTGGGGGATCAGCATTGATGAGTGAACATGAGACCAACCTTAATATGGGAGTGATTAATGAGGTGTGCCAATTTCAATGCAGGGCATGCCTGTACTTCAACCACACTGGCTAACTTTTGGTACTTCCCAGATACTCTGTGTGTCCTAGTTTGCCAGTGAGGTGACTTGTTGAGTCTAGTAACCATTTTCTGCCCTTATATGTCTTTTCCATCAATAGTTATGTGATTAGAATAACCTGTCAAGATATTTTGGGAACTTCTAAATCACAGGGGTGATTGTGAACTATGGCAATTTTCTCCTGACTCATAAACCCACAGGTTTGTGGACTCAGCTGCCAAGTTAAATTCTGAGACTGTAGATGTGAATAAGCCTGAAGAGGCTATCTCCTTCTTTACTTGGTCCAATGCTAAGAAGGCAGAGAGAATGAGTTAGCTGAGAAAACCACTTCCTCTAAATAGAGAAGACAGCTGATTTTCTCAGAGGGGGCATCTGAAACTTGAGACAAAATAATTTGGGCTCTCACTGAGTCATTGGTAAGTAAACTTTCTCAAACACTTGATTAGGGCTCAGGGTGTTAGGTCCATCCTCTTTGCCTTGTCATACTGCAAGATAGTTTGTGTTCATCAACCCACAAGGAGCACCTGGGAGCCACCATTCCACCATACCTTCCTCACCAAGATGCTGGTGAAGCAGAATGTGGACAGACTGACCAGTAAGCTACAGCAAATGACCATTGAAAGAAATTAGCAGTGAGATCGCTTGATCTTTATCACAGAAGAGTACATAAAGAATAGGTATTCATTCTATCAAACCCTGTGATTTCAATCTCAGGTCCACTCTGTCATCATTAATTCATTTTATATAAGGCCTGTTTTTCTGGTAGGCTGAATCTACAGGGTATGCCTTTGCCCAAAATCATGTCTCTGAATTCTTCCCAAAGGCAGAACCTCAAATTTGGGCAGGAATGACATGAGGATAAAGACTACTCTGCTCCCTCTAAAAAGAAATAAAAACAGAGCCTGTGGCATGGATAAAGAAAGTATGGTACATATACACAATGGAGTACTACTCAGCAGAGTAAAACAATGACATTATGAGGTTTGCAGGCAAATGGATGGAATTAGAAAAAACATCCTGAGTGAAGTAACTTAGACTCAGAAAGACAAACATGTTTTCCTAATTTCTTATGTTTTATATGTTTATATTGGATATTCGACCTTTATCAGATGAGAATTTTTGTTTTATTTTTTCTGATTTCTTGTGTTTAATTAGTATATTTTGGATATTAGAACTTTATCAGAGGAGAATTTTGGTGTTATATAATTTATTGTGTTCAATAAATATATGTTTGATATTAGATCTTTATCAGATGAGATTTTTTGTTTTAATTATATCCAATATGTATATTTTGGATATGAGACCATTATCAAATGTGAGTTTTATCTTTTTATTCTTTTTATCTGATTTCATGTGTTTAATAAGTATATTTTGGATATTGGACCTTTACTGAGGAGAAATTTTGTTTTTTCTAATTTCTATGTTCCATGTGTTTATTTTAGATGTTAGAATTTTAACAGATGATAATTTTTATTTTATTTATCTTATTATGTTCAATATTTCAATTTGGGGTATTAGACCTTTATCTGATGAGAATTTTTGTTTTATATATAGGATTTATTCCATTCCATATGTATAATTTGTACATTAGATCTACCAGTGAGAATTTTGTTGTTTCTATTTTTGATATCAGTATATATATTTTGAAAATTAGTACTTTTTCAGTTGAGAACTTTTGTTTTATGTACCTGATATCTTGTTTTTAATGTGTATGTTTTGTATATTGGACTTTTTATCAAATGATAATCTGTGTTTTATTTATCTGATTTCTTGGGTTCAACATATATATTTTGTGTATTACACCTTTAGGATTTGAGAATTTTTGTTTTATTACTCTGATATCTTTTGTTTAATATGAATATTTTGCATATCACAGATTTATCATTTGAAAATTTTTGTTTTATTAAATTTCTTGTGTTCAGTAAGTATATTTTGGATACTAGAACTTTATCAGGTGAGAATTTTTGTTTGATTTCATCTCCTTTATTCAGTATGGATATTTTTAAAGTTAGACCTTTATCAGTGGAGATTTTTTGTTTTATTTATCTGATTTCTTGCAATCTATATATATATGTTGCATAACAGACCTTTATCAGATGAGAATATTTTTATCCTATTTCTTGTGTTAAATATGAATATTTTGATTTTTACTCTTATCAGATGAGAATTTTTGTTTTGTCTTTTTTTGTTTTCTTGTGTTTAATAGGAATATTTTGTTAAATAGATTTTTATCATGTGACACTTTTTCTTTTATTTATCTGATTTCTGTTGTTTAATAGATGTATTTTTTGAGCCACCATTTTGTTACTGGTAATTGAACTCAGGACCTCTGGAAGAACACAGGAAGAACAGTCAGTGGTCCTAACCTCTGAGCCATCTCTCCAGCCCAGCTCAATAGTTGTATTTTGTATAGGAGAACTTTACATGTGAAATTTTTGTTTATTACAATTTATAGGGTTCAATATAAATATGTTGGATATTAGACCTTGATCTGGTAACAAATTTTGTTTTATATATCTGATATGTAGTATACAATATATATTTTGGGTATTAGAAATTTAATGGGGTGATTTTGTCTTTTTTTTTTCTTTTTTTTAGCTGAGAATCAAAACCAGGGTCTTGTGCTTGCTAGGTAAGCACTCTACCACTGAGCAAAAAACCACAACCCAATGAATTTTTGTCTTATATAATTTCTTGTGTTCAATAAGTATATTTTTGATATTAGACATTTATCTGATAAGAATTTTTTTTATTTGTGTGATATATTATGTTCAGTGTGTATATTTTGGATATTAGACTTTAAGCAGATGGGAATGTTTGTTTTGTTTAACTTCCTGTGTTCAATATGCATATTTTGGATGTTAGACCTACTAGTGAGAATTTTATTTTTTCTTATTTCATGATTCCAGTATGTATATTTTGATATACACCTTTATCAGATGAGAATTTTTGTTCTCTCTATATAATTTCTTGTGTTCAGTATGCATATTTTGGATATTAGTTCTTTATTTTTTATGCTGGGAATCAAACCCTAGGCCTTGTGCTTGCTAGGTAAGCCCTCTATCACTGAGCTAAATCCCCAAACCCAAATATTTGCTTGTTTTTGGTTTTTCACAGAGTTTCTCAGTGGCTTTCTAGCTTGTCCTGGACTAGCTCTGTAGACCAAGCTGGCCACAATAAGGTGAGAATTTTTATTTAATTAATTTCTTGTATTCAGTATGTATATTTTGGATATAAGACTTTTACCAGCTGAGATTTTTGATCATATAATTATGTTCAATATGGATATGTTAGATATTAGATAGTTATCAGTTCAAAATTTATGTTTTATTTAAATTCTGGTGTCTAATACTATATTTTTCATATTTGATATTTATCATGTGAGAATGTTCTTTATGTTTTTCTGATTTTTGGTGTTCTCTCTATATATTTTGAATATTAGACCTTTATCAGGTAAGAAATTTTGTTTAATTTATCTGATTTCTTGTTTTAAATAGGTATATTTGGGATATTAATCTTTTAGCATGTGAAATTTTGTTTTATTTAATTTCTTTGCTTCAGTGTTTATATATTGGATATTAGGCATTTATCAGATGAAAAATATTGTTTTATTTATCTGAATTCTAGTTTTCAATGTGTATATTTTGGATATTAGACCTTTATCAGATGAGAATTTTTGCATTACATACATGATTTTAGTGTTCAACGTGTATATTTTGCTATTAGACTTTTATCAAATGTGAAATTTTGTTTTATTTATCTAATTTCTTGTTTTCAGTGTGTATATTTGATATATTAGAATTTTATCAGATGAAAATAGCCATATTTGTGACATTAGACCTTTATCCGATCAGAATTTTTCTTTTATTTATGTGATTTCATGTATTCAATTTGTGTATTTTGGATATTAGTCTTTTGTTAGGTGAGAATTTTTGTTTTTTCATTTCTTGTGTTCATTATGTATGTTTTCAATTAGACATTTATCAGATGAGAATTTTTGTTTTATTTATGTAATAATGTCAATATGTATATTTTTAATAAACATTTGTGTTTTATGTAGTTGATTTTTAGTGTTCAATATTTATATCTTGTATATTAGACATTTAACAGATGAGAATTTTTGTTTATTGACCTGCTTTCTTCTGTTCAACATGGATATCTGATTTCTTGTTTTCAATAGGCATACTTTTATTATAGACCCTAATCAGAATAGCCTTTTTGTTTTATTTTTTCCTTTTGTTTAATAAATATATTTTCCAATTTAGACCTTTATCACATGAGAATTTTGTTTTATGTTTTCTGATTTCTTGTTTTCTATAGGTATATTTTCAAAGTTAGAACTTTATTAGGTGAGTATTTTTGTTTTATTGATCTGATTTCTTGTGTCCTTATGTATATTTAGCATACTAGACTTTTATAAGATGAGAATTTTCATTTATTTATATGATCTCTTGTGTTCAAAATGTATAATTGAGATATTTGACCTATACCACATGGGAATTTTTGTTTTATTTATCAATGTATGTTCCTAATGCATACTTTTAATATTAGATCTTTATTGGATAAGAATTTGACATTTGCATATTATCTTGTGTACGGTATGCTTATTTTGAATATTTGAGTTTTCTCACTTTACTTTCAAGTTGTCTGTTGACTTGCTGTAAATTGCCTTTATTATGTTTAGGTGTGCTCTTTATAATCCTTCTTTCTCCAAGACCTTGAGGGTATCATGTATGGGTGATGGTTTTTGTCAAAGGATTTTTACCAAATCTAATGGGAATATCATGTATTTCTTTTCTATCAGTTTGTTTATATGATGGATTAGACTCACAGATTTTTGTATGTTGAACCATGACTGCATTTCTTGGATGAAGCCTACTTGATCATGGTTGATGATATTTTGATGTGTTCTTGAATTTGGTTTGCCAGTATTTCATTGAATACATATCCATCTATGTTCATGAGGGTTTTTTTTTTCTGTACTTATGTATCTTTGTTGTATCTTTGTTTGATTTGGGTAACTAAAGTCTCATAAAGCCGTTTGGCAATATTCCTTCTGTTTCTTGTGTGTGGAACAATTTGAGGTGTATCAGTATAAGGTCTTCTTTATACTGGTATAATTCTGTATTGAATCCATCTGGTCCTTGGCTTTTATTGGTTGACAGATGTTAAATGACTCCTTCTATTTCCTTAGGGGTTATAGTTATTTTTAAATTATTTATCTACTCTTGATTTAGTTTGTGTTTTTAGTACCTACTTGGAAAATTCTCCACTGCTTTTATTTTATAATTTAATTTTATGTATCAGCCATGGATTCCCCTTGTCCTAACTCTTTGGCTTCCCCCCATCCCACCTGTCATTCGCATCTCCTCCACGGAAAAGACTCCCCTGTGGATTGAGCTCAACCAGGCAGATTCAGTCCAGGTAGGTCCAGTCCCCTTCTCCCAGGCTGAGCAAAGTATCCCTGCATAAGCTCAGGTTCCAAATAACCAGCTCTTTCACTAAGGACAGGTCCCTGTCCCACTGCCTGGGTGCTTCCCAAACAGTTCAAGCTAATCAACTGTCACATGTGTATAGAGGGCCTGATCTAGTTTGGCACTATTCAGCTTTTGGTTCATAGTTCATGTGTTTCCATTAGTTTGGCTATTTGTCCCTGGGCTTTTTTCAAACATGGTCTCAACAGTTTTTGCTCATATAATCTCTCCCCTTTCTCTCCAATTTGACGCCTGGAGCTCTGGCTAGGGCATGCCCATGGATCTTTGCATCCACCTCCTTCAGACAATGGATGAGATTTCTAAAATGACAATTAGTCTACAGTGGGGGTTTCCTGGTGGATTTCTGGGGACCTCTCTACCACTTTGCTTCTTCCTGTTCTCATGTGTTCTTCATTTATTATGGTCTCTTATTCCTTGTTCTCCCTCTCTGTTCTTGATCCAGCAGGGATCTCCTGCTCCCCTAAGCTCTCTTTCTCTCTAAACTTTCCCTTCATTATCCTCACTCAAGTCCAAGTTGTTCATGTAGATCTCATCCATTTCTCTGTCATTGGGCAATCCCCGTGTCTTTCTTAGGGTTCTGTTATCTAGATAGCCGCTCTGGAGTTGCGTAGCAGTCTAGTCATCTTTGTTTTACATCTAGTATCCTACTATGAGTTAGTAATACCATGTTTGTCTATTTGAGCCTGGGTTACCTCACTCAGGATGATTTTTTCTTATCCATCCATTTGTTTGCAAACTTCATGATGTCATTGTTTTTCTCTGGTGAGTAGTACTCCATTGTGTGTATGTACAACATTTTCTTTATCCATTCTTCTTAAGGAGATGGAAACTGAGAAGCAGCAACATGAATATTCTATCCTTAACTCCTCTCCCTGGCTTTTCAGCTATGAAAGAATGACTTCCTTCTGACAGAGTGTGTGGGTGGCAGGGTCAAGCAAATAAATAAATATAAAATCCTGCTGTACATTCATATCTATGCCCCAGTACATCAGCCAATGTGATGATCCTATTGTTTTACATCATACATGCATTGTACTTTTATATTCAGAGATGATTTGTGAATATGGTCATGTGTGTGCTTGTGTGTAAAGGAGGCAGGGAGGATTCATTTCTGTAATAATCATGTAAATGCCTAGGAAATCAGCTTCACTCTCATTCTTAAGTATATGACACTTGGCGAGATTGTAGGTCTTTCTTATTAAACACCTGTCATCCATATTTTATAAAATTTATGATTTGTCAGTCATTTCAATGAAACTCTCTGCACCTAATCCTTTCCAGGATATAAATGAAACAACCAGGACCTGTCCTTAGTGCATGAGCTGGCTGTTTGGAACCTTGGGCTTATACAGGGACACATGCTCAGCCTGGAAGGAGGGGACAGGACCTGCCTATACTGAATCCTCCCAGTTTAAATGAATCCCCATTGGTGCCTTGGTCCTAGAGGACATGGGAATGGAGGGGAGGGGGTATGGGAAGGTTTGAGTGGGTGTAGGAGGGGGGAAGACATGGGAACCCATGGCTGATGTATAAAATTGTAACACATAATAAAAATTTTAAAAGATGAAACAGACATGTAGTGGATAGCCATCCCAGCATTGGCCTGGAAGTTCCAACCCCCATTGAGGCTTCAGTAATGGTCATGCCCACAAGGCAGGGTGGAGAAGGAAGCAGAAGACCAAGGATCAGGAGGAGGTCTCTCTCTCTTGGTTCCGGGACCCTTGACGCTGGAGGTAGACCGAGCAGAGATCTCCAGAGAACATCGCCAGACTGCACCATACCTTTCCCAGACCTTGCAACCTATCCCTTCATTTGTAAGTTAACCCACAAAATAAACCTCCCTTTTAACTATGTGGAGTGGCCTTAATAATTTCTCCAATATCTGGCACTCACATGGGGCAAATTCCAAGGGCCCAGGCGGCTCCTTCCCTCAGCCTCCTCCCCGGACTGCAAAGTTCCATTTAACCAGGGGACGCCTACAAGGTTCCATTCCTGAAAAATGGAGCAGGTAGTCCAGTCTCAGTATCCTAGCTTAGCACCTAGACCAGCGAAAACCACTGTGAGTGAGGCATTCCCACTTCTCCCTGAGTGCCGGCTCCCCACCATCTTGGCTCCTGCCTTCAGCTGCTGCCAGCCAAGGTCACCAGCAGGCCCTGCTTTGAAGCTATACCAATGCTTCCTGCTGGCTGAAAAGTGCTACCACACCCCCCAAAACCACGGAAAGGTAGCTTATTTCAAGTAAAAGTACTTGATAATTTTACACCTTAAAACTGAGTAACAAATTTTGAGTAATTCTTTTAATATGGCTGACAACATTACCTCACAAGGATTTAAAAACTTTTTTGCCTGTATGATGAATGATATTTCCTGGAAATATACGACCTCCCTAAGACATATCTGGCCTGTACCATTTTGACATTCATTGTAATAATTCACATAGTGTTCAAACACTGGTTTAATAATAAGAACAAAGATGAGTCATTATTGGGACTGATACAGGCTTTAAAAGATAGCAATGAAGGCTTACAGAAAAAGAGTCTGTCTATGGAATCTGCTGACCAGGACTTACATATAAAGATTTTGTTCTGGAATCTGCTAACCAGGAATTACAGATTTTAAAAGATAGCAATGAAGGCTTACAGAAAAAATTCTCTTTCTGGAATCTGCTAACCAGGAATTACAGGTTTTAAAAGATAGCAATGAAGGCTTACAGAAAAAGATTCTCTTTCTGGAATATGCTAACCAGGATTTACAGGCTTTAAAAGTTAGCAATGAAGGCTTACAGAAAACGATTCTGTCTATGGAATCTGCTGACCAGGACTTACATAAAAAGATTCTCTTTCTGGAATCTGCTAACCAGGAATTACAGGTTTTAAAAGATAGCAATGAAGGCTTACAGAAAAAGATTCTTTCTCTGGAATCTGCTAACCAGAATTTACAAAACCGCTTGTACCCCAAATTGCTTTTATTGATAATAAATATGAATATTTAGTGGATAGAACACTAACTCTCCAGAGTGAAGATGTAGCTACCCAAACAATATATAAGGAAGAAAAATTATCATTACTTGATAAGATAAGGTCCATGGAATCATGTGTTTCAGAAGAACATAAAAACCTCCATGATTCCATGAAAAATCTGGAATCCCTTACAAGAGAGGAGGTTTACTCCCTGGAACAGACCCTAGGTGCTCTTTTACAAGCCCTGGAGGAAACTCTCAATAAACATGACAAGGGACCTAATAAGCAGAAGGGCAAGACCATACAGGTTGTAACATCTCCAAATGGCTCTCATACAATGGCTTGTCCTGTTATCATCCATGAGAAGCCAGCAGATGACATACACCCTGAGCCATATATGACATATACATTACAACCAATTTCAACAAGGGACTTTAAAAATATAAAGGAAGCAGTAGTTACATAGGGGATACACTCCACATATGTAAAACAGATGTTAAATTCATGGTCTACCTCACATAGAATCATTCCAGATGACTGGCATCAGTTAATTTCAGCTGTTCTAGAATATAGCCAGCAGTTACAGTGGAAAAGTTTGTTGAGAGAATAGGCAAGAAATTTAGAACAACAAGGTAAACTCAGAGGATTTGAGATCTCCCAAGATCAACTCCATGGTGAGGGATGTTTCGCTGACTGGAATGTGCAAGCCATTTATGATGAGCATACAATATCCCTATGCCGTACAGCAGATCTAAATGCTTGGGAAAAACACCAGAACCTGGAAAGCAACTGAGGTATACACAAAGATATTTCAGAGACCACATGAACCCTTCACTGATTTTTTACAAAGGCTGAACACAGCTATAACAAAATCTGTATCAGATAAAGAATTAAGAAAAGTATTAACTGAGTCCTTGGCATTTGACAATGCTAATGCAGAATGCAAAAGAATACTTACACCATTAAAGATCAGATAAGCTCCTTGGGAAAAATGGATTCAGTATACTGATAGTGTTGAATCTCTTAACTACAGTAATGAGGATTGGATAGGAGAGACAAATCCCAGAGGTGAAAGAAGGCCCCGTGGTACTAAATGTTTTAAATGTGGTACACCAGGTCATATAAGTAAAAACTGTACATGGGGTAATCCTAGAAGTAATACTCCTTCTAGGAATAGCCTAAACAGAAGATCCCAACCACCTCCTAGATTATGTAGAAGATGTGGCAAAGGCCAACATTGGACCAGTGATTGCAGATCAAGAATAGATATGGTAGGCAACCCTTTAGTATCGGGAAATGCTTCAGGGGTCCTCTTGCAGGCCCCCAAATCAAATGTGGCAAGAACATTCCCAGCCACTGAGGAAGACATTCCTCTCCAGGACAACTGAATAAAGCAATGGCTAATGTAAAAACCGATACTGCAATGGATGTTAAAACAGCTCTGATAGATGAATCACAGTTTACAAAGAACACAATAAAACAAATATTTTGGCAGACTTCCATAAATGAACAAAGACCAAAGCTTAGATTTCGAATGGCTTGGTTCTGGAAGGCCTGGTAGACACAGGTGTGGATGTGACTGTAATTGCACCAAAATCCATGGCATCCAAATTGGCCTCTTCAAAAGTTAGATGTCCAACTTTTAGGAATTGGCACCCTATCTCAGATAAAACAGAGTTCGACATGGGTTGAATGCATAGGGCCAGAAGGACAGAGAGAAAGGCTGAAGCCATATGTAGCAAATGTAGCAGTAAATCTATGGGGCCGAGATCTGTTACAACAGTGGAATACCCAGATTAAAATTCCTACACTCTCAGTAAAGGAATACAGGCCAATGCATGTTTCCAGGAATAATATCATAACATGCTATAAAAAAAAAGTCACCAACCATTCAGGCTGTACACAAACAGAGCACAACTGCTGTTGAACTCTCAGAAGTACCAACTGCCTTATCTTTAAAATGGATAATTAATAAACCTGTCTGGGTTGGACAGTGGCCTTTGACAAAAGAGAAGCTACAAGCTTTAGAACAACTGGTTCAAGACCAGTTAAATGCTCAACACATTGAAGAATCTACCAGCCCTTGGAATTCTCCTGTGTTTGTTATTTAAAAAAAAAAGGCTGGTAATTGGAGAATGCTGACAGATGTGAGAGCTATTAATAAAGTAATTCAGCCAATGGGCTCCCTACAGACCGGGATGCCCTTGCCCTCTCTGTTACCCAAAGAATGGCCTATAGTAGTTATTGACTTAAAAGACTATTTCTTTTCCATACCCTTACAAGAAAATGATAGAGAAAAATTTGCCTTCACAGTTCCTAATTATAACAATTCTCAGCCAGTCAAGAGATATCAATGGAAGGTCCTCCCACAGGGAATGTTAAACAGCCCTACCTTATGCCAATAGTTTGTGCAACATCCATTGGAGATAATTCATGTAAAGTTTCCACAATCCATAATTTATCACTATATGGATGATATCCTATTAGCTGATCCAAAGTTAGACACATTAGAAAGCATGTTTGAAGAAGTAAAAAAGGTTTTGCCTCACTGGGGACTGCAAATTGCTCCTGAAAAAATACAGAGAGGAGATTCTATTAATTACTTAGGATATAAGATAGAGTTACAAAAAAATAGACCGCAAAAGGTACAACTGAGGAGATATCGATTAAAGATTCTTAATGATTTTCAAAAGTTGTTAGGAAGCATTTCCAACTTATTGGGTATCATGGGAATACCCAAAGATGGACTACAAAATTTGGCTACTACTCTAGAAGGGGATAAAGAATTAAATAGTCCAAGAGAATTATCAGCTGAAGCTGAGAAGGAATTGGTTCTAGTAGAAAAGACAATTTGAGATGCACATGTGGATCGTGTGGATCCAGAACTTAAATGCATTCTTGTCATATTCCCCTCCAGATATTCCCCCAAAGGTATTTTGATGCAGAGGGAAGATATTATATTGGAGTGGATATTCCTACCATGTAACCCAAATAAGAAATTAAAGACTTA
Organism: Onychomys leucogaster; assembly: GCA_949786385.1. Taxonomy (NCBI): domain Eukaryota; kingdom Metazoa; phylum Chordata; class Mammalia; order Rodentia; family Cricetidae; genus Onychomys; species Onychomys leucogaster. The sequence continues at coordinate 717,185 of CATKUP010000062.1, forward strand.
TATAGAAAAGATCTCTGCTTTGATTCAAAAAGGTAAATTAAGACTTCTTCAGTTGACAGGAATGGACCCAGCAGAAATTGTAGTACCTTTAACTAATGAGGAAATTTCATCACTATGGAAAGATAATGAATACTGGCAGAGAGCCTGCAGTAACTTTTTGGGAGAGATTAACAACTATTATCCCAAAAGCAAGAGAATAGATTTCATGAAGAAGACTGAATGGGTCCTTCCTCACATTGTATAACACAAGCCAATTTCTGGAGTCCTCACATTCTATACTGATGCAAATAAATCAGAAAGCAGAATACAAATCAGGAGACTTAAGTAAAGTGATAAAAGTCCATACAGCTCTGTACAAAAGGCAGAACTGTATGCCATTCTTATGGTACTGATGTACTTCACAGAACCCCTCAATATAGTCACTGACTCTCAATATGCAGAGAGAGTTGTTTTACACATTGAAACTGCTGAATTTATTCCTGATAATACAGAATTAACTTCATTATTCATACAAATGCAGGATATCATAAGAAAAAGGGAACATCCTATATATATTTAACACATATCAGATCCCATACAGGTCTGCTAGGACCTCTAGCACAAGGTAATGATGAGATTGATCAGTTACTAATAGGTAATGTGCTAGAAGCCTCAGAATTTCATAAGAAACACCATGTAAATAGCAAAGGTTTGAAGAAGGATTCCTCCATTACTTGGCAACAAGCTAAGGATATTGTGAAAAAATGTCCTACTTGTTCCTTCTATAACCAAACTCCATTACCTGCAGGAAGCAATCCAAAAGGTATACAAAGAAATGAAATTTGGCAGATGGCTGTGTTTCATTTTGCACAATTTGGAAGAATAAAATATGTACACCATACCATTGATACCTATTCATGATTTCAGTGGGCAGGGGCAACTCCTATGAATTCTAAAAAGGCTGATTCTGTGATTACACACCTATTAGAAGTTATGGACATTATGGGAATACCTGTACAAATTAAGACAGACAATGCCCCAGCATATGACTCCAATAAAATGAGACAGTTCTTTGCTTATTACAATATAAAGCATGTTACAGGTATACTACACAATACCACAGGCCATGCAGTCATAGAAAGATGCAATTGAACTTTAAAGGATATGCTAAATAAACAGCAACAGGTAACAATGACTCCTAGAAATAGATTGCATAGTGCTTTATTAACCTTGAATTTTCTCAATTCTGATGAGAAAGGAACAACAGCTGCGGAGAGACATTGGACGACAGACAAAACTCCTGAGCTAAACCAACCAGTTTATTTCAAAGATGTGTTGACCTCAGAATGGAAACCTGGATATGTCCTATGTTGGGGGAGGGGTTTTTCTTTTGTTTCCACACGAAAAGAAAAGCTATGGATACCAACAAAATTAATAAAAAATCGATTTGTTCAGGAGAAACCCCTTGATGAGGAGAAGTAAAAGATCATCCACCAATGTGACATCTCTTCAGGTTGTAAGAAAAATTTAACAATCAAAGGTTGGGGTTGGGTTCTGTTTTTGTCTTTCCAGGATAATGGAAATACCCATCTTCCAGAAATCATAAGGCCTTGGATATCCGGATGTTTATAGCAGAAAGAAAGAATCTATTGGTACCAATGTACACAGGGTAAGATATCACTGTCTAACATCTATATCTCTATCAATCTAGAATAGTTGTGGTTCCAATTTAATTATAAACCAAGCTGGCTTTGGAGATGGAATTGGCTCACTCCTTTTCTAAACCCAAGCATATTGATAAAAGAAAAGGTTGAGAGATTCTTCAGTCCCATATCAGAAGAGCCCTCTGGTGTGAGACAGAAGGAAACCATTTTTAAGGGACCATTATCTTCAAGATTCTAATTCTCTCCATGCTTATTCTTGATTTCTTGGAATCCTTTCTTATATCATGACATCTTTAAATCCAAACCTTCCATTCTGATAAAAAATAAGTTTTTTCCAATAGCAATCTCTGAAGTCTCCAGAAGGAAGATGGGGCTCCAACAACAACAATTCTACCCAATCCAGATAAATGCCATGGTAATAATTATCATACTACACTTCTTGCCAGAATTTCAGAAAATCTTCCCCATTTCTCTGAGAGTTGCTGCAGAATCTACAGTTAGTCTAACTGAGATTTAACTATCTGAGCTTTCTGACAATACCCAACAGAGATACCATTGCCCCCTAAACAGCAGGAAGCAATTCTAAGAATATGACACCCCTTATCCCTAAGTTTTCATATTTCTCAGGGTTATGGATAATGGTTCTAGCGTTGGGGGTGGAAGAAACTGTTAAACTCAGTACTTTCTTTAAGGAAAGAAAATATGTTTAAAAACAAGGAAAAGAGGAAATGGAATGGATAGGTATAATATATTATGGTAGACTACCATATACATTAGTAAACAAATTTAGTAATATAGCAGCCTTTGCACTGTTATGAATTCTTATACGTTGATACAAATATAAACCCTTTATATTCCTATTTAAGATAATTTGTATATTGATACAAATACAGAACTATGTTTGTTATATTGTACACATATTTTTACTCTTATTTGAAATATTTGTATATTGATACAAATGTGAATTTATATCTGTCATACTGTATGTATGTTCTACTTCTGTTTAAGATATTCTGTATACTGATATATATTTAGGATTATTATAATATTGCATATTGCACTATACATTCCTACCTCTGTTAAAGATATTTTGTGTATTGTCACAATTTAAAGTCATTGTCCGTTTACTGTACATTTGCATACAGACTGTTTGCCTTATTTATAGGAAGCCTTAGTCATTAGGTTCTTTAGGTAGATAAGACTTATAGAGTTATTGTCACCTATGCTTGTCATCTCTATAATTATGTTAGTTAGGTTATCCAGATTTATACATACATAAGTCAGATGGACAGGTAATCTTCAAACACTTCATGGACCTAGAGAATATGGCATTAAATAACTTAGAATTCTGTTGACGTGAGACACAATTGCTCCTGGCAGCACCAATTTGATCCCGAGAGAATGTTGGGCTTCTAAGACATTTCCATTTGGAATTTTGTCTTCTTGGCACAAAATGGCCTACTGGGCAAAGAAATCCCCTTGCCTCAACTGCTGACAGTACAAATGCTGTCCTTTCTGGACAAGCGGGACACAGGGAAAGCAACCACTATACTTTGCCAAGACAGGGTAAGATGGTCTTTCAGAATTCCTGCTTCTGTAAATGGTCTGTCAGATATTCTAGGCCTGCAGCCAATTTGAATGCACCAAGGATGCTGGGAAACCTTAGGTGACTGTCCAGGCTGCTGGCTGTCTCTGTCTACTCTTGCAAGACTCCCAAAAGTTGCTTGCATCCTTCCCCCATTTCTCAGGTATTATTATATTCCTTTTCAATCTTTGATGAGGTTGAAGATTAGCAGTTATAGTTACAACTTAGTATATATACATATATAATATCCTTGATAGAATAAATTATGTATTAGACTCAGTTTCTTTAGGATAGGACACCTTTTGGAATGATCTTTGTAACATGCCACCTAACCAATGCCCTAGACTTCCCTGGATTTTACTATGTGTTTTTTGCTTTATATTGTTTGCACTTATTGTAATTCCAACTTATCTAAGTCATTATCACTCATTACTCCTGGACAATATTTGATAACCATCTCTTTGTATATAGTCTTGTATTAGGTTAGAACTTTCTTATTTAGACAAAAGGAGGAGATGTGGATAGCCATCCCAGCATTGGCCTGTAAGTTCCAACCCCCATTGAGGCTTCAGTAATAGTCACGGGTGAACTTAATATAAAAATACATATCTTTCAATAACAGTGTTGGACATCAACTCTCTCATTTGCCTAATAAATAGAGGAAAAAACAAAATTTTAATTTAGAGATGAGCAACCATCATCCATGGTCCTTCCAAGACACAACTTGTGTTTAACTCCATGCAGTAAAATGACTCAGGAGTTAGCCTGGCTGGATTACTTAGGTAAGTGTAGCAGAAAGACATCCAAGACAATCTGTTATATTGGATTGACTGAATACATTGTCACAGATTTCATAGCATAAATAAGTGTTGGAAAAGAAATGTATTTTAATAAGGGTGAGGATAAATGCCCTGTGTAGGAGTCATATATTTTATATAAAAAATACAGTTTTTAAAAGTTACTATCTGTGGAAATACTAGTCATAATACATGTCATTGTGCTTGTCTGAGTCTCATCCTGGTTGTGTGTTCATGCTCTTTTGGATGACCAGGTATTTTCAGAGATTTCTCCTTATCCAGAGACTGAAGCAGATAGTTCTATCCTTCTCCAACCCTGACAAGGCTGACAGGGTGGTTTCAGTTAGAGAATAATTAAAATCTCCAGTGTCCTTGATTATTTTTGCATGGTATCACAATTCATATTTGTATTAATCATGGTTTTATATGACATCATTAAGTTATACTTATATTCATCAATGTTTTGCATGATGTCACATTGCTTCAGTAGAAGAACAAAGACCATATCTTCACAGTTCTTTGACTCTATTGATTCTATTTTCCCATTTCTTTGCTCTGGTAAGGAAACAATCCAGCAATTTGTGTTCCTGGATCCCTGGCCCCAGGTGTCATGTGGCTACGTGTTTGCTCATCAGAACTCAGGTGTTTGGAAAGATCAGACAGTAGAGAACATGCCCATAGGAGATAAAAATGAGGTTTCACATGAAACATGATACTAGTTCATTAAAAATGTAAAAAATGCATGGAAATAATTTTGGGATTTAATTTGTTCTATTCAAAATACAGAACAGATGATGGTTATATTTATGGTTCCTTGCCCATGCTTGTAATGACCAAGATTTGTAACATATACCTATATGGCAATTGAATCTGCCACAAAGTTCATCATCCTTAATTACATGTTTTAATAATCACATATTGAGTTTTGAAAATGAAAGTCATTGAGTTCACAAAATGATGTCATGCACATCCTTGATTAATACAACATTCTTAGAATGCAAAAAGTAATATGCAAAAAACTGTTTCATGAGAAGACTTTCATATAAAGCATTTATGTAGAAATAGATTAATTCCTTCTTCCTGTCTTATAAAGTATATTCCAAGTTAAGAAAATTGTTTTTAAATTCAGTACTGCTACTCATAAAAACAGCACTTGTGGTGAAAGTTAGGAGTGGTAATGTTTGACACACATTAACTTTGTCATCAACATTCATGTTGTTTATTTTAGATATAATTAGGACACTAATTCTCATAGCACTGAGTTCAAAAAGTCCCGCTTCTTGTTTTTATAACTATTTTGTGTATAAATTGACAATTTGGTTATTGCACTTTTTTTTTATAAATTTTCTTATGAGAACATACCACAACTTTAAGTGTGTATGTGTGCAATCACAGAAAATATAGGATATGTTTATTTATGTATAATATTCTTCCATCAACAGTAAAAATATCTCTAGAAATACTTTTTGTATTTATAGAAAACACATTATTTTTACATGATTATTATATATTTACACAATATATCTTGATTATAGTTTACATAACCAACCTTCTTCCTTGTTTTTCCCTAACTCCCATCCCTCTGCATTCATTTTGTCTCTCAATAAAAGAGAGAAAAATGAAACAGGACAAAATAAAATAGAAGATAAAGCAAAATTTATTTTATCAAAGTTGAACCTGTTAAATAAACAGGGGAAAATAATCTGCAAATCAAGCTCTTCTAGTTTCTCTTCAATGGTGTCAATCTTTTAATTTTTAATCAATACATGTGTTCCTGAATTGAAAGTTTTGCATCATCAATCCCCCAGTGGTTACCCATAAATCACCTGGTGCTGATCTCCAAACAAATCTTCCTCCTGTTGGACATCTTATTTTTTCACTGAGATAATGAATGTATTGGGCCCTGCTATGTGTGTATTGGAGGTGGTTAACATCCTGCAGTGTGAAAAAGCTATATATTATATTTAAATAAATTTAATTATGTATATAAATTATATATTATTATTTTAATTTCTATTTCAATAATTTATGTTTATAATATATTTATTAAATATATTTGTTTCTTTTGTTATTGTTTTTCTTTGAGACAGGGTTTCTCTGTGTAGCTTTGGGCCTTTCCTGGAACACACTTGGTACCAGGCTGGCCTTGAATCACAGAGATCCACCTGGCTCTGCCTCCCGAGTGCTGGGATTAAAGGCGTATGCCACCAATGCCCAGCCTAATTAAATATATTTGTGTCTGCCAGATTCTTAGCTTTGAAAATTTTACATAATACAATTAATGTACAGAGTTTAAAATTGTTTCACATTTAAGAATTATAACATTTCATTTAGGAAAGATAAATGTTATTGGTTACATTGTTATCTCAAATAATTATATCACATAAGAACATCTGCAAAAATTAATTTTGACTAGCCCTGAAAGAGAAGGAATGGTATGTGACAAAATTTTAAGTGTGTATTCTTGGCCAGCGTTATAAATATTGAAAAAAATAAGACAAATAAAACAAAACTTCTTACCAGAAAAAGATCTAATACCAATAATATACATATTGAATACAAAAAATCAGATAAACAAAACAATATTTCTCATATAATAAAGGGCTGATATCCAAAATAAAGTTACTGAACAAAAGAAATCAAATAAATGAACTTAAAATTCTCATCAGAAAAAGGTCTAATATCCAAACTATACTTATTGAACACAATAAATTAAAATAAATATTCTCATCTGATAAAGATCTAATATCCTAAATACACATATTGCACACAAGAAATCAGATAAATAAAACAAAAGTTCTCATCTGATAAATGTCTACTATTCAAAAAATATATATATATATATATTAAACACAGGATATAAGAAAAATGAAACAAAAATTCTCATTAGATAATCAACTATTATCCCCCAAATGTATATATTAAACAAAAGCCATTAAAATTTTTTCACATAGTAAAGAACTAATATCCATTATATACATATTGAAAAAGAGAAATCAAACAAAATGAAATATCTCTCCTCGTAAATGTCTAATATCCAAAATATACATAGAGAAAACAAGAAATAATGTAAATAATATAAAAATCCCCATCTGGTAAAGGTCTAATATTCATAATATACATATTGTACACAAGAAATCAGAAAAACAAAACAAAAATTTTCATGCATTAAATGTGTAATATAAAACATATCTACTAAAAACAAGAAATCAGATAAATAAAACAACAGTTCTCATCCTATCAAGGTCTAATATCCAAAATTTACATTTTGAACACAATATACCCATTAAATAAATAAAAAAATCTAATATTATAAAGGACCAATATTCATATTAAAATATTGAACACAAGAAATCAAATAACACAAAAATTCTATTCTGATAAAGGTCAAATATCCAAAATACACATATTGAACTTAATTAGATAAATAAAACAAAAATTCCCATCTTATAAAGGACTAATATCAAAAATATACACATGGAACCCAAGAAATCAGATAGATAACACAAAAATTCTGATCTGATAAAGGTCTAATATCTAAAATATGAATATTTTACATAATTAGCTAAATAAAACAAACATTCATGTGATAAAGTTCTCATATCAAATATATATATATAGAACAAAAGAAATTAAATAAAACAAATATTTTAAATGGGAACGTACTAAAATCCAAAATATACATTTTGAACACAAGAAGTCAGATAGATAAACCATAAATTCTCACCAGATAAAGGTTTAATACCTGAAATATACATATTGAATATTATTAGATAACTAAAAAGTCTAATAGCCAAAACATACATATTGAACACAAGAAATTTGACAAATAAAACACAAATTCTTACTAGACAAAAATCTGATAAAATCATACATATTCAACACAAGAAATCTGATTAAAAAAACAAATTCTTATTTGATAAAAATCTACTATTGAAAACATACATATTGAACACAAGAATTCAGATAAACAAAATATTTTCATGTGATAAAGCTAAAATATGAAAAGTATTCTTATTGAACACAAGAAATTAAGTAAAACAAAAATTCTCATCAGAGAAAGATATCATATCCAAATATACATATTGAACAAAATAAATAAGAAAAAGAAAAAAATAATCATATGATAATCTTCAAATAGCAAAAACATATATATTGAACACAACAAATGAAATAAAACCAAAATACTCAACAGATAAAGGGCTAATATCCAAAATATACATATTGAAAATTAAAAATTAAGTAAAACAATATTCACTTCTGATAAAGAGCTCATATCTAAATATACATATTGAACAAAATAAATCAAAAAAGAAAACAAAATTTTCATGTTAATTTTCAAGTATCAAACACAAATACATTGAACATAACAAAGTAAATAAAACAGATTCTCCACTGATAAAGGTCTACACAAAATATACATAGTGAGAACTAGAAATCAGATAAATAATAAAAAAATTTTCATTTGATATTGTTCTCATACCAAATATATATATATATCTTGAACACAAAAATTAAATAAAACAAAAATTCTAACCAGATAAAAATCTAATATCCAAAAGATACATATTGAACCCAGGAAATCAAATAAATTTAACAAAAATTATTATCAGAGAAAGGTCTAATAACCCAAAAAATCATATAGAATAGAAGAAAATAGATAACTGAAACACAAATTCTAATCTGATAATGTTGTAAAGTCTACATCTGAATTATACACACTGACAAGAAATCAGATAAGAATATTTTGAATCTTTCAATTTATCAGATGAAAATTTTTAGTTTAGGCAATTTCTTGTGTTAAATATATACATCTTTGATATGTGACCTTCACAAAGAGAGAAATTTTGTTTTTTTAATTTATTCTGTTAATTATGTATATTTTGGATATAGTCATTTATCAGGAGAGAACTTTTTAAAATTAAATTCTTGTGTTCAATAATTTTTTTTGATTTTTCACCATTATCACATGAGATTTTTGTTCTCTTTTTCTTATTTTTTGTTTTCATTGTGTATATTTTGGATATTAGACTGAGATGAGTATTTTTGTTTTCTTGAATTTCTTACTTTCAATAATTATATTTTTATATTTGACCTTTATCACATGAGAATTTTGTGTTCTTTCTCTGATTTCTCAGGTTCAATATGCATATTTTGTATATAAATTCTTTATCAGTTGAGAATTTGTGTTTTATTTAATTTTTTGTGTCAGTATGTATATTTTTGATATTTGACCTTTATCAAATGAGAATTTTTATTTATTTGATTTCTTGTGTTCAATATGTTTATTTTGGATATTAGACCTCCATTGGGAGAGAATTTTTTTTATCTAATTTTGTATACACAGTAACAACATTATTGATGTTTGACTTGATCATATGAGAATTTTTGTTTTTTCTGATTACTTGTATTCAGTATGTATATTTCGGATGTCAGAACATTATAAGATGAGAATTTTTGGTATTGTACCTTTATCAGATGAAAAATTTTTTTTGTTGGATTTGTTGGGATCAATGTTTATATTTTGGATATTAGACTTTTGACTGATGAGAGTTTTTGTTTTATTTAACTTCTTGTTTTCCATATAGCATATAATTGCTATTAGACTTATATAAAATGAGAATTTTTGTTGTGTGTTCCATATGTATATTTAGGATATTAGAACTTTTCAGATGAGAATATCCCTTTAATTTTCTGATTTCTTATGTTCAATATATATATTCTTCATATTAGACCTTTATCAGATGAAAATTTTGTTATATTTTTCTGATTTCCAAGTATTAACGTGTATATTTTGGATATTTGAACTTTACTTCTAGAATTATTGTTTCATTTAATTCTTGTGTTCCATAGAGGTATATTTGGAGATTAGGCCTTTATCACATGAGAATTTTTGTTTTATTTATCTAATTATGTATAAAATGTATATTATGCGTAGTAGACTTTTATCACATGAGAGTTTTTTTTTTAATCTAAAATTATATGTTCAGGTTGATATTTTGGATATTTAGCATTTATCACCAGAGATTTTTTTTTTGTTTTTCTGATTACTTTTGTTCTTTGTTTATAGTTTTGATTTAGACCTTTTTCAGATGAAAATTTTTATTTTATTTATCTGATTTCTTATATTCAATATGTATATTTTTGCTATAAGACATATATCAGATGAAAATTAATATTTTATTAATATGATTTCTAATGCTCAATATGTATTTTCAATATAGAAATTCATCAGGGACAATTTTTGTTTATTTCTTGTATTCACTATGTGTATTTTTGGTATTAGACCTGTATCAGGTAAGAATTTTTTTATCTAATATTGTATGTTCAATAACACTATTTTTGATATTTGACCTTTTTCAAATGAGAATTTTTGTTTAATTTATCCAATTTCTTGTGTTCAATATGTATGTTTTTGGATATTAGACCATTATCATATGAAAAATTCTTGTTTTATTGATCTGATTTCTTGACTTCATTATGTATATTTTTGATATTAGACCTTTATCAGGTGAGAATTTTTGTTTTATTTAATTTCTTGTGTTCAATAAGTATATTTTCAATATTTGACTTTTATAGGGCCAGGATTTTGTTTTCTTTTTCTGATTTCTTGTGTTCAATAGGTATATTTTGGGATTTGAGAGTTCTATCAGGGGAGAATTTTTGTTTTATTTCACTTCTTGTGCTCATACTTATATTTTGATATTTGACCTCTATCACATGAGGAATTTGTTTTTGTTTTCTGATTTCTTAAGTTCAATATTTATATTTTTGTTATTAGACCATTATCAGATGAGGATTTTTTTGTTTCATGTATATAATTTCATTGTTTAATGTGTTTGTTTGGGATGTTAGTTATCAGATGAAATTTTGTTCAATATGTATGTTTTGGATATTAGAATTTTATCAGATAAAAATATTTGTATTATTTAATTTTGTGTGTTCATTAACTATATGTTTGTTATCAGACTTTTATTAATGAGAATTTTTGTTTTATTTATCTGTTTTCTTGTGTTCAATATGTATACTTTGGATATTAGACCCTTTTCAGATGAGAATGTTTGTTTTATTTATTTAATATCTTTTGATCAAAAATATTATTGATTACTAAAGCTTTATCAGGTGAAGATTTTTTTATTGAATTTAATTTATTGTGGAAAATATGTATTTTTTGTATTAGACATTTATCAGATTTTAATTTTGTTTTATTTATCCCAAGGGCTTCATCCAGCTGAGGGCTCCTCAGCTACTGGACAGTTCAAGTATTTCCATTATTTTGGCTATTTGCCCCTGTGCTTTATCTAATCTTGTTCTCAACAATTCTTGCTCATACAATCTCTCCTCTTTCTTGACAATTGGACTCCTGGAGCTCCACCTGGGGCCTGGCCAAGGATCTCTGCATCCACTTCCATCAGTTATTGGATGAGAGTCACAGTACAAGAGCTAGGGTGTTTGGCCATCTGATCACCAGACTAGGTCAGTTCAGACTTTCTCTAGACCATTGCCAGTAGTCTACAGTGGAGGTATCATTGTGGATTTCTGGGGACCTCTCTAGCACTTTGCTTCTTCCTGTTCTCATGTGGTCTTCATTTATCATGGCCTGTTATTCCTTGTTCTCCCTTTCTGTTCTTGATCCAGTCAGGATCTCCTGGTCCCCTAAGCTCTTTCCCTCATTCCTTACCATTCATTACTCCCATGTCATCCAGGTTTTTCATGTAGATCTCATCCATTTCTCTTTCATTGGGCAATCCTTGTGTCTTTCTTGGTGTCCTGTATTCTAGGTAGCTTCCCTGGAGTTGTGAGAAGCTGTCTTGTCATCCTTTTTAACACCTAGTCTCCTCCTATGAGTGAGTACATACCATGTGTTTCTGAGTCTGGGTTACTTTACTCTGGATGATTTTTTTCTAGATCCATCCATTTGCCTGCAAACCTCATGAGGAGTGCATGAAGTGCTCTTAACTCTAATCCACCTCTCCAGCCACAGACCTTTATCACAAGAAAATTTCTGTTTTATATAATTCTCTTGTTCAATATGTATATTTTGAATATTAGACCTTTATCAGATGAGAATTTTTGTTTTTATATCTAATATCTTGGTTCCAATATGGAATTTTGGATATTAGACCTTAATTAGATGATAAATTTTGTTTTATTAAATTTTGTGTTCAATAAGTATATTTTTGACATTAGACCTTTATCAGATGAGACTTTTTGGAATATTTATCAGATTTCTGGTGATTAATATGTATATTTTGGATACTGAATAGTATCAGGTGTGAATTTATTTTTATTTCTTGTGTTCTCTCTCTCTCTATATATATTAGATATTAGACCTTCCTCAGATGAGAAGTTTTGGATTATTTATCTGATTTATATTCAATATGTCTCTTTTGAAAATAGGACTTTTATCAGATGCGAATTTTTGTTTTATTTATCTAATTATATTCAATAATTATATATTGTATATTAGATCTCTATCAAATGAGAAATTTTGTTTTATGTATTTGATTTCATAATTTGGATATTAGAACTTTATCAGATGAGAATTTTCAATTTCTTTGATTTCTATTGTAACATATGTATATTTTTGATATTATAATTTCATAAGATGTGAAATTTTCTTTTATTTATCCAAATATGTTCAATATGTCTGTTTGGATATTAGACCTTTATCAGACCAGAATTTTTGTTGTATATATCCCATTTCTTGTGTACAATATGTATATTTTGGATATTAGACCTTCATCAGATGAGAAATTTATTTAATTTTTCTTATTTCTTGTTTTTGATATGCATAATTTTAATATTAGACCTGCATCAGATGAGAATATTTGTGTCAATTTTCTGGTATCCTGTTTATAATAAGTATATTTTGGATATTAATCCTATATCTGATAATTTTGGGTTTTTGTCAAATTTATTGTATTCAATATGTAAATTTTGATTAAAATACATTTATCACATGAGAATTTTTCTTTTATTTACCTGATTTATTTTGGATGCTACCCCTTATCAGGGTATTTGTCCATGTGTTTTTTGAATCTTGGTCTCAACAATTCATGCTCTTACACTCCCTCATCTTTCTCGACAATTGGACACCTGGAGCTCCACCTGGGGCCTGGCTGAGGATCTCTGCATCCACTTCCATCAGTTATTGGATGAGAGTCGCAGTACAAGAGCTAGGGTGTTTGGCCATCTGATCACCAGACTAGGGCAGATCAGGCATTCTCTAGACCATTGTTAGCAGTCAATAGAGGATGCATCATTGTGGATTTCTGGGGAACTCTCCAGCACTCTGCCTATTCCTGTTCTTATGTGGTCAACATCTTATCTGGATCCAGCTGAAATATCATGCTCCTCTAAGCCTTTTTCCCTCAAACCTTATGCTACATTACTCCCACTGTCGTTCAGGTTGTTCATGTAGATCTAATCCATTTCTTTGTCATTGGATGATCCCTGTGTCTTTCCTAGGGTCCCGTCTTCTAGATAGCCTCCCTGGAGTTGTGTGGCAGTCTAGTCATCTTTGTTTTATATCTAGTATCCTCCTATGAGTGAGTACATACCATGTTTGTCCTTCTGAGTCTGGGTTACCTCACTCAGGATGATTTTTTCTAGATCCACATGTGATAAAGGTGAAAAATCACAAACATACTTATTGAACACAAGAAATTAAATAAAAAATAATTCTCTCCTGATTAAGGACTATATCCAAAATAAACATATGGATCACTAGAAATCACATAAATAATACTAAAATTCTCATCTGATAGAGGTCTATTCTCAAAAATATATGTCTTGAACACAAGAAATCAGCCAAAACAAAATTTTCTCAACTGATAAAGGTCTAATATCCTAAATATACATAAAAGCAGAAGAAATCATAAAAACAAAACAAAATTTCTCATGTAACAAAGGACTAATATCAAAAATACACATATTGAACAGAAGAAATTACATAAAATAAATAAAAATTTTCATCTGATAAACAATATTAAAATCATGCATACTGAACCACCAAAATCAGAAAAATAAAACAAAAATTCTCATCTGATAAATGTCAAATATCCAAAATATACATATAGAACCCAAGAATTATATAAAACAAAAATTCTCAGCAGTAAAGTGATGATACACAAAATATACACATTGATCCTAAGAAATCAGATAAATTTAAAAAAATGTTATTTGATAAATGTCATATATCTAAAATATACATATTGAACAAAAAATTAAATAAACAAAAATTCTTATCTGATAAAGGTCTATTATCAAAAATTTACGTATTTAACAAAAAATCAGGTAAATAAAACAAAAATTCTCATCTGATAAAGGTATAATATCCAAACATACATATTAAACACAAGAAATCAGAAAAACATATCAAAATTTTTCATGTTATAAAGGTCAAATATCAAAGATGTACATATTTAACACAAGAAATTACATAAAACAAAAATTTTCATCTGATATATTGAAAGATTCAAAATATACTTATCTAATTCCTGGTTGTCAATGTGAATAATTCAGATGTAGACTTTACAACATTATCAGATTAGAATTTTTGGTTCAGATATCTTTTTTATACTACATATATATTTTGCATATTAGACCTTTATTATTAGAATTTTTGTTATATTTATTTGATATCTTGTGTTCAATATGTATCTTTTGGATTTTAGATTTTTATTAGGATAGAATGTTTTTGTTTAATTTCTTGTGTTCAAGATATATTTTTTGGTGTTAGAGCAATATCAAATGAGAATTTTTTATTATTTTTACTGATTTCTAGTTTATAGCATGTATATTTTGTGTATAGACTCCATCAGTTGAGAATTTTTGTTGTATTTAATTTGTTGTGTTCAATATGTTGGTTTTTTTTGGGGGGGGATTAAGACTGGGTTTCTCTGTAGCTTTTTAGGTTGTCCTAGAAATCCCTTTGTAGACCAGGCTGGTCTCAAACTCACAGAGGTCCGCCAGCCTCTGCCTCCCAAAAGCTGGGATTACAGGTGTGCACCACCACCACCTGGGCAATATGATTTTATTTTTTGATATTTGACAATTAACATGAAAAATTTTTTCTTTTTCTTATTTAATTGTTAAATATGTATATTTGCATATGGTACCTTTATCAGATGAGCATTGTTGTTTTACTTAATATCTTGAGTACAACAAGGATATTTTGATATTTCAGTTTTATCACATGAGAATATTTATTTTTTCTGATTTCTTGTGTTGAATATGTATGTTTTCAAGATTAGATTTTTATAAGATAAGAATTGGGGTTTTATTTGTCTGATTGTTGTGTTTAATATGTATGTTTTGGATATTAGACCTTTATCAGATGAGAATTTTTGTCTTATTTATCTGATTTCTTGTGTTCAAAATGAATATTTTGGATATTAGTGCGTTCCCATTGAAAATATTTGTTTTACTTAATTTCTTTTGTTCCATATATATATATATTTGATTTGAGAACTTTATCACATGAAAATGTTTGTTTTATTTAGCTAATTATGTTCAATATGTTTATTTTGGATATTAGACCTTTATCAGATCAGAATTTTTGTGATATTTATCTGATTTCTTGGGTTCAATGTATATATTTTTTATATTTGTCCTTTATCAGGTGGGAATTTTTGTTTTATTCATCTAATTATGTTCACTATGAGTGTTTTGGTTATTTGACCTTTATAAGAATAGAATTTTTGTGTTATTTATTTGATTTCTTGTGTTCAATATGTATAATATGTATATTGGCCCTTTATGATATGAGATTTTTTTGTTTTATTTAACTGGTATATTATGTTCAATATGTATATTTTGTATACTAGACCTTTATAGGATGAGAATTTTTGATTTATTTATCTGATTTCTTGTTTTTAGTAGATATATGTTTTATATTAGACATTTATCTCATAAAAATTTTGTTTTTTATTCTGATTTCTTGTGTACAACATGTGTATTATGATTATTAGACCTTTATCAGAGGAGAATTTTTATATTATTTACTTTATTTCGTTTATTCTATATGTATATTTTGGATATTAGACATTTATCAGGAGACATATTTTGTTTTATTTGATTTCTTGTGTTCAATGTGTATAAATTGGATATTAGTGCTTTATCATGTGAGAATTTTTTTAATCACTTGTGTTTAATATATATATTTTGGAGATAATAGACGATTATCCAATTATAATTTTTGTTTTATTTTTCTGATATCCTGTGTTTAATATGTATATTTTGAATAGTAGACATTTATCAGATGAGAATTTTTGTTTTATTAATCTGATTTCTGTGTGCAATATGTATATTGAGGATATTAGACCTTTATCAGATGAGAATATTTATTTTAATTTATTGTTTTCAAAAATATAGTTTGGATATTAAACCTTTTTCAGATGAGAATTTTTGGTTCATTTATTGGATTTCTTGTGTTCAGAAGCTTTATTTTGGATATCAGACTTTTACATTCTCTACTGTCTGATCTTTCCAAAGACCTGAGTTCTGATGAGCAAACATATAGAGCCACATGACGCCTGGGGCCAGAGATCCAGGTACATGAATTGCTGAATTGTTTCCTCACCAAAGCAAAGAAATGGGAAAATAGAACCAATGACTATGGAGTCAAAGAAATGTGAAGAAATGACCTTTGTCCTTCTACTGGAAGCAACATGACATCATGCAAGTATGAATAATGATGTCACACAAAACCTTGATGAATACAACTATGAATTATTGATATCATGCAAAATCATGATTAGTATAACTATGAAATAATGATGTCACATAAATCATTGGTTAATACAAGTATGAATTAGTGATGTCATGCAAAACCTTGATTAATACAAGTATGAAATAATGATGTCAAGCAAAAATAATCAAGGACACAGGAGATTATAATCAATCTCTAACTGAAACCATCCTGTCAGCTATGATAGAGTTAGAGGAAGATAGAACTATCTGCTTCAGCCTTTGGATGAGCAGATATGTCAGCAAACACCTGGTCAGCCAAAAGAGGACAGACACAGAACCAGGATATGACCCAGGAGAGCAAAAAGACATGTATTATTACAAGTATTTCCCCACATAGTAACCTTTAAAACTGCATTTTTAGATAAAATATACAATTTCTACACAGGACATTTTTCCTTACCCTTATTAAAATACATTTCTTTTCCAACACTTTTTTAAGTTATGAAATCTGTGATGATGTATTCAGTCAATCCAACTTAACAGATTGTCCCAGACCACTTTCTGCTACACTTACCTAAGTAATCTAGCCATTCTAACTTGTGAGTCATTTTACTATGAGGGGTTGAAGCCAAGTTGTGTGTCTTGGACAGACAATGGATGGTAGTTCCTCTTTTCTGAATTAAATTTTTTGTCTCTATTTATGAGGCAAACAAGAGTGTCTATGTCCAATGCTATTATAAAAAGATGTGTAATGTTATATTACCATCACCCAAAATGATTTGTCCTCTTGAAATCATGGGGCCACCTTACATGATGCTTTCTGAGCCTTGTGTGTATTGATGGGATCAAACCAGGCATGTTTATATGTTTGTTTCATTTTATAACCAGGAAATGATGAGGTGCAGAGAGTTTCATTGAAATGATCGACAAATCATAATTTTTATAAAATATGGAGGACAGGTTTTTAAAAAGAAAGACCTGCGATCTCTCCAAATGCCATGTACTTAAGAATGATATTGAAGCTGTTTTCCTTGGCATGGACATGATTATTATAGAAATGAATCCTTTCTCCCTCCCTCACACACAAGCACACATATGTCCATACTCACAAAAAAATCTATGAACATAAAAGTACAACATATGTATGAAGTAAATAATATGCTCATCACATTGGCTGATCTAACTGGGACACAGATATGAATGTACAACTGGATTTTATATTTATATAATTCCTCGAGACCCACCCCCTGTCAGAAGGAAGTCATTCTTCCATGTCCACAAAGATAAGGACAGGAGTTAAGGATAGAATATTCATGTTGCTACTTCTCAGTTTCCATCTCCTTAAGAAGAATGGATAAAGAAAATGTGGTACATAATCACAATGGAGTACTTACTATTCAGTAGAGAAAAACAAAGACATCATGAGGTTTGCAGGCAAATGGATGGATCTAGAAAAAATCATCCTGAGTGAAGTAACCCAGACTCAGAAAGATAAACATGGTATGTACTCACTCATAGTAGTATACTAGATGTAAATGAAAGATGACTAGACTGCTACACAACTCCAGGGATGCTACCAAGATAACAGGACCCTAAGAAAGACACAAGGATCACCACTGACAGAGAAATGGATGAGATCTACATGTACAACCTGGATGAGAGTGGGGCTAATGAAGGGCAAGTATCGATGAAATAGAACTTAGAGGAGCAGAAGATCCCTGCTGGATCAAGAACAGAGAGGGAGAACAAGGAATAAGAGTCCAAGATAACTGAAGACCACATGACAATAGGAAGAAACAAAGTGCTAGAGAGGTCCCCAGAAATCTAAAAGATACCCCCACTGTGAACTACTGGCAATGGTAGAGACAAAACCCAACCTGACCTACTATGGTGATCAGATGGCCAAACACCCTATCATTGTCATGCTAGAAATCTCATCCAATAACTGAGGGAAGCAGATGCAAAGATCCATGGGTGGGCCCCAGGTGCCAAGCCAGGAGGCCAGTTGGTGAAAGAGAGGAGGGATTATATGAGCAAGAATTCTTGAGTCCAAGATTGGAAAACGACAGGGACAAATAGCCAAACTAATGGAAACACATAAACTATGAACCAATACCTGAGGAGTCCCCAACTGGACCAGACCCTCTGTGTAAGTTGACAGTTGATTAGTTTAAACTGTTAGACAGGCACCCAGGCAGTCAGACTGGGACCTGTCCTTAGTGCATGAGCTGGCTGTTTGGAACCTAGGGCTTATGCAGTGACACTTTGCTCAACCTGGAAGGAGGGGACAGGACCTGTTTGTACTGAATCTACCAGGTTGAGCTGAATCCCCAGGGGAGTCTTTTTCCTGGAGGAGATGGGAATGGGAGGTGGGCTGGGGGCAAGGCAGAGAGGGATTGGGAAGGACAGGGGAATCCATGGCTGATATGTAAAATTAAATTAAAGTATAAAATAAAGGAAATGGAGAATTTTCTGAATAGGTAGCAAAAGCACAAACTAAATCAAGACCAGATACACATTTAAATAGACCTATAACCCCTGAGGAAATAGAAGCAGTCATTTAAAGTTTGTCAACCAATAAAAACCCAGGGCCAGATGGTTTCAGCACAAGAATTCTACCAGTTTTTCAAAGAAGAGCTTATACTGATACACCCCAAATTGTTCCACACACTGAAACTAGAAGAAATATTGCCAAATTCTTTTATGAGGCTTTAGTTACCCCCCAAAAAAATATAACAAAGAAACATAATTACAGAACAACAACCTTCATGAACATAGATGGATATATACTCAATGAAATACTGGCAAACAAAATTTATAAACACATCAAAATATCATCCACCATGATCAAGTAGGCTTCATCCAGGAAATGCATTCATGGTTCAACATACAAAAATCTGTGAGTGTAATCCATATAGGAAACGAAGTACATGATATTCCCATTAGATTCTGAAAAAGCCTGTGACAAAATCCAACACCACTTCATGATACCCTGAAGGTCTTGGAGAAAGAACTAATACAAAGAGGATACCTAAACATAATAAGGCCATTTTCAGCATGTCAACAGACAATTTAAAATTAAAGGGAGACAAACTCAAATATCCAAAATAATCATACTATACTCAAGATATTAAACAAAAGATAAATTCTCCTCTGATAAAAATCTAATATTAACAATAGGCTTATGGAAATAATTAGATAAATGAAACAAAAATTCTTACCTAATAATGGTCTAACATTGAAAATCTACATACAGAAAACAAGAAATGAGAAAGACAAAAAAAATTCTCATGTGATAAAGGTCTAATATGAAAAATATACTTATTGAACAAAAGAATAAAATAAACAAAAATTCTGTACTGATCAGGGTCTATTATAAAAATATGCCTATTGAAAACAAGAAATCATATATGCATGTTGAACAGAAGAAATCAGAACAATAAACAAAAATTCTCATGTGTTAAAGGTCTAATATGCAAAATATACATATTGAACACAAAAAATCAACTACATAAAACAAAAAAGTATATTCAAAATATACATATTGACATTATTAGATAAATAAAACATAAATTCTCCTCTGGTAAATGTATAATTGAAAACATACACAGTGAATACAAGATATTAAAAAAACAGATATCCTCACCTAACAAAAGACTAATATCCAAAATATGCATATTGAATACATGAATTAACATAAATAAAAGAAAAATTGTATTCTCATACAGGTCTAATGTCACAAATATGCCTATTCTCATGTAATAACATTCTAATATCCAAAATATACATACTGAACACAAGAATTTAGATAAATAAAACAAAAATTCTCATCTGATAAAGGTCTAATATCCAAAATATACAAATTGAACACTAGACTTCAGATAAATAAAACAATATTTCTCATCTGCTAAAGGTCCAGTGTGCAATATATAAATATTGAACACAAGAAAGTAAATAAAGAAAATTTCACATGATAAAAAGTTAATATCAAAAATATACCTATTGAAAACACGAAATCAGATAAATTAAGAAAATTCCTTACTTGATAAAGGTCTAGTATTCAAAATATATACATAGAACACAAGAAATCAGAAAAACAAAACAAAATTCACATGTGATAATGATCAAATAAGAAGAATATTCTATTGAACACCAGAAATTAAATAAAACAAAATTTTGAACTGTTTAAGATCTAATATCAAACATATCCATATTAAACATAATTAGATAAACAAAAATCTCATCTGATAAATGTCTTATATCCAAAATATACTAACTGAATACAAAAAAATTAATTAAATAAAAATTCTCACCTTATAAAGTACTAATATATGCCAGGCAGTGTTGGCGCATGCTTGTAATTCCAGTAATTAGGAGACTGTGGCAGCCAGATCTCTGTGAGTTTGAGGCCTGCCTGGTCTACAGAGCTAGTCCTTGACCATCTCCAAATCTACTGAGAAACAGTCTCAAAAATCCACAAGAAAATATTTGTGGTTGGGAATTTATCTCATTGGTAGAACCGTTGCCTAGGAAGCAGAAGGCCCTGGTTTTTGATTTTCAGCTCCAAAAATAATAGAACTAGTATCCAAGAAATCATATACAGGGAACAAAAATTCTCATCTGATAAAGGTCTATATCAAAATATTCATACTGAATTCATGAAATAAGAAAAAAACAAATTGTCACCAGTAGGTCTAATATCCAAAATATACATATTGAATGCAAGAAATTATACAAAACAAACATTCTCATTGGCTTAAGGTCTAATATCAAAAATAATCACACTGAACAGAATATATCAGAGAAATAAAACAAAATTCTTATCAGATAATTGTCTAATATCAAAAATATGCTTATTGAACACAAGAAAATATATAAGACAAAAATTTGCTGGGTTAGGATTTAGCTCAGTGGTAGACTGCATGACTAGCAAGTGCAAGGCCCTGGGTTTGATCCTCAGCTCAAAAAAAAAAATAAAGACAAAAATTCACACCATTAAATTTCTAATATCCAAAATATATATTGAATAAAAGATATCAGATATATACAACAAAATTGTCATCTGATCAATATCTAATATCAAACATATTTTTATTTAACCCAATAAATTAGTATAAAAAAATTCACATGTAAATTTCCCATATAAAAACAAATCTATTAATCAATAGAAATCAGATAAATAAAACAAAAATTCTCACATGATAAAAGTCTAATTAACAAAATATACACAGTAAACACAAGAAAACAAAAAAGGACAAAACAAATTTTCATCTCATAAATGTAAATATCAAATATATACATATTTATCACAAGAAATAGGGTAAAAAATTCACATCTGATAAAGGTTTGATGTACAACATATACATAGATCCAAAGAAATCAGATAAATAAAACAAAAATTCTCAACTGATAAAAGTCTAACTTTAAAAATTTCCATATAGAACACAGGAGATGAAATAAAACAAAAATTCCCATCTGTTAAATGTCTAATATACAAAATATACTTACTGAACAAAATAAATTTAATAAAACAATAATTTTCAAATGATATAAATCTGTGATAACCAAAATATACATATTGAAAAGAAATTAGATAAATAAAACAAAAATCCTCCAATGCTAAAGGTATAATATACAAAATATACATGTTGAACCCAAGAAATTGGATAAGTATAACACAGATTCTCATTTGATAAATGTCTAATATACAAAATACACATATGAAAAACAAGACATCACGTAAATAAAACAAAAATTGTCAACTGATAAATTTATAATATCCAAAATATATATACTGATATCAAAAAATAAGAAACAACAAAATTCTCACTGGTAAGTCTAGTATACAAATTATACATATTGAATGTAATATATCAGATATATAAAAATGGTCATCAAGTAAATTCTAAGACCCCAAATTTAAATATTGAACATAATTAGATAAATAAAATGAAAATTCTCTTGTGTTAAATTTCTTACATCTAAGATATACACATGGAACAAATAATTTAGAAAAAAACAATATTTCTCCTCAGTAAAATTGTCATAGTTCATAATCACCCCTGTCATTTAAAAGTTCCCCAAATATCTTGACAGGTCACTCTAACCATATAACTTTTGATGAAGAAGACATATAAGGGCAGAACCTGTCACCAGACTCAACAAGTCACCTCACTGACAACCTAGGACACACAGAGCATATGGGAAGTACCAAAAGTTAGCCATTGTGGTTGAAATACAGTGATGACTTGCCTTGAAATTGGCACAACTCATTAATCCCTCCCATTTTAATGGTGGTCTCATGTTCACTCATCAATGCCTATCCCCCAAATAGAACAAAAGCCAAGAGTTCCCAGCATAAAGCTTTGGCCTTAACAGTTCCTGACCTCTGAGCCAGAACAATTAATATCCTGAAAACCTTGAATTTCAAGAGTCATGACAAGCAGGAAAAACTGTGTTGGTTCCCAGAGACTGCAGCTTTCTGTGCTCCATTACTGGAAGATTCAGTTCAAGCCCAATTCCTCCAAAAAGCTTCCCTTTTCCTGAACAGAACTTATTACACAATTCCCATGACCATTTCTTTCTTTCTTGATGTTTTAAACTGAGGCTGAAGGTCAGCTTTCTTCTGTCACTCTCTGGTCTCTCTACACTCTCTATTCTCCTTCTGAATTAGACTCTTCAGTATGCCATCATGTTCATCAGTAAATGGTGAAGATATTGAATAAACTTTCCATGGGCAGTTAGTATTACCATAACATAGGTGACATCACAGAGTTTGCCAGGGACCTCCAGGATACAATAGAATGTCCAGGGAAGAGCTACAGATGTCATGGGTCTTTTACAAAGAATATAAAGGGATATATTAAAGAATATGAAGGCAGATCAGCATGAAGAGTACCCTAATGTTTGAAGGAGTTTAACATAGTATAATATCTGTTGCATGACAGATAAGTAATGTGTGGGTCTGTCCATCATAGCAGGACTCTCTAATATCATGGAGGTTGCAAAATACCCCTTCTTCAGTCTTACTTCCCATTTGTGCTCAACAAGAATTGCTCTTCACAGGGTAACTGAAAACACTTAAACTTCCAAAGAGGAACCTGTACAACATGTTGCCAAATAATCTATGATTTATTTTTACAGTTTCTCCAGGGAATTCAATCCTTGCTTCAGTTATCACACTATATGTTGCCAACTGCTTTTCTTCTTAGGGCTTGTTGTAATTTAGGCTTAAACTTGAAAAACTGATGCACTATTTAAGAAACAGAGAAAGTTACTTCATTTTATTACTGAATACCAAATAATTCTTATTTTGTTTCCTTTATCTGTCATTTATATATTAATTACTCCACGTTGACTAGTCTTACTTTACATGTCACAGTTTTAAACTCTCTATGAAGTCCATAAGAATAAGTAAAAAATGGCAATTTAAGTACTCATTTTAATTAGGTAAAATCCTTGAATGTGCTGTCTTACTTATTTGTAAACAGAACTTTGTTCAAGTTTAACATCACTTACAAACTTTTTTTTCTTTTATTTCCTTTTTTCTTTATTATTATGTGTTTTAAATTTTACAGATCAGCCATGGTTCCCCTGTCCTCCCCCCTCCCGCACACACTTCCACCCTCCCTCTAGCCCCTCCCCTCCATTCCCATGTCCTCCAGGATCAAGGCAACCATGGGATTCATTTAAACCTGGTGGATTCAGTACAGGCATGTCCTGTCACCTATTCCAGACTGAGCAAAGTGTACCTGTGTAAGCTCAAGGTTTCAAACAGCCAGTTCATGCACTAAGGACAGATCCTGGTCCCACAGACTGGGTGCCTCCCAAGCAGATCAAGCTATTCAATTGTCTCACTTATCTAGAGGGCCTGATCCAGCTGGGGGCTCCACAGCCTTTGGTTCATAATTCACGTGCTTCCATTCATTTGTCTATTTGTCCCTGTGCTTTTTGCAATCTTGGATTCAACAATTCACACTCTTGCAGAGCCTCCTCTTTCTTGACAGTTGGACACCTGGAGCTCCACCTGGGGCCTGGCTGAGGATCTCTGCATCCACTTCCATCAGTTATTGGACAAGAGTTCCAGCAAGACAGTTAGGGTGTTTAGCCATCTGATCAACAGACTAGGTCAGGTCAGGCTTTCTCTACACCATTACCAGCAGTCCATAGGGGATATATCATTGTGGATTTCTGGGGACCTCTAGAGCTCTCTTCCTATTCCTCTTCTCATGTGGTCTTCATTTATCATGGTCTGTTATTCCTTGTTCTCCCTTTCTGTTCTTGATCCAGCTGGGAACTCCTGTTCCCCTAAGCTTTCTTTCCCTCAAATCTTGCCCTTCATTACTCCCACTGTCATCCAGGTTGTTCATGTAGATCTCATCCATTTCTGTGTCATTGGTTGATCCTTTGGTCTTTCCTAGGGTCCCGTTTTCTAGGTAGACTCCCTGTAGTCGTATAGCAGTCTAGTCATCTTTGTTTTACATCTAGTATCCTCCTATTAGTGAGTACATACCATGTTTGTCCTTCTGAGTCTGGGTCACATCACTCAGGATGATTTTTTCTAGATCCATCCATTTGCCGGCAAACCTCATGATGTCATTGTTTTTCTCTGCTGAGTAGTACTCCATTGTGTATATGTACCATATTTCTTTATCCATTCTTCAGTTGAAGGGCATCTAGATTGTTTCCAGATTCTGCTTGCCCATGCTTATAATGACCAAGATTGTAACATATACTTATATGGCAATTGATACTGCCACTAAGTCCATCATCCTTAATTACATATATTAATAAACACATATTGAGTTTTGAAAGTGAAACTCATACAGTTCACAAATGATGTCATGCAAATCCTAGATTAATACATCATTCTTAGAATGCAAAAGGTAATATCACAAAAACTGCTTCATGTGGAGACTTTCATATAAAGCATTTGTATTTAAAAAGATTAATTCCTTCTTTCTGTCTCATAAAATCTATGATGAGTTAAGAAAATAGTTTTTAAATTCAGTAGTACCACTCATCAAAACAGCAATTGTGGAGAAAGTTAGGAGTGGTAATGTTTGACACCAAATAACTTTGTCATCAACATTCTTGTTGTTTATTTTAGATATAATTAGCACACTAATTCACAAGCCACTGTGTTCAAAAGTTCATGTTTCTTGTTTCTATAACTATTTTGTGTATAAATTGACAATTTGGTTATTGCACTTTTTGTCTTTATAAATTGTCTTATGAGAACATACCACAACTTTAAGGATATATTGTGCAATCACAGAAAACATATGATATATTCACTTTATGTATAATATTCAACCATCAACAGTAAAAAAAAACTCTCTAGGAATACTTTTTATATTTATAGAATATACATTATTTTTATATATTTACACAATATATCTTGATTATAGTTTACATGACCACCACTCTTCCCAGTTTTTCCCTAACTCCCCATCCCTCTGCATTCATTTTGTCTGTCATTGAAAGATATAAAAACTGAAAAAAGACAAAATACAATATATGATAAAGCAACGTTTATTTGTCAATGTTGAACCTGTTAAATAAACAGGAGAAAAATAATCTCCAAATCAAGCTTTTGTAGTTTCTCTTCAATGGTGTCAATCTCTTAATTTTATTTTTAATTTTTAATCAATACATATGTTCCTGAAATGAAAATTTTGCAACATCAATCCCCCAATGGTTCCCCATAAATCCCCTGGTGCTGACCTCCAAACACATCTTCCTCCTGTTGGAAGTCTTATTTTTTCACTCACATAATGAATGCATTGGGACCTGTCAATGTGTGCATTGGAGGTGGTTAAAATGCTGCAGTGTGAAAAACACTATATATTATATTTAATTAAATTTAATTATGTATATAAATTATATACTATAAATTTAATTGATCATTTAATTTAAATAATGTATATTTAATTAAATATCATTTTGTCTGCCAGATTCTTTGCTTTGAAAATCTTACATAATACAATTTTTACACAGAGTTCAACATTGTTTCATACTTAAGAATTATAGCATTTAGGAAAGATAAATGATATTCTTTACCATATTATCTCAAATAATTATATCACATAAGAACATCTGCAAAAATTAATTTGACTAGCCTTGAAAGTGAAGGAATAGTATGTCACAAAATTTTCAGTGTGTATTCTTGGCCAGTTTTATACATATTGAAAAAAATCAGATAAATAAAACAAAATTTCCCACCAGATAAGGGTCTAATATCAATAATAAACATATTGAACACAAGAAATAAGATAAACAAAACCTCTCACCTAATAAAGGTCTGATATCCAAAATAAAGCTACTGAACACATGAAATCCAATAAATGAACCAAAAATTCTCATCTTCAAAAGTTTTAATATCCAAACTATATTGATTGAAAACAATAAATTAAAAAAAAATCTCATCTGATCAGGTCTAATATCCTTAATACACATATTGCACACAGGATATCAGATAAATAAAACAAAAATTCTCATCTGATAAATGTCTACTTTTCAAAATATACATGTTAAACACAGGATATCAGAAAAATAAAACAAAATTTATCACTAGATAATTGTCTATTATCCCCAAAATATATATATTAAACACAGGCCCTTAAAAAATTTCTCACGTGACAAAGCACTAATATCCAATATGTACATATTGGACACAGGAAATCAAATAAAACAAAATGTCTAATATCCAAAATACACATATGTAACAAAAGAAAGTAAATAATATAAAATTTACCATCTGATAAAGGTCTAATAATCATAATATACATATTGTACATGAAAAATCATAATAAAAAACAAAATTTTTATGAGATGAATATGGAATATAAAACATATATCTACTAAAAACAAGAAATCATATAAATAAAACAAAAATTCTCATCCTATCAAGGTCTAATATCCAAAGTATACATATGGAACACAATATACCAGTTAAATAAAATGAAAAATCTCATGTCATAAATGACCGATATATATACTACACATACTGAACACAAGAAATCAGATAAATAACACAAAAATTCTGATCTCATAAAGGTCTAATATCCAAAATATACATATTGAACATAATTAGCTAAATAAAAGAAACATTTTCATGTGATAAAGGTCTCATATAAAAAATATATATATATGGAACAAAAGAAATTAAATAAAACAAGTATTTTCAATGGGAACATACTAATATCCAAAATATACATTTTGAATACAAGAAATCAGATGAATAAAACAAAAATTCTCATCTGGTAAAGGTTTAATACCTGAAATAAACATATTGAATATAATTAGATAGGTAAAAAAAGTCTGAGCAGGACGCTGTTGGCACATGCCTTTAATCTCAGCAGTAGGGATGCAGAGGCAGGCTAATCTCTGTGAGTTCGAGGCCAGGCTGGTATATAGAATGAATTCCAGGAAAGGCACAAAGCTACACAGAGAAACTCTTTCTCTAAAACCAAAAAAATTCTAATATCCAAAACATACATATTGAACACAAGAAATCTGACAAACAAAACACAAGTTCTTATCTCATAAAATATAATATCAACCCTGGTGATCAATGGGGTGACAGATGTCACAGCAAGATCACCCTCACTAGACTGCTACAAACTCCAGAGAGGCTACCTAGAAAAGGGGACCCTAGGAAAGACAAAGGGATTGCCCAATGACAGAGAAATGGATGAGATCTAATGAACAACCTGGACAACAGTGGCAGTATTGAAGCAAAGGTTTGAGGGAAAGAAAGCTTAGGGGAACAGGAGATTGCAGCTGGATCAACAAAAGAAAGGGTGCACAAGGAATTACAGTCCATGATAAATGAAGACCACATGAGAACAGGAATAGGCAGAGTGCTCGAGAGGTCCCCAGAAATCCACAATGATACATCCTATGTAGACTACTGGCAATGTTCAAGAGAAAGCCTGTTCTGACCTAGTGTGGTGATCAGATGGCCAAACACCCTAAAGGTCATTCTGGAACTCTCATCCAATAACTAATGGAAGTGGATGCAGAGATCCCTGGCCAGGCCCGAGGTGGAGGTCCAGGAATCCAATTGTTCAAGAAAGAGGAGGGTCTGTAAGTGTGTGAATTTTTGAGACCAAGATTGGCATAGCATAGGGACAAATAGCCAAATGAATGGAAGCACATGAATTATAAACCAAAGGCTGTGGAGCCCCCAGCTGGAGCAGGCCCTCTAGATGAGTGAGACAATTGAATAGCTTGAACTGTTTGGGAGGCACCCAGGCAGTAGGACCTGGAACCTGTCCTTTGTGCATGAGCTGGCTGTTTGGAACCTTGGGATTACACAGGGACACTTTGCTCAGCCTTGAAGGAGAGGACTGGACCTGCCTGTAATGAATACACCAGGTTGAAATGAAACCCAGGGGAGTCTTGGCCCTGGAAGAGATGGGAATGGAGGGGAGGGCCTGAGGAAAGGTGGGAGCAGGTGTGGGCAGGGCAACCCAAGGCTGATGTATAAAATTAAAACGCAAATATAATAAATAATAAAGGGGGAAATATCTGATATCCATAATAAAGCTACTGAATGCATAAAATCACATAAAAGAACCAAAAATTATCATCTGATAAAGATCTAATATCCAAACTATATTTATAGAACACAATAAACAAATAAAAATTCTCATCTGATAAAGATTTAATCTCCTAAATACACATATTGAACACAAGAAATCAGATAAATAAAACAAAAACTCTCATCTGATAAATGTCTAATATTCAAATGTTCAACATATATATTAATCACTGGATATCAGAAATATAAAACAAAAAAATCTCATTAGAATATCATCTATTATCCAAAATATGTATATATAATGAAATAGACAGTTATATATTAAGAACAAGACATTCAATAAAGAATTCTCATAAGATATAGAACTAGTATCTAAATATACATATTGAACACAAGAAATCAAATAAATAAAACAAAATATCTCTCCTGATAAATGTCTAATATCCAAAATATTCATATAGAACACAAATAATAAAGTAAATAATATTTTAAAACTTCCCATCTGATAAATATCTAACACTTATATTATACACACTGAACACAAGAAGTAAAGAAAACAAAAAAATATTTTTCATGCAATAAATGTCTAATATAAAAACTATATCTTCTGACAACAAGAAATCAGGCAAATAAAACACAAATTCTCATCGGATCAAGTTCTAATATTTAAAATATACATATTGAACACAATATACCAGTTAAATAAAATACAAAAATATATAATATGATAAAGTTCTAATATCCATATTATTCATATTGAACAAAAAAATCAAATAAATAACACTAAATTCTCATCTGATAAAGGTCAAATATACAAAATACACATATTGAACTAATTTAGATAAGTAAAACAAAGTCCCCACCTGATAAAGGAGTAATTTCAAAAATATACACATTGAACCCAAGAAATCAGATAAATAACACAAAAATTCTGATCTCATAAAGGTCTAATATCCAAAATATACATATTGAACATAATTACCTAAATAAAACAAACATTTTCATGTTATAAAGTTCTCATATCAAAAATATACATATGGAACAAAAGAAAGTAAATAAAACAAATATTTTCAATGGGAACATACACATATCCAAAATATTCATTTTGAACCCAAGAAATCAGATAAATAACACAAAAATTGTCTTCTGAAAAAGGTCTAATATCCAAAACATACATATTAAACACAACACTCAGACAAATAAAACCCCAATTCTTATCTGATAAAAACCTAATATTGAAAACATACATATTCAACACAAGAAATCAGAAAAACAAAATATTCTCATGTGATGAATCTGAAATATCAAAATATCCAAGTAGAACACAACAAATTAAGTAAAACAACAATTCTTATCTGATAAATGTATCATATTCAAATATACATATTGAACAATAAAATAAGAAAAAAATTTTTTCATGTCAATTGTCAAACATCAAAAAAAAATCATATTGGCCAGGTGGTGGTGGTGCACACCTGTAATCCCAGCTTTTGGGAGGCAGAGGCAGGCAGGTCTCTGTGAGTTTGAGGACAGCCTGGTCTACAAAGGGATTTCTAGGACAACCTCAAAAGCTACAGAGAAAATCAGTCTCAACCCCCCCCAAACAAAAACCAACATATTGAACACAACAAATTAAATACAACAAAGATTCTCAACTGATGAAGTCTATATGCAAAATATACGTGCTATAAACTAGAAATCAGTTAAAATAATAAAAAATTCTCATTTGATATTGCTCTAATACCAAAAATATATATCTTGAACACAAGAAATTAAATAAAAACAAATTCTATCCTAATAAAAATCTAATAACAAAGAGATACATATTGAACCGAAGAAATCAAATAAATATAACAAAAATTCTAATAATAAAGGTCTAATAACCAAAATATACATATAGTATAAAAAAGATTTCTGAACCAAAAATTCTAATCTGATAATGTTGTAAAGTCAACATCTGAATTATTCACTGACAACCAGAAATCAGATAAGTATATTTTGAAACTTTGAATATATCAGGTGAAAATTTTTGTTTTATGTAATTTCTTGTGTTAAATATATACATCTTTGATATTAGAGCTTTATAACATGAGAAATTTTGATGTTTTTCTGATTTCTCATGTTTAATATGTATATTTGGATATTATACCTTTATCAGATGAGAACTTTTGTTTATTTAATTTTTTGTTCAATATGTATATTTTAGATATATGACATTTCAGATAACAATTTTTTTATTTATCTGATTTATTGGGATCAATGTGTATATTTTGAGTATCATCACTTTACTGCTGAGAATTTTTGTTTTGTATAATTCTTGTGTTCTCTATGTCTATTTTGGATATTTGACATTTATCAGATGAGAATTTTTGTTTTATTTTTCTGATTTTGGGTGTTTAGTGTGCATGTTTTGAACATTCAATTTATCAGATGAAAATTTTTGTTTTATGTAATTTCTTCTGTTATTTATGTGTATTTTTGATATTAGACCTTTGTTAGATGAGAAATTTTGTTTTGTTTTTCTGTTTTATTCTGCTTAATATGTACATTTAGGATATTAGGCCTTTATCAGATGAGAAATTTTTGTTTTATTTGTCTGATTTGTTGTGTTTAAGATATATATTTTTGAGAATAGACATCTATCAGATGAGAATTTTGGTATTATTTATCTGATTTCTAGTGATCCATATGTATATTTTGGATATAGTTCTTCATCAGGAGAGAATTACTTTTTATTTAATTTCTTGTGTTCAATAAGTGTGTTTGTGATTTTTCTCCTTTATCACATGAGAGTTTTCTCTCTTTTTCTGATTTCTTGTGTTTGATGTGTATATGTGGGAAATTAGACTATGATGAATAATTTTGTTTTATTTAATTTCTTTCTTTCAATAATTTTTTTTACATTTGACCTTTATCACATGAGGATTTTTTTCTTTTTCTGATTTGTCAGGTTCAATATGCATATTTTGGATATATGTCCTTTATGTATGTGAATTTATATTTTAGTTATTTTTTGTGTCAATATGTATATTTTTCATATTTGACTTTTTTCACATGAGAATTATTTATTTATTTATTTGATTTCTTGTGTTAAATATGTATATTTTGGATATTAGACCTTCCTCAGGGGAGAT
Organism: Onychomys leucogaster; assembly: GCA_949786385.1. NCBI lineage: Eukaryota > Metazoa > Chordata > Mammalia > Rodentia > Cricetidae > Onychomys > Onychomys leucogaster. The sequence goes on from CATKUP010000062.1 coordinate 749,587, forward strand.
CTTTTGTTTATCTTATGTTATATATTCAATAACAATATTTTTGATATTTGACCTTGATCATATTAGTAGATCTTTATCACATGAGAATTTTTGTTTTACTTATCTTATTTCTTGTGTTCAATATGAACATTTGGGATATTATATCATCATCATGTGAGAATTTTTTGTTTTATCTAATTTTGTATGTTCAGGCTGATATTTTGGATATTTAATGTTTATTACAAGAGATTTTTTTCTGATTACTGATGTTCAGTGTGTATATTTTTGATTTTAGCCTTTTTTCACAAGAAAATTTTTGTTTTATTTATCTGATTTCTTATTTTAAATATGTATGTTTTTGCATGGGCAAATTTGGTGTTTCTGATTACTTGTGTTCAGTATATATATTTTGGATGTTAGACCTTTATCAAATGATAATTTTGGTTTCATTTATCTGGTGTCTTGTGTTCCATATGAACATTTTTGATATTAGACCTATATCAGAAAATAAATTTTGTGTTATTTGTCTGATCTAGTGCTCAATATGTATATTTTGGATATAAAAATTTTTTAGAGGAGAATTTTTTGTTTTATTTAATTGCTTGTGTTCAAAAAGTATGTTCTTAATATTTCACTTTTATCTCATAATTTTTTCTTTTTTTCTGATTTTTTGTGTTCAATATGTATATTTTGGATATAAGACTTTTCTCAGATAATAATTATCCTTTTATTTAATTTCTTCTGTTCAATGAGTATGTTTTATCTGTTTGAATTATATGACATGAGAAATTTGTTTTATTTATCTGATTTCTTCTACTCAATATGTATATTTTTGTTATTAGGCTTTATCAGATGATAATTTTGTTTTATTTATCTTGTAATTTGGGACAATGTGTGTATTTGGGATATTTGACATTTACCAGGTAAGAATTTTTGTTTTGTTTAATTTCTTCTTCTCATAATGTATATTTTTGGTATTGAACCTTTATGAGATGAAAATTTTTATGTTATTTATCTGATTCCTTGGGATCAATATGTTTATTTTGGATATAAGCTATCAGATGAGAAAATTTGTTTATTCATTTTCTTGTGTTCAATAAATATATTTTTGATATTAGATTTTAATCAGATGATAATTTTTGTTTTATTTAAGTTCTTGTGAACAATTTGTATATTTTTATATTTTACCTTTATCACATTAGAAATTTGTTTTCTGATTTCTTGTATTCAGTATGTGTATTTTGGAGATTAGACCTTTAACAGAAGAGAACTTTGTTTAACCTTAGTATGTTCAATATGTATATTTAGGACAGTAGACCTTCATCATATTAAACATAAGAAACTAGATAAATGAGACAAAATTTCTCATCTGATAAAGTTCTAATATCCAAAATATAAATAATGAATGCTAGAAACCAGACAGATAAAACAAATATTTTCATCTGATAAAGGTTTAATACTCAAAAACTGAATATTGAACATAAGAAATCAAATAAATCAAACAAAATTGTCCTCTGATAAAGGTGTATTATAAAAAATATTCTTAAACACAAAATATTAGAAAAAAACTAAATTCTGTAAACTAGACCTATTATCGAAATTATACCTTATGAGCACAAGAAATCAGTTACAGAAAACAAAAATTTCCTTTGAAAAAGATCTAATATCCAATATGGACATATTAAATATAATTAGATAATTAAAACAAAAATTTTCAGGACCAGAGGTAAGTACCTGTGATTATAGTCAGAGAGGCAACCACTCCTGGGTCCAACCCATGGGCACAAGCCATCCTGGGAGGACCTGCCCATCTTGGCCACAGTTTCTGGCCATTTGGCAGGCCCTGCGGGAAAGCTCCCCTTTTTCAAGACTGCAGGCACACCCTGTCCCCACACAACATTTGCCAGAGAACCCAGACACTTCCTGAGACTCAGAGACCCACACCCAGCTTCCATCTTGCCCTGGAACTCCCACCTGGACAGGAGGTGAGTGCCTGTGGTCAAACCCAAAGAGGCCCACACCTGAGTCCCAGCCCTAGGCACCAGCCACTCTGGGGAAGACCTGCCCAACTGGACCCCAGGTTTTTGCCATAGGGTAGGACCACCCCATCCCCACCAGTAAGTTTCTGCCTCTACAAGAACCTCCAGTGAACCCTACAACCTCCATGCCCTTCCCCCACACCCATCTACCTGAGACCGCAGCCACATGCAGAGATTTAGACACCAGCCTCTATGATTCTATCCTGCTGTGGAAATCCCATCTGGACCAGAGAGCCCCTAGCTACCATCTACCCCAGAACTCCCATCTGGACCAGAGCTTGCATCCTTCCCCAGAACTCACATCTGGACTAGAGCTTGCATCCTGCCCCAGAACTCACATCTGGACAAGAAGAGCTTCCATCTGGACAAGATAAGGAGACCAGAGGGACTTCCAGAGACTCAGAGTGCAGCCCCCAGCTCCTATCCAGCCAGCACTCTCATCTGGACCAGAGCTCCCATCAGGCCCAGAGCTTCCATTTGGACCACAGAGAGACTCCCTAAATCTGTCAGCACTGTGTGGACCAAGCACACTGTTAAGATCAAGAACGAATCTACAAGATGGGCAGACTTCAAGGCAGAAGTACATACAAAAAATATAAAGAGAAATAGAGCATCACAAGAACCTAACCCTTCTCAAACAGCTAGACCTGAACATCACAGAATGGGAGAAGCAGAAGAAAAAAGCATTATAAGTAACATCATGAAGAGACTAGAGCCTTATATAGAAGAAATAAAAATAAACTGGAGGAACAGACAAACAAAAAATGGGAAGAAGCCTATAAAAAAAAAACTACAGAAAAGGACAAATAAAGCAGAAGAAAACAATAAGTCCCTGAAAGAAAATCATGAACAGGCAACAAAACAGATGAGGGAAACAGTCCAAGACATAAAGAAGGAAATAGAAAAAATGAAGAAGACACTAGCAGAAGGAATGTTGGAAATAGAAAATCTGAGTAATTGAACAGGAACTTCAGATGCAAGTATAACCAACAGAATGCAAGAGATGGAAGAGGGGATCTCTGGTGCTGAAGATACGTTAGAAGAAATAGATTCATCAGTCAAAGAAAACACTAAAACCAACAAAGTCATGAGCCAAAATGTCCAAGAAATTTGGACGCCATGAAAAGACTAAACCTATGAAGAATAGAGATAAAGGAAGGAGAAGAATACCAACTCAAAGGCACAGAAAATATATTTAACAAGATCATAAAAGAAAACTTTCTAACTTAAAAGAAGAAAATGCCTATGAAAATACAAGAAGCCTATAGAACAACAAACAGATTAGACCCCCCAAAAAGTCCCTTTGCCATATAATAATTAAACAATTAAATGTACAGAATAAAGAAAGACTATTAAGGGCAGCAAAGAAAAAAGGCCAGTGATTTATAAAGGAAAGCCCATCAGAATAACACCCAATTTCTCAATGGAGACTTTGAAAGCCAGAAGGACATGGACAGATATAATGCAGACACTACCAGTCCATTGATCCCAGAATAGACTAATATACCCAGCAAAACTTTCAATCATCAAAGATGGAGTGAACAAGACCTTCTAAGACAAAACCAGATTTAAACTATATTTGTCCATAAACCCAGATCTACAGAAAGCACTAGAAGGAAAATCCCAACCTAAGGGAGTCAGATACACCTCCAAAAACACAGGCAATAAAAAACACATGGCAGTAAACCCCAAAGAAGAGAAGCACACACACGCTACCACCCAAATATAAAAACAATAACAGGAACGAACAGTCACTGGTCCTTAATATCCTTTGATATCAATGGACTTAATTCACCTATAGAAAGAATAAGACTAACAGAATGGGTATGGAAACAGGACCCAGCTTTCTGCTGCATACAAGAAACACACCTCAAATTCAAAGACAGCCACCTCCTAAGAATAAAAGGCTGGGAAAAGACTTTCTATTAAATGGTCTTAATTTAAGAAGCAAGCTGTTGTGGTGATCCTAATATCCAGCACAATAGACTTCAAACTAAAATCAATCAAAAAGATGAAGAAGGACATTACATATTCATCACAGGAAATATCCACCAAGATGAAATCTCAGTTCTGAACATTTATGCCCCAAACACAAGGGCACCCACATATTTAAAAGAAATGTTATTGAAGCTTAAATTACATATAAAACCCCAAACATTAATAGTGGAAGAATTCAACACCCCCACTTTCAACTCTGGACAAATAAGCCAAATTTAAACTTAACAGAGAAATAAAGGACTTAACTGATATTATGGTTAAAATGGACTTAATATCTACAGAACATTCCACCCCCCCAAAAAGAATATACCTTCTTCTCAGCACACCATTGAACCTTCTCTAAAATCGACCACATACTTGGCCACAAAGCAAATCTCAACAGATACAAAACAATTTGAATAACCCAGTATGTTCTATCGGACCACCACAGTATAAGTTAGATTTCAAAAACAAAAACAAGCAAACAAACAAACAAAAAACTACAGAAATCCTACAATCTCATGGAAACTAAATAATGCTCAACTGAATCACCAATGGGTTAAGAAACAAATAAAGAAATAAATTAAAGACATCCTAGAGGTCAATGAAAATGAATACACCACATAACCAAACTTATGAGAAACTAAGAAAGCAGTGCTTAGAGGGAAATTCATAGCACTAAATGCCCAAATAAAGAAGTTGGAGAAATCTCACACTAGTGAATTGACAGCTCACCTGAAATCTCTTGTACAGGAAGAAACAAAGTCTCCCAGGAGGAACAGATGCCAGGAAATTATCAAATTCAGAGCTGAAATCAATAAAATTAAAATAAAGAGAACGATAAAAAGGATTAATGAAACAAAGAGTTGTTTCTTTGAAAAGATCAACAAGATGCACAAGCCCTTATCCAAACTAACCAAAAGTCAGAGAGAGAACATTCAAATTAACAAAATCAAAAATGAAAATGGGGACATAACAACAGACAATGAGGAAATCCAGAGAATCATCAGGTCATACTTCAAAAAACTCTTCTCCACAAAACTGGAAAAGCTAAAAGAAATGGATAATTTTCTCAATAGGTACCACATTCCTAAATTAAATCAAGACCAGATAAACCATTTAAATAGTCCAATAACCCCTAAGTAAATAGAATCAGTAATTAAAATTCTCCCAACCAAAAAAGCCCCGGACCAGATGGTTTCAGTGTGGAATTCTACCAGATCTTCAAAGAAGACATAATACCAACACTCTTTAAATTGTTCCATACAATAGAATCAGAAGGAATATTACAAAACTCCTTCTATGAGGCTACAGTTACTCTGATTCCTAAACCAAACAAACATGCAACAAAGAAAGAGAACTTCAGACCGATTTCACTCATGAACATTGATGCAAAAATACTCAATAAAATACTTGCAATCAAACTCCAAGTACACATCAAAACAATTATCCACCATGATCAAGTATGGTTCATCCCAAAGATGCAAGGGTGGTTCAACATACAAAAGTCCGTCAATATAATACATTTAAACAAACTCAAAGAAAAAATCCACATGATCATCTCACTAGACACAGAAAAGGAATTTGTCAAAATCCAACACCCCTTTATGACAAAGTCTTGGAGTGATCAGAAATATAGGGAACATACCTAAACATAGTAAAGGCAGTCCATGGCAAGCCAGCAGCCAACATCAAACTAAATGGAGAGAAACTCAAAGCAATACCACTAAAATCAGGAACAAGGCAAGGCTGTCCCGTCTCCCTATACTTACTCAATATAGTACTTGAAGTTCTACCCAGAGCTATATGACAAGGAGATTAGGGGGATACAAATTGAACAGATAGAAGTCAAGCTTTCCCTATTTGCTGATGATGTGCTCATATACCTGAGTGATGGCAAAAATTCAATCAAGGAACTGATACAGCTAATAAAAACCTTCAACAACAGAGCGGGATACAAGATCAACTCAAAAAAATCAGTAGCCCTTCTATATACAATAGACAATCAGGCTGAGAAGGAAATCAGAAATACATCACCCTTTACAATAGCCACAAATGATATAAAATACCTTGGGATTTCTCTAACTAAGCATGTGAAGGACCTATATGATAACAACTTGAAGTCCCTAAAAAAATAAATTGAAGAAGATGCTAGAAAATGGAACGATCTCCCATGCTCATGGTAAGGCAGGATTAACATAGTAAAAATGGCGATTTTAACAAAAGCAATCTACAGATTCAACAACATCAAATTACCAACAAAATTCTTGAGAGACTAAGAAAAAATAATACTCAACTTCAAATGGAAAAACAAAAATCCCAGGATAGCCAAAAGAATCCTGTACCATAAAACAATGTCTGGTGGCATCACAATCCCCGACCTCAAGCTCTACTATAGAGCTACCATAATAAAAACAGCCTGGTAATGGCATAAAAACTGACATGTGGACCAATGGAATCGAATTAAAGACCCTGGCATAAACCGGCACACAACACCAAATTTCTTGGACATTTTGGATCATGACTTTGTTGGTTTTAGTGTTTTCTTTGACTGATGAGTCTATTTCTTCTAATATATCTTCAACACCAGAGATCATCTATTCCATCTCTTATTCTTTTGGTTATACTTGCCTCTGAAATTCCTTTTTGTTTTCTCAGATTTTCTATTTTCAGCATTCCTTCTGCTAGTGTCTCCTTCATTTTTTCTATTTCCCTCTTCAGGTCTTGAGTTTTCTCCCTTGCTTGTTCAGGATTTTCTTTCAAGGACTTATTGTTTTCTTCTGCTTTAATTGTTTTCCTCTAGTATTTTATAGCATTCTTCTCATTTTTTGTTTGTCTGTTCCTCTACTTTATTTTTGATTTCTTCTACATACGGCTCTAGCCTCTTCATGATGTTACTTATAAGGTTCTTTTCTTCTTCTTCTTCTTCTTCTTCTTCTTCTTCTTCTTCTTCTTCTTCTTCTTCTTCTTCTTCTTCTTCCATTCTGTGATGTCCAGGTCCAGCTGTTGGAGAAGGGCTAGGTTCTGGTGGGTGCTCTATTGCTCTTTATTTTGCTGTATGTACTTCTGCCTTGACATGTGCCCATCTCCTCTTGGGTTCGTGCTTGGTCTTCTCAGTGTCCTTGGTCCAGAGAGAGCTGACAGATTTAGGGAGCCTCTCACTGGTCCAGATGGAAGCTCTGGTCCAGAACGGAATGCTGGTCCAGATCACAGTGCTGGCCGGATAGGAGCTAGGTGGCTGTTCACTGAGCCTCAGGACGTCCCTGGGGTCTCCTTATTTTGTCCAGATGGGAGCTCCTCTTATGCAGATGGGAGTTCCTCTGGTCTCTGGTCCAGATGGGAGTTCCAGGGCATGATGGGAGATTGGGGCTGCTCTCTGATTCTGAGGAAGTGGCTGGGGTCTCCAGCAGATGGTTTTGGGGGCAGTGTGTGGAGACTGCAGGGTCTGCCTGCAGTCTTGGAAAACAGAAGCCTTCCTGCAGGGCCCACTGATTGGCCAGAAACTGGCGCCACATTGGTCAGGTCCTCCCAGGATGGCCTGTGTCCAGCAGTGCGACCCAAGGGCAGTTGCTTCTCTGGCTATAACACCAGGCACTCACCTTTGTTCCAGGTGGGAGTTCTGGGTCAGACAGGAGCTGGGGGTTGATCCCAGGTATTATATTTATGTAACTCATTTAGAATGTAATGGATAATTACTTAATACTGATCAATTAGTCTTCTATGATAGTCAAACTTATAGTCATGTTAAGTTTTCTAGGTATACATAGATATATTTCAGATAGACAGGTAATATTCAAATACTTCAAAGACATACATTTAAATTTAAATATAAATATGACATTTAAAATATTTTTAAAATTTAGACTTTCTAGACAGTGAGACATGTTTGCTCCTGGCAACACTGATTTACTTCAGAGAGGATAATGGGCATCAAAGACACTTCATATGGAGTTTATCTTCCACTTGACAAAAATAGACATTTGGGCTGTTCTTGCCTGGACAGCTTCATCAACTGGACATGCAGGACCCATAAAAAGGTGACCACTGAACTTTGCTTGACAAAATGGTCCTTCAGGTTCCTGCTTCACAGAGGAAACTGACAGACATTCTACAGGACACAGAGAGAAGTGACCAAGAGACTCAGTATCCCTTTGGGCTAAAGACAGATGCCCCAACTTTACAAAGGACTATTAGGTGACTGTCAAGACTGCCATCTGTCTCTGTCTACCCTACAAGACTTTTGAAAGTTGTTTGCATCCTTCTCCTGTTTCTCAGGTAATATTATATCCTTCTGAGGTCTTTGATGTGGTTGAAAACTAGATAGTTATAATATTCTGTTATGAAAGATAAGTTAGATATAAAACCTTAGACTAACAAATATGAGATAGATTGGGTGTCTTCTTTAATATTGTAACTGTCATTCTTGCTTGATAATTGTTTTTTATATGTAATTTTACTTTGTAAAAGTTAAAACCTTCCTTAAAAAAAAGGAAAAGGGGAAATGCTGTGGATATCGCTCTGTGTAAATAAAATTCTTATTGGCCAGTAGCCAGGCAGGATGTACAGCCAGGACAAGCAGAGAAGAGTAATGGGGAACAGGAAGGCAGAGGGGAAGACACTGCCAACCACCAACATGACAAGGAAGATATAAGGCACTGGTAAGGCATGAGACATGTGACAAACTATAGATTAATAGAGATGGGCTAAATATAAGAGTAAGAGCTAGACAATGATAAGCCTGAGGTAATGGCCAAACAGTTTAAATAATATAAATGTCTATGTGTTTATATTATAAGTGGGTTGTTGGACTAACGGTGCTTGGCAGGGGCTAGCAAGAAGATCTCCAACTACAGAGTCCCATTCTGAAGATCTAAATAATGCAGTAAATTTTCTAAAATTTTATGCCAGTATATGAAATTTATTCATTGCTTCACACAGCAAAAAAAAAAAAAAAAGGTACTAAGCATGGCAAGGGAAGAAACTTGAAGAAAGAACAGTGTGAAATATCTGACCACCACAGGAGAGGTGAATGCACAATGGGTAGGAAATATGGGTCCACCTTCACATATGTGAATTAGATGCCACAAACAAATATTTAGGAAGTCATCTCAATCTTGAAAACTGTGAAAGTTGAAACATAAATGAAAATATATTAAATGTTAGGCACTGGAGAGATGGCTCAGAAGTTAAGAGCACTGACTACAAGAGAGATGGTTCAGAATTTAAAAGTACATAATGCTCTTCCAGAGGTCCTGAATTCAATTCCCAGTAACCTCATGGTGCCTCACAACCATCTATAATGAGATCTGGTGCCCTCTTCTGGCCTGCAGTCATATATACTGTATACATAATAATAAATAAATAAATCTTTTAAAATATTTAAAAAGGCATTCATTAAAAAATTATATATATATATATATATATATATATATATATATATATATATATATATATATATATTTTTTTTTTTTTTTTCTTTAGAAACTGTATGGCCATGGCAGGCTTCTTATTATCTAGTTCTTCTATTTTAAATTAATCCATTTCTATTAATCTATAATTTGCCACTTGGTTCATGGCTTACCTGTACCTTTACATCTTCATTGTCATGGTGGTGGCTGGCAGCGTCCGTTTTTCCCAGCCTTCCACCTCCCAGAATTCTCCTCTCTCTTGTCCCGCCTATACTTCCTGCCTGGCCACTGGCCAATCAGAATTTTATTTATGCAGATCAATATCCATAGCACTTCCTCTTTTCTTTTCTTTTTCCAAAGGATGGTTTTAACTTTTACATAGTAAAATTAAATATAACAAAACAATTATTAAGCAAGAATTACAGTTACAATATTAAAGAAGATATCCTATCTATCTTATGTTTGTGAGTCTAAGGTTATTAATGTGAATAAATACAGTGAGTTTTATAGAATATATAGAAATGGATGTTTGAGAGATGAGGTTCAGAATGATGGAATTCTTAAGCAGAAATTTGACAATAGGAACTAGATAAAAGATAAGTGAGAACTGTGCATTGGTGGCACATGCATTTAATCCCAGCACTCAGGAGGCAGAGGCAGGCAGATCTCTGTGAGTTAGAGGCCAGCCTTGTCAACAGAGTGAGCTCCAGGATAGGCACAGAGAAACCTACACAGAGAAACCCTGTCTTTAAAAACCAAAAAAAGGTAAGTGAGTATATTTTACATTTGCATGATTCTAAGCATTTTAGAGATCAGGAGTCCTATTTTATCAAGTAGTACAGTTATATTTTCATGTAAACAAAAAAACTACTATAGAACAATATATATGAAAGTTTGACAGATTCAAATCCCCTTTAGATTGGGAATTGTTAAGTCTAGTCAGTGTAGCATATTTAACAGTTAAGCATATATGTTCATCATATTTAATGATTCATTGCTTCACTATAGTTATTCACATTGCCTGGAAAAGAAATGATTATTTCTCTTTCTGTTTGAATCCCATACATAATAAATAAAAAATACTAAACAACTCTACAGATTATAAAACACATAGGGATATTTTTAAAAAATAATTTCAGTCACTATTTATGATATACCAAAATTTGAAAGTTGTTTCTTCGTTTGTTGTTCTTTGCTCTTTTTTTTTTGAGCTGAGTATCGAACCCAGGGCCTTATGCTTGCTAGGTAAATGCTCTACCACTGTGCTAAATCCCCAACCCATTTGTTGTTATTTTAAATATTTTGAACAATATATTTTTATCATATATCTCCAAGTGTAATTTTTAATTAAATTACTGATTTGTTTCTTTGCAAACTATGATAATTTCAATAGAAAAATATTTTTATTCAATTTCAACTCACCATATCAGGATCTTAATTGAGGAGAGAGGTCTGTGAAAAATAGGATATACCAAGTGAAAATGTGATTCATTTACTCATTAATTTTAATTTCAGTTTTTAAGAAATAGAAATGGAAATCAAGAACTTTTATGTTTTTTCTGTTATTTCTGATCATTTTTTCTAGTAATAAAGCACAGTTATTTACCACTTTGGATGATGTCTCATATATTTTTTATTGGAATTCCATTCGATGCATTCACTGCCACATAAAAGTCCCATGATTCTTTACTAGGACTGGTTTCTTTTGCTGCATTAAATGGAAGAGTAAAAAAGAAATGACCATTAGAAATATTACCTCCTGATGTAGAGGATTCCTCAAATTTTGTTGTCTATGTAACTTTATTGATTGTTAAATGTCATTTCTTGACTATTTTCTTTTATAGATTTGAAACAAATACACATTGCTGCTACATCTTTTTAGATCCACTACCTATTATTTTCTAATTAATCATCACACACACACACACACACACACACACACACACATTTTTTAAAACTGTCAACTCTGATTTGTGCTGAAAATATTTTGATCAATGTGCAGCGTTCCATTTCAAAATGGTCAATATAACAGAGATTTCAATATTTCCTTTCAGAGTCTACTTCCAAAGCACCAATGCCAATCTCTAATTTGATATCTAGTAAAAGTAATTGTTCTAAAGATTCTTCAAAATAATGATATTTTACTTTGTATAATTATATATGGAGACTAAACCATCAAAAACTGAATAAATAAATAAATAAATTTTTATAATTCATTGTAGTTTCAGAATTAATTGTCAAATAAGTATATTTTATATATGTGTGTCACAAAAATTTGACTTTAATGTACATTTTATTTTATAAATGAAAATTGAAAAAACAAAAGTTTACTACATGATTTGATTAAATAAATAATTCTAAAATACAAATTTAAGCATTTTTTTTATATTTCCCTAAAATGTGTGATAACCAACATGTGTAATTTTAACTTTCTATATACAACGTTTTTTTTACAAATATTTAACAATGAATTATATTAAATTGTTCAACAAATTATATAGGGTTATTTTTACTATTATCATAAAATTTAGGTGACAAATCCCAATCACAATTTTTTATAATTTTTTTCCACAGTGTACAAATAATATTGTTTATAGCATTTCCCCTTTTTGTTTAATTAAAAATGAAAGTTTTACTTTAATAGTGAAATTATATATAACAAAAACAGATCTCAAGTAAGCATTACAGATATAATATTCAGTCCATTTGTATTTGGCAAATTTAGAGAAAATACTCTATTATCTACCTTATCTTTGTGCATATAAACTTTTATAACTAATTTACCTTTTAAATAAGAAAATCTTTGTCTAATTATTTAGTCCTTAACTCCATTAAAGTCCCCAGAAGGATTGTAATGTTACTTAAAAACAGGGACATCTGGCTGCCTGGACAGTAACTAAAAGTTATTCTGTAATATTGGGGCATCCCTCTTTGGCCTATAGACCTAGTACATTTGACAGACATTTATGAGAAACAGAGGATTTTAAAAGGACTGTTCTACCTTGTCTTGGCAAAATTTGGCAGTCTCTTTTTGTGTGTGTCCTGCTGGTCCATTTTGGATAATATACTCTCTGCAATTGAGACAACAGTAATATTTTGCCCAAATACCTAGCTTTTGCTATAAGGATGTGAAATTCCATACAGAGTTTCTTTGATGTCCATCATCTTCTCTGAAGTAAATGGTGCTACCAGGTACAAACGTGCCTCACTGTCATGAAAAGCTTTATATTATTAAAAAATTTAAAATGCCATATTCTGTAGGTCTTTGAACTGTTTGAAGATTTTCTATCTATCTATCCAAATATATCTGTTTAAGCTTAAAAACATACCTAATATGACTATAAGTTTGATTATTATAGATAATTAACTACTAACCTGTATTTTTATATTATACATTATATTTTTAAATGAGCTGCATGAGTATAATACTCAAAACAAAAGTACAGACATACATACAGTATAAAATAACTTTAAATGTATAACAATAAACCAAAATCCATACCAATGTAAAATATTTTGAGAATAATAGTTGCTTTTTGGATTAAAGTAGATTCAATAACCACTGCAATTATCTCATTATTTCTATAATATATCCCCCTTTATTCCTTTAGGAAGAGATCTTTGAATTTAACTCCTTTGTTTAGAATTTTTCTGACTATGACCAATAACAGCTTGGAACCAACCAGGCTAAATAATGACAAATGTCCATAATCCATTGCATAACCAAAAGTCACCCACACTCCATCATTTGGGAATGGGGGAATTGTTCTCTAGAGTACTCCCTGTTGTCTGTGTCACTTTCGCCTCTTGACAGATCTGCAAATTGAAACTTAACAGAGACATAATAGTCTTAACTGATGTTAGGGCTCAAATGGACTTAATCAATATTTACAGAACATTCAACACAAACAAAAAAGAATATATCTTCTTCTCAGCACCCCATGGAACATTCTCTAAAATTGACCACACACTTGACCATAAAGCAAATCTCAACATATACAAAACAAGTGGCATAACCTCCTGTGTACTATTGGACCACCATGGTTTAAAGATAGATTTCAACAACAGAAAAAACTATAGAAATCCTACAATCTCATGGAAACTGAATAATGCTCAACTGAATCACCAATGGGTTAAGGAATAAATAAATAAAGAAAGAAATTAAGGACTTCCTACAGATCAATGAAAATGAATACACCACATACTCAGACTTATGTGACACTATGAAAGCAGTGCTAATAGGGAAATTCATAGCACTAAATGCCCACATAAAGAAGCTGGAGAAATCTCATGCTAGTGACTTGACAGCACACCTGAAAGCCCTTGAACAGGAAGAAGCAAAGTCTCCCAGGAGGAACAGATGCCAGGAAATTATAAAATTGAGAGCTGAAATCAATAAAATAGAAATAAAGAGAACAATACAAAGGATTAATGAAACAAAGAGTTGTTTTTTTGAGATCAACAAGATAGAAAAGCTCTTATCCAAACAAACCAAAAGATAGAATGAGAGCATCCAAATTAACAAAATGAGAAATGAAAAGGGGGACATAACAACAGACAATGAGGAAATCCAGAGAATCATCAGGTCATACTTCAAAACCTCTACTCCACAAAACTGGAAAATTGAAAAAAATGGATAATTTTCTGGATAGGTACCACATACATAAGTTAAATCAAGACCAGATAAACCCTTTAAATAGTCCAATAATCCCCAAGGAAATAGAATCAGTCATTAAAATTCTTCCAACCAAAAAAAGCCCAGGACCAGATGGTTTCAGTGCAGAATTGAACCAGATCTTCAAAGAAGACAATACCAATCCTTGTATAGTTCCACACAATACAAGCAGAAGGAATATTACCAAACTCCTTCTATGAGGCTACAATTACCCTGCTTCCTAAACCAAAAAAAGATGAAACAAAGAAAAAGAACTACAGGCCAATCTACCTCATGAACATTGATGCAAACATACTCAATAAAATACTGGCAAACAGACTCCAAGAACACATCAAAACAATTATCCACCATGATCAAGTAGGCTACATCCCAGGGATGCAAGGGTGTTTCAACATAAGAAAGTCCATCAATGTAATACACCATATAAATATATTCAAAGGAAAATAAACACATGATCATCTCACTAGATGCAGAAAAGGCAATTGACAAAATCCAACTCTCCTTCATGATAAGGTCTGGGAACACTCGGGAATACAGGAACATACCTAAACATAATAAAGGCAATCTACAGCAAGCCAACAGCCAACATCAAATTAAATGGAGAGAAACTCAAAGCAATACCACTAAAATCAGGAACAAGGCAAGGCTGTTCCCTCCCTCCATACTTATTCAATATAGTACTTTAAGTTCTAGCCAGAGCTATAAGACAACATAAGGAGATTAAGGGGATACAAATTGGAAATGAAGAAGGCAAGCTTTCCCTATTTGCAGATGACATGATAATATATATGAATGACCCCAAAAATTAAACCAAGGAACTGATACAGCTAATAAAAACCTTTAGTAACATAGCAGGATATAAGATCAACTCAGAAAAAATCAGTAGCCTTCCTATATCCAATAGACAAACAGGCTGAGAAGTAATCAGAGATACATCACCCTTTATTATAGACACAAATGATATAAAATTCCTTGGAGTTACTCTAACTAAGCATGTGAAGGACCTATATGACAAGAACTTTAAGTCCCTGAAAAAAGAAATTCAAGAAGATGTCAGGAAATGGAACGATCTCCCATGCTCATGTATAGGCAGGTTAACATAGTAAAGATGGGGATCTTGCCAAAAGCAATCTACAGTTTCAGCACAATCCTGATCATATTACCAACACAATTCTTCACACATCTGGAAAGAATAATACTCAAATTCATATGGAAAAACAAAAAACTCAGGATAGCAAAAATAATCCTGTACAATAAAACAACCTATGGAGGCATCACGATCCCCAACCTCAAGCTCTAGTATAGAGCTACCGTAACAAAAACAGCTTGGTACTGACATAAAAACCCAACATGTGGACGAATGGAATCGAATTGAAGACCCTGACATTAACCTGCACACCTATGAACATATAATTTTTGACAAAGAAGGCAAAAATGTACAATGGAAAAAGAAAGCATATTCAACTAATTTGTGCTGGCATAACTTGATGTCACTGTGTAGAAGGCTGCATATAGATCCATATCTGACACCTTGCACAAAACTTAAGTACAAGTGTATCAAAGACCTCAACTTAAGTCCAGTTACTCTGAACCTGATAGAAGAGAAAGCAGGAAGTACTCTTCAAAGCACTGGCACTGGATAACACTTTCTAAATACAACACCAGTAGCACAGACACTGAGAGAAACAATCAATGGGACCTGCTGAAACTGAGAAGTCTTTGAAGAGCAAAGTACCTGGTCAACAAGACAAAGTGTCAGCCTACAGAAGGGGAAAAGGTCTCCACCAACCCCACATCTGACAGAGGGATGATATCCAGAATATATAAAGAACTCAAGAAATTAGACATCAAAATGCCCAACAGTCCAATTAAGAAATGGGCTACAGAACTAAACAGAGAATTTTCAACAGAGGAAATTCAAACAGCTGAAAGACATTTAAGGAGTTGCTCAGCATCCCTAATTTTCAAGGAAATGCAAATCAAAATGACTCTAAGATATGACCTTACTTACACCTGTCAAAATGGCTAAGATCAAAAACACAGAAGACAGCTTATGCTGGAGAGGATGTGGAGCAAGGGGAACTCTCCTCCACTGCTGGTGGGGAATGCAAGCTTGTACAGCCACTTTGGAAATCAATATGGCGCTTCCTTAGAAAATTGGGAATCCATCTTCCCCAATACCAAGCTGTACCACTCTTGGGCTTATACCCAAGGAATGCTCAATCCTACCACAAGGGAATTTGCTCAGCTATGTTCATAACAGCATTTTTTGTAATAGCCAGAACATGGAAATAACCTAGATGGCCTTCAACTGAAAAATGGATAAAGAAAATATGGTACATATACACAATGGAGTACTACTCAGCAGAGAAAAGCAATGACATCATGAGGTTTGCAGGCAAATGGATGGATCTAGAAAAAATCATCCTGAGTGAGGTAACACAGACTCAAAAGGACAAACATGGTACGTACTTACTCATAGGGGGAATAATAGATGTAAAACAAAGATGATTAGACTGCTACACAACTCCAGGGAGGCTACCTAGAAAATTGGACCCTAGAAAGACACAGGGATCACCCAATGACAGAGAAATGGATGAGATCTACATGAACAACCTGAATGACAGTGAGAGTAATGAAGGCCAAGATTTGAGGGAAAGAAAGCTTAGGGGAGCAGTAGATCCCAGCTGGATCAAGACCAGAAAGGGAGAACAAGGAATAACAGACCATGATAGATGAAGACCACATATGAACAGGAATGGGCAGAGTGCTGGAGAGGTCCCCTGAAATCCACGATGAAACATCCTCTGTAGACTGCTGGTAATGGTTGAGAGAAAGCCTGATCTGACCTAGTCTGGTGATCAGATGGCCAAACACCCTACCATTCGAGCTTGAACTCTTATCCAATAACTTATGGAAGTGGATTCAGAGATCCTCAGCCAGGCCCCAGGTCGAGCTCCAGGTGTCCAATTGTAGAAAAAGAGGAGGGACTGTAAGAGCATGAATTGATGACACCAAGATTGGAAAATCACAGGGACAAATAACCAAACGAATGGAAGCACATGAATTATGAACCAAAGGCTGTGGAACCTCCATCTGGATCAGGACTTCTGCATAAGTGATACAATTGAATAGCTTGAACTCTTTGGGAGGCATCCAGGCTGTGTGACCCGGCCTGTCCTTAGTGCATGTGTTGGCTGTTTGGAACCTTTTGCTTACACAGGTACACTTTGCTCAGCCTGGTAGGAGGGGACTTGTTGTGCCTGTTCTGAATCCATCAGGATTAAATGAATCCCCAGGGGAATATTGGCCCTGGAGTAGATGGGAAAGGAGGGCAGTGGTTTGAGGATGTTGGGGTAGGAGCAGGAGCAGGGAGGACAGGGAAATCCATCGCTGATGTGTAAAAGTATAATACAAATGTAATAATAATAAATAATAATAATAATAATAATAATAATAATAATAATAATAAAGAAAACATACAGGAGAAAAACCCTGTGCATGTTATCAGTCTAGGAAAGCCTTACCATGATTCAGTCATCTTCAAAGGCATAAAAGAACACATGCTGGAGACACACCTTATCTATGTTATCAATGTTGTATAGCCTTTGCACATCACCAAACTCTTCAAATGCATAAAAGAACACCTACTGGAGATAAACCCTATGAATGTAACCAATATGTTAAAGTCTATGCTCATCACAGTATTCTTCAAATATGTAAAAAAAGACATGCTGCAGCAAAAACCTATGAGCCTAATTAATGTGGTAATGCTTTTTGTCATCACAGTCATCTTCAAATGCATGAAAGATCACATACAAAAAAGAAACCAAATGAATTTAATCAATGTGGTTAAGTCTTTCACACACAATACTCTTCAAATACATGAAACAACACATACTGGGGAGAAATCTTGTGAATGTAATCAGTGTGATGAAGCCTTTGTGTGTATCAGTAGTCTTTGAAATCATTAGAAAAAGCCATACTGCAGAGAAACCCTGAAAGTATAGTCAGTGTCATTCAGTATTGGTCTTCATAATCAAATAAACCATTTTCTGTGCAGTCAATATCTTACTGTGCAGTCAATCTCTTAGAGTGTGTGCATATTACAATAGTCTTTGAGTACCTGCAAAAAGTACTGATGGTTTATTATAATAAAGTATTTGGTAAGTTCCTTATCCAAAACACTTGCATTCAGTTACACAATGGTGTTCATTCTGTAAAAAAGTATTTGACAGTGTCAGCAATCTGTTCATTCATTATGATGTCATTTTTAAAATGTTTGCCCCAATAAAATCATGGAATAAATGAATTTAGTGGTTTAAAAAGCCCTCTGTGTAGGGTAAAATGTCAGCCTATGAAACACTCCTGGAAACTAAAACCAGAACCACTGAAAAACATTCAGTTTGGCACTGAAACCAGAGCCAAAGGAAGACACTCTTCCTCTGACCAACTGAGCACAAAACCAACCAGTCAATGAGCATAAAAAGCAACCAATCCCTGAGCACAAAACCAACCAATCAATGTACATGGAAGCCTCCCAATCTCTGAGGTTGAGCTCTAAATCCAACCAATACCTAGCCTCAAAATCTTTTCCCTGGAAATCTCCACCACTATGAATCCCTATATATGCCCTGTGTCTGTTCAGCTGGTAGCTGCCATTTTTCATGCTGACACAGGCAGCCACTACTCTGGATTCCTCTCCCCTACATAAAACACTTGAATTAGATTTGGGTGAAGATCTCTTGGAAGAGCAGAGCAGAATCTCTGCCTGGAAACTCCCTAGAGGAGTCAAGGAGAGAGGCAATTGACATCTCTGCTGGGAACCTCGCTAGTGGAGTGGAACAGAGAAATAATGGACACTTCTGGGAAATTCTCTTATGGGAGTGGAGCAGAACAGCAAAGGACATCTCTGCTGGAAGGCTCTCTAAGCTGAGTGTAACACAGCTAAGCTGTAACCTGTAGTGGCATTTCTGCTGAGCTCCTTGCTTGGTTCCAGAATGCAACACATAACCCTAATCCTTCCTTTGTTTAACTACACCTTTTGTTTCTCTTACATTTTGTTTCCATTATCACCTATGTGAATCTTGTTTGAGAGTCAAGGATCACAGAGTTCACCCAAGGATCAAAGGCCTATGCAAAACATGGTCCAGGAAACCCTGAAAACCCTGGTCCCTGGTAGATCAAGTAATTTGCACCTGGTATTTGCTTTCTGGGAGCTCCTTTTGGTTTGCTTTGAGGGTACTGATACTATCTAAACTGTAAAAAAGAGTAAATAAATATGCCCTAGGTGAAGGGAAGAGTGCTTTGAGGCTGGACCCCTGTAGCCTTTATAGGCTAAATTCATTCTTAAGATGCCTTTGTGTCTTTATTCCTTGGACCCCTGTGAACCCACATGCTCCTGAAGTGAACACAGCTACAGCAATGGCTCATTTTTGGAGAGGAGCAGGTTTGTAACATCCTTCAAGTAAGCCATCCCACACTGGGCCAAACTTTAAGGACTAGCCTAACATTCTAATAGTCAGTATTCCTATCCCCTCACAGCTTTAGTTTTCCAGCTTCCTTTCACAGATATTTTTAAGAGCTACAGGTATCCTGGAAATCTTTCCTCCACAGCCTCAGCTACATTCTGACATTCCAACAGCCAGGATATCTTTCTCCTCTCAACTATATCTATCCAGTATACCTTCCACTCCAAACTATAAGTGTTGCCTAAGTTTTGATACTTAGGGAACTTTTTCTTCACCTAAACACTTCCACTTTGAATTTAAATAATAATGTAGTATTTTTAGATTTAGTACTCCTCTTTAATTACATGGAATAACTAATTCATGTGTGAAACTCTATTTATGGATTTTCTGTTCTTGTTATATAATGTCTATGTCAACTTTTAATGAGTTTTATTTGGCACCAGAACAATACAGGATCACCATATAAGTGTCATGGCAACAAATGTCAGACATGGCAGCTAAATTGAGAGCTCACATCCTTAGCCTGCAATAGGAAGCAGAGAGTAGGAACTGAAAATGATGTGTGGATGTAAATTATCAAATCTTTCCCCCATTGACATATTTTCTCAGAATAACAGAATTCCCTAAACCTTCACAAATGATACTGCCAACTGAAAAGGATTTCTCTAACTTAATGTGTACATGCTTGTTTTCTATTACATGAACCAATTAATAATGAAGAAAATCTCTGTAAACTTTTAATGTCTCAATACCTGTGTTATAGGAATGCATGCTTACAAATGAAAAAGTTTCATCAGTGAAAAATAGTTTTTCTGAACAGTTGTTTTTATTTTAATTATGTGGTGTCCATACATCTTTTTGGGTTATGTGAATTTGCATGGTAGTCTGAAAATTTTAGACGCTCACATCTTCTTGTAGCAAGAACTAAAGGAAGTTGTCAAAATCAAGCCTTGTACCTGAGTATGAACTTTCCTTAACTGTCCACCCATGTCTCTAGCTGTGAATATATTTTAAAGCCTATTTATATCATGCTAAAGTCATGAAATAAGGACAAACTCATACAAGAGTAAAATTTTATTCATGTAAACAACTTGATACAGATTTTAGACATCACAGTTGTCTTCAGCTTAAAGAAAAAACTCTTACTTCATTTTATTTTCATTATAGACGTGAAGGAATTAAATTAGTTATTAAGTTTAGTCAAAACTTATGGGGGAGATCAATGCATTTTTGGTTCTATTTTGAAACCTTAGAGTTAGATAGCAAGGTGTGCTATATGTGTGGCAAATTCATTTAGTTAAATTAATTTTTGTGGTGATTATATTCCTTCAGTGCTTTTGTTTATCTTCCATTGTGTTTGTATTTAGTGATATGTATTTTTCTGCTGTAATATATAGAATGGGAAGCCTGTCATCTTACTTGTCTGTTGTATATTTAAATATAGGCAATGCATGATCATACTTTCTGAGTAAGAGTGTCTGTGAAAGGGTGGTGGGTTGTGGTGTTTGGTTTTGATTTCATGTTTTCACAAATTCCCTTGAGTTTCTGTTGTTCATATTAGGCCTGTCATTAATTTCAGTAATGATTCAAGGATACATTTGAACTCATGATCCTCATGTATCTACCTCCAGAATAGTCTAAGAGTAGAAAATCTACTGCCAACGTATGATGTTTTGTCAATACAACAATGTTAATTATAAAATGCTTAATAGAAAAGAATGTAAGAAACATTAAATCATTATATGTGTATTCAAGACAGTATATTCATGTATACTAGAAATGAAATAAAGTAGGATGAACAGCAATGTATTGTTTACCTTATATAATCAGGGCAGAGCTGTTGTGAGCAGCTTGAGGTGTCCAGGACTCCTCACCCTTCAGAGATGAACTGTCTCCTTGCTGTTCCAGCCATCAGAGCTGTCCTAAATGGCTCCAGGTGTCCAGGATACCTTCTGGACATCACTGTTGTTCTGAGTAGCTCAAGGTGTGTGGTATACCTTGCCCACCAAGGCTAAACTGTCTCCTTGTAATTCCAGCAATCAGAGCTGTCCTGAGCAGCTCAAGGTGTTGCCTGACTCCCCAGGTAGTCAGGACACCTTTCCCCAGAGTTGTTGCAACAAATTGACTTACATTGTTTGTGCCAAAACTCGGGACCAAACCCACAGAGTTGCAAACAATTTACTTACAGCTAATCTGACCCTAGGCCAGCTGAGGTAGACTGTTTAGATGATATGAGGTAGAGCTGCATGAGCTCTAACAGTAGGCTTGCTGAAATAGCATTCTAAGAAATTCATTAGTGTCTACTCCACAGGTGTGTACCCTCTAGAATCTGTTAAGGTGTTTCACCTGTCTTCAAAAACAAATTCTTAATGATGGTATCTGTCACAATGGAGACCAAAAACCATCATGAACAGTTTTGACAATGGGACTCAACATCATGGCAGATTTATAAACTCCCAAGGGTATATCTATGTGTCACTAAAGTAAGTGCACTGACAGAACTATAATGTTCAAAGTAGTGCTCCCAATTTTCACCAACTGTGAGATAGGGAAGTGCTGATGCCCAGTCACAGATCTCTGATTTCGTAGACTAGGGGTAAATACATGCACAAACACATAGACAACATACACAACACATACACATGTGTGTGAAAGGCAGAAAGAAAAAGAAAGAGGTACTGAGAGAGAGACAGATAGAGAGACTGAGTGAGAGTGGAGGAACTCTATCAGTTTGGGGCTCAACAAATGCATGCAGGTGTGTTCTCTAAGAGAGGACAAAAATAGCAGGGATCAGTCTTATATAAAATCAGACCTCATATAAAATGTATTAATGATGGCAGAGTGGGCCTGAGATTGAAACCACAGGGTTTGAAAGAATAAAAAACTATCCTTCATGTACTCTTCTGGGATAAAGATCAGGCAATCTCCCTGCTAATTTCTTTCAACCATCATTTTCTGTAGCTGATTGCTCAGTCGTTGCACCTTCTGCTTCACCTGCATCTTGGTGAGGAAGTTTTGGAGGGATGGTGGCTCCATGGTGCTCCTTGTGGGTAGATGAACACAAATTAACTTTCAGTACGACAAGGCAAAGAGATTGGAAAGACCACTCTGAGTCCTAATTAAATGTTTGAGAAAGTTTATTTACCATTAACTCAGTGACAAAACAATTTATTTTGTCCTATGCTTCAGATGCCCACTCTGGGGAGACAGCTATCTCCTCCATTTGAAGGGAAGTGGTTATCTCAGCTATCTTGTTCTCTCTTTCCTCATAGCACATGCTCCAAGTAACCAAGGAGGGAGAGTCAGGAGAAAATCACAATAGTTCAAAATCACCCCAGTCATATAGACATTGCTCAAATATCTTGACAGGTCACTCTAACCATATAACTATTAATGGAGAAGACATATAAGGGCAGAACATGGTCACCAGACTCAACAAGACACCACACTGACAACCTAGGACACAAAGCTGGGAAGTACATAAAGTTAGCCAGTGTGGTTGAAGTATATTGAAATGGGCGCATCTCATTAATCCCCCCTGCTTTAATGTCTTTATCATATTCATTCCTCAATGCCTATCCTCCAAATGGAACAAAAGCAAAGAGTTCCCAGCATAAAGCTTTGGCCTTACCAGTTCCTGACCTTTGAGGCAAAACAATTAATATCCTGGAATCCTTGAATTTCAAGAGCCATGACACACAGGGAAGTTCTTTTGGTTCCCAGAGGCTCCAGCTTTCTGTGCCCCATTTCTGCAAGATTAAGCCCAAGATCACTTCTTCAAGAAACTTCCTTTTTCCTGCACAGAACTCATTACACAATTCTCTTGACCATTTATTTCTTGATGTTTTACTCTGAGGCCAAAGGTCTTTCTTCTGTCACTCTCTGATCTCTACCCTCCTCATTCTCCTTCTGAATTAGACTCTTCAGTATGCCATCATGTTCATCAGTAAGTGGTGAAGACATTGAATAAACTTCCCAAGGGCAGTTGGTGTTCTCACAACATAGTTGACATCACAGAGGATTCCAGGGCTCTCCAGGATACAATAGAATGTCCAAGGAAGAGCTGGAGATGTGGTGGGAACTGACATTGCTTCCGTGATAATGAGCTTTCCTCATAATAAACTAGAAGTCAAGCTGACCTTTGCAGGAGCATCTGCTGGGATAAAAGGTATCCCCTTCAGCACCCCCTTCATCCAAAGCCAGAAATCTCTCTCTGATTGGACATCCTTTAGTTCTTTCCTTGTGTGGAACTGAATGTTTATCTCCTACTGAAAATTTATGTACACAAGGTAATAATATCATAAAAATTTATATATGCTATAGTTCATCATAAGTTCCTGCATCTCCTTATCTCTTTAACCACAAGACATTATAGAATTATTACCAACTGAGAAGGACACTTTTTAAACAATTTACTGGTAAAGATTCTATAGGAATCACCTAGGCAGAGTTACACTAGACAAAGAGGCCAAAAGAGCCTAGGAACAAGTACCCATAGGAATGTGATACAGTCATGGAGCTCAGTGGGACTAAAATCTGTGTCATCAGCATGTGTGTAGTGGGTTCTTTACTCTCTGTTGAGTAGCTCAAAATGGTCTAGTGTTACTGGGTAGTAAAGGTGGCCAGACAGCTGGAGTCTTCCACAAAGAACATGAGTTTCCTATAGAGCAAAGGATATTCAGGAAAATCCTTTGCAAGCCCCTTCATATGAAGAAACGTAGACACTATGGTTCCACTGGACACTCCAGATGAATTGTCCTTCATTTTTCCAATGCTCTGACCCTTTAAATTGTACTACCAATAGTTCCTCATGTTGTGGTGATCCCTAAACATAACTGTTTCATTACTTCTTAACTTTAATTTTTCTACTATTATGAATCATAATTCAAATATTTGATGTGCAGGATATCTGATATGCAAACCCAAATGAGATGGTGACCTACAGGTTGAGGACTACACTACTCAATGCAGACATAAATCTCCACAAATCCTGACAGTGATGCTGGGGCAGTGTGATTCTTAAATTTTATTATCAGTTTGAATTAAACAAGTCACCTGGGAGGAGGGACCCTCAATGAGAAATTATTTGTGTGTGTGTGTATATATATATATATACATATATATGTGTGTGTATGTATGTATATGTATATATTATGTATATTTATATATGTATTCGTACACACACATATATAGTATATACATATATATCAGATTTACTTTGAACATGTCTCTGTGGGATTTTCTTAATGGTTAATTGAGATAAGACTCCCTAAATGGACAAAAACATTTCATTGTCTGCAACTTATACTGTGTAAGTATGAAGAACCTAGAGCATAAGCATAAATAAACAGGAAGAACGGGTACATTTGTTTTCCTCTACTCTTGGCTGTAGATGTGATATGATTAGATGAGATCCTACCTTGATTTCCCCAAAACTGGAACTATTACCTTCAATTGTGGGCTATGATCAATTTTTCCCATTCTAAGTTGCTATGCCTGATAACTCAATGTAATAAAGATGTTAAGAAAGCAATCTATGACAGAGAGATTTTCACAAGTCAGTGAGATGCGTATTTCATGAAATGCTCAATAGCACCATATCTGTCTCAGAAGAAATCCTACTTGTTAGTTATTTGGCGGCACCCTTAACCTGTGATGTAATATCACGAAACACAATAGAATCCACTAACAAGAGTTTTATTAAGACAGGAAAGAGAGACAGATGTGAGAGGCCTGTGGGTAACACACATGAATAAAGGAGTTGGGAATATGGTGCTGAAATATAAACTTTGATTTTCTCCTTAACTGGCCCTTTTGAACCACATCCAAAGCTATCCAATGAGAATAGGGTCTAGGACTAGGAACTGAAATAACCACAGGTACAGGTTTAGAATGCAGGTCTGAGGAACAGAGTGCAAATCAAGGGCAGGACAGCAGGCACACCCAGGTAATTCTTGGTTATGTCTTTGGCAGTTTAGCCTCTCTGCATGTCAGTTTCTTCTGCCTAGAGAAAGATGGATTGGGATACATCATGGAGATGGGTCTTGTCACAAGGCAAGACATAAAATCACTTACTTTATAACTGGGATTTCATTTGTTTGCAAGTTTTGGTTTTTTTTGGGGGGGGATGGGGTGATGAGCTAGCATTTATATGAGCTAAGCTGAACATCTCTTTCTGGGAAAAGAGGAATCTGATCCTAAACTTACATAAAATGCTCAAAATGATGCTTTAGAGCAGTGAATCACTTCACTTGGTTGAAAATAAATTAAACTTATCTTCATGACTCTTACCAAATATTGTGCATGAATCCTGTACTTTGCCATTTGGAATGACTTACCAGCTAGCTATTCTTTATTGATTAACCACTTTCAGATACTGAAAGCAAAGGAGATGGAGAGGGAAGGTAGAAATGACTGTTTGATGCTAAATATAGATTTGTGATTGCCTCTTCCAATATCAGAAATCTAAGTCTCGTCTGGCTAATCTAATAACAAATAAATGCAACCTGTGCCCACTGGTGTATTTTAATAGAAACCCATAAATGATTTAGTGACTTACTTGAACTCATGTAGTATATATTGAATCCAGCTATTTTCTTCTAGTCTTGCTATTCTTATTTGGAAGGTTTGTTTAGTTAAGTGTAGGTTAACCACCCCAAATAAAATTGGGGAAAATTAAAAAAAAAAACTACTATAACAGAATATGTTTGGGAGTTGTAAAAGTTTTTCATTGAAAAAATCAGAATTTAAGAGGATCCTGTTACATGTTGGATGCAGAAAGCAGAGTCTGCAAAGCTTTCAAAAACAGATTTTTTTTAGCACTTTCATAGCAGCACTGTATTTTTTGTTTATTTTTTAATTGTATAATTAATTTAATTTTATATATTAGCTACAGATTCCCAGGACCTGCCTCCTCCTGCTGCCCTGCCCTCCCTGCATTACACCTCCCATTCTCATCTCCTCCATGGCCAGGACTCCTCTGGGAATTCAGTTCAGCCTGGTAAATTCAGTTCATGATCTCTTTTGATTGATTTTTGTTTGAAGTCTATTATTCTGGACAATAGGATGGCTACACCAGCTTGCTTCCTAAGACCATTTGATTAGAACATTTTTTTTCCAAGCCTTTTATTCTTAGGAACTGTCTATCTTTGAATTTGAGGTGTGTTTCTTGTATGCAGCAGAAAGTTGGGTCCTACTTTTGTATCTATTCTGTTAGTCTGTGTCTTTTTTAGGTGAATTAAGCCCATTGACTTTAAGGGATGTTAATGACCAGTGACTGTTCATTACTGTTTTGGTTTTGTTTTGTTTTGTTTTGTTTTGGGTGGTATTGTGTATGTACTTCTCTTCTTTGGGGTTTACTGCTGTGGTGTTATCTATTGCTCGTGTTTTCCAGGGTGTATCTCGTCTCCTTAGGTTGGAATTTTCATTCCAGTGCTTTCTGTAGGGCTGTGTTTGGGGATAAATATTGTTTAAATCTGGCTTGACTTGGAAGGTCTTATTCACTCCATCTATGATGATTGAAAGTTTTGCTGGGTATATTAGTCTAGGCTGGCTTCCATGGTCTCTTAGAGTTTGCATTATATCTGTCCAGGTCCTTCTGGCTTTCAAAGACTCCATTGAGAAATCGTGTGTTATTCTGATGGGTTTGCCTTTATAAGTCACTTGGCTTTTTTCCTTTGATGCTCTTAGTATTCTTTATTCTCTTTGTTTAGTTGTTTCATTACTATGTGATGAGTGGTGTTTTGGGGAGGGGCTCTAGTCTGTTTGGTGTTCTATAGGCTTTTTGTATCTTCATAGGCATTTCCTTCTTTAAGTTGGGAAAGTTTTCTTCTATGCTCTTGTTAAATATATTTTCTGTGCCTTTGAGTTGGTATTCTTCTCCTTCCTCTGTCTCTATTATGTGTGGGTTTGGTTTTTTCATGGTGTCCCAAATTTCTTTGACATGTTGGGTCATGACTTTGTTGGTTTCAGTGTTCTCTTTGACTGATGAATCTATTTCTTCTAATGTATCTTCAACACCAGAGATCCTCTCTTCCATGTCTTACATTCTGTTGTTTATACTTGCTTCTGAAGTTCCTCTTTGTTTACTCAGATTTTCTATTTCCAGCATTCCCTCTGCTTATGTCTTCCTTGTTTTTCTCTCTTTTGCTTTTCAGATTTTGGACTGATTTCTTCATCTGTTTCACTGCTTTTTCATGCTTTTCTTTCAAGGACTTGTTTTCTTCTGCTTTATTTGTCCTTTCCTCTAGATTTTTATAGTGTTCTTCCCATTTTTTTTGTTTGTGTGTTCCTCCACTTCATTTTTGATTTCTTCTATATAAGGTGCTAGCATCCTCATGATGTAATTTATAAGGTTGTTTTCTCCTGCTTCTCCCATTCTGTGATGTTCAGGTCTAGCTGTTGAACAATGGCTAGGTTCTGGTGATGCTGTATTGTTCTTTACTTTGTTGTATGTACTTCTTCGTTGACATATGTCCATCTCCTTGAGAATTAATTCTTGGTCTTATCAGCACACTTATTCCAGACAGATCTGACAGATTTAGGGAGCCTCTGTCTGGTTTAGATGGAAGCTCTGGGCAGGATGGGAGCTCTGGTCTAGATGGGAGTGCTGGCCAAATGGGAGCTGGAGGTTCTAGTCCAGATTGGAGTTCTGGGGCAGGATGGAAGCTCTGGTCCAGATGGGAGTTCCTGGGTGGATGGCAGCTGTGGGCTAGTTTTTGAGTCTCAAGAAGTGGCTTGCATCTTGGGCAGATAGGTGTGGGGGCAAGGTGTGGAGATTGCAGGGTCAGCCTACAGTCTTGGTAATGGGAACCTTCCTGCAGGGCCCACCAAATGGCCAGAAACTGGGGCCAACTTAGGCTGGTCTTCCCAGGATGGCTGGTGCCCAGGAGTGGGACCTATAACCTGGACCTCTCTAGCTATGTCCCCAGGCACTCACCTTGTCTGGATGGGAGCTCTAGGACAAGATAGAAGCTGGGGGCTGGTTTGTAAGTCTCAGGAATTGGCTGGGGTCTCCAGTCAATGGTGTAGGGGTAGGGTGTGGGTCTTGGAGAAGGGGAACCTTCCTGGTGAAGTTGGGGGTGTGCTGCCCAATTGCAAGTACCTGGAGCCAAGTTGGGATGGTCTTACCCCAGAATGGCTGGTGGCCAGAGCTGGGACCTAGGGGCGGGCCTCTCTGGGTGTGACTGCAGGCACTCACCTCTGGTCCAGATGGGAGTTCCAGGGCAAATGGGAGCTCAGGCTGCTTTTTGAGTCTCAGGAAGTGGCTGGGATCTCTGTATCTTGCCCATATAGGAGCTCTGGGGTGGGAAGGGAGATGGGGACTGGTCTCTGATCTAAGGAAGTGGCTGGAGTCTCAGGCAGATATGTGTGGCGCATGGTGTAGAAATTGCAGTGTCTTTTTGCAGTACTGGAAAAGGGGTGCCTTCCTGCAGGGTCTGCCAAATGGCCAGAAACATGGACCATATGTATATTTTTAATATGAGACCTTTATCACATGAAAATTTTTGTTTTATTTAGCTAATTATGTTCAATTTATAAATTTTGGATATTAGACATTTATTAGATCAGAATTTTTGTTTTATCTGATTTCTTCAGTGCAATGTGTATTTTTTTGATATTAGTCCTTTATCAGATGGCAATTATTTTATTTATCTAATTAAGTTCAATATTTGTATTTTGGATATTTGACCTGTATAAGATGAGAATTTTTGCGTTGTTTATTTGATTTCATGTGTTCAATATACAAAATATGGATATTGGACCTTTATGATGTGAGATATTTTGTTTTATTTAACTGGTATATTGTGTTCAATTTGTAAATTTGTTTATTTGACCTTGATCAGATGAGAATTTTTGTTTTATTTATCTGATTTCTTATTGTCAGTAAGCATATTTTTTATATTAGACATTTATCACATAAGAAATTTTGTTTTGTTTTTCTGACTTACGTGTTCAATATGCATATTATGAATTTTAAACCTTTATCAGATGGTAATTTATATTATTTACTTTATTTCTTGTGGTATATATGTATATTTTGGGTGTTAGACATTCATCTGGAGGGATATTTTGTTTTATTTATTTGATTTCTATTTCATTATGCATATATGGGATATTAGTTCTTTATTAGATAAGAATTTTTTATTTACTGTCTTGTGTTATATAAATACACACACATATACATATGGAGTACTACTCAGCAGAGAAAAACAATGACATCATGAGGTTTGTAGGCAAATGGAAGGATCTAGAACAAATCATCCTGAGTGAAGTACCCCAGACTCAGAAAGACAAACATGGTATGTACTCACTTATAGGAGAATACTAGTTGTAAAACAAAAATGACTAGATTGCTACTCACAACTCCAGGGAAGCACATAGAAAACAGGTCCCTAAGAAAGACACAGGGATCACCCTATGACAGAGAAATGGATGAGATCTACATGAACATCCTGGATGTGAGTGGGTGTAATGAAGAGTATGTTTCGAGGGAAAGAGAGCTTAGGGGAGCAAGAGATCCCAGCTGGACCAAGAATAGAAAGGGGGGACAAGGAATAAGAGGCCATGATAAATTACAACCACATGAAAACAGGAAGAAGCAATGTGCTAGAGAGGTCCCCAGAAATCCACAAAGATACTCCCACTGTAGACTACTGGCTATGATAGAGACAAAGCCCAAACTTGACCTAGTGTGGTGATGGATGTCCAAACACCCTAATTGTCATGCTAGGAATCTCATCCAATGACTGAGATCCATATGCAAAGATCCATAGCCAGGCCCTAGCTGGAGTTTCAGGAGTCCAATTGATGAGAAAGAGCAGGGTTTATGGGCAAGAATTGTTGAGACCAACATTGAAAAAAGCACATGGACAAATAGCCAAACTAACGGAAACACATGAATTATGAACCAATAGCTGAG
This sequence comes from Onychomys leucogaster, assembly GCA_949786385.1. Classification (NCBI taxonomy): domain Eukaryota; kingdom Metazoa; phylum Chordata; class Mammalia; order Rodentia; family Cricetidae; genus Onychomys; species Onychomys leucogaster. Next base: position 780,057 of record CATKUP010000062.1, read on the forward strand.
GAGCCCCCAACTGGATCAGGCCTTCTGGATAAGTGAGACTGTTGATAAGCTTGAATTGTTTGGGAGACACCAGGACCTGTCCTTAGTACATGAGCTGGCTGTTTGGAACCTGGGTCTTATGCAGGGTCAAGTCACTCAGCTTGGGGGAAGTGGACTGGACCTGCCTGGACTTAATCTATGAGACTGAGCTGAATCCCCAGGGAAGTATTTGCCCTGGAGGAGATGGGAATGGGGTGTGGGCTCATGAGAAGGCAGGGTGGGGGTGGGGGAGGACAGGGAACCCATGGCTGATATGTAAAATTAAATTAAATTAGAAAATAAAAGAAATGGAGAATTTTCTGAATAGGTACCAAAAACACAAAGTAAATCGAGTCCAGATAAACAATTTAAATAGATCTATAACCCCTAAGGAAATAGAAACAATCATTTAAAGTTTGTCAACCAATAAAAGCTCAGGGCCAGATGGTTACATCACAGAATCTACCAGAATTTCAAAGAAGAGCTTATACTGATATACCTCAAAATGTTCCACACACTAGAAACAGAAGGAATATTGCCAAATGGCTTTATGAGGCTTTAGTTACCCAAATCAAACAAAGATACAACAAAGAAACATAATTACAGAACAAACAACACTCATGAACACAGATGGATATATACTCAATGAAATATTGGCAAACAAATCTCAAAAACACATCAAAATATCATCCACAATGATCAAGTAGGCTTCATCCAAGAAATGCAGTCATGGTTCAACATACAAATAACTGTGAGTGTAATCCATCATATAAACAAACTAAAAGAAAAAAATTCCATGATATTCTATTAGATTCTGAAAAAGCCTTTGACCAAATCCAACACCCCTTTATGATACCCTCAAGGTTTTGGAGAAAGAAGGAATACAAGGAACATACCTAAACATATTAAAGGCAATTTACAACAAGTCAACAAACACCATGAAATTAAAGGGAGAAAAACCTCAAATATCCAAAATAAAATATTGTATACAAGTTATTACACAAAAGTTATATTTCCATCTGATAAAGGTCTAATATTAAAAATATCCATATGGAACATAATTAGATAAATAAAACAAAAATTCTTATGTGATAGAGGTATAAATCTCAAATATACATATTGAACACAAGACATCATATACACAAATGAAAATTCTCATCTTATAAAGGTCTAGTATTCAAAACATACATAAGGACACAAGAAATCAGATCAATAAAAAAATTCACACCTAATAAAGGTCTAACATCGAAATATACACATAGAAAAAAAGAAATCAAGAAACAAAACAAAATTCTCATGTGATAAAGGTCTAATATGAAAAATATATTTATTGAACAAAAGAAAATAAAACAAAAATTCCATTCTGATTAAGGTCTATTATAAAAATATGCCTATTGAAAACAAGAAATCAGATATCCCTGTTGAACAGAAGAAATCGGATCAATAAAAAACTATCATCTGTTAAAGGTCTAATATACAAAATATACATATTGAACACAAAAAATCAACTACATAAAACACAAATGTATTTTCAAAATGTATATATTGACATTACTAGATAAATAATACAAAATTCTCATCAGCTAAATGTCTAATTGAAAACATACACAGTGAACACAAGAAATAAAAAAACCCTGAAATTCTCACCTAACAAAAGACTAATATCAAAAACATACATATTGAATACATGAAATCACATAAATAAAAGAAAAATTCTGATTTTGTGAAGGTCTAATGTCACAAATATGCCTATTCTCATCTGGTAAAATTCTAATGTCTCAAATATACATACAGATCACAAGAAATTATAAAAATAACACAAAATTTCTCATCTAATAAAGGTCTAATATGAAAATATACATGTTGAAGCAAAAAAATTATGTAAAAAAAGCAAAAGTTCTCATCTGAGAAAGGTCTAATATCCAAAATATAAATACTGAACACAAGAAATTAAATAAAACAAAATTTCACATCATAAAGGATTAATATCCCAAATATACCAATTGAAAACAAGAAATCACATAAATTAAATGAAATTTCTTATCTGATAAAGGTCTAATATTCACAATATAAATAGAGAACACAAGAAATCAGAAAAAAACAGATAAAAATTCACACCATTAAATTTTTAATATCCAAAATATATATTGAATTCAAGATATCAGATATAAATAACAAAATTGTCACCTGATAAAGGTCTAATATCCAATATAGTTTATTGAACTAAATAAATTATAATAAATCAAAATTTCACATGTAAAGATCTTATATACAAAATACATCTATTAAACAATAGAAATCAGATGAATAAAACAAAAATCCTCACATGATAAAAGTCAAATTTAAAAAATATACATATTAAACATAAGAAAACAAAAATTCTGACATGATAAATGTAAATATCAAAAATATACATATTTAACTAAAGAAACTGGATACAAAAATCTCATCTGATAAAGGTCTGATATACAACGAATACATAGATCCCAAGAAATTAGATAAATAAAGCAAAAATTCTCAACTGATAAAGGTCTAACTTTAAAAATATCTATACTGAACACAGAACATGAAATCAAACAAAAATTCTCACATGATAAAGGTCTAATATCCAAAATATACTTAGTGAACACAAGAAATTTAATAATACAAAAATTTTCAAATGATAAATCTGTGATGTCCAAAATATACATATTAAACAAAAGAAATCAGATAAATAAAACAAATATTCTCAAATGCTAAATGTATAATATACAAAATATACATGTTTAACCCAAGAAATCAGATAAATAAAAAACAGATTCTCATCTGATAAAAGCCTAATATACAAAATATGCATATTAAAAGCAAGATATTAGGTACATAAAACAAAATTTGTCAACTGATAAAGTTCTAATGTCCAAAATATATATACTGATAACAAAAAAAAATAGAAACAACAAAATTTTCATTGGTATGTCTAATACACATTGAAAGGAATAAATCAAAAATTTAAAAAACAAAAATTCTCATCAGATAAAGGTATAATACCCAAAATTTAAATATTGAAGATAATTAGATAAATAAAACAAAAATTATCATCTGTTTAAAATTCTAACATCTCAAATATACACATGGAACAAAGAAATTAAAAAAAATTTCTCCTCAGTAAAGGTCCAATATCCAAAATATACTTATTAAACATAAGAATATGGATAAATAGAACAAAAACTCACATCTGTTAATGGTCTCATATCTAAAATATACATAGTGGATATAATTAGTTAAATAAAACAAAAATATCATCAGATAAAGGTCTAATATCAGAAATATAGTTATTAAAGACAATAAATTAAATAATACCAAAATTCTCCTCTGATAAAGTTCTAATGTCCAAAATATACTAATATACAAGAAATAAGAAAAATAAAACAAAAATTCTCATGTGATAAAGGTCTAATATCCATACATATAGAACACAAGAAATTAGAAAAACATGATTGTCTTTCTGAGTCTGGGATACCTCATTCAGGACGATTTTTCTAATTCCATCCATTTGGCTGCAAACCTCGTGATGTCATTGTTTTTCTCTGCTGAGTAGTACTTCATTGTGTATATGTACCACACTTTTTTTATCCATGCCGAGGGATCTGTTTTTGTTTCTTTTTAGAAGGACTAGAATAGTCTTTATCCTCATGTCATTCCTGCACACATCTGAGGTTCTGCCTTTGGGAAAAATCCAGAGACATGATTTGGAGCAAAGAAATACCCTGAAGATGCAGCCTACCAGAAACACAGACTTATATAAAATGAATTAATGATGACACAGTGGACCTGAGATTGAAACCACAGGGTTTGAAACAATGAATGCCTATTCTTCATGCTTTCTTCTGTGATAAAGATCAAGTGATCTCACTGCTAATTTTTTCAAAGATCATTTGCTGTAGCTTACTGGTCAGTCTCTGCACCTTCTGAATCTTGGTGAGGAAGGTTTGGTGGGATGGTGTCTCCATGATGCTCCATGTGGGTAGATGAACACAAATTATCTTGCAGTATGATAAGGCAAAGAGGATGGACAGAACACCCTGAGTCCTAATCAGGTGTTTGAGAAAGGTTATTTACAAATGACTCAGTGACACCACAAATTATTTTGACCCATGCTTCAGAAGCCCCTTCTGGGAAATTCAGCTGTCTTCTCTTTGTGAAGGAAGTGGTTATCTCAGCTATCTCATTCTCTCTGCCTTCATAGAGATGCTCCAAGTAATGAACGTGATAGCCTCTTCAAGCTTATTCACAGCTGCAGTCTCAGAATTCAGCTTGGATGCCGAGTCCACAAGCCTGGGGGTTTGTGAGTCAGGAGACAATTGTAATATTTCACAATCATCCCCATCATTTAGAGGTTCCCCAAATATCTTGACAGGTCACTCTAACCATATAACTATTGATGGAGAAGACATATAAGGACAGAACATGGTTACCAGACTCAACAAGTCACATCACTGACAACCTAGGACACACAGAGCATCTGGGAAGCACCAAAAGTTAGCCTGTGTGTTGAAGTACAGTGATTCCCTGCCTTGAAATAGGCATACCTCATTAATCCCTCCCTCTTTAATGTTGGTCTCATATTCACTCCTCAATTCCTATCCCCCAAAAGGAACAAAAGCAAAGAGTTCCCAGCATAAAGCTTTGGCCTTACCAGTTCCTGACCTCTGAGCCAGAACAATCAATATCCTGGAAACCTTGAATTTCAAGAGCTATGACAAGCATGGAATCTCTGCTGGTTGCCACAGACTGCAGCTTTGTGTGCCCCATTAATAGAAGTTTCAGTTCAAGCCCACTTCCTCCAAGAAGCTTCCCTTACCTGCACAGAACTCATTACACAATTCCCTTGACCATTTATTTCTTGATGTTTTACTCTGAGACTGAAGGCCAGTTTTCTTCTGTCTCTCTCTGGTCTGTCTACCGTCTCCATTCTCTTTCTTAATTATACTCTTAAATATTCCATCATGTTCATCAGTAATTGGTGAAAATATTGAATAAACTTCCCATGGGCTGTTGCTGTTGCCACAACATAGGTGATATCACAGAAGTTGCCAGGGATCTCCAGGATACAAAAGAATGTCCAGGGAAGAGCTGCAGATGTCATGGGAACTGACATTGCTTCCTTGCTAATGAACTTTCCTCATAATACACTAGAAGTCAAGCTGAACTTTGCAGGAGACTCTGCTGAGATACAAGGGAAGCCCTTCAGTATACCCTTCATCCAAAGGCACAGATCTCTCTCCAATTGATTGGACATCTTTTAGTTTTTTCCATGGGTGGAACTGAATGTTTATCTCCTCCTGAAATATTATGTACACAAGGTAACAAAATCAAAAATTTATGTATGCAATATTTCATCACAAATATCTGCATCTCTTTGTCTCCTTAGCACAGGACATTATAGAATTAATGCTGACTGAGAAGGACACTTGTTAAACAATTTCCTGTTAATGAGTCTACAGGGAACAACTAGGCAGGGTGATGCTAGAGGAAGAGGATGACACAGCCTAGGAAAATGTACTCATAGGAGTGGTATACAGTCATGGAGCTAAATGGGACTAAAATCTGTGTCATCAACATGTGTGTAGTGGGTGTTTTACTCTCTGTTGAGTAGCTGAAGTGTTCTGCTGTTTCTGGGTAGTAAAGGTTGCCCTATAGCTGGAGTCTTCCACACAGAACATGAGTTTCCTATAGAGCAAAGGATATTCAAGACAATCCTTTGCAAGCCCCTTCAAATGTAGGAATATGGAGACTAAGGTTCCAGTGGACACTCTAGATCAATCGTTCTTAATGTTTCCAAATCTCTGACTATTTAAATCACACCAACAATTGTTCCTCATGTTGTGATGAACCTGAAACATAAAGTTAAGAAACAATGAAACAATTTTGCTAATGTTATGAATCAAAATTCAAATATTTGATGTTCAGGATATCTGATATAGAACCCTCAATGGGGTGGTGACCCACAGCTTGAGCACCACAGCTCTGAATACAGGCAGAAATCTCCTCAAATTATGGCAGTGATGCTAAGGCAGTGTGATTCTTAGTTTTTATTATCAGACTGAATGAAACTAGTCACCTGGGAAGAGACCCTAAATGAGGAATTATATAGATCAAATTTACTTTGAGTATGACTCTAAGGGATTTTATTAATTGTTAATTGAGATAAGACTCCCTAAAATTGGCAGAGTCATTTCATTGTCTGCAACCTGTACTGTGTAATTACGAAGAACCTAAAGCATAAGCATTAGCAAACAGACAGCATGCATCATTTGTTTATCTCTGTTCTTGGCTCTGGTTGTGATATGAACAGCTGAGTTCCTAATTTGATTTTCCAAAAATGGAACTATTACCTGGAATTTGGGGCTATGATCAATTTTTCCCATTCTTAGTTGCTGTGTCTGCTAACTCCATGTAATAAAGATGTAAAGAAAGCACTCTATGACTGATTGGTTTTCACAAGTCAGTGAGATATGTATTTCATGAAAAGCTCATCTCTGACTCAGTGGAAGAGATCCTACTTTCTCTGAACACAACCTGTGTTTCCCTGACACATTTTGACAAAGACACAGAGACACCCATAGACTCACAAACCACTTCACCCTGTCAACAAATGTCCCCTGATATTGTCTTGCCAGTTCAAGTACTATGCTAAATTGTTCCAATGTGTTACATACAACAAGCTTCACTTCGATGAATGCATTGTTCTTTGAATTTCCTGACCATTAAACTTTTCAGATATGTGGAATTGGATTTGCATCCACTGCATTGTCTATGAATTTCAATCTTATGTTATGTCCTTGAAGGTCAGAAGAAGCTCCTTAAAGCTGAGAGCAAAATAGCAGGTATGTGGGGGTGTAGGTAATGACGGGAAATGTGTCCACTAGTTACCTCAGTTTGGAGATTAACTCCAGGGCTCATGTATATACATCCCTGTGAAAACTTCATAGTTTCCCTCTAACTTCTGTGCCTCTTCATTAAGGGTTCTGAAAACAGATCTTTGACAAATTTCCTCCTTCAAAAGGAAATAGAACTCATCAGATGTGAAAAGTAACTTTGTTTTTCTCCTTAACAGGCCCTTTTGAGCTACATCCAATTCTATCCTTGGAGAATAAAGTCTTGGGCTAGGAACTGAAATAACCACAGGTACAGGTTTAGAATGCAGGTCTGAGGAACAGAGTGCAAATCAAGGGTAGGACAGCAGGCACACCCAGGAAATTCATGGTTATGTCTTTGGCAGTTTAGCCTTTTGGCATGTCAGTTTCTTCTACCTAGAAAAAGATGGGTTTGGATGCACCACGGATATGGGTGTTGTCACAAGGCATGACTTATAAAATAATTTCCTTCATAAGTGGGATTTTGTTTGTCTGTTTGAATATTTCTTTTTGGGGAGGTTGGGGTTGATGCACTAGTATTTATATAAACCAAGCTGCACATCTCATTCTGGTGAACATCTTTCTGGGAACAGATGAAACTTAGCCAAAACTTACAAAAAATGCTGAAAATGATATGTTAGAGAGGAGATTCACTTCACTTGGTTGAAAAACATTAACACTACTCTTTATGACTGTTCCCAAATATTGTGCATGGCTTCTGTACTGTGGTATTTGGAATGACTCACCAGGTAGCTGTTTTTTATTTACTAACCTCTTTCAGATACTAAAAGCAAAGAATATGGAGAGGGAAGGTAGAAATCAACATGTTTGATCCTAAATATACATTTGTGTTTGCCTGTTCCAATCTCAGAAATCTAATCCTTATCTGGCTAATCTAATAACAAATAAAGGGCACCTGTGCCCATTGGTGGAATGTAATTGAACCTCATAAACTATTTTGGTGACTTACTGGAACACATGTAGTGTATATTGAGTCCAGCTATTTTCTTCTTGCCTTGCTATTCTTATTTGGAAGGTTTGATTGGTTGAGTGAAAGTGAACCACCCCAATTAAAATGGGGGGAAATTTAAAAAAAATAAGCTATTGTCACAGAATAGCTTCAGGAGTTGTAAAAGTTGTTTCATTGAATTTCTGTACTCATGTGGTCTTCATTTATCATGGTCTGTTATTCTTTGTTCTCCCTTTCTGTTCTTGATCCAGCTGGCATCTCCTGCTCCCCTAAGCTATCTTTCACAGGAACCTTGCTCTTCATTACCTCCAGTCAAGTACAGGTTGTTCATGTATATGTCATCCATTTCTCTGTCATTGGGCATTCCCCTTGTCTTTCTTAGAGTACAGTTTTTAGGTGGGCTCCCTGGAGTTGTGAGTAGCAATCTAGTCATCTTTGTTTTATATCTAGTATCCTCCTATGAGTGAATATATACTGTATTTGTCTTTCTGAGTCTGGGTTACCACACTCAGGATGATTTTTTCTAGAACCATCCATATACCTGAAAACCTTATGATGTCATTGTTTTTCTCTGCTAAGTAGTATTCCATTGTGTATGTGTACCGTATTTTCTTTATACATTCCTCTGTTGTAGGGCATCTTGGTTGTTTCCAGTTTCTGGCTATTACAAACAATGCTGCTATAAACATAGCTGAGCAAATGCCTTTGTGGTATGATTGAACATTCCTTGGGTATATACCCAAGAGTGCAATAGCTGGGTCTTGGGGGAGATGGATTCCCAATTTTCTAAGAAAGTGACATATTGATCTCCAAAGTGGCTGTACAAGCTTGCATTCCCACTAACAGTGCAGGAGAGTTCCCCTTGTTCCACATCCTCACCAGAATAAGCTGTCTTCAGTGTTTTTTTATCTTAGCCATTCTGACGGGTCTAAGTTGGTAAGAATCATTTTGTTTTGCATTTTCCAGATAATTAGGGATGTTGAAGAATTCCTTAAATGTCTTTCAGCCATTTGAACTTCCTCTGTTGAGAATTCTCTTCAGCCCATTTTTTAATTGGACTGTTGGGCATTTTGATTTCTAATTTCTTGAGTTTTTTTATATATTCTGGATATAAGCCCTCAGTAAGATGTGGGGTTGGTGAAGATATTTTCCCATTCTGTAGGCTGTCACTTTGTCTTGGTGACTGTGTCCTTTGTTCTAAAAAAGCTTCTCAGTTACAACAGGTCCCATGATTGATTGTTTCTCTCAGTGTCTGTGCTACTGGTGTTATATTTAGAAAGTGATCTCCAGTGACAACGCTTTCAAGAGTACTTACTACTTTCTCTTCTATCAGGTTCAGAATAACTGGATTTATGTTGAGGTCTTTGATCCACTTGGACTTAAGTTTTGTGCACAGTGACAGGTATGGATCTATTTCCAGCCTTCTACACATTGACATCCAGTTATGCCAGCACCCTTTGTTAAAGATGCTGTCTTATTTTCCATTGTACAGTTTTGGCTACTTTGTCAAAAATTATATGTTCATTGGTGGGCAGATTGATGTAAGGGTCTTCAAATCAATTCCATTGGTCCTCCTGTTGGTTTTTCTGCCAGTTCCAAGCTGTTTTTATTACAGTAGCTCTATAGTAGAGCTTGAGGTTGGGGGCTGTTATGCATTCAGATGTTGTTTTATTGTATGTGATTCTTTTGGCTATCATGAGTTTTTTTGTTTTTCCATATGAAGTAGAGTATTATTATTTCCATGTGAGTGAAGAATTGTGTTGGTATCTTGATGGGGATTGCATTGAATCTGTCTACTGCTTTTGGTAAAATCACCATTTTTACTATGTTAATCCTGCCTATCCATGAGCATGGGAGATCTTTTCATTTTCTGACATCTTCTTCAATTTCTTTTTTCAGGGACTTAAATTTCTTGTCCTTCACATGATTAGTTAGAGTAATCCCAATGTATTTTATATCATTTGTAGCTATTGTAAAGGATGATGTATCTCTGATTTCCTTCTCAGCCAGTTTGTCGATTGTATATATGAGGGCTACTGATTTTTTTTTAGTTGATCTTGTTGCTGAAGGTTTTTATAAGCTATATCAGTTCCTTGTTTGAATTTTTTGTGTCACTGTGTATACTATCATGTCATCTGCAAATAGGGAAAGCTTGAATTCTTCCTTTCCAATTTGTATCCCCTTAATCTCCTTATGCTTTCTTATTGCTCTGGTTAGTACTTCAAGTACTATATTGAGTAATTATTGGGAGGGGGACAGCATTGCCTTGTTCCTGATTTTAGTGGTATTGCTGTGAGTTTCTCTCTATTTAATTTGATGTTGGCTGTTGGCTTGCTGTAAATTGACTTTACTAATTTAGGTATGTTCCCTGTATTCCTGATCACTCCAAGACCTTAATCATAAAGGGGTGTTGGATTTTGGCAAATGCCTTTTCTGCATCTAGTGAGATGATCATGTGGTTTTTTCTTTGAGTTTGGTTTATATGGTGTATTACTTTGATGGCCTTTCATAATTTGAGACCACCCATGCATCCCTGGGATGGGAGGTGGGGGCTCTTGTTCAGAAGGGAGTTATGGGGCAGGTTGGAATCTCTGATCCAGATGGGAGTTTTGAGGATATATATATGTCAGAATATGGCTGAGTCTCCGGCAGAGGGGTTCGGGGGTAGAGTGTGGAGATTGCAGGGTCTTCATGCAGACTCGGAAAAAGAGAACCTTCCCACAGGGACTGCAGTATAGCCAGAAACTGGGGCCAAGTTGGGCAGGTGTCTGGGCAGGGCATGGAGATTGTAGGGTCAGCAGGGAGTTTGTAAAAGGGAATTTTCCCATTTGTGTTGTGGGGGTCCTGCCCTAAGGCCAGAACCTGGGATTAAAATGGGCAAGTCTTCACCTGAATGAAAGTGCCCAGGTCTTGGACATAGGTACAGGCTCTCTGGGTGAGACCTCATTCACTCACCTCTGGTCCAGATCTATTTACCTGATATTTTGTTTAATATGTGTGTTTGGGTATTAGAGTTTTATCAGATAAAAATATTTGCATTATTTTCTTATTTATTTATTATTTTTGTTTTTCGAGACAGGGTTTCTCTGTGTAGCTTTGCACCTTTCCTGGAACTCACTTGGTAGCCCAGTCTGGCCTTGAACTCTCATAGATTCACTTGACTGCCTCCCGAATGCTGGGATTAAAGGCTTGCATCACCACTGCCTGGCCTGTATTATTTATTTTTGTATGTTCAATAACTACATTTTTGTTATCAGACCTTGATGAAATGAGAATTTTGTTTTATTTATCAGGTTTCTTGTGTTCTATATGTATACTTTGGATTAGACCTTTTTAAGATAACAATATTTGTTTTATTTATGTGATGTCTTATATTCAAAGTATATTATTGGTTATTAAAGCATTATTAGGTGTGGATTCTTATTGATTTAATTTCTGATGGACAATATGTATATTTTTGTATTAGACCTTTATCAGATTTTAATTTTTGTTTCATTTGTCTTATTTTTGGGATCAATGTGTTTATTGTGGATATTAGGCTTTATCAGATGATAATATTTGTTTTATCTAATTTTATATGTTCAGTAACAATATCTTTGATATTGACCTTTATCACATCATCATATTTGGTTTTTCTGATTACTTGTGTTCAGTATGTATATATTATATGTTAGACCTTCATCAGATGAGAATTTTCATGACCTTTATCATGAACGGTGTTGGATTTTGTTAAATGCCTTTTCTGCATCTAGTGAGATGATCATGTGGGTTTGTTCTTTGAGTTTGTTTATATGGTGTGTTACATTGACAGACTTTCATATGTTGAACCACCCTTGCATCCCTGGGATGAAGCCTACTTGATCATAGTGGATAATTGTTGTGATGTGTTCTTGGAGTCTGCTTGCCAGAATTTGATTATTTTTGCATCAATGTTCATGAGGGAGATTGGTCTGTAGTTCTCTTTCTTTGTTGTATCATTGTTTTAAGAATCAGGGTAATTGTAGCCTAATACAAGGAGTTTGGTAATATTCCTTCTGCTTGTATTGTGTGGAACAATTTAAAGAGTATTGGTCTTAAGTCTTCTTTGAAGATCTGGTTGGATTCTGCAGTGAAACCATCTGTTCCTGAGCTTTTTTTGTTTGGGAGACTTTTAATGACTAATTGTATTGTCTTAGGGGTTATTGGACAGTTTAATTGGTTTATCTGGTCTTGGTTTAACATAGGTGTATGGTATCTATCCAGAAAATTATCCATTTCTTTCAGATTTTCTAGTTTTGTGGACTAGAGGTTTTTGAAGTATGACCTGATGGTTCTCTGTATGTCCTCATTGTCTGTAGCTATGTCCCCCATTTTCATTTCTGATTTTGTTAATTTGGATTCTCTCTCTCTGTCTTTGGGTTAGTTTGGATAAGGGCTTGTCTATCTTGTTGATCTTCTCAAAGAATGAACTCTTTGTTTTATTAATCCTTTGTATTTTCTTTATTTCTACTTTATTGATTTCAATTCTCAATTTGATAATTTCCTGGCATCTGTTCCTCCTGGGAGACTTTGCTTCTTCCTGTTCAATGGCTTTCAGGTGTGCTGTCAAGTCACTAGAATGAGATTTCTCCAGCTTCTTTATGTGGGCATTCAATGCTATGAATTTCCCTCTTAGCACTGCTTTCATAATGTCCCATAAGTTTGGGTATGTGGTGTATTCATTTTCATTGATCTCTAGGAAGTCTTTTTTTCTTTCTTTATTTCTTCCTTAACCCATTGGTGATTCAGTTGAGCATTATTCAGTTTCCATGAGATTGTAGGATTTTTGTAGTTTTTTTTGTTGTTGTTGTTTCAATTTGGCCGATCTTTCTAGAGGTGAAAGTGGGGTGTTGAAGTCTCCCACTATTAATGTGTGGGGTTTTATATGTGATTTAAGCTTTGGTAATGTTTCTTTTACATATGTGTGTGCCCTTGTGTTTGGGGCATAAATGTTCAGAAATGAGACTTCATCTTGGTGGATCTTTCCTGTGATGAGTATGTAATGTCCTTCATCATCTCTTTTGATTGATTTTAGTTTCAAGTATAATTTGCTGGATATTAGGATGGCTACACTAGCTTGATTCTTAAGACCATTTGATTAGAAAGTATTTTCTCAGCCTTTTATTCTTAGGAATTGTCTGTCTTTCACTTTGAGGTCTGTTTCTTCTCTGAAGCAGAAAGATGGGTCCTGTTTTCATATCCAGTCTTTTCGTATGTATCTCTTTATAGCTGAATTATGTCCATTGATATTAAAGGATATTAATGACAGTTATTGTTCATTCCTGTTATTATTTTTATTTTTTGGTGGTAGTGTGTGTGTGCTTCTCTTCTTTGGAGTTTAATGCTGTGGTTTTATCTATTTTCTGAGTTTTCATGGGTGTATCTGCCTTTCTTAGGTTGGAATTTTCCTTCTTGTGCTTCCTGTAGTGCTGGGTTTGTGGATAAGTATTGTTTAAATCTGGTTTTGTCTTGAAAGGTCTTATTCACTCCATCTATGATGATTGAAAGTTTTTCTGGGTATATTAGTCTAGGCTGGCATCCATGGTCTCTTAATGTGTGCATTATATCTGTCCAGGTCCTTCTTGCTTTCAAAGTCTCCATTGAAAAATTGGGTGTTATTATGATGGGTTTTCTTTTATAAGTCACTTGCCCTTTTTTCTTTGCTGCCCTTAATATTCTTTCTTTATTATGTACTTTTAGTTGTTTAATTGTTTTGTGGCAAGGGTATATTTTTGGGGGGTCTAGTCTGTTTGGTGTTCTATAGGCTTCTTGTATCTTCATATGCATTTCATTCTTTAAGGTGGGAAAGTTTTCTTCTATGATCTTTTAAAATACATTTTCTGTGCCTTTGAGTCAGTATTCCTCTCCTTCATCTATCCCTTTTATTCGTACGTTTGGTCTTTTCATGGTGTCCAAATTTCTTTGACATTTTGGGTCATGACTTTGTTGGTTTTATTGTTCTCTTTGACTTATGAATCTATTTCTTCTAAGGTGTCTTTAACACCAGATATCCTCTCTTCCTTCTCTTGCATTCTGTTGGTTTAACTTGCAACTGAAGTTCCTGTTCATTTATTCAGGTTTTCTATTTCTAGCATTCCTTCTGCTAATGTCTTCTTCATTTTTTCTATTTCCCTCTTCAGGTCTTGTACTGTTTCCCTTGCTTTTTCATGATTTTCTTTCATGGACTTATTTTTTCCTTCCACTTTATTTGTCTTTTCCTCTAGTTTTTTATAACGTTCTTCTGATTTTTTCTTTGTCTGTTCCTCCACTTTATTTTTTAATTCTTCTATTTAAGGCTCTATCCTCTTCATGATGTTATTTATATGGTTATTTTGTACTTTTTCCATTCCATGATGTTCCAGTCTAGCTGTTGGAGAATGGCTAGGTTCTGGTGATGCTGTATTTTCTTTATTTTGTTGTATGTACTTCTGCCTTGACATCTGCCCATCTCCTTGTGGATTCCTTCTTGGTCTTATCAGTCAACTTGTTCCAGACTGAGCTGACAGTTTTAGGGATCTGTAGTTAGAGTTTTCCTGCCTGGCCCAGAGTCAGAACAAATCTCTCTTACCTGCCAGGCCCATAGATGCTCAGACCCAACCAAGTAAACACACAGAAACTTATATTTTTACAAACTGTATGACTGTGGCAGGCATCTTGTTATCTAGTTCTTCTATTTTAAATTATCCCATTTCTATTATTCTAAACCTTGGCATGTGGGTTGTGGCTTACCAGTACGTTACATCTTCCTTGTCATGGTGGTGGCTGGCAACATATCTCCCCTCAGACTTCCTATTCCCAGAATTATCTTCTCTCTTGTCCCACCTATACTTCCTACCTGGCCACTGGCCAACCAGAATTTTATTTACACAGAGAGATACCCACAGCACTTCCTCTTTTCTTTTATTTAAAAGGGAAGGTTTTAACTTTTACATAGTAAAATTACATATAACAAAACAATTATCAAGCAAGAATTACAGTTTCAATATTAAAGAGGATATCCTATCTATCTTATATTTGTGAGTCCAAGGTTTTATATCTAATTTATCTTTTATCATAACTGAGAAAATTATAACTATCTAGTCTTCAACCACATCAAAGACCTCAGAAGGATATAATATTATCTGAGAGCTGGGAGAAGGATGCAAGCAACTTTTGGGAGTCTTGTAGGGTAGACAAAGAATGCTGGCAGCCTGGACACTCACTTAATGTTCCCTTGTAAAGTTGGGACATTTGTCTTCAGCCCACAGGGCTAGAGTCTCTTGGTCACTTTTTTAGTGTCCTGTAGAATGTCTGGCACTTTCCTCTGTGAAGCAAGAACCTGAATGACCATTTTGTCAAGCAAAGTGCAGTGGTCACCTTTCTATTGTTCCTGCATGTCCAGTTGATCAAGCAGTACAGGCAAGAACAGTTTCTTGCCCAAATGGCTAATTTTGCCAAGGTGAAGATAAATTCCATATGAAGTGTCTTCAATGCCCATCTTCCTCTCTGAAGTAAATTGGTGCTGCCAGGAGCAGACATGTCTCACTGTCCAGAAAGTCTAAATTTTAAAAGTATTTTAAATGCCATATTCTGTAGGTCTTTGAAGATTACCTATTTGAAATATCTCTATGTATATCTAGAAGACTTAACTAACATGGCTATGAGTATGATTATCATATATGACTAAATATTCATCTATTTTTAATTATCCATTACAATTTTACATGAGCTATACAAATATGATACCTTAAACATGAGTAGAAATATACATACAGTATAACCAAATTAACTTTAAGTTTGTATCAATAGACTAAAATCTATACTAATGTAAAACATTTTAAACAAGTTGTTGCTCTTTAGAAGTAATCTACCCTTTTATCCTATTATATCTGTATCATATCCCCTTTTCTTCTTTAGAAAGAGATCGCATTTAAATCAACCTGATTTAAATAAAATTATTGGTTTTTCTCTGTCCCACACCAGAGGGCTCTTGTGATTCTGGCCACAAGAATCTCATAAACTTTTCTTTTAGCAATAGGCCTGGGTTTAGAGAAGGAGTGAGCCAATTCCATCTCCAAAGCCAGGTTGATAATTTTAGGAAATTGGGTGTAGTTTCTCTTACTACTTCCTGCTGGAGGGGGGCATTATATCTTATGGGGACATAAAGAAAATTTTAGGATTATGGAGTAGTCAGTTTGGGTAAACCTTTGAGCCAGTTGTCTTGAAACCATTCTGGATATTGGATCATCTGGGCCATGGTGTCATCAGAGACCTTTCAGGTGGTCTTGCCTGATCAAACCTGATGTATCTCACTCTGGAACAAATCCACAGTCTCTGGCTTTCTGTGGAAACAAAAGCAGAGATTCTTTTCCAAAGCAACATATCCTTATATCCAAATTTTGAAGGCAAGGTACCTTTGATATTTACATATTTTTTTAACTCAATAGCTTTTGTGATCAAATCTTTTTCTGTAGTTAAATATCCCTAAGACAAGACAAACCAGATTCTCTGTGTAATAATCATCTTTATAAGACAGAAACACCACTGTGGCTGCTTGTGCGCTTACCTCGGCTTCCCAACATGGCGGTGGTACAGTTTAATGCTGTGTCTTGAGCCATGTGTACCATCAACTATCAGAAGCAGTTCTATCGAAGCAGTGCATAGCCTAGAAATTTTATTTTTAAATAGCAAAGGTTAAATCCACCATGCGGCAGAGTAAAGTGCAGCTTGTAGATTTCCTCATTCCTGCCACACTGTAGGTCAAACACACATGCCAGGAACCCACCATAGTAGCTCAAACTGGCAGGCTGCCACTAACTTGAGAGAGACAACTAGGAAGCAGTTTTTAAG
Organism: Onychomys leucogaster; assembly: GCA_949786385.1. NCBI lineage: Eukaryota > Metazoa > Chordata > Mammalia > Rodentia > Cricetidae > Onychomys > Onychomys leucogaster. The sequence goes on from CATKUP010000062.1 coordinate 796,788, forward strand.
CTCTGTTTTAGAATCTTTTTTGTCAGGTTTTAGGTGCAAACTCTTGCCAACACATTGGGCACCATTTGTAGTTATAGTTTTCCTGCCTTGCCCATGGTCAGGACAAATCTCTCTTACTTGCCAGGCCCATAGATGCTCAGACCCAACCAAGTAAACACACAGAAACTTATATTGTTTACAAACTGTATGGCCATGGTAGGCTTCCTGTTGTCTAGTTCTTCTATCTTAAATTAACCCATTTCTATTAGTGTATAACTTGGCATGTGGCTCGTGGCTTACCAGTACCATGCATCTTCCTTGTCATGGCAGTGGCTGGCAATATCTCTCATCTCAGACTTCCTATTCCCAGAATTCTCTTCTCTCTTGTCCTGACTATACTTCCTGCCTGGCCCCTGTCCAATCAGAATTTTATTTACACAGAGGGGTATCCACAACAGCAAGCCTCTCTCTGGTCCAGATTGAAGCTCTGGTCCAGATGGGAGCTCTTGTCCAGATGAGAGTGCTGCCTGGATGGGAGCTGGGGGCTAGACTCTGAGTCACAGGAAGTCCCTGGGGTGTCCTTATCTTGTCCAGATAGGAGCTCCTATTGTCCAGATGGGAGTTCTGGGATAGGATGGAAGCTCTGGTCCAGATGGGAGTTCCAGGGTGGATAGTACCTGGAGTCTAGATGGGAGTTCTGGGGCTGGATGGAATGCTGAAGGTTGGTTTCTAAGTCTCTGAAAGTGGCTGGGGTCTCTGGCAGATGGGTGTCGGGGTGAGGCATTGAGGTTGTAATGTCCACTGGAGGGTCTCTGGTCCAGGTGGGAGTTCCAGGGCAGGATGGAAGCTCTGGTCCAGATGGGAGATGTAGGGTTCACTGGAGGATCTTGGAGAGTGTGAACCTAGCTGGTGGGGATGGGGGTCTTGTCATATTGCCAGAACCTGGGGCCCATTTGGGCAGGTCTTCTCCAGAGAGTCTGGAGCCCAGGGCTTGGACCCAGGTGCAGGCCTCTCTGGGTGTGACCCCAGGCACTCACCTCTGGTCCAGGTGGGAGTTCCAGGGCAGGATGGAAGCTGGGGGCTGGTCTCTATGTCTCAGGAAATGTCTGGCGTCTCAGGCAAATGGGTGTGGCAGCAGGGTATAGAGACTACAGTGTCTGCCTGCAGTCTTGGAAAAGGGGAACCTTCCTGAAAAGCCTGCCAAATGGCCAGAAACTGTGGCCAAGGTGGGCAGGTGCTCCCAGGATGGCTTGTACCCAGGGTTGGGATCCCGGGGCAGTTGCCTCTCTGACTATAACCCCAGGCACTCACCTCTGGTCACAAAAAAAATTGTTTTAATTATCTAATTATATTTAATATATCTATATTTGATATTAGACCTTTTTCAAAGGGAAATTTTTGTTTTGTGTGTCTGATATCTTATGCTCATAATGTATAATTTTGATAATAGGTCTACTTTTCATAATTCTGTTTTTTCTAATATTTTGTGTTCAATAAGAATATTCTTTACAATACAAATTTTTCAGATGACAATTTTGTTTGATTTATTTGTCTTCTTAAGTTCAATATTCATATTTTGCATATTAAACGTTTATTAGATGAGAATATTTGTTTTGTCTATCTGGTTTCTAGCATTCATTATTTATATTTTGAATATTAGACCTTTATCAGATGAGAAATTTTGTTTCATTTATCTAGTTTCTTATGTTCAATATGATAAAGGTCTACTGTCATAAATATACATATTGAACATATGAAGGTAAATGAAACAAAGTTATTTTCTGTTCAAGGTCTAATCTCCAAAACACACATACTGAACACAAGAAATCAGAAAACAAATTTCTTATGTATAAAAATATACAAATTGTATGCAAGAACTTAAATAAAACAAAAATTCTCATCTGATTAAAGTCTAATATCAAAAATGTATTTATTGAACACAAGAAAATGAATAAACAAATTTTCTTACCTGATAACTAATATCCAAAATAAACAAATTGATCCCAAGGAATCAGATAAATAACAGGAAAATTTTCATCTGATAAAGGTTCAATACCAAAAATATACATTATGTGCAAAAGAAATTAAACAAAACAAAAATTCTTACCTGGTAAATGTCATATATCCAAATATACACATTGTCCCCAAATATAAGATAAATAAAACAAAATTCTCATCTGATAAAGCCTAATATCCGAAATACACATATTGAGTAGAAGAAATCAGATAAATAAAATACATTTCTCATGTGATATAATTCAAATAGATAAAACATACTCATTGAACAAAAGAAATTAAATAAAAGAATAATTCTTATCTGAGAAAAGTTTTATATCCAAAATATGCATATTGAACACAATAAATTAGAAAAAGAGAAGAAAATTATCATGAGATAAAAGTGAAATACTAAGAACATACTTATTGAACACAAGCAATAAATAAAACAAAAAATTCTTTTTTTATATATCCAAAATATACATATTGAGCACTAGATCAGACAAATAACACAAAAATTATTTTCTGGTATAGGTCTAATATCAAAAATGTTTGTATGGAACAAAAGACATCAGATAACTGAAACCAAAATTCTCATCTGATAAAGGTCTAACATTCAAAATATATATACTGAACACAAGTAATCAGAAAAACCAAATATGTCCATGTGATTTAGGTCAATATCAAACTATTGTTATTGAACACATGAAATTAGATAAAACAAAAATTGTCATTTGATAAAGGTCTAATACCAAAATGTACATATTGAGCACTAAATATTAGATAAATAAAACAAAATTTCTCATCTACTAAAGGTCTAATATCAAAAATATATGTATTAAAGCCAAGAATTCAGACAAATAAAACAAAAATTCTCATCTGATAAAGGTCTAAAATCCAAAATATACATATTGATAACAAGTAATCACAAGCGCTAAAAATTCTTATGTGATAATGGAAAAATATCAAATATTGTTATTGAACATAGAAAATTAGATAAAACTAATTTTCTGAACTTATAATGGTCTAACGTCCCAATTATACATATTGAACACAAGAAATAAAATAAAATAAAAATTCTTTCATCATAAATGTCTCTATCCAAAATATACATATTTAACACAAGAAACCTGAAAAAGAAATCAAAATCCTCATGTGATGAAGGTGTAATATCAAAACATATAATTATTGAACACAAGAAACTAAATAAGATAAAAATTATCCCCTGATAAAGCTCTAATATCCAAAATGTATATATTGAACACAAGAAATTAGAAAAGAAGAACAAAATCCTCATGTGATAAATGTCAAATGTCAAAAACATACTCACTGAACACAAGAAATTAAAATAAGTATTCTCATCTGATAAATGGCAAGAATATGTATATAATATATATATACATACATGTTTATATATATATTATATATGTATATATATATATATATCACAAGAAATTAAGTAAAACAATAATTATCTCCTGATATCGGTTTATATTCAAAATAAACACATTGAACATACATAATTAGATTAAAAAATTCGCATTTGATAAATGTCTAATATGCAAAATATACATACTGAACACAAGTAATCAGAAAAAACAACAATTCTTATGTGATAAAGGTCAAATATTAAAAATATTGTTATTGAACATACAAAATTAGATAAAAAATACTCATCTGATAATGGTCTAATATAAAAAATATACATATTGCACACAAGAAATCAGATAAATAAAACATAAATTGTCACCTGATACAGATCTAATACCAAAATTATACACATTGAATATAAGAAATAAAAAAAATAAAATAAAAAATAATCTCTCTGATGAATTTCTATATTGAATATATACAAATTGAGCATTAGAAATCAGATTAATAATACAACAATTTTCATCTGATATAGCAAAATATACATATTGAAAATAAGAAATCAGATAAATGAAACAAAAATTTTCATCTGAAAAAAGGCTAAAATAAAAAATATACACACTGAACATCAGTAATCAGAAAAAACAAAATCTCTGGTAATAAACGTTATATATCCAAAATATCGATCTGAACATACAAAATTAGATAAAACAAAAATTCTCACATAATGAAAATATAATATCCCAAATATACATATTGAACACAAGAAATCAGATAAATAAAACAAAATTCTCATGTGTTAAAGATCTACTAATATTATCAAGGTCAAATATCAAAAATGTTGTTATTGAATATACAACATTAGATACACAAAAATTCTCCCCTGAGGAAGGTCTATATCCAAAATATACATACTTAACACAATAATTCAAATAAATAAATAAATAAATCTCATGTGAAAAAGGTCAAATATGAAAAATATACATATTGACACAAAAAATAAATAAAATATAAATTCTTATCTGATAAAGGACATATATCCAAAATATGCATATTGAACCTGAGAAATCAGAAAAAGAAAACAAAATCCTCACATGATTAAGGTCAAATCTAAAAAAAGTATAATTATTGAAAGGAAGAAATTAAATAAAACAAAAATACTCATCTTAGTCTAATATCCAACATATACATATCAAACACAAGAAATCAGAAAAAGAGAAAACTCTCATGTGATAATGGTGTAAAATCAAAAACACACTTATTGAACACAGAAATTAAATACAAAACTAAATTTCTCCTGATAAAGGACTATATCCAAAATATACATATGGATCACTAGAAATCAGATAAATAATACAAAATTCTCACCTGATAGAGGTCTATTCTCAAAAATATCTGGGCCCAACGTTCATGGTACGAATTCATGAAAAAGCCTCTTGCCTGTGGCCTTGTGAGCCCTAGCTCAGGCCCAACTACACTTGGCCGGCTCTGGTGGCGCATGCCAGTAGAATTTACTGAAGAAGGCAGAGGCAGGAGGATCCCGAGTAGAGGCTTGCCAAGGAGAAGCTTTGGCTGGGGCAGAGACACAAACTGTTGGTGGGACCATGGAGGCAGCGGCTGCTGCTCCCAGTTGGCGGCTGCTTCTCATTGTGTTGGAGACTGTAGTGATGCTGCTACCTGGAATGAAGTGTTTACTGCTGCTTTTTCAAAGAAGAATTGCCAGGACCATCAAATTACAAAAAAGCATTGGCAAAGGTCAGTTTGGAAAAGGTTGGCAAGAGAAATGCTGGGGAGAATTTGATCTGAATATTTTCTCTTCTAGGGAAGAATGTTCATGGTCCTGAGAGACAGACATTTACCTGACTGTGATTGCTCCAAACCACAGAGGAGGCACACACACACACACACACACACACACACACACACACACACACACACACAATCTAAAGGGAACCATGATCATGCCGAACAGTGACTTTGAAATCTTCAAAAGGTTGATGGGACTCCACAATGATGATGCCCCATGGACTATTGTAAAGACATTAACACCATGGAAAGATCGACTTTGCACTACAAACAGCTCAGGAAAATTTTGAGATGACTGGCTGAGATGATACAGGCTGACAGACTACTTGAACAAGGACTTGAAACAAGCCCTGCACTTTGTCATTATGCAGTGCCTGGAAAAATGATACAGGACTTGGTAATTATCCCCAAAATAGAGTTGAGGTTTAAAAAAAAAGAAAAGAAAGAAAGAAAAAAGTAGAATATAGATATGAGGTAGATCACTGAATCTACTCTGAGAAAAAAAAATAAAACAATAATAGGACAAATGGGTAGATCATTGAATCTACTCTAAAAAGAGAAAGAGAAAGATGACAAAAGAGAGACTACTGAAGCTATTATGAAAAGAAAAAAGAGAGAATATGGATATGATCAGATAAAAAGGTCAATTATTGGATCTACTTTTAAACAAGGAACTACTTGTTTTAAATATGATAAGTACTGAAAAATTTTTTGTCTGAGTTTATCAACTGTTACTGGACTGGACATTGTTAATATATATAATGGAGTTTTTATCTGAATTTATCAAATGTTACTGGACTGGATGTTGTTATATATAATGGAGTTTTTCACCTGAATTTGTCAAATGTTAATGGACTAGACATAGTTAATGTAATTCTTGACTGTATATATTTTATATACTTATTGGATAGTTTTTCTTGTATTAGTTATAAACTTTTTTAAAATTTAGACAAAATCAGGGAAAATATGGTGGGTATTGTGTTCCCTGAAATATTGTGTGTTCCCCGAAATAAACATATCTGGGGTTAAAGAACAGACAACCACTAGAACAAAGCCAAAAATAGTGGCTAGAAAATGGGAAGAGTAAATCATAACAGAAGTTGGGAGGTGGTGGTGCACGCCTTTAATCCCAGCACTTGGGAGGTGGAGCCAGGTGGATCTCTGTGTGTTCAAGGCCACTTTAGAAACAGCTAAGCATGGTGACCCATGCCTTTAATCCCAGAAACCCAACCTTTAATCCCAAGGAGTGGGGACAGAAAGAGAAAGGTATATAAGGTATGAGGACCAGGAACTAAGGAGTAAAACATGTAGTTAGTTAAGCATTTACTTGGTTAAGCATTCAGGCTTTGGAGCAACACAGTTCAGCTGAGATTCATGTGGAGGAGGACTCAGTAGCTTCCAGCCTGAGGAAACAGGATCACCTGAGGAACTAGCAAGGTGAGATAGCTGTGGCTTGTTCTGTGTCTCTGATCTTCCAACAATCGCCCCAATAACTGGCCTTGGGTTTGAGTTTTATTAATAAGAACTTTTAAGTTTCCTAGTACAAAAATACATATCTTGAACACAAGAAATCAGACAAATAAAACAAAAATTTGTCATCTGATAAAGGTCTAATATCCTAAATATACATATTAAGCAGAATAAATCAGAAAAACAAAACAAAATTTCTCATGTAACAAAGGTCTAATATAAAAAATGCACATATTGAACAGAAGAAATTATATAAAACAAAAATTTTCATCTGATAAATTGAAATATTCATAACATGCATACTGAACCCCCAAGATCAGAAAAATAAAACAAAATTTCTCATCTGATAAATGTCAAATATCCAAAATATACACATGGGACACAAGAATTACATAAAACAAAAATTCTCAGCAGTAAAGTGCTGATATGCAAAATATACACATTGATCTCAAGAAATCAGATAAATAAAAAAATTATCTGATAAATGTCATATATCTAAAAAATACATATGGAACAAAAAATTAAATAAAAAATTCTCATCTGAAAAAGATCTATTATCAAAAATATACATATTTAACAAAAAATCAGGTAAATAAAACAAAAATTCTCATCTGATAAAAGTATAATATCCAAATATACATATTAAACACAAGAAATCAGAAAAACATCAAAATTTCTCATGTTATAAAGGTCAAATATCAAAGATGTATATATTTAACACAAGAAATTACATAAAACAAAAATTTTTATCTTCTAAATGAAAGATTCAAAATATATTTATCTCATTTCTGGTTGTCTAGAATTTTTGCTTCAGATATCTTTTTTATACTATATATATTTTTTGGGTATTAGACCTTTATCTGATTGTAATTTTGTTATAATTATTTGATATCCTGGTTTCAATATGTATCTTTTGGATATTAGACTTTTATCAGGAAAGAATTTGTTTTAATTTCTTCTGTTCAAGATATATATTTTTGTTATGAGAGCAATATCAAATGAGAATTTTTTATTATTTTATTAGAGTGAATATTTTGTGTATAGACCATCAGTTGAGAATCTTTTCTGTATTTAATTTGTTGTGTTCAATATGTTGGTTTTTTTGGGGGGTGGTTCAAGATTTTGAGGCTGTTGTAGAATTCGCTTTGTAGACCAGGCTGGCCTCAAACTCACAGAGATTCATCTGCCTTTGCCTCCCAAAAACTTGGATTACAGGCGTGTTCCACCACCACCTGGCCAATATGATTTTTTTTTTTTGATATTTGACAATTAACATGAATTTTTTTCTTTTTCTCATTTAATTATTCAGTATGTATACTTGGATATGATACCTTTATCAGGTGAGAATTGTTGTTTTACTTAATTTCTTGTGTTCAATAAGGATATTTTGATATTTCAGTTTTATCGCCTTGAGAATATTTTGTTTTTCTGATTTCTTGTGTTGAATATGTATGTTTTCAATATTAGATTTTTATCAGAAAAGAATTGGTGTTTTATTTCTCTGATTGCTGTGTTTAATATGTATGTTTTGGATATTAGACCTTTATCAGATGAGAATTTTTGTTTTATTTATTTGATTTCCTATGTTCAAAATGTATATTTTGGATATTAGTACGTTCCCGTTGAAAGTATTTGTTTTATTTAATTTCTTTTGTTCCATATGTATATGTTTGACATGGCACATTTATCACATGAAAATGTTTGTTTTATTTAGCTAATTATGTTCAATATGTATATTTTGGATATTAGACCTTTATCAGATCAGAATTTTTGTCTTATTTATCAGATTTCTTGGGTTCAATATGTATATTTTTTAAATTAGTCCTTTATCAGATGGGAATTTTAGTGTTATTTATTTGATATTTTGTGTTCAATATGTATAATATTAATATTAGACCTTCATCATATGAGATTTCTTTTGTTTTATTTAACCTGTATATTGTGTTCAATATGTATATTTTAAATATTAGAACTTGATCAGATGAGAATTTGTGTTTTATTTATCTGATTTCTTGTTGTCAGAAGGTGCATTTTTTATATTAGACATTTATCACATGAAAAATATTGTTTTGTTTTTTGATTTCTTGTGTTCAATGTGTATAATATGAATATTACATCTTTATCAGATGGGAATTTTTATATTATTTACTTTATTATTTGTGTTCTATATGAATATTTTGCATATTAGACATTTATCAGGAGAGATATTTTATTTTATTTATTTGATTTCTTGTGTTTAATATATATATATATATATATATATATATATGATATTAGTTCTTTATCACATGAGAATTTTTTTTAATATCTTGTTTTTAATATATAAGGATGTACTCTATATACATACTTGGGATAATAGATGATATTCTAATGAGTTTTGGTTTTATTTTCTGACATTCTGTGATTAATATGTATATGTTGAATATTTGAATATTAGACATTTATCAGATGAGAATTTTTGTTTTATTTATCTGATTTCTTGTGTTCAATACATGTATTTAGGAGATTAGATCTTTATCAGATGAGAACTTTTGGTTCTTTTTTGTGATTTTATGCATTCAGTGGCTTTATTTTGGATATCTGATCTTTTTTCCCTCCTTTATTATTTATTATATTTGTGTTTTAATTTTACACATCAGTCATGGGTTCCCCTGTCCTTCACCCCTCCCGCTCCCACCCTCACCTTCTCTCAGCCCCTCCCCTCCATTACCATCTCCTCCAGGGCCAAGACTCACCTGGGGATTCATTTAAAGCCGGTGGATTCAGTACAGCCAGGTCCAGTCCTCTCTTTCCAGGCTGAGCAAAGTGTCCCTGTGTAAGCCCAAGGTTCCAAACAGCCAGCTCATGCTCTAAGGACAAGTCTCCGTCCCTCTGCCTGGGTGCCTCCCAAACAGTTCAAGCTATTCAATTGTCTCACTTATCCAGAGGGACTGCTCCAGCTGGGGGCTCCACAGCCTTTGGTTTATAATTCATGTGCTTCCATTTGTTTGGCTATTTGTCTCTGTGCTATTCCAATCTTGGTATCAACAATTCACACACTTACAGTCCCTCATCTTTCTCCACAAATGGACACCTGGAGCTCCACCTGGGGCCTGCTTGAGGATCTCTGAATCCACTTCCATCAGTTATTGGATGAGAGTTCCAGAATAACATTTAGGGTGTTTGGCCATCTGATCACCAGACCAGGTCAAATCAGGCTTTCTCTCAACTATTGCCAGCAGTCTACAGAGGCTGTATCACTGTGGATTTCTGGGGACTTCTCTAGAACTCTGCCTATTCCTGTTCTCACTTGGTCATTATTTATTATGGTCTGTTATTCCTTGTTCTCCCTTTCTGTTCTTGATCCAGCTGGGATTTCCTGCTCCCGTAAGCTTTCTTTCCCTTGAACCTTGCCCTTTATTACTCCCACTGTCTTGGGTTGTTCATGTAGATCTCATCCATTTCTCTGTCATTGGGTGATTCCTTTGTCTTTCCTAGGTTCCCCTTTTCTAGGTAGCCTCCCTGGAGTTGTGTAGCAGTCCAGTGAGGGCAATCTGTCTGCAACATCTGTCACCCCATTGATCACCAGGGTTAATATTATATTTTATCAGATAAGAATTTGTGTTTTATTTGTCAGATTTCTTGTGTCAATATGTATGTTTTAGATATCAGACTTTTGTTTTCTTTTTTGGTTTTAGAGAAAACCAAATGCTCTGTGTAGCATTGCGCCTTTCCTGGAACTTACTCTATGGACCAGGCTGGTGCCGTACTCACAGAGATCAGCCTGCCTCTGCCTCCCTAGTGCTGAGATTAAAGGCGTGCACCACCAACATCCTACTTAGACTTTTTTTTAATCTATCTAATTATGTTCAATATATATATTTCTGGTATGAAACCTTTATCAGATGAGATTTTTTCTTTTATTCATCTGATTTCTTGTGTTCAAAATGTATATTTGGATAATAGTACTTTCCCGTTGAAAACATTTGTTTTATTTAATTTCTTTTGTTCCATATATATTTTTGATATGAGAACTTTATCACATGAAAATGTTTGTTTTATTTAGCTAATTATGTTAAATATGTATATTTTGGATATTAGACATTTATCAGATCATAATTTTTGTGTTATTTATCTTACTTCTTAGGTTCAATGTGTGTATTTTTTATATTAGTCCTTTATCAGATGGGAATTTTTGTTTTATTTATCTAATTAAGTTCTATATGTGTGTTTTGGATATTTGACCTTTATCAGAATAGAATTTTTGTGTTATTTATTTGATTTCTTGTGTTGAATATCTATCAGTCTTTTATAATATGAGAGTTTTTGTTTTATTTAACTGGTATATTGTGTTAAATATGTATATTTTGGATATTAGACCTTGTTAGGATGAGAATTTTTATTTTATTTATCTGATTTCTTGTTTTCAGTAGATATATGTTTTATATTAGACATTTATCACATAACACTTTGTTTTGTTTTTCTGATTTCTTGTTTACAATATGTATATTATGATTATTAGACCTTTATCAAATGGGAATTTTTATATTATTTAGTTTATTTCTTTTGTTCTATATGTATATTTTGGATATTAGACATTTATCAGGAGAGATATTTTCTTTTATTAGATTTCTTGTGTTCAATATGTACATATTGGATATTAGTGCTTTACCATGTGATAAATTTTTTAATGGCTTGTGTTTAATATATATATATTGGGGATAATAAACGATTATCTAGTGATATTTTTTTATTTTCCTGATATCCTGTGTTTAATATATATATTTTGAATAGTAGACATTTATCAGATGAGAATTTTTGTTTTATTTATCTGATTTCTTTTGTGCAATATGTGTATTTAGGATATTAGACCTTTATCAGATGAGAATATTTATTTTAATTTATTGTGTTCAATAAGTACAGTTTAGGTAATTAACCTTCTTCAGATGAGAATTTTTGGTTCATTTATTTGATTTCTTGTGTTCAGGAGCTTTATTTTGGATATCAGACATTTATCAGGTGAGAAATTTGTAGATGTAACTGGCTTGTTAAATAAGAAACACAGAACCAATTGCAGAGTTAAAAACCAGGAGGTCAGAGCAAGAGCAGAAAACCTTACCCTTCCCTGCTTCTGTTGTTCTTCCTCTCCACAAGAGAGCTACCTCTCTGTGTCCTATCTTTTTTATAGATTTTCTGTTCTGTTTGCTCATTGGTTGTAAACCCAGCCACATGTCCTCCTCATCACTGCCTGTTTGTACAGACCTCCAGGTCTTCTATGGTTGCTATTGAGATTAAAGGTGTGTGTCTGCCATGCTGGCTGTGTCCTTGAACACACAGAGATCTACCTAGCTCTTCCTCCCAAGTGCTGGGATTAAAGGCATGCACCACTACCACCCAGTTTCTGCTCTGGCTTGCTCTGACCTCAAGGCAACTTTATTAACATATAAATAAAATCATATTTCAATACAAATAAAATATCACTATAGATGTTTTGTTTTGTTTATCTTTTTTCTTGTGTTCAATATGTTTATTACTGATATTAGACCCATATCTAGTGAGAATTTTTGTTTTATTTATCTGATTTTTTTTTTCAATTTGTATAAAGCTGGCCAAGAATACATAAAATTTTGTCACATACTATTCCTTCAGTTTCAAGGTTAGTCAAATTAATTTTGCACATGTTTTTATGTGATAGAATTATTTGAGATAACATTGTAAAAAATACCATTTATCTTTCCTAAATGCTACAATTTTTAAATGTGAAACAATGTTGAACTCTGTGAATAAATTGTATTTTGTAAGATTTTCAAAGGAAAGAATCTGGCAGACAAAATTATATTTATTTAAGTATACATTAATTATCAATTAAATTTATAATATATAATTTGTATACATAATTAAATTTAATTAAATATAATATATAGTTTTTTCACACTGCAAGATGTTAATCATCTCCAATGCACACATAGACAGGTCCCAATGAATTCAAATCTCAGTGAAAAATAAGATTCACAACAGGAGGAAGATGTGTTTGGAGGTCAGCACCAGGGGATTTATGGACAACCATTGGGGATTGATGATGCAAAATATTCAATTCCAGAACACATGTATTGATTAAAAAATAAAATAAAAATTAAGAGATTGATACCATTGAAGAGAAACTAGAAGAACTTGATTTGGAGATTATTTTTCTCCTGTTTATATCATATTTTCAACATTGATAAAATAAATTTAGCTTTATCATATATTTTATTTTGTCTTGTTTCATTTTTATCTCTTTTAATCAGAGACAAAATTAATGCAGAGGGATGGGAAGTTAGGGAAAAACTGTGAATAGTGGTGGTCATGTAAACTATAATCAAGATTTATTGTGTAAATATATAAAAATAATGTATATTCTATAAATATAAAAAGTATTTCCAGAGATTATTTTTACTTTTGATGGAAGAATATTATACATAAAGTGAACATATCCTATATTTCCTGGGATTGCACACATATACCCTTAAAGTTGTGGTATGTTCCCATGAGAAAATTTACAGAAACAAAAAGTGCAATAACCAAATTGTCAATTTATATACAAAATATTTATAGAAACAAGAAGTGTGACATTTTAAAGACAGTGCCTATGTGAATTAGTGTGCTAATTATATATATTTGGTGTCAAACATTACCACTCCTAACTTTCAATACAGGTGCTGTTTTAATGAGTGGTACTACTGAATTTAAAAACTATTTTCCTAACTTGTCATGGATTTTATGAGACAGGAAGAAGCAATTAATCTATTTAAATATAAATGCTTTATATGAAAGTCTCCACATGAAACAGTTTTTTGTATATTATGTTTGCATTCTAAGAATGATGTATTAATCAAGGAGGTGTGTGACATCATTTTGTGAACTGAATGACTTTCATTTTCAAAACTCAATATGTGTTTATTAAAACATGTAATTAAGGATGATGGACTTTGTGCCAGTATCAGTTGCCATACAGGTATATGTTACAAAACTTGGTATTTATAGGCATGGACAAGGAATCATGAATACAACCAACATCTTTTGTGTATTTTGAACAGAAAAAAATAAATCCCCAAATTATTGCAATGCATTGTTTTTTATATTTTTAAGGAACTAGTATCATGTTTCATGTGAAACCTCATTTTTATCTCCTCTGGCCATGTTCTCTACTGTCTGATATTTCCAAACACCAGAGTTCTGACGAGCAAACATATGCAGCCACATGAAGCCTAGGGCCAGAGATCCAGGAATGTAAATTGCTGGATTATTTCCTCACCAGAACAAGGAAATGGGAAAACATAACCAATGACTATAGAGTCAAAGAACTGTGAAGAGATGTTCTTTGTTCTTCTACTGGAAGCAACATGATTAATACAACTATGAAATAATGATGTCATGTAAAAACCTTTATTAATACAAGTATGAATTAGTGATGCCATGCTAGATCTTTATTAATACAAGTATGAAATAATGATGTCAAGCAAAAATAATCAAGGACACTGGAGATGATAATGATTCTATAACTGAAGCCAACCTGTCAGACCAGTTAGGGTTAGAAGAGGATAGAACCATCTGCTTCAGCCTCTGGAAGAGAAGAAATCTCAGAAAACATCTAGTCAGCCAAAAGAGGGTGGACACAGAACATAATTAGATAAATAAAACAAAAATTCTCAAAAATATCAAGAATACACTTATTTGAACACAAGAAATTATATAAGACAAATCTTTGCACCATTAAATTTCTAATATCCAAAATATACATATTGAATACAAGAAATCATACATATAAAACAAAAATTGTCACCAGATTGTCTAATATCCAACATACTTTTCCTGAACCCAAGAAATTTTGATAAACAAAAATATCACATGTAAAGTTCTCATATACAAAATACATCTGTTTAACAATAGAAATCAGTTAAATAAAACAAAAATTCTAACACGATAATTCTAACTAGCAAAATATACATATAAAATAAAAGAAAACAAAAACCACAAAACAAAAGTTCTCATCTGATAAATGTAAATATCAAAAATACTCATTTAACACAGAAGTAGGATAAAAGAAATTCTCGCCTGGTAAAAGTCTAATATATAAACATATATATAGGGCCCAAAAATCAGATATATAAACAAAAATTCTCAACTGATAAAGGTCTAACTTAAGAAATCTCCATACTGAACACAGAAAATGAAAAAAAAAACCAAAAATTCTCACCTGATAAAGGTCTAATATCCAAATTATACTTACTAAACACAAGAAATTTAATAAAACAAAAGTTTTCAAATGATAAATATGTGATATCCGAAATCTACATATAAAACAAAAGAAATCAGATAAATAAAACAAAAATTCTCATCATATAAAGGTCTAACATCCCAATTTAAAAATTAACATAATTTGATAAATATAACAAAAATTCTCATCTGTTAAAATTCTTACATCTAAAATTTACATATGGAACAAAGGAATTAGAAAAAAACAAGATTTCTCCTAAGTAAAGGTCCAATATCAAAAATATATTTATTAAACACAAGAACTCAGATAAATAGAACAAAAACTTACATCTGATAATGGTCTCATATCTAAAATATACATATTGGATATAATTAGTTAAATAAAACAAAAATTCTCATCTGGTAAAGGTCTAATATCAGACATATAGTTATTGAACACAATAAATTAAGTAACAGCAAAATTCTCCTCTGATAAAGTTCTAATATCCAAAATATACTAATTGAACACAAGAAATCAGATAAATAAAAAAAAAATTCTCAACTGTAAAATGTCTAATATCCAGCTGGGTGGTGATGGCACATGCCTTTAATACCAGCACTTGGGAGGCAGAGCCAGGTGGATCTCTATGAGTTTGAGGCCAACCTGGGCTACCAAGTGAGTTCCAGAAAAGGCGCAAAGCTACACAAAGAAACCCTGTATGGAAAACCAAAAAATAAAAAAAGGTCTAATATCCAATATATACATATAGAACATAAGAAATTAGAAAAACATGTTTGTCTTTCTGAGGCTGGTTTACTTCACTCAGGATGTTTTTTTTCTAATTCCTTCCATTTGCCTGAAAACCTCCTAATGTTATTGTTTTTCTCTGCTGAGTAGTACTCCATTGTGAATAAATACCACATTTTCTTTATCCATTCTTCAGTTGAAGGAGATCTAGGTTGTATCCAGGTTCTGGCTATTACAAACAATGCTTCTGCAAACAGAGCTGAGCATGTGCCCTTGTGGTATGATTGAGCATTCCTTGGGTATATGTGTGTACTCACTCATAAGTGGAAACTTGATGTAAAGCAAATGATAACTAGACTGTAACTCACAACTTCAGGGAGGCTACCTAGTAAAGAGGACCCTGAGAAAGACACAGGAATTGCCCACCGACAGATAAATAGATGAGATCTACATGAGCAAACTGGATGTGACTTCTGAGGGATGGGTAATGAAGTGCAATGGTCAGGGGGAAAAGAGCTTAGAGGAGCAGGATGTCTCAGCAGGATCAGGAATGAAAAAGGAAAACAATGAAAGAGACATCATGATAAATGAAGACCCCATGGGAATAGGAAGTAGCAAATGCTAGAGAGGTCCCCAGAAATCCACAAAGATACCTCCACAATAGAGTACTAGGAATGGATGAGAGGGTGCCTGAACTGAACTACTCTGGTGGCTGGATGGCCACACACCCTAACTGTCATGATAGAACTCTCATCTATCTGACAGAACCAGATGCAGAAATCCACACCCAAGCCCCAGATAGAGTTCTGGGAGTCCAATTGGTGAAAGAGAGGAGGATTATATAAGCAAGAGATATTGAGATCATGGTTGGAAAAAGCACAGGGACAAATAGCCAAACTAGTGGAAACACATGAACTATGAACCAATAGCTGAGGAGTCCACATGGAACTGGATCAGGCCCTCTGGATAAGTGAGACAGTTGATGAACTTAAACTTAGGAGGCCCCAAGGCAGTGGGACCTGGACCTGGACTTGGTGCTTGGGCTTGCTTTTTGGAGCCTGGGTCCTATGCTGGGACACTTTGCTCAGCTTAGGTGAAGAGAGGAGGGAATTGGGCCTGCCTTGACTGAAACTACCAGGCTGAGCTGAATCCCCAGGGGAGTCCTTGCCCTAGAGGAGATGGGAATGGGAGGTGGAATGGGGGAGAGGAGGGAGGTGGGACAAGGGAGGACAGTGGAATAGATGTTGATATGTAAAATTAAATTAATTATAAAATTTTAAAAAATAAAGTGCTTCTCCCATTAAAGTGCTAAAAATAATCTGTTTTTGCAAGCTTTTCTCCCAGCATGAAACACGATCATTTAAGTTCTGATTTGTTTTCAAAGGAAAACCTTTTGCAACTCCCAAACATATCTGTTACAGTAGTTTATGGTAAAAAAAATCCCCCCATTTTAATTGGGGCAGTTTACTTCCACTCAAACAAGCAAACCTTCAAATAAGAATAGCAAGACAGAGAAGAATATATTAAGAGTTGGACTCAATATACACCACATGAATTCTAGTAAGTCACCAAAATCATTTATATGCTCTATTAAAATACACCAATGGGCACAGGTGGCATTTATTGTTTATTAGATTAGCCAGATAAGGATTAGAATTCTGAGATTGGAAGAGGCAAACATAAATCTATGTTTAGGATCAAACATGGTGATTTCTACTTTTCCTATCCATCATCTTTGCTTTTAGCATCTGAAAGTGGTTAATCAATAAAGAATAGCTAGCTGATGAGTCATTCCAAATGGCAAAGGACAGGAGCCACATACAATATTTGGGATCAGTCATGAAGACAAGTGTTATTTTTTTAACTAAGTGAAGTGATTCTCTGCTCTAACACATCATTTTCAGCATTTTTTCTAAGTTTAGGATCAGATTCCTCTGTTCCCAGAAAGAGATGTTCACTAGAAAGAGATGTACAGCTTAGCTCATATAAATGCTAGCTCATCACCCATATCCAAAACAAACAAACAAACAAAACATTCAAACAAACAAACAAAATCCCACTTATGAAGGAAATGATTTTATAAGTCATGCCTTGTGACAGCCCCCATTTCCATGGGACATCCCAACCCATCATTTTTTAGATAGGTAGAAGAAACTGACATGCAAAGAGCCTAAAGACATAACCAAGAATTTCCTGGGTGTGCCTGCTGTCCTGCCCTTGATTTGCACTCTGTTCCTCAGACCTGCATTCTAAACCTGTTCCTGTGGTTATTTCAGTTCCTAGCCCAAGATCTTATTCTAGGACCTGTTAAGAAGAAAATCAAAGTGACTTTTCACATCTGAAAAGGTCAATTTCCTTTTGAAGGAGGAAATTTGTCAAAGATCTGTTTACAGAAACCTTAATGAAGAGGCTCAGAAGTTAGAGGGAAACTAAAAAGTTTTCACAGGGATGTGTGTACGTCAGCCCTGGAGTTAATCTCCAAACTGAAGTAATTAGTGGACACATTGACAGTCATTCCTTACACCCCCACATACCTGGAATTTAAGGTGCTCCTTTGCTCTGAGCTTCAAGGAGCTTCTACTGAACTTCAAGGAAGGACAAAGTAAGTATAAGATTGAAATTCATAGTCAAGGCAGTGAATTCAGATCAAATTCCCCATAGCTGAAAAGTTTAATGGTAGAGAATTCAAAGAAAAATGCATTCATTGAAGTTTAGTTTGTTGTATATAACACATTGGAACAATTTAGCATAGCACTTGATATGGCAAGACAATATCAGGGGACATTTGTTGACAGGGTGAAGTGGTTTGTGAGTCTATGGGTGTCTCTTTATCTCTGTAAACCTGAGGCATGGAAAGTCAGGTTGTGTTCAGGAGGAAGTAGGATCTCTTCTAAGACAGATATGAGCATTTCATAAAATACATATCTCACAGACTTGGAAAAACATTCCCTCATTGAGTTCTTTCTTAACATCTTTATTACATTGAGTTATCAGGAACAGCAATGAAGAATGGGAAAAACTGATCATAGCCCACAATTCCAGGTAATAATTCCATTTTTGGGTAATCTAGGTAGCAACTCAGCTAATCATATCACATCCACAGCCAAGAGCAGATATAAACAAATAACCCATGCTGCCTGATTGCTAATGGTTATGCTCTAGGTTCTTCATACTTAACAAAATACAGGTTACAGAAAATGAAATGATTTTGCCCATTTTAGGGAGTCTTTTCTCAATTAACAATTAATAAAATCCCTCAGACACAGGGTCAAAGTAAGTCTGATATATATAATTCCTCATATACTATCCCACTTCCAAAGTGGCTAGTTTCATTCAGTCTGATAATAAAAACTAAGAATCACACTGCCTCAGTATCACTGCCAGGATTTGAGCATAGTTTGCTTGCATTCAGAGCTATGTTCCTCAAGCTGTGGGTCACCAGCCCATTGGGGGTTGCATATCAGATATCCTGAAATTAAATAATGGAATGTTGTTTCATAACAGTAGCAAAATTGTTTCATTGTTTCTTAGCTTTATGTTTAGGGTTTGTTGCAACATGGGGAACTATTGTTAGTGCTATTTAAAGTGTCATAGAATTGGAAAAGTTAAGAACCACTGAACTAGAGTGTCCATTGGAACTCTAGTTTCTATGTTCCTACATTTGAATGGGCTTACAAAGGATTTTCTTGAATATCCCTTGCTCTATAGGAAACTCATGTTCTGTTTGGAAGGATACAACTGTCTACCCAGTAACAGCACAACACTTCACCTACTCAACAGAGAGTAAAACACTCAGTACATACATGCTGATGAGACAGATATTAGTCCCACTGAGCTCGATGATAGTATACCACTCCTATGAGTACTTTTTCCTAGGCTATGTGAGCCTCTTCCTCTAGCAAACTCTGCCTAGCTGTTCCCTGTAGACTCATTAACAAGAAATTGTTTAACAAGTGTCCTTCTCCCTCAGCATTAAGTCTATAATATCTTGTGTCTAAAGAGAGAAGGAGATGCAGGTACTTACGATGAACTAAAGCATACATAAATTTCTGGTATTATTACCTTGTGTACATAAAATTTCAGTAGGAGATAAGCATTTAGTTCCACACATGGAAAGAACTAAAGGATGTCTAATCAATCAGAGAGAGATCTCTGACTTTGGATGAAGAGTGTACTGAAGGGCTTCCCTTGTATCTCAGCAGAGTCTCCTGCAAAGGTCAGCTTGACTTCTAGTGTATTATGAAGAAAGCTTATTAGCAGCAAAGCAATGTCAGTTCCCATGACAACCACAGCTCTTCCCTGGACATTCTATTGTATACTGGAGTGCCCTAGCAACCTCTGTGATGAGACAAATGTTATGGCAACAACAACTGCCCATGGGAAGTTTATTCAATATCTTCACCCTTTACTGATGAACATGATGGCATACTGGAGTCTACTTCAGAAAGAGAATTGAGATAGTAGAGTGACCAGAGATTTACAGTAGAAAACTGAACTTTAGCCTCAGTGTAACACATCAAGAAAGAAATGATCAAGGGAATTGTGTAATGAGTTCTGTGCAGGAAAACGGAAGCTTCCTGGAGAGAGTGGGCTTGAACTAAATCTTCCAGTAAATAGGGCACAGAAAGTTGGAGTCTCTGGGAACCAGCAGATCTTCCCTGCTTGTCATGTCTCTTGAAATTCAAGGATCCCAGGATATTAATTGTTTTGCGTCAGAGGTCAGGAACTGGTAAGACCAAAGCCTTATGCTGGGAACTCTTTGCTTTTGTTCCATTTGGGGGATAGGCATTGATGAGTGTACATGAGACCAACATTAAAGAGGGAGGGATTAATGAGTTGTGCCAATTTCAAGGCAGGTAATCACTGTACTTCAACACACTGGCTAACTTTTGGTACTTTCCAGATGCTCTGTGTGTTCTAGGTTGTAAGTAAGGTGACTTGTTCCATCTGGTGACCATGTTGTGCCTTTATATGTATTCTCCATCATTATTTAAATGGTTAGAATAACCTGTCAAGATATTTGAGTAACATCTAAATGATGGGGATGATTGTGAAATAAGGCAATTTTCTGCTGATTCTTAAAGCCACAGGCTTGTGGACTTGACAGCCAAGTTCAATTCTGAGACTGCAGCTCTGAATAAGCCTGACGAGGCTATCTCCTTTTTTATTTAAAACATTGCCTATGAGGGCAGATAGAACCAGATAGTTGAGGTGACCACTTCCTTCAAATAGATAAGACAGCTTAGTTTCCCAGAGGGTGCATCTGAAGCATGAGACAAAATAATTTGGGTTGTCACTTAGTCATTGGTAAATAAGCTTTCTCAAACATTTGATAAGGATTCAGGGTGGTCTGTCCTTCCTCTTTGCCCTGTTATCCTGCAAGTTAATTTGAGTTCATTTACCCACAAGGAGCAAGAGGGAGCCACCATCCCACCAAACCTTCCTCTCCAAGATGCAGGTGAAGCAGAAGGTGCAGAGACTGATCAGTAAGCTATAGCAAATTACCACTGAGAGAAATTAGAAGTGAGATCACTTGATCTTTATAACAGCAGAGTACATGAAGAATAGGTTTTCATTCTTTCAACCCTTGTGATTTCAATGTCAGGTCCACTCTATCGTCATTAATTCATTTTATATAAGGTTTGTGTCTGGTAGGCTGCATCATGTCTCTGAATTTTTCCCAAAGGCAGAACCTCAAATGTGGGCAGGAATGACATGAGGATAAAGACTATTCTGATGCCTCTAAAAAGAAACAAAAACAGAGCCTGTGGCATGGATAAAGAAAGTGTGGTACATATACACAATGGAGTACTACTCAGCAGAGAAAAACAATGACCTCATGAGGTTTGCAGGCAAATGGATGGAATTAGAAAAAACATCCTGAGTGAATTAATCCAGACTCAGAAAGACAAACATGTTTTTCTAATTTCTTTTTCTGTATGTATATATTGGATATTAGACCTCTATTAGGTGGGAATTTTTATTTTATTTTTCTGATTTCTTGTGTTCAATTAGTCTATTTTGGATATTAGAACTTTATCAGAGGAGAATTTTGGTATAATTTAATTTATAGTCTTCAACAACTGTGTCTGATATTAGACTTTTATCAGATGACAATTTTGGTTTTATTTAACTAAATATATCTGCTCTGTATTTTTTGGATATGAGAACATTATCAGATGTGAGTTTTTCTTCTATTTATCTGATTTCTTACATTTAATAAGTATATTTTGTATATTGGACCTTTACTATGGAGAAATTTTGTTTTTTTCTAATTTCTTTGTTCTATGTGTATATTTTAGATGTTAGAATTTTAACAGATGAGAATTTTTGTTTTATTTATCTAATTATGTTCAGTATTTAAATTTGGGCTGTTAGAATTTAACAGATGAGAAGTTTTGTTTCATATATCTGACTTATTCCATTCCATATGTGTAATTTGTATCTTAGACCTACCAGAGAGAATTTTGTTGTTTCTAATTTTTTTATATCAGTATATATATTTTCAATATTAGAACTTTAGCAGTTGATAATTTTTGTTTTATATACCTGATATCTTTTTAATATGTATATTTTGTATATTAGACTTTTATCAGATGAGAATTTGTGTTTTATTTATCTGATTTCTAGGGTTCAAAATCTATATTTTGTGTATTACACCATTATCACATGATAATTTTGTTTGGTGTTTGTGTGTGTGTGTGTGTGTGTTCAATGTGAATGTTTTTGATATTAGACATTTATTAGATGAGAAATTTGGTTCTATTTATCTGATTTCTTGTTTTCAATATATTGATATTGGATATTAGAACTTTATCAGTTCTAATATCCAATATCAATATATTGAATTATCACTTGAAAATTTTTGTTTTATTTATCTAATTATGTTCAATATATATATTTTGGATATTAGACCTCTATGAGATAAGTGTTTTTGTTTTACTTATATGATTTCTTGTGTTCAATATGTATATTTTGGATATGACTTTTATCAGATGACAATTTGTTGTATTTATATAATACCTTGGGTTCAATGTGTATATTTTACATACTAGCTCTTTATCTTATCATAATTTGTTTTATTTATCTGATAATTTGTATTATGTATCTGATTTCTTGTGTTCAGTAAGTATATTCTGAATATTAGAACTTTATTACATGAGAATTTTTGTTCTCTTTTTCTGATTTCTTGTGTTTAATATATATATAATTTGAATATTATACCTTTATGAGTTGAGAATTCTTGTTTCATTTATCTGATTTCTTGGCATTAATGTGTTTTTTCAGTATTAGAACTTAAAAATTTAGAATTTTTGTTTTATCTAATTACTTGTGAGATATATATATATATATATATATATATATATATATATATATGACATGAGACATTAATCAGATGAAATTTTGGTTTTATTTATCTGTTTTCATGTGATCAATGTCCATATTTTGGATATTAGATATTTATCTCCAGAGAGAATTTTTTATTTAATGTTTTGTGTTCAACATTATGTTTATGATATTTGACATTTTCACATGAGAATTTAGTTCATTTTATGACTTGTGTTTTATATGTATATTTTCAATATTAGACTTTTATCAGATAAGAATTTTTTATTTGTTTATTTGAATTCTAGTGTTCAACACATTTTTTATTAGACCTTTATCAGAGCATAATTTTTAATTTATTTATTTTCTTGTTTTGAGTTTTTTTTTTGCATTTTTCATTTTTTAGTTGTTTTCATTATATTTTTGTTTAAATTTCACACATCAGCAATGTGATCCCCTGTCCTCCCCCATTATGCCCCGCGACCACCTACCTCCCATCCCCTCCCCTCCATTACCATCTCCTCCAGGGCCAAAACTCCCCTGGGGATTCATTTCAAACTGGTGGATTCAGTACATGGAGGTCAGTTCCCTCCTTCAAGGCTGAGCAAAGTGTCCTTCTGAAAGCCCAAGTTTCCAAAGAGCCAGCTCATTCACTGAGGACAGGTCGAGGTCCCACATCCTGTGTGCTTCCCAAACAGTTCAAGCTATTTAGTTGTCTCACTTATCCAGAGGGCATGATCCACCTTGGGGCTGCACAGCCTTTGGTTTATAATTCATGTGCTTCCATTCATTTGGCTATTTGTCCCTGTGCTGTTGCAATCTTGGTCTCAACAACTCTCAACATACAATTCCTTCTCTTACTTGCCAATTGGACTCCTGGAGCTCCACCTGGGGCCTGGCTGAGGATTTCTGTATCCACTTCCATCAGTTATTGGATGAGAGGTCCATTATGACCATTAGGGTATTTGGCCATCCTCTTACCAGACTAGGTCAGTTCGGGCTTTCTCTTAAACATTGCTATTAGTCTACAGTGGAGGTATCATTGGCGATTTCTGGGGGCCTCTCTATCATTTTGCTTCTTCCTGTTCTCATGTGGTCTTCATTTATAATGGTCTGTTATTCTCTATTCTCACTTTCTGTTCTTAATCCAGCTGGTACCTCATGTTCCCCTAAGCTCTCAGTCCCTCGAAGCTTGACCTTCATTACCTCCACTCATGTCCAGGTTGTTCATGTAGATCTCACCCAGTTCTCTGTCTTTGGGCAATCCCTGTGTCTTTCTTAGGGTCCTGTTTTCTAGGTAGCTTCCCTGGGGTTGTGAATAACAATTTAGTCATCTTTGTTTTACATCTAGTATCTTCTTAAGAGTGAGTACCTACCATGTTTGTCTCTTTGAGTCTGGGTTACCTCTCTCAGGTCGATTTTTTTCTAGATCCATCCATATGCCTGCAAACCTCATGAGGTCTTTTTCTCCTCTGCGTAGTACTCTATTGTGGATATGTACCACGCTTTCTTTATCCATTCTTCAGTTGAAGGGTATCTAGGTTGTTTCCACGTTCTAGCTATTACAAGCAATGCTGATATGAACATAGCTGAGCAAATGCCCTTGTAGTATGATTGAACATTCCTTGGGTATGTGCCCAAGTGTGCTACAGCTGGGTCTTGGGGGAGATGGATTCCCCATTTTCTAAGGAAGCACCATATTGATTTCCAAAGTGGCTGTACAAGCTTGTATTCCCACCAGCAGTGGAGGAGAGTTCACCTTTCACCACATCCTCTCCAACATAAGCTGTCTTCTATGTTTTTGATCTTAGCCATTCTGAGAGGTATACGATTGTATCTCAGAGTCATTTTGGTTTGCATTTCCCAGATGCCTATGGATGATATGCAAATCCTTAAAAGTCTTTCAGCCATTTGAGCTTCCTCTGTTGAGCATTCTCTATTTAGTTCTATAACCCATTTCTTAATTGGACTGTTGGGTATTTTGATGTCTAATTTCTTGAGATTTTTTTTTAATATATTCTGGATATCAGCCCTCTGTCAGATGTGGAGTTTGTGAAGACCTTTTCCCATTCTGTAAGCTGTCTTTTGTCTTGTTGACTGTGTCATTTGCTCTACAAAAGCTTCTCAGTTTCAACAGATACCAATGATTGATTGTTTCTTTCAGTGTCTGTGCTACTGATATTATATTTAGCAAGTGATCTCCTATGCCAAGGCATTCAAGACTACTTCCTACTTCTCTTCTATTAAGTTCAGAGTAACTGGATTTATGTATAGGTCTTTGATCCACTTTTACTTAAGCTTGGTGCAGGGTGACACATATGGATCTATTTGCAGCCTTCTACACATTGACATCCAGTTATGCCAGCACAATTTGTTGAAGATGCTTTCTTTTTTCCATTGTACAGTTTTGGCTTATTTCTTTTTTATTATTTTATTTATTCTTCTGTCAAACAATACATCCAAACTGCAGGTTTTCCTCCCTCCACTCATCTGATTCCTCTCCATTGTTCCTTTTTTCACCAGATCCACTCCTCCTCCACTTCTCTTCATAATAGAGCAGCTATTGCTGGGTTATCAACCAAACCCTGCATAACAAGTGGCAATAAGACTAGGGAGGAACCTTCATATCAAGCCTGGATGAAGCAAGCTAGTAGGAGTCAAAAAATTTCAAGAGCAAGCAAATGAGTCCGATATACACCCCTGCTTCCTTTGTTAGGAGTTGTGCAAAAACACCAAGCTGTACAATGGTAACACATATTCAGAGGAACAAATGTGGACCTATACAGGTAGTAAATGGTATTTCAGTCACTGTGAGCCCATGTGAGCCCCTGTGAGCTTTGCTTAGAAGATTCTCTGGGCTATGTTCTCTACTTTCTTTTTAGTTAGGAATTTTTTTTGAATCCTGTTTGGGATTTGAGCTGAGATATTCCTCCTATTCCTATTTTTCCTATGCTTGGTCTTTTAATAGTGTTCCAGGTTTCCTGCATCTTATGTTTCAGGAAAGCTTTCAACTTAATGTTTTCTTTCATCAATATAGCCATATCTTCTATCTTATGTTTAAAGCCTGGAATTCTCTATTCCATGTCTTATGTTTTCTTGATGACACTTGGATCTGTAGTTCCTGTTTAAAAACCTAGGTTTTCATTTTGAGAACTTTTTCACTTTATATTTTTAATTTCTTCTCTTTCCATTATTAGGTGATGAAGAAATCATTCATTATTATTAACTGTTTGTTTGGCTTTGGATTTTTTAAAGGGATTGGTTATTTTTTCCCAATAGTACATTATTCCATTCTCTGCTTTCTTTAAATTGATTCATGTACTTCCTCTTTAAGAACTATCATCTTTATAATGTTTATCTTAATTGCCCTTCAACTGTGATGGAATATCCAGGTCTTTCTGTAGGAGGATAACATGAATCTGGTAGTGAAGTATTGCTACAGCTTTTGTTGATTATGTCTTATGTTGGTTTCAAATCATCTGGATTTGAGATGATTGAGGGTCTAAGTACTGATTGCTCTGTTTGTCTTTTTGGTAGAGTTTTTTTTTTTTTTTACCTTTCTAGACATTGTTTCTCTATGTAGCTTTATGACTTTACTGGAACTGTAGTTCTCTATCTCTGTTGCATCTTTGTTTGCTTTAGGAATCAGGGTAATTGTAGCCTCATAGAAGGAGTTTGGTAATATACCTTCTGCTTCTATTGTGTGGAACTATTTAAAGAGTATTGGTATTAAGTCTTCTTTGAAGATCTGGTAGAATTCTGCAGTGAAACCATCAGGTCCAGGGCTTTTTTTGGTTGAGAGACTTTTAATGACTGCTTCTATTTGCTTAGGGGTTATTGGACTGTTTAAATGGTTTATCTGGTCTTGCTTTAACTTAGGTATGTGGTACCTATCCAGAAAATTACCCATTTTTTTTAGACTTTACAGTTTTGTTGACTAGAGGTTTTTGATGATTCTTTGGATTTCCTCATTGTCTGTTGTTATGTCCCCCTTTTCATTTCTGATTTTGTTAATTTGGATGCTCTCTCTCTGTCTTTTGGTTAGTTTGGATAAGGATTTGTCTATCTTGTTGATCTTCTCAAAGAACCAACTTTTTGTTTCATTAATCCTTTGTATTGTTCTCTTTATTTCTATTTTATTGATTTCAGCTCTCAATTTGATAATTTCCTGGCATCTGTTCCTCCTGGAAGACTTTACTTCTTCCTGTTCAAGGGCTTTCAGGTGTGCTGTCAAGTCACTAGAATGAGATTTCTCTACCCTCTTTATGTGGTAATTAGTGCTATGAATTTCCCTCTTAGCACTGCTTTCATAATGTCCAATAAGTTTGGGTATGTGGTGTATTCACTTTCATTGATCTCTAGGAAGTCTTTAATTTCTTTCTTTATTTCTTCCCTAACCAATTGGTGATTCACTTGATCATTATTCAGTTTCCATGAGATTGTAGGATTTCTGTAGCTTTTTCTGTTGTTGAAATCTAACTTTAAACTATGATTGTCTGCTAGAACACAGGAGGTTATTCCAATTGTTTTGTATCTGTTGAGATTTGCTTTGTGCCATGTGGTCGATTTTAGAGAAGGTTCCATGGGATGCTGAGAAGAAGATATATTCCTTTTTGTTTGGGTGGAATGTTCTGTAGATATTGATTAAGTCCATTTGAGCCATAACATCAGTCAAGTCCAGTATGTCTTTGTTAAGTTTCAATTTGGCCAATCTGTCCAGAGGTGAAAGTGGGGTGTTGAAGTCTCCCACTATTAATGTGTGGGGTTTTATATGTGATTTAAGCTTTAGTAATGTTTCTTTTACATATGTGGGTACCCTTGTGTTTCGGGCATAAATGTTCAGAATTGAGACTTCATCTTGGTGGATCTTTCCTGTGATGAGTATGTAATGTCTTTTGTCATCTCTTTTGATTGATTTTAATTTGAAGTCTATTTTTCTGGATATTAGGATGGCTACAGCAGCTTGCCTGTTAAGACCATTTGATTAGAAAGTCTTTTTCCAGCCTTTTATTCTTGGGAGGTATGTCTCTTTGAATTTGAGTTGTGTTTCTTGTATGCAACAGAAAGATGGGTCCTGTTTTTGTATCCATTCTGTTAGTCTGTGTCTTTTTATAGGTGAATTAAGTCCATTGAAATTAAGGGATATTAATGACCAGTGATTGTTCATTCCTGTTGTTATTTTTACTTTTTTGGTGGCAATGTGTGTGTTCTTCTCTTCTTTGGGGTTTCCTGCTGTTGTGCTAACCATTGCCTGTGTTTTCATGGGTGTATCTGCCTTCCATAGGTTGGAATTTTCCTTCTAGTGCTTTCTGTAGGGCTGGGTTTGTAGATAAGTATTGTTTAAATCTAGCTTTGTCTTGAAAGGTCTTTTTCACTCCATCTATGATGATTGAAAATTTTTCTGGGTATATTAGTCTACACTGGCATCCATGGTCCCTAAGTGTCTTCAATATATCTGTCCAGGTCCTTCTGGCTTTCAAAGTCTCCATCGAGAATTTGGGTGGAATTCTGATGGGTTTGCGTTTATAAGTCACTTGGCCTTTTTCTCTTGCTTCCCTTAATATTCTTTCTTTATTCTGTACATTTAGTTGTTTAATTATTATGTGGAGCGGGGACTTTTTTGGGGGGTCTAGTCTGTTTGGTGTTCTATAGGCTTCTTGTATCATCATAGGCATTTTGTTCTTTAAGTTGGGAAAGTTTTCTTCTATTATCTTGTTAAATATATTTTCTGTGCCTTTGAATTGGTATTCTTCTCCTTCCTCTATCCCTATTATTCATAGGTTTGGTCTTTTCATGGTGTCCCAAATTTTTTGGACATCTTGGGTCATGACTTTGTTGGTTTTAGTGTATTTCTCATATATACTCTGTGTTCTGATATTTTGCCTTGAAATAGAGTACTACATTGCCATCTACTTTGGAAATATAAATATTATTATGTAGGTCTTTTATCAATTTGTTGGTTTTATTTGTGACAGAGTTTTTCTATATAACTGCCAAGGGTGTCCTGGAACTTGCTCTGTAGTTTATGCTGGCCTAAAAATCAAAGAGATTTACCTGCCTCTGCCTCCTGAGTGCTGTGATTAAAAGCACGTGCAACTGTTGCCCAGCAAACTTTTTTGTGTGCTTTTGATTAAAAACATATTAGAGATCTAAGAGTCTTTGAAAAAAAACATAGATTATTATGCACTCTGGCCATTATTCATATTCTGCATTTAAGTCAATGAAGTGCACTTTAAGAAAAAGCCGGACTGTGATTCCCATTGATGGGCCATCTGTGATGGTTCTATCAGTTAGTTATGCTAGGCGAGGAGAAACTGAGGCCAAGATCATTATTGGCTTTGCTGACAATTAGTGTTACAGTGGAAAAAATATCCATCTTCATGTCACACAAGGCCACATTTGCTCAATTGGCACTCTTTCTTTCCTAGACTTTTAATTTATTTTTCTTACTTATCTCCTTTTTTGAGACAGGGTCTGAAACCATATAGCACTGATTGTCCTGAAACTGAATATGTAGATCAGGCTATCCTCATAACCATAGAGATCCACCGGCCACTGACTTCCAAAGGCTGAGATGAAAGTCCAGTCTTTTATAAATTTAAAATACACTTAGGCAGCTGAAAAACTAAAGTCCTAAAGAATTATTAGTTTGATTGTGGAGATTTTGAAACATTCTCTCCTAAGGTCTATAAAGCTCTGTAGACCTGACACACATATATGTTTTTCATAATCATTTTATTGTTTTCTCCTTGAATAACTACATATTAATATACATTAATGAACATTAATCATAGAGAATCTATTTATGATAATTTTTCATTTCTATCATTTTATCATTTAGTGTTTGCAAAAGTCCTTTTGTTTTTATCTAAATTGATAATACAATTTCTCAAGTGAACTGAATACTTTTAATAATGGCTAATAGTTTCATTTCATATTCTAAGAATTATGTTACATGATATGCTTAAAGAAGATTTTTTTCAAATTTTACATATAAAATACAAGTTCATGAAATGACCTTGTCCATGTTCATCATTTTTGCAATTTGATTTTTTATGGAAGAAGTGCTGAAGATTTGTCTTTCATCTCGTTGCTACTTTCCTCATATTGGCGTCATTTTATGTAAAATTTTCTATGTTACTTTTGTCTAATTCTACACAGTTAGACGATAATTGCCCTTCATATCTTCCAGGTCTGTTTTGTTATCCCATTCATGAGTTGTTGCAAAAAGAGCATACACAGGATCCTTGCCAAAGAAAAATATCAGAACAGTTTGGATGTAATGTCCTTGGTGAATTACACACAAGGAAGATCTGGGCATGTAGTTCAGACAATGAAGAACCCAAATCACATGCTGATAGAAATGATCTTTATGAAGACCCATCACTGGCATTCCTGATATAATAGATGAAGAAGTTCCGGCTTCTCCTCACAAAGCTCGCTCTATATCATTTTCATTCAGATGCTGCAATTTCTGTTCAAATACTCAAAATGACTCAAGCCACACTGAAGGGAAGCAACCAAAATCCAAAGCATTTAGACAATATTTCACTCATCCTTCAAAATTTGAATGGAATCCAAAATTCAGTATTGGACAAAAATATAAGAAATTTGGGAGGAGTTGCAGATGTTCAGACCCCTTTAAAATTAATGTAGTTCATACTGGAGAAAAATATGCAATTGTAAAATATGTGGAAAGGTTTTTTTCTAAGTTATCAGTACTTAAGGAGCATTACAAAATCCATATGATAAAAGAATCACACAAATATCCAGAGCATGACATGTTCCTTTCAAATAGAGCTCATTGTAAAATTCACAGTGAAAAGAATGCTTTCAAATGTACAGAGTATGGCAAGTCCTATGCCATGGCTTTTCTGTTCATCTTCATCAGAGAACTGATTCTGGAGAAGAAACTTTCAAGTGTGAAACATGTGGCAATTCTTTCACTCAGATTTCAACACTTCATTTTCATCAGAGGATACATACTAGAGAGAAACCTCATACATTTAAATAATATGGCAAGTCATTTAACAAAGCCTCAATTTTTAAAGTTTATCAGAGAATCCACACTGGAGATAAACTTTATAAATATAATATATGTGACAAGTTCTTTACTCAGAGATTAACACTTCCTGTTCATAAAAGAATACACACTGGAATGAAGCCTTACACATGTATAGTATGTGGAAAGTCCTTTACCAGAGGCTCAACACTTAAAGTGCATCAAAGATTACACACTGGGCTGAAACCTAACAAATATATGTGGAAAGTCCTTTAATGATAGCTCAAAACTTAAAGTTCATCAAAGATTACACACTGGAGAAAAACATTACAAATATAATATATGTGGAAAGTTCTTCATTGTAGGCTCTAAACTTAAAGTTCATCAAAGAACACACACTGGAGAAAAAAAAACTTATAAATGTTCAGATTGTGGCCAGTCCTTTACTCAGAGCTCAGACCTTCATGTTCATCAAAGAACACACACTGGAGAGAAACCTTACAAATGTTTAGATTGTGGCAAGTCCTTTACTCAGAGCTCAATCTTCATGTTAATCAAAGAACACACACTAGAGAGAAACCTTATACATGTTCAGATTGTGGCCAGTCCTTTTCTCAGAGCTCAGACCTTCATGTTCATCAAAGAACACACACTGGAGAGAAACCTTATACATGTTCAGATTGTGGCAAGTCCTTTATTCCGAGCTCAGACCTTCATGTTCATCAAAGAACACACACTGGAGAGAAACTTTTCAAATGTTCAGATTGTGGAAAGTACTTTACTCAAAACTCCAGTTTTTATATTCATCAAAGAATACATACAGGATTAAATCCTTAGAGATGTAAAGAATGGGACAAGTTCTTTAGGCAGATCTCACATCTACAAAGCCATCCCAAAGTCCACACAGGAGGGAATCATTACAGATGTATGAAATGTTACAAGTCCTTTACCAGGGTCTCAACACTTCAAATCCACCAAAGAATTCAAAATGGAGAAGAAAATTAAAAATATACTGATTTTGACAGACCCATTGCCCATGATTCACATGTTCAAGGACACTAAACATCCATTGAAGGCAGAACCCTTACAATTGTAATGAATGTCTTATGTATTATGTCCTTTTACCATAGATCATCTCTGCATAAAGTCACTAAAACCATACTTTGGATAAAGCATGTGGGAAAACCTTATCTAGGTTTTTAAATTGTGAAGGTCATCACATAATCCATATTAGAGAGAACCCATACAATATCAAGAATGTGGTGTTATGGAGTCCTCAAATATTCAAGCACAACAGAACATCACTAATGGGACAAAACATAACACATGTATAGAATTTAAAAAGAAATTCTTTACAAGAAGCTAAAAACTTAGAAAATGTCAGACAATTCATGAAAGAAACAAACTAAAATGGTAATTATTACCCCAGTACTCATGCAATAAAAGGATTCTTTATAATATGGATAGTAGAAGGAAACCTTTGGCAAGTGTTAAAACCTTACTCAATGTCAGATGAGTGAAATAAGAAAGCCATATGCTTCGTGTGATTTTAGAAGTATTTTTACCAAGAAATAAAATTTATGTTCACAAAATTTCCTTAGGAAACAATCTACATATACAGCAATGAATCAAACAAAATTACACAAAAATCATTTATTAAAATGACATAGGATTAATTTGACAAGATATGAAAGAAACAATAATTTAAAGAGTGAAAACTTATGCCAGGATAATTTTATGGATAATTATATCAAGTTAAAACCACTGCATAATTTACTGTATATTTTATGGTACAGGATGTAGATCTTAGACCACAACAGCTTTTATATAAATATTTTCGTTTCGCTAATACTTGAGATTTTATAGAATATTATATAGATTTTCTTAAACCCCTATGTCCTAATTTTTTTCTATCAATAAATGCAATAAAACTTGTATTCAATTACTGATGCTCTGGAATTTTTTGGTATTTATTTTATACTGATATTCTATAAGTAATGCCAATTACTGCATTACAGAAAATGTCCAAAACATGTCATGAAAATACAAAGCAGACTGTTTTAGGAAAAATATGACATATTCATTCATCAAAAATATATATGGGAAAAAAATAAGGCCTGAGTATGTCCATGAGTTAACTAGAGCTGTTAACATGGGCAGATCTAGATCAATGACCAAGACATAGACATACATAAAAAGGCACATAAATTTTCCCTCATCACTTGAGGCTTGAAATATTATAAATCCTCTTGTGATCTTATGAAGATGGTAATAGTTAGGGGAAAAATTCTCCACCATAATTTGCTCTTTTCAGATGTTTACGCCTGAACAATTTAAGGCTAAAGAGACAGAAAATACAGAGTTGAGTCAAGAATGAGTATGTACATAGCTTTAGATATTAACCCTGCCTTTCTATTATCACCATGCAGTAAATCTATTTGAATGTAGGTATTAGTGACAAAAAGCTTCTAAGGTGTTGTGGTTTCACCTCAGGGAACACAAACACCTGCCCCAGCTTTCCTTTGGGTTGCAGTGTCATATCTGTCTGTTTTTTCTTCATTCTCACACCAGTCTACTTAGATCTGTAACTAGAGACATACTGGACAGGAAAGCAATAGACTATTTCTATTCAAACAAGGAAGGAATTATTTGGGTACTTGTAATGAATTTTTTTCATAATTTCTCATTAAGAAATAAATTACCTACTAATGTGCCTGAGATTAGAATTTCTGCAAAAAAAATTTATAGACAGAAATGAACAACCATCAGCAAATTCTTTCTGGTCTTAGAATCCATGAAATTAAATATGAAACTAGTCCCTATATAAGCAAATAATCACTAGTTTTTAAAACTGGAAGGATGACCCATTTAATCCAGAAACTATTGTTTCTTTAATGCCTGATCTCATAATTTTGTTCATGTACATGTGAATTTTTTAACATGAGGAAAATGTCATTTATTTTAATGAACATGGTGTAGTACATTCATTTATGTGTTGTAAATATACATTTAAGATAGAAAACATCATTTAACTATGCCCCATTATTTGTAACTCTAGGTGAACTTAATCTGGATCCCCTGCTATGGATATCACTCTGTATAAATAAAATGCCTATTGGCCAGTAGCCAGGCAGGAAGTATAGGTGGGACAAGTAGAGAATAAAATTCTGGGAGGAAGAAGACTGAAACAGAGAGACACTGCCACAGTGAGAAGCACATGATAAACCAGTAAGCCACAAGCCAAGTGGCAACTTATTGATTAATACAAATGGGTTAATTTAAGATATAAGAACAGATAGCGAGAAGCCAACAATGACCATACAGTTTGTAAGCAACATAAGGCTCTGTATTTACTCAGTTGTGTCTGAGCAACTGTGGTACTGGTTGGCGAGAGAGATTTGTCTTTTTTGTGGTAAAGAAAGGACCAGAAAACTATAGCTACAATCTCCTATAATTGGGGCATAATGGTTTATTACTATAGAAAAGATTTCTTGAAGAAATTTTTACTGAACTATCATGCACAATACTGATGCAGCCATATCTGATGAGAAGAGCAAAAGTCAAAAATCCATTATAGCTGCCTGAAGAAGATCCAGAAAACCTGATCAATATAATGGCTGACATGCCTTTTTTCATTTTGATGTTGATATGTTACAGATTTCAGGACTTTTATTATTTGTAAAATTTGGACATATTGAATTGCTGGAAATTTTCTTATGAATGGTTTATGCATTCTTCCAAGATTTCTGCTTCTAAGCTTCTCCAGTAAAGGCCTGAGGCATATCACCTCTTCCACTTTTAGAGAGATACCTTTATTAATTTCATTGTCTTCCTTAGTCTTGGGAATTTTGACACACATATAAAAACCAGAGTTCTCTTATGAGGACATGAGATATTTTTAAAACATATGTCCCTGTATTTACTCAGGAACAAGATAATGACACCAAAGTAAACTTACAGAGGTCAACAAGATTCAATGAGCTAGAGGAGCTGGCCATAGTTCAGATTACAAGCCCTTTCCCCCTATGCAATCAGACAATTACATGGCACATAAAGTATTAAAGGAAAATTAGCAAAAATTACCTCTGCCCCACACAGAAACATGTATTGATAGGCAAAGAATGATGTAAAAAGATGATAATAGAATAAGGTATCAACACCTCCCTTTCTGATAAAAGTTAGCTCATGATGATCCATTATGCTATTTATGACCAAAGAATACAAGAATGCCAGTATTAGATGCATAAATAAATTCTATACAGATATAAAATATAAACATTATGTTATTCAAGAAATTGAATCATTACTGCAACAACTTTTGCTAATTATTTTTCCTTGTGCATTATGACAATTAATAATTGCCAGTTATTTAAAAACTGGATTATGGAGTTGAAATTTATTGTAAAAGACAACAGTTTATCAATGATCTCTAAACTTAAGTAAAAAATTTTATAAAAGATAACTCTATTCTCTCTTGGATTATCAATAATAACTAAACTTATAAACCCAGATGCACAAGAGAAAGAGTTTAAACACATGCCCAACACCAAAAATGATATGATCTATGTTTTAGAAAAAATGTGAATCTATCCCTGATTAATAAATCCTGTATAAATAAACACTTTGGCTGCTAGTCAGTCAGGCTGCAAGATTCTCTGGGCAATCATTCCTGGTTCTTCCTATCCTTACCTCCTCTCTGGAACCAAGCCAACTTGGGGAAGGCCTGTCATAATACTATTCTAAAGGGATGTTTTACTAATACTAGGGCATGGAATTGAATAAAAAATTAATTTGGCATATTATATGAATGAATCATTTATAGGTCATTAATAAATACTATAATACTACACACAGTATTTCACAAATCTATCCTTCTAATCTACTATTCAGGATGTGATTTTCCATTTAACTTCAAGTATATTAAACTAAAAATATGTTTTAAAGAGTGAATCTCATGTTAACTTTTTACTTATATGTGTTTGTGTGTCTAATGCAGATGTGAAATATCATCCCTGCAGACATATTCATATAATATAAGGAAGTGTTCAACCAAGAAAGATAAATTTACTGGAGATGGTCTACTGAACTGCATTGCTCTAAGAAAATTGCAGATGAAATGTCAGCAAATGATGAAAGGCTGACTTTTCTTATGTTTTTCTTATTTCAGTCCACAATGGTGAGATCATGTCAAGAAAATTTTATTCTTTGCATGGAAATTTTATGAACAAAGAGACTTGCTACAACTCTGATTAGATCACAAAGGTATCATCAACTGGATAGGGCCTTACTCTTCTAAGTCACAGGGTCCTATCTGTGCACATTCCATTATACACTCAATGTCCAGTGCAGAGAACAATTTACTTCAGTGCTGAGAGGTCCTGCAGCCAAACAGAAGTAACATTCAAAGTATAACTATTGTTAAACAAAAAGAGTCCATGGGATAGAGCACAGTGAAGGGTCGATGACAGGGCCTTGGCGGCATGTAAGAGATAGTGGAAATGACATAGTTTTAATCCAAAAAAAATTCTGCTAAAATGTTGAAACAGGCTTTATGGCCATGTGCTCCAGAGACTAGGGATTTGTACTAGAACATACCAAGTCCTACTCACATTATTTCTCCCAGGGTATAAATCTTAAATATGGAAAACACAGTCACATTAGGAATGACCACACCTTTTTTTCCAAGATAGGGTTTCTCTGTAGCTTTGGAGCCTGTCCTGGACTAGCTCTGTAGACTAGGCTGGCCTTGACCTCACAGAGTTCAACCTGCCTCTGCCTCCTGAGTGATGGGATTACAGGCATGCATCACCACCACCCAGCATGACCACACCTTTTTATCCAGTTCTACCACTTTGGTTTAACTGGTGTAACTACAGCAGTTTGGTTTCATGATATGTTCAGTTCTTTATGAAGATTCTTGATTGTCTTGTATGTGGACCTAAGAAATGGCGAATCAGAGCATTTAGCAATCGTCTAAAATTGACAACCTTGTTACTCATTGCTAATATAAACTACTATCAGAGGAGGAAAGCTTTCAAGCTCTTTCTTTCCCATCCCTTTCTATGCTGTGACTACACCTGTTTTACAGTTGTTCAGTGAACTCAATTCTTACAAAGGTCCAACTTTATTTGTAACTTCACAATTTAATCTAGTAAAGTTGGAGGATACTCATTCATTGTTCTAAATTTCCTTCCCATAAATCAGTCAAGGCCCAGTCTAGTAGGTGTTTCAAGACTGTCTTTGTAGCACTGGGCAACACAGGCACAATTAGGTCTTCAAAGTAATTCTCAATTGTATAGTGTTAAGCAAGCCTGAGCTACAGGAGACATTGATCTAAACCAGTTGTTCTCAACATTCCACATGCTGTGACTTTTTAATACAGTACATCATGTTGTGGTGTTCCCCATCTATAAATCTATTTTCAGTGCTTGTTCATAGCTGTATCATTGCTACTATTTTGAATTATAATATACATATCTGTTCTTTCTGATAGTCTTAGGCCAGTCCTCTGATAGGGTTATTTAGTCCCCCAAAAGGAAGTCATGACACCCAATGTTGATAAGCACTACTCTAAACTGATATAATTAAGCATATAAATAAATAAATAAATAAACAAACAAACAAATAAAAAGCAATAAAGAAAAATGGAGTGGAATTCTTAAACCAGGAAACGTTGAAAAATAGAAAAAAATAGAAGAAATGCATTTAAAGATAATAAATTTTTAAACTGATACAAATAATTGACATTTTAAATGACAAAAATAATTGGAAGAACATTTTTCTGTATTGACTATGAAGCTCAGCTGGTACCTCCCAGTAATGCCATTAAGATGAGACTGTATGATTTTGTGCAATGTTAAATGTTAGCCAGTAAGTATTGTCAGGAGTTACAGTCAATGGCCTTTGTCTCAAATCTCTCAGCTGTCATAATGTCAACCATGATTGCAAATATTTGCATAGGAGAGTTCTCTGATTTGAAATTAAATACTTAGAACTTCAAGCTATCATCTCTAAACTGCATGCCCACCAATTCTTTCTGTCTTTATTCACAAGGAAAAAAATAATACGTATAGGAAAATTACAGAGAAAGTCACTCACCATGCACCATAGCTCCTTCTTTGTAAAGGAGATCCTTGAAGTTCAATGACTGAATTATTACCCTCTGAGCTAGGTGTTTTCTAGTTTGTTTCCCCCTGCAGTGTACACAGTACACTGTTGCTATTTTTCTGATCTGAAGGAGAAGCCATGGTGCACACATAAATCTTTTTGCTGTTACTGTAATGGACAGCCCACTATGACTCAAACTGGTAATTTTAGAACTCTGTGGTATTGCAGGTTTGTAATCTGAGAATTTGGGGTAATTATTCAGGAGGATAAAAAGGGCAATGCCCTGTGAGGCTACAGAGAGGGTTCAAATCCACCTCTATCAGTATAGGAACATTTGTTGCAAAACTCCTTTTCAAAAAGGCTGGAAATGCAGCTGTTGTATAATTATGATACCTTCATGGCATACCAGGACTCAACATAGGTTGTGACCCTGTAACGGCCTCTTGACTAGCATGTTAGAGGCCTTTCTGGGACACCAGTAAAGGAATTCCTTTTCTGTCTATTATTGAGAGTTTGGTCTTGACAAGTGGCCCTCTGGAATGGTATCCCATTACTTTCCACCTGATAATTAATTCATTTGGGAGAAAACAGATCAGTCACTGCCCTATCCCATAAAGGCATTAGGCTTAAAACTTCAGAGGGAAGTCTGATAAGAACTGGAGGTAAAAATCAACTAGACAATTTATGGTAAAAAAGAAACCCCAAAGAAAAGTAAGAAGTTGCTTTCTTAAGTAATAGCCTGTAATGTCACAAGGATTCTGAGGATTTAATCCATGACAAAAAACAAAGATGCCAAAAGTGTTTTGGGAACTCTGTTCTCTGATGATGAGTGATTCTACATGCCTTAGGAAGGAGGAAAG
The DNA here is from genome assembly GCA_949786385.1 of Onychomys leucogaster. Classification (NCBI taxonomy): domain Eukaryota; kingdom Metazoa; phylum Chordata; class Mammalia; order Rodentia; family Cricetidae; genus Onychomys; species Onychomys leucogaster. The sequence goes on from CATKUP010000062.1 coordinate 835,666, forward strand.
TTAAAAGTAGTAATGAAGGCCTGTTATAAGGGACCTTGTTCAGGAGAATGGGATCTTTTTCCTGGGTACAGAACCAACATTTCAGTGGGGCTATGTCAATCTCCTGGACAAGGGACCTAGTCAGTGGAGTCTAAGAAATGATCACTCAGTACATTTATCAATCACTGTTAATTGAATAATTGATTGCACATTGGCAACCCAAACTATACACAAAAATGGATTTTTTTTTTTGGTTTTTTGAGACAGGGTTTCTTTGTGTAGCTTTGAGCCTTTCCTGGATATTGCTCTGTAGACCAGGCTGGCCTTGAACTCACAGAGATCTGCTGCCTCTGCCTCCCGTGTGCTGGGATTAAAGGTGTGAGTCACCACCACCTGGCAAAAAGTGAAAAATTTTATGGCTCCTTCCCAACTCTCCCTTTCTGCACTGTGAACACCACTGGTTGTAATATGTTGAAAATGAATTCCTGTTCTTACACACGCACCTCTGCAATGCCCCTTCACATTAAAAACCATAAAATGAACTAAAACTTTCATTTCCCAGTTCCTTTTGCATTCTCACTGAGCAGGAAAGGACCAGCCTAAAATGCTTGACACATTTGTGCTCAGAGGCAGAAAATAGATGGTGAAGATGATGAAATTATATCCCCAAAATTATGTTAAGAAATTAAAACAGGCTTTATAGCCATGTGCTCCAGAGACTAGTGATTTGTAGTAGAGTACAACAAGGGTTACTCACAGCTTTTCTCTCTGGTTAAGCATTTTAAACATGGAAAGTAACAGTCTGCTTAATCAGGATCACAGCATTATATTCAGATTTTCTATTTTGGTTCAACTAGAGTTAACTAAAGTAATTTGGTTTTTTGTTCTTTATCTAGATTCTTGATAGCTTTGTCTTGGGCAATCAGGACAGTTATTATCTAACATAGATTACTTCAGTATTCTTTACTAATGTTATCTAGTTTCACAGTATGAGAGATTTCACCAACTTTTTTGCTCATCTTTTTCTTTACTGTGTCTAAACCTGATTAAAATTGGTCTGCGAACTCAATTGTTGCACTTGTAAGTTCCCAAAAAAATGCCAGAAGGTTTGGAAGAATCTCCTTCAATGGTCTATATTTCTTTCTCACTGACCAGTCAAGACTCAAAATAGAAGGAGTGGCAGGACTGTCTTCCCAGTCGTCCACAGCACAGTCAGGAATAAAGGATCAAAGTAATTCTCAAATAAATTGTGTGAGGAAATCCTGAGTTACAGAAGAAAGTTCTCCAAGTAGAGAAAACAAAAAAGAGATAACTTCCTATTGGCTGGAAAATGTAGGACGCTCAGCTACTTCTCTGGCACCATGTTTGCCTGCACCCTGGCATGTCCCACCATGATGATAATGAACTGAACCTCTGAACTGGAGCCATGGGAGCTATGTGATGCTGCAGCTGGGGAAACTTCCTGGAGACAACAGTGAGGAGACAGTGTAGCCTCTGATGTCACCACCAGGTTACACCACATTGGAAGCAAATATAATAGTATATTTTCATCTGAAAGGGGAGCAACTATTTACTATCAGAGACTGAAAATAAACACAGCTGTCCAGTACTGGGAATACATTCTTCATTTCTTACCAGGAAGACAGCTGGTCTTGACTTTTCAGAGTTAAATTTTTCAGTTTCCCTAAGTATATTCAAATCTCTCTTTGTGTGAGCAATGGAAATCAACAGAAGAAAATCTGGTTGTGACTTTAAAGCTGAAGCCAGCCGATCAATGCAGAACAAGGGTCTGGGAAGCTTTTGGCATGATGTAATAGAAGACACTGTTTTTAGACCAGTTTTCATATTGCTTCTTGGCTAGATGGTACAAAATTACTTTTGATGTAATGGTTTTGAGTTGAACAGTGAAAAGTGTTTGCATCAACGATGGTTCAGAAACTTCATGCTGGGCAGCGGGAATAGGCACAGAGGTTCTGAGTACCTCTGCCTCAGTGGAAATGGGACAGGGCATCCTTGAACACAGCATCTCAGGAAGACCCATTGTAGTCTCAGAAACTGGGCTCTTGGCTTTGACTAAAATAGCATTTCTCAACCTGGGGGTTGTGACACCTTTGGGGTCAGAGGACCCATTCACAGAGGTCACCTAAGACCATCAGAAAACACAGATATTTATATAACAACTCATAACTGTGGCAAAATTACAGTTATTAAGTAGCAATGAAAGTAATTTTATGAGGAACTGTGCTAAAGGGTCACAGTATTAGGAAGGTTGAGAGCCACTGGAAGAAATGATCTATGGAATTGGGGGGGGCAATGTCCACCTTCCTAGAAGTGTGTGTCCAGTTAACTCCCCTTATTTTCCTAAGCTAACGGGACATACTATGTTAAGTCACCTTTATCAAAATTCAGTTGCAGAATGTTTCCTCCCATTTTTCATTTCCTAACAGGAAGTTGCCATCTACTTCCTGTCTCACTGTGTTTGCCCAGGAACACTGGGGACCAGGGAAAATGCTAGCTGAGTGGAGAACTGCCCTTTGGCTGGTGAAGGCATTTCATGAACTCACAGTAAGGGAGTCACATTGAGACAATCATGGAGCTGCACACATGCAGGACCAGTGACACTGGACTAGCCTTAGATTCTACCATGCACTTGATGTTGTTGCCTTAGAAACACACTTATTCTCTGGAGCCTGAGAACTTCTTCCTGAGCCTATGGTAACATCAAACTTAAAATGATGACCAACAGCATGCTCCCAGGTTTCTCCTGAGAAAGTCTCAGGAAACCTCCATCCCTGACAATCACCATGAGAGGACCTTGTCCTGGGAATGATTACATGTGCATATGGGTGTAATTTAGCACAGGGTACACTAGCTCCTCTCTGACCACTTCTGAGCACAACATACACATAGGATCCAGAACAAGAAGTATTTTACAGCAGCTGGCTTCCCCAGGTAGCAGGAACACCTCTAACATGACAGTCCAGTCACTGCCCAAGTGTGAAGTTTGGAAGAGAGTGTCTGCCAATCTCACTATAAAGCAGGAAGCCAATTGTTTTTACTAAATTCTAACCTGGAGAACTTAAATGCATTCTGGACTCATTTATACTTTAACTACAAAATAAAATGCTATTTTCTGGTAACTTAAAAAAATATACCAAACCAAAAAACAAACAAACAAAAAAACCAACATCTAGAAAATTGCAAATAAATCCTTAATGACTGGGAAATTCATAGAATAAAACAAACAAGAGATGAGAGGAATGATGAAATTCAAGAAAATCAAATTTAAAAAGTAAAACTATTCATTGATTTTTAAAAAATATAAATATAATTGAAAAACACAGAACTATCCTGACTTTGATTAGTAGCAGGCCATTCCTGGGTAGAGGAGTGGTATTAAAACCAACTGTTTGATGTTATCAATATGTTTTATGTTAGCTGCTGAGCTTTGTCATCTACAGTCAATGACCTGTGTCTCAGCTCTTTGAGCCGACTTAACAGTACAAAACAGTATTAAATTCATCTGCAAATGGAGAGTCCACTGGTTTGAAATTCAGTATTCAGTCGCTCTAACAAACCTTTCCAAATTGTATGCCCACTAATCTGGCCTGCCTTCATTCACATGATTTGAAATAATCCATGATGAGAAATTACAAATCAGTAACCCTGTCACAATCAGGTCCTATTTCATAAGGGTTACTCTAGCAGTTAACTGCCTATCTTCTTTCCCATTGCAGTGCACACACTTCCTGGAGCTTTGGTCCTTTAGCTCTAGAGTTGCGGAGAAGATGAGGAACATAGCCTTGAGCCAGTCACAGTCTCCCTTGTTTCCATGGGTTTCACACCATACTCAATTGACCATGTTCACCTTGGATGTCTTTGAAATCCTGAAATTTCTACCTCTAATTTATAAATACCATGATTACAGGACTGAGCCATTTTGTCCCACCTAGGAGGCTTCAAACTTATTTAGTGAGGCATTAGAATAACAGGATGATGTAGCTGGAGACCTTCTGTCCAACCCCAAGCAAGATCTGTTACTTCACCAACGACTTATAAAATAAACACTTATAGACACCTAAATTATTTAAACTGCTTGGCCATTAGCTCAGTCCTACCACTGTCTAGCTCTTACTCTTATATTGAGCCCATTTCTATTAATCTATACTTTGTCATGTGGCTCGTGGCTTACCAGTACCTTACATCTTGCTTTTTATGGCGGTGGCTGGAAGCGTCTCTCTCCCCTGCCTTCCTCTTTTCCCAATTCTCCTGTCTCTTAGCCCCATCTATACTTCCTGCTTGGCAACTGGCCAATCAGTGTTTTATTTATACAGAGAGATATCCACAGAACTTCCCCTTTTCTTTTTTTAAAGGATGGTATTAACTTTTACATAGGAAAATTACATATAACAAAACAATTATTAAGCAAGCATTATAGTTTTAATATTAAGGAAGATATCCTATCTATCTTATATTTGTGAGTCTAAGGTTTTATATCTAACTTATCTTTTATCATAACTGAGGAAATTATAGCTATCTAGTCTTCAACCATTTCAAAGATCTCAGAAGGATATAATATTACCTGAGAAATGGGAGAAGGATATAAGCAACTTTCAGGAGTCTTGCAGGGTAGACAGAGACAGCTGGCAGTCTTGACAGTTACCTAATATTCCTTTGTAAAGTTGGGGCATCTGTCCAGCCTACAAGGCTAGAGTCTCTTGGTCACTTTTCTTAGTGTCCTGTAGAATGTCTGGCAGTTTCCTCTGTGAAGCAGAGGACCATTTTTCCAAGCAAAGTTCAGTGGTCACCTTTCTATGGACCCAGCATGTTCAGTTTATCAAGCCATCCAGGCAAGGATAGTTTCTTGCCCAAATGGCTATTTTTGCCAACATGAAGTTAAACTACATATGGAGTGTCTCTGATGCCCATCCTCCTCTCTAAAGTAAATTGGTGCTGCCGGGAGCAGAAATGTCTCACTGTCCAGAAAGTCTAAATTTTTAAAAATATTTTAACTGCCATGTTCTGTAGGTCTTTGAAGTATTTGAAGATTATGTATCTATCTGAAATATATCTATGCATACCTAGAAGACGTAACTAACATGGCTATGAGTATGATTATCATAGATGACTAATTATTAATCTACTTTTTAATTATCCATTAAATTTTTAAATGAGATGTACAAGCATAATACCTTAAACAGAGTAGAAATTTACACATAGTATAACAAAATTAACTTTAAGTTTGTATCAATAAACTAAAATCTATACCAATGTAAAGCATTTTAAACCATTTGTTGCTCTTTAAAAGTAAGTTTATTCATCTCCCCTTTTATCCTATTATATCTATATCATATCCCCTTTTCTTCTTTAGAAAATATCACATTTATAATAAACCTGATTTAAATAAAAAATATTGGTTTTTCTTGTTCCACACCAGAGGGCTCTTCTGATTTGGGACACAAGAATCTTTTAATCTTTTCTTTTAGCAGAATGCCTGGGTTTAGAGAAGGAGTGAGCCAATTCAATCTCCAAAGCCAGCTTGACATATTTGGGTGTAGTTTCTCTTACTGCTTCCTGCAGGAGGGGGCACTGTATCTTATGGGGACACAGAGAAAATTTTAGGATCATGGAGTAGTCTGTGAGGGTAAACCTCTGAGCTAGTTGCCTTGAAACCATTCTGGATATTGGATCGTGTGGTCCATGGTGTCATTGGAGACCTTTCAGGGGGTTGTGGCTTGTCAAATCTGATGTATCGTAATCTGGAACAAATCCATAGCCTCTGGCTTTGTGAAAACAAAAGCAGAGACTCTTTTCCAAAGCAACATATCCTTACATCCAAATTTTGAAGTCAAGTTATCTTTCAAATATAAAGATTGGCTTAACTCTGCTGCCTTTACAATCAAATATCTCTCTTCAGTTAAAAATCCCAAAGACAACACAATCCAGATACTCTGTGTAATATCCATCTTTATATAGCTTATTTTTTATACTACATTTACTGTCTCTTTACAGACTTTATTTTTTAAAACTATTTTTTATAACTGTATATATTCCTTTTTTTCTTTCAAGCCTATATACATTTTGAAACACATTGTTAAGCATTTAAAGTCTTTTTCCACCTGAATCTGTCTTATCATGGATCTATTGTATTAAACTTCACCATTCTAAGACTGAAATGGCCACTATGGCTGCTGGCTCTGTCCACCTTAGCTTCCCAACATGGAGGTGGTACAGTTCACCACAAGCTCTGGATCTGGAGCCATGTGTATCATCAACCACCACTAGCAGTTTTATCAAGGCAGCATGTAGCCCAGAAACCACTTTTTTTATACTAGTAAGGGCTAAATTTACCATGCATTGTAATTTGCTGCTTGCAGGCACCTCATTCCCTCCATACTGGTGGTCAAACACAAACACGAAGTACCTGCCAAGTTGAGTGAAACAACTAGGAAGCAGTTTTTAGCCCCATTTTGAATTGGTTTTTAAATATTCGCAGCCATTTGTAGCTGGAGACCTTCTCTCCAGCCCCTGCCAAGCCCTTTCAGTCCAACAACACACTTATAAAATAAACACACAGACACATATATTATTTAAACTGCTTGGCTATTAGCTCAGGCCTACCACTGTCTAACTCTTACTCTTATATTTAGCCCATGTCTATTAACCTATACTTTGCCACGTAGCTCATGGCTTACCAGTACCTTATCACTTGTTTTTCATGGCCGTGGCTGGCAGTGTCTCTCTCCCCTGCCTTCCTCTTTTCCCAATTCTCCTCTCCCTTAGTCCCACATATACTTCCTGCCTGGCTCCTGACAAATCAGTGTTTTATTTATACAGAGCAATATCCACAACAGGATGAGTGAGATGAGCAGTTATACTTAACAATATATAAAATCAAATATTTCATTGAACGTGAGTTTCATCATCAGGAGAATATAGACAGAACCCTCTCCTACTCCCTTGATGAGTTATAACAGAATGGATGATAAAATAAAACAAGCAAAAGTCATAGTTGGAAGACAATAGACTTAAAAGCAGGAGGGATCAATTTTAGGGGAGCCATCTTCTGTTACTATAGTAAGATCCAGAGACTGTATCCTTGATACCAGGCTCAGACATTCATCCTTACTAAGCCCATTAAGTAAACCAAGTTATCCACTTGTGATGTGTCCATTTATAATGCAGTCACTCTGGAATCAAAGTGGGCAGATCTCTCTGGTGATCTAGGGCAGTTTAATCTATAAAGTGAGTCCCAGGTCAGACAAGGGTATTTCTAATATTATATTTTAAAACAAAAAGAAGAAAGTGAGAAAGAAAGAAAGAAAGAATAAAAAAGGAATAAAGCACATTACTAATGAACAATGAAAACATGATATTTATTGAGTTATACTAATTTTATTATGATATATAAGGTACTTAATACATTCTTTAAGTCTTGAAAGGTTTAGGTAGAAGGCAAAACATAAACAAAAATGAGTAATCTAATGAAGTTCATATAATGAAATTTTCAATCTCTAAAACCTTCTCCCATTTTCGGGTCCTGTCTCTCCATCCATGTGGTAAGATATGTAGTATATGTTTCTAGAATCATTTTCATCTTGAGGACTCAGTCTTTTCCCACCATGTGATTCCCAGGGTAATTACAAGTTCATGTGTTCCACTGTCACACTAGTTAGTCAAAGAAAGTGATATAAATGACTTCAGAATATGCAGGCAGAGTAGAGGGTTGTCAGGGTGGAGACTGAGGAACATTAAGGACTAAGGAGAGATGCAAAGTGAGGAGAACTGGTCATTTTCATTGACACGTACAGGTAGTTACCAAAAAAGAAAAAAAGTAGAAGACCTGGATATGTCTGATCCATGACAGGTGAGTAACTAAAAAGGGCATAGCAGGAATCTGCTTCTCCTCAGATACACATCAAGCATTGTTCTCTGTCCATTTGATATTTTGGCTTTTACACCCAATGTTCCCTCCCTAACTATCCCTCCATACTTTACAGCACTTTGTAAATACTTGAGTGTCCCACTCTTAAAGTGACTTCTGTTTAAGTCTCAGGATCACCTGACAACCTGGATGTCATCTGAAGTCACAACAAAAATGGTTCCTAACTGAAGGCTTTGTGGGCATCAGGGAAGCAGCCTCTGATCCCCTTCAGACAGATCAGTTTTCATATCTACAAGTCCTTTTTGTCTCGGTATAAGAGATTTAAATTCCAGCAAGAGTACACATGACATATATTCTTGACAGCTTGCATTGCTGCTCACTAATGACACTGGCAATAGACTCAGTCTGGTGGCTTTGGTCAAGTGGTCAGCTACTTTTAAAAGACTTGTATTGTCAGTTTCACCCCTGATCATTTTGTAGTCTTCCCTCGTTTTGTTTTGTGGATATTTAGGTATGGAAACTTACTAAACATGCAACTTATGTGATTTAATGATGCTATCAGCTTGGATCTCATCTGGATATTTAGGGATAAGGTAAAGATGAACGCAGGATCATCCACTCACATTTTACTGCTGTTATGAAATGTTCATGTGGCTGAACAGATGGCTCAACACCTATGAGCATTGGCTGTTCATCCACAGGCATCTGACTTTGATTTCCAACAACCAAGGGACAGCTCAGAACTGTCTGTAACTACAGGCACTGGGAAATAGATACTCTTGTGTCTTCTACTGCTACCTGGCATGCAACTGATGATATAAACACTGGCTAAACTTACATGCTTAAATTAATCCATTTTGAAGATAACATATACATGAAGAAAACATTTTTTAAAATATGGATTCACACATAGAGATACACACACAGTGTGTGTGTGTGTGTCTGTTCACCATTTGCATATCTAGTGCTCTAGGAGACCAGAAGAAGGCATTATATCTCCTTGACCTGGAAATACAAATACAAGAAGTTCTCAGTCATCTTATGTAGGTGCTAGGAACAAAACTTTGGCAGCTATGAGGAACAGTAATATTGAGAAATCTCTCTAGCTCCCAAATAAGTTATTAAAATGCCAATGATGAAAATGCCCCATTACTCCTTGTGATTTTTATCATTTGAAGGTCATGAAAGTCCCTACTAGATGTTTTTGGAAACATTCAATGGCTTTCTATATTTCTATAAAAGGACTCTCCACATTTTGTCATATTTTCATTGTCAAAAAAGTTCTCTTAATGTGAGTGAAGATAACAAGGAGTAAAGGTAAAGTATTGGTTGAAACCAGTAAGAATCCACTTAGATTATGTTAGAGTAAAATTCACAAATTGAGATTACTTCACCTTTTTGGAATTTTTGGAGACATGATAATTCTACATATCCCTGACTGTCCTGGAGTTTACTTTGTGGACCAAGATCACCTCAAACTAAGAGAGAATGGCATGTTTATATCTTTCAAATGCTGAAATTACTAAACCCAACTAAGATTTGTTTTTAAAATAGCATATATTTAAATCAGAGAATTAAAGGTTAAATAAGATACAGAATGGAATCATTAATGTTTTGATGAACCATAGTTATTCTTAAAATTCTATAATAATAACAAACAAAATCATTTCATATGTTTTCAATAATTAGGTTAATTTCTTTTTTATTTCATTAATTTGAAAATGTATTAGAGCAATGTAAAATGAGAATTTTTTATCTGATTTCTAGTTTTCAGTATGTATATGCTGTGTAGAATTTTATCAAATGAGAATCTTTGTTTTATTTAATTGGTTGTGTTCAATGTGTTTGTTTTTGATATTTGACAATTGACATGAAAATTTTACTTTCTTTTTCTTACTTATTTTGTTTGATATGTATATTTGGATATGAGATCTTTATCAGATGAGAATTTTTGTTTTACTTAATTATTTATTTTCAATATGTATATTTTGGATATTAGCCCTTTATTTGTGGAGTATTTTGGTTTTATTTCATTTATTGTGTTCAATATGTATGCTTTTGCTATTTGAAGATTATCACGATTATTTCTTTTTTTTATTTATTTTTTTCAATATCTATATTTGGTAATGATACCTTTATCAGATGAGTATTTTTGTTTTACTTAATTTCTTGTTTTCAATAAGAATATTTTTGATGTTTCAGTTTTATCACATGAGAATATTTTGGTTTTCTGAATTCTTGTGTTCAATATGTATGTCTTTGATAGTAGATTTTTATCAGATAAGAATTTGTGTTTTATTTGCCAGATTTCTTGTGGTCAATATGTATGTTTTGGATATTAGACTTTATTTGTCTTTTTCGAGACAGGATTTCTCTATGTAGTTTTGTGCATTTCCTGGAACTCACTCTGTAGACCAGGCTGGCCTCAAACTCACAGAGATCCACCTGCCTCTATCTCCCGAGTGCTGGGATTAAAGGGGTGCACCACCAACACCCAGATTAGACTTTTTTTACTCATCTAATTATGTTCAATATGATTATTTCAGGTATTCAACCTTTATCAGATGAGAATTTTTGTTTTATTTATCTGATTTCTTGTGTTCAAAATGTGTATTTTGGATACTAGTATGTTCCCATTGAAAATATTTGTTTTATTTAATTTCTTTTGTTACACACACACACACATACACACACACACACACACACACACACACACATATATATATATATATATATATATATATATATATATATATATATACATATATATATATATATATATGATATTTTTCACATGAATATGTTTGTTTTATTTAGCTAATTATGTTCAGTATGTATGTTTTGGATATTAGACCTCTATCAGAACAGAATTTTTGTGCTATTTACCTGATTTCTTGGGTTCAATGTGTATATTTTTGATAGTAGCCCTTTATCACATGGGAATTTTTGTTTTATTTATCTAACTAAGTTCAATATGTGTATTTTGGATGTTTGATCTTTATTGGAATTGAATTTTTGTGTTATTTATTTGATTTCTTATGTTTAATATGTATAATAATGATATTGGTCCTTTATTATATGAGTTTTTTTGTTTTATTTAATGGATATAGTGATCAACATGTATATTTTGGATATTCAACATTGATCAGATGTGAATTTTTTGTGTTATTTATCTGATTTCTTGTGTCAATAGGTATATTTTTATATTAGATATTTATCATGTAAGAAATTTTATTTTTCTGATTTTTTGTGTTCAATACAAATGTTATGAATATTAGAACTTTATCTGATTGAAATTTTTTATTATTTACTTTATTTCTTGTGTTCTATATGTATATTTTGGACATTAGACATTTATCAGGAGAGGTACTTTGTTTTATTTATTTGATTTCTCGTGTTCAATATGTATATATTGGATATTAGTTCTTTATTACAGGAGAATTTTTTTTAATGTAGTGTGTTTGTATGTATATAAAACCAACCTTAAGGCAACCTTAAGTGCATCTTCATCCCCACAACTTTAGTATTTTTTGCCAAAAGGAGATCTGAGCAAAGGAGAATGCTGTGAGTGCAAGATCCACGTATAAGGGCCACTGTCTGTTGTGTTTTGGCAGGTGGGTATTTGGGGAAGTAAGTTTCAAAGGAATGGTTTCTTTCCTGGAGGTTGATGATTTTTTTGCTGGTTTTCCTGGTTTGTTTCCTGCCACTTTTTAGCAGAAGAACCTTGGTCTTGGAGTTTCAGCATGGTGTGATATTGCTCAGCAATGCAGGCTGCCTTTTTCCAAAGGTTTAGTTTCACTAGCATCATGTTATTCTGTATCTTAGCCATGGTCTGATTCTCTTTGATGAGGATGTCATCACAGGTGGTCAAGGCTTGCCGAAGCTTTTCTGCCCCCGTGCTGTGGCAGCAGGACCTTTCTGCTGACTGGAGAGACTCCTCTAGTTTCTGAAGCTCAGTCCGTGGCATCCTTATATTCTTCTGGTCCTCCTCTAACTTCTTATCCAAATCAATGATGAAGGGCTTGGCTGTTGGTGGTGGTTCTAACATTTGCTGATATTTCTGCAGCCCTTCAGTGGTAGAGCTTAGCTCTGCTTTGCATTGCTCTAGTTTAGGTTTAGTTTCCTGGAGCTGCTGAGTGGAGCCAGAAGCTGCCTGCCTTTGTGACCACCATACTAGGGACAGGCAAGACCCTGACTGTTGAGCCACTCGCTGAATTTGGCTTCCAGCAAGAGAGTTTCTAGCTCTTCTATTTTTCCATCCAGTTCCTGAATCTCTTCTTGGTAGAAACTTTTCAGTGATTCCTTCAGGATCTTTAGCTTCTCTTCATATATCTCCTCCAACAGTTCCTTCTGGTTGTCCAAATGCTCACTGCACAACTGCTCCTGCTGCTGTATCTGCTCTATCATCTCATTGCAAATTTCCTCACAGAGCTGCCTCTCCAACTGCACCTTCTCTTGCCTTTCTTTCAAAAGCAGTGTTTCATGGCTTCCACCCCCTGCAGGAGCTCCTCCTTGCCATACATTGAGATGTAAGCTTCATTTTCAGGATGGTCATCAAGGCCCCAGTCATCTGTGCCCTCTTTCTTTAAGCCAGGAGATAACTGAAGATTATGCTCCTTGATGAATGAATGCAGGGATGGGATTGCCAATTGCATAGGTGGGGCATGCATTAGCTGACTGGCAAGAACTGAGAACTTGGCCACGTGAAGAGTCTCATCATAGGTAGAGGCACAGGGATTCACATGGATAATCATACAAGAACTGCTTCAACCTGTGAAGAAGCTTTGGAACACATGAGTCAACTTGCTGTCATGGAAAGTAATCAGGTTCTGCTTTGCCCTGTTCTGTTGATTTTGTCAGAGGGCAGCAATACAGCAGCCCAGGGTATGCAGAGAAGTGTTAATGTTTCCTGCTTCCTTTAGCTATTCACCATTCTATTGATCTATGCAGTTCTCTGAGCCAGCCAAGTCACAGAGTGACAGTTCACTGATCTTGGACACTATATCCCCTTCTCCTTGAAGGTGCAAGATTCTGATTGAGAAAATGCTAGAGTTCTGGTTCAGGTGGATACTGGCAAAACTGGTTCTGAAGGCCCACTTTCAAGAGTTTCCAGGCTTTCTCTACATCTTGAACATGAATCCAGTTGAGGTCTTTCACATAAGGATTGTTGTTTTGATCCTTGCACAGCCACAGTGTCTGTCTCTTATGCTGATGACTAGGTGATTCTAACAGGTCATAAAGCAATTCATTGTAGATCTCAAAGAAGGAGATCCAGACAGAGAAGTGAATGTCTGCTGGGACACTTACTGGGGCAGTATCTGGTTATGCCCATGAAGTACTTGTTTCATCCAGCTGGCTACTGCTGGTGAGCTGACTGGTGGAAGAGAGCCCAGCAATGCCACTGTCAGAGCTGGTGCTGACAATTATTTGACTGTCTAGATGGACATGTTTCTTCAAGGAGGTGGACAGCTCCTCCTCTTGGATAACTCCAGTTTTCAAAGACAGCTTCCTCATTTCCTCATGGTGAATCTGCTTGCTGTCTAGCCAGATTAACTCACTGGAGAGCAAGGACTTCAGATAAGGTGTGGGATAAAGTTGGCCTTGGAGACTATTAAAGATGAGAGCCAGAGACTGGGGCAAGATCCCCCATCCTTAGTAGTACCTTGAATTGTGTAGATTTTCCTTGAGTTGGTGACTCCATATGTGTATATGAGCTAGTTCTGCCCTTTTAGTACATCCTTTACCATCTCCTTCACCATCAGGTTGAAGAAGGATGTGTTTCCCTCTTCCGGACCAAATATCTGGGAAAAGGCAAATTTGTGGGTGCCCTGACCAATTCCATTCTCATTGCTCTTTAAGACAAAGGAGGCCTTGGGCTCTTGCAGCATAAGAATTTCTGTAGTCTCAATATGGACACAGCCCTGCTCTTCCTGTTGGTTCAAGTTAGAAGTTAAGAAGGGTCTGATTCAAAGCTAAACTTTCACTCTCTCTGCAGTGTCCTCAAATGGAGCCTGTTTGTCCTCCAGAGAGGTGATTACAGAGCAATCTGACAAAAGGTCTTTTCAGATCACAGACCTCACACTTGCAACTGTTGATTCAAACATGGGGGAGACTACAACATTCTCATTGGACAGTAAGCCCACTGGCAGAGAAAGGATCTCATGAGACATGGCAAGGAGAGTCAGCCAATGTCCAAAGAGTCTACCTCACTGCTTCTCCAGTCCCAGCCCCCACCCAGCTGCAAAACCCAGACTCCCACTACCAGAGAACACAACTCCAATCATGAGGTGAAGCTTTGTTCTTTGTACAATGCTTTTGCTAATTTCTTTCAATGGTCATTTGCTGTAGCTGACTGGTCAGTCTCTGCACCTTCTGCTTCAAATGCATCTTGGTGAGGAAGGTTTGGTGGGATGTTGGCTCCCTGGTGCTCCTTGTGGGTAGATGTACACAAATTACCTTGCAGTATGACATTGCAATGAGGATGGACAGACCACCCTGAGTCCTAATCAAATGTTTGAGAAAGCTGGTTTAACAATGACTCAGTGACACCACAAATTATTTTGCCCCATGCTTCAGATGTCCACTCTGGGGAACTCAGCTCTCTTCTCTATTTGAAGGGAAGTGAACTCAGCTATTTGGTTCTCTCTTTCATAGCACATACACCAAGAAACCAAGGAGAGAGAGTCAGAAAAAATTGCCTTAGTTTATAATCACTCCAGTCATTTAGAGGTTGCCCAAATATTGTGACAGGTTTCTCTAACCATATAACTATTGATGGAGAAGACATATAAGGGCAGAACATGGTCACCAGACTCAACAAGTCACCTCACTAACAACTCAGAACTCACAAAAAAGCTGGGAAGTAGCTAAAGTTAGCCAGTGTGGTTGAAGTAGAGTGATGTTCAGACTTGAAAGGGGCACACCTCATTAATCACACCTGATTTAATGTTGGTCTCATGTTCATTCCTCAGTGCCTATCCTCCAAAAGCAACCAAAGCAAAGGGTTCCCAGCATAAAGATTTGGCCTTACCAGTTCCTGTCCTCTAAGGAAAAACAATATCATGGAACCCTTGAATTTCAAGAGCCATGACACACAGGGAAGTTCTGTTGGTTCCTAGACCCTCCAGCTTTCTGTGACCCATTATTGGAAGACCACTTCCTCCAAGAAGCTTCTCTTAGCCTGCACAGAACTCATTTCACAATTATGTTGACCATTTCTTTCTTGATGTTTTACTCTGAGACTGAAGGTCAGATTTCTTCTGCCACTCTCTGTTCTCTCTACCTTCTCCATTCTCTTTCTGAATTAGACTCTTCAGTAAGCCAACATGTTCATCAGTATATGGTGAAGACATTGAATAAATTTTCTGAGGGCATTTGGTATTGCCACAACATAGGGCTCTCCAGGATACAATAGAATGTCCAGGGAAGAGCTGCAGTTGTCATAAGAACTGACATTGCTTCCCTGCTAATGAGCTTTCCTCATAATACACTAGAAGGTAAGCTGACCTTTGCAGGAGCCCCTTCATCCAAAGCCAGAGATCTCTCTCTAATTGATTGGACATCCATTAGTTCTTTCCATGTGTGGAGCTGAATGTTTATCTCCTATTGAAATTTTATGTACACAAGGTAAAAATACCATAGAAATTTATATATGCTACAGTTCTTCATAACTTCCTGCATCTCCTTAGTCACAAGACATTAAAGACTTAATGCTGACTGAGAAGGACAATTGTTAAACAATTTCCTGTTAAAGAGTCTATAGGAAACAGCTAGGCAGAGTTATGCTAGAGGAAGAGGCTGACATAGCCTAGGAACAAGTACACATAGGAGTGTGATATGGTCATACAGCTCAGTGTGACTAAAATCTGTGCCATCAGCATGTGTGTAGTGGTTGTTGTACTCACTGTTGAGTAGCTCAAAGTGTTCTGCTGTTACTGGGTAGTAACGGTGTCAAGACAGCTGGAGTCTTCCACACAGAACATGAGTTTCCTATAAAGCAAAGGATATTCAGGAAAATCCTTTGCAAGCCCCTTCATATATAGAAACATATACAAAATGGTTCCACTGGACAGTCCAGATGAATTGTTCTTAATTTGACCAATACTCTGCATACCAACAGTGACTATTTATACATCATCAAAACTACCATTCCCACAATGCCACTGTCTACATCAGAACTACATTTCCTATTCTGCTCATCTCTACAGCTTTTTTTAAAAGTTTATTTATTTATTATGTATGCAGCATGTATGACTGCAGGCCAGAAGAGGGCAACAGATATCATTACAGATGACTGTGAGCCACCATGTGGTTGCTGGTAGTTGAACTCACGACCTCTGGAAGAGCAATCAGCACTCTTAACCTCTGAGCCATCTCTCCAGCTCCCCATCTCTACATCTTAAGAATTTCATTTACCACACTTCATTTCTCTTTGTCATTGCAACTACATTTCCCATAGTGCCTGTCTCTTTGTCATCAGAACAATATTTCCCATGGTACCTTTCTATTGGTCATCATAACTACATTTACCACAGTTCCTTTCACTATTTCACAGAAATATATTTCTCAAAAGTGCCTTTCTCTGTTTCATCAGATCAATATTACTCACATTTCCTTTCTTGCTGTCACTTCTTGCTGAATGACATTTCCCACAATTCCTATGTTTACATCATCAGAAGTACATCTATCACAATGTGTTTCTGTACATTATAATAACTACATTACCCACAGTGCATTTCTCTGTCACTGGAAGTACATTTCCCACAATGTCTTTCTTTGGTTCATCGAAACCACATCTTACTGAGCATTTACATTATCAGAGCATATTTTTCCACAGTGTATTTAACTGTGTGAACTCAACTACGCTTCCCACAGTTCCTTTCTATTTGTCACCAGAACTACATTTCCCACAGTGCCTTACTCTGGTTCATCAAAACCACATCTTACAGGGCCTTTCTCTACATCATCAGAGCATATTTTTCCACAGTGTCTTTCACACTGACATCAGAACTACATTTCAACCACAGTGTCTTTTTCTACATCAGAACTACATTACCCACTGCTCCATTCTGCAGGTCAGCAAAACCACATTTCCAATAGTCCTTGTCTCTACGTCATCAGGACATCATTTCCCACATTTCCTATTTCTAGGTCATCAGAACTACATTTCCCTCAGTTCCTATCTCTATATCTTCAGCACTATATTACCCACAGTGTCTTTCTCTGTTACAACAGAACTACATTTCCCACACTGCCTTTTTCCATGTCATCAAAATTACATTTCCCACAGTGTCTTATACAACATCAGAACTACATTTCCCACAGGTCTTTCCTCTACATTATCAGCAGTATATAACCCACAGTGCCATTCTTTGTATTACCAGACCTTCATTTCCAACACTGCCGTTCTCTACCACATCAGAACTACAATACCCACAATGCCTTTCTCTATGTCAGAGAACTACATTTCCCATCTTCCTTTCTCTATGTCAGAGAACTACATTTCCCACACTTCCATTCTCTGCTTTATCACAACTTCATTTTCCAAAGTACCTTTCTCTATGTCATCAGAAATACATATCTGAAAGTTCCTTTGTTTACGTCATCAGAACTACATTTTTCACAGCTACTTCCTCTACTTGATCAGAACTATACTTCCCAATGCCATTCTCTGTGTCATCAATACGATATTTCCCACAGTTCCTTTATCTATGACATCATAACTACATTTACCACACTTCCTTTCTCTATGTCATCAGAACTACATTAATCAAAGTTCCTTTCTTGGTGTCATTAGAACTACTTTTCCCACAGTGCCTTTCTCATTGTCATCAGAAATGCACTTTCCATAGTGGCCTGTTTCTACAACAGAACAATATTTCCCACAGTTCAATTCACTATGTCAAGAGAATTACATTGTCCACAATACCATTCTCTTTGTCATCAGAACTACATTATCCACAGTCAGTTTTTCTACATGATCAGAACTACACTTCCCACCATGCTTTTTTTGTGTCATCTGAACTTCATTTCCCACAGTCACCTTTCTCTACATCTTCAAAATTCATTTCTCACAGTTCCTATGTCTACATCTTCAGAACTTCGTTTACCACAGTTCCTTTCTTCATAGCATCAGAACTACATTTCACAGAGTTCCTTAATTTACATCAACAGCACTACATTTCCCTGCCATGCCTACGATGGTGTCGCCTGCATGACAAATGCCTTGGATGGGGTAGTTATGTGGGAAAGGGGGGCTCGCGGCCCTCGGGTCTATGCTCCTGGTGACCCCTCATCAAT
Source organism: Onychomys leucogaster (assembly GCA_949786385.1). NCBI lineage: Eukaryota > Metazoa > Chordata > Mammalia > Rodentia > Cricetidae > Onychomys > Onychomys leucogaster. The sequence continues at coordinate 853,829 of CATKUP010000062.1, forward strand.
CTGCCCGAATCAAGGTGCCAGGCTACACGGAACCATACAGATCTGCTTGCAGAGGCTGGCTGGCACTCTGCCTTCTTCTCCTTGCAGCCATGATTATTGCTGTTTCCTTGTGTATTAATTCCAAGAAGTTAACTCTTAATGTTCCTGATGTGCCCCATAAAGAGAGTTATGATTCCTCAAAAGTGGCTTCAATACCCCCACCTATGATTCAAGCTCCTAGGCCAACAGTTCAAGAGGGTCCCTAAAGTTTGGGGGAATTCATGAATGATTTAGAGCAGAAAGAACTTATGATTCAGAAGGATGAAGACTCTAGCAAGGAGAGAATGAAAGTTAAGGTACAGGCACTCATAGGCAATCCACACGCGCAGCCGACAGCAGCTGCGAGGAAGCAGTTACAGGAATTAGTCATTCCTACAAGAATTATTCAGGGACAAATAAAGTTTCTCATCAAGAGTCGATGGTGGCAACCCCCTAACTTTAATCTTAGATATAATAATTATTTAGAGCCATTACCTTTTACGGGAGCTTATGACATACATGGGAACCGATGTGTGAATCATAATGGTATGAAAACAGAATGGCATAAGTTACAGTTCATGGAAAGATTAGCTAGATATCGACCCCCCTGGTGCCTTCTCACAGGCAAAGGTTAAAATATTTTCACACAAATGAAACCATGGTTTGAACAATGATGGAAAGGGTTTAATTTTGATACAGAACAAAGGTGTAGAAGAAAAACTACAGCTAGGGCCATAATGTTCTCTGTCCAGATGAGGAACCACAAAAGAAAAAGTAAAGGCTATACTCATGAGATCTGTTAATCATTCTGAGAAAATTGTGTGACTATATTGTTGATTCCATGTCTATCACCTTACTGGCCAATTGCCGTGTTTCCTCAAGTAACTGTATAAAATTCACTGCTTGGTCTGAGTAAAACTGCAGCAGCTTCACAACATACTCTTGTGTCTGTGGCTGTCTGTCACTCGCCGAATCCCACTTATCCTGAGTACCTTCACCCTGTTCTCCCTCGGTCTGGTGGTCTAGCTGAGATCCAGTCTGAGGCATTTCCCACAGTGAGTTTCTCTATGTCACCCCAATTACATTTCCACAGAGCCTTTCTCTGTGTCCTCAGAACTTCACTTCACACAGTGCCTTTCTATATAGTAGCAGAAATACTTTCCCCCCACACTACCTTTCTCTATGTCATTAGAGCTATATTTTCCAATCTTTATTTCTTTACATCAACAAAACTACATTATCCACAATGCCCTAACTTTGTCTCAGAACTAAATTTTCGATAGTGCTTTTCACTACATTTTCAGAACTATATTTCCAACAATGACTTTCACCTTGTCATCATAACTGCATTTCCCATATTTCCTTTCTCTATGTCATCATCACTACTTTACCAACAGAACCTTTCTTGGGGTCAGCAGAAAAACATTTCCCACAGTTTCTTTCTCTAAGACATGAGATCTACATTTCCACACTGCGTTTCTCTATGTCCCCAGTACTACATTTCCCACAGTGTCTTTCTCTATTACATAAGAACTACATTTCTCACAATGCCTTTATCCCTCTCATCAAAACTACTGTACCCAAAGTTCATTGTTCTGTGTCTTCATTACCACATTTTCCACAGTTCTTTTCTCTGCATCATCAGAACTACATGTTCAAAAGTCACTTTAATGAGGTCAACAGAACTTCTTTACCCACACAGCCTTACTCCATGTCATCATGACTACATTTGTCACAGTGCTTTTCTCTGTGTCATCAGAATGACATTTCCCACAGTTCCTTTCTCTATGACATCAGACAATGCCTTTATATATGTCACAGAAATTAATTAACCAAAGTGCCTTTCTCAGTGTCATCTGAACTATGTTTCCCACAGTATATTGTGTACATCATCAGAACCACATTTATAACTGTTCATTTCTCAATGTCATCAGAAATACATTACCCAAAGTTTCTCTGTCATCAGAACTACATTTTTCACCTTTACTTTATTTATGTCATCAGCACTCCATTTGTCACAGTGCCTTTCTATACATCATCATAACTACATTTTCCACAGTGTCTTTCTCTATGTTACAGAAATGTATTACCCACAATGCCTTTCTAGATGTCATCAGAACTTTATTTCCCACATGTTGTTTCTGTATGACATCAGACCTATATTTTCCATACTACATTTCTGTTTCATCAGAACATTTCCCACAGTGCCTTTCTTACTATCCTCCAGATTACATTTCCCAAATTTCCTTCTCTACATTATCAGCATTTCATTACCCAGAGTGTCTTTCTCTGTTACACCAGAACTACATTTCCACAGTGCCTTTTGCCATGTTATCAAAAGCACATTTACAACAGTGTCTTTCACTACATCCTTGGAACTACATTTCCCACAGTTCCTTTATTTACATTAACAGAACCAAATTTCCCACAGTGTCTTTCTCTAAGTCATCAGAACTTCAGTTATCATAGTTCCTTTCTGCATCTCATCAAAACTGCATTACCTAAACTTCCTTTCTCTGTGTCATTAGAACATCATTTCCCACACTTGCTATGAATATCAACACATTACCACAGTTCCTTTTTTGTGTCATCACATTAATACTTTCCACATTGCTTTTCTCTGTTTCATCAGATTGCCATTTCCCACATTGCCTTTTTCTGTGTCATCACAATTACATTTCTCACTGTCCCTTTCAAAAAGGCATCAGAACTGTATTTCCAACACTGCCTTTCAAAACATCATGAAAACATTTTCCACAGTTCCTTTCTCTACATTATGAGAACTACATTGCCTACAGTTCCTTACTCTAAGTCATCAGAACTACATTTCACACATTGTCCTTTCCTGTGACATAAGAACTACATTTCCCACAGTGCCTTTGTTCACCATCAGAACAACATATCCCACACTTCCTTTCACAATGTCATGGGAACTATGTTGTCCATAGTACTGTTCTCCTTGTCACCATAACTGCACTTCCCACTGTTCCTTTCTGTACATCTTCAGAACTATGTTTCCTACAATGGCCTTTCCCTGTGTTATCAGAACTACATTTTTCACTGTGCCTTTCTTGGCGTGTTCAGAACCACATTTCCCAGAGTGACTTTCTCAGGTTCATCAAAACCAAATCTTACAGGGCATTTCTCTACATAATCAGAGCATATTTTTCCACAGTGTATTTAACTGTGTGATCTGAACTACATTTCCCACAGTTCCATTCTCTATGTCATCAGAACTACATATCAAAATGTTCCTTTATTTACATCATCAGAACTAGATCTCCCACAGTGCTTTTCTCTGTTTCATCAGATCAACATTACTGAGAGTTCCTTTCTTTGTGTCATCTGATTTACAATTTCCACAATTCTTATGTGTATGTCATCAGAACTTCGTTTATCACATTTCCTTTCTCTATGCCATCAGAACTTCATTTCCCATCATTTCTTTCTCTATGACATCAGAACTACATTTCCCACAATGCCTTTGGGCAACTCATCAGAACTAAATTACCTACAGTTCCTTTCAGTGTGTCATCGTAACTACATTTCCCACAGTGCCTTTCTCCACATATTCAAAACCACATTTCATATAGTGCCTGTCTCTGTGATGTCAGAAGTTTACCCACAGTGCCTTTCTCTGTCATCAGAACTAAATTACCCAAAGTTCCTTTCTCTGTGTCATCAATACTATATTTCCCACAGTGCCTTTCTTGGGTTTTTCAAAACCACATCTTACAGGGTGTTTTTCTACATCATCAGAGCATATTTTTCCAAAGTGTCTTTCTCACTGACATCAGAACTACATTTCCCACGGTGTCTTTTTCTATGTCTTGAGAACTACATTATCCACAGTGCCATTCTTCAAAACCACATTTCCTATAGTGCCTGTCTCTATGTCATCAGATCATCATTTCCCACAGTTTTTATATCTACATCATCAAAACTAAATTTTCTACATTTACTTTCTCTGCATCATCAGAACTACATTACCCAAAGTTTCTTTCTCTTTGTCATCAAAACTACATTTCCCAAAGTGCCTTTTCCCAAGACATCACAATTACATTTCCCACATTTCTTTCTCTATCTCATAGAACTACATTTCCCACATTCCTTTCTTTACCTCAGAACTACATTTCTCAAACTACTTTTTGCAATGTCATCAGAGCTTCATTTCCCACAGTCCTTTTGACTATGTAATCAGAACTACCTTTACCACTGTGTCTTTCTCTGTTACATAAGAACTGCATTTCCCACATTGCCTTTCTTTATGTCACCTAAACACATTTCCCACAGTGCCTTTCCCTATTTCGTCAGAATGACATTTCCACAGTACCTTTGTCTACATTTTCATAACTACATTACCCACAGTGCCTTTCTGTATAACATCAGAACTACATTTCTGACAGTGACTTTTTTTCCATCCTCAGAATTATGTTTCCCAAATTTCGATTCTTCATGCCACCAGAACTTCATTTTGCCCAGGTTGTATCTCTACATCATCATAGTTCATTTTCATGTTATCAGAGATACATTACCCACAGTTTCTTTGTATAAATCCGCACAACTACATTTTCCATAGTTCTTTTTTCGAAGTCTCCTGTACTACATTTCACATAGGGTCTTTCTCTGCTTCATCAGATCGATTTTTCACACAGTGCCTTTCTCTGCATAATCAGAACTACATTTCACACAGTTTCTTATTTTCATAATCAGAACTACATTTTCCACTGTTCCTTTCTCTAGGTCATCAGAACTACCTTTCTCACAGTCTCTTTCTCTGGTCTTTTAGAACTATATTTTCCACAGTGCGTTTCTCTGTGTCATCTGAAATACATTTCCCTTACTGGCCTGTTTCTAAGACAACTTAAACACATTTCCCACAGTTCCTTTTACTACATCATGAGAACTACATTGTTCACAGTACTGTTCTCCTTGTCATCATAACTATATTTTCACTGTTCCTTTCTCTACCACCTCAGAACTACATTTCCCACAGTGCCAATCTCCTTGTCATCAGAACTCCATTTCCCGCAGTGCCTTTCTGTATGACAGAACCACATTACCTACATTGACATTTTCTACATCACCAAAATTGCATTTCCCACAGTACATTTCTTTGTGTCATCTGAACTACATTTCCCACAGTGGTCTTACTCTATGTCATTTGAAAAACTTTTCCTACAGTGCCTGTCTCTAAGCCATCAGAACTTCATTAACCACTGTTCCTTTCTTCATGGCATCAGAACCACATTTCTCTCAGTTCCTTTCTTTATGTAATAAAAACTACATTTTCCATGTTCCTTTCACTATGTGACAGTACAACCTTTCCCACAGTGCCTTTCACTGCTTCATCAAATCGATTTTTCGAACCATGTTGTTAGCTAGGCAATCAGAACTACATTTCCTATAGTACCTTTATTTATGTCAGAAGACATTTCCTATACTGCCTTTCTATGTTTCTTTATAATATTTCCCACAGGGCCTTTTTTACATCATCAGAATTACATTTAACACAGTGTCTTTCTCTGTGACATAAGAACTATATTCCCCACAGTTCCATTTTCTGGGTTATCATAACTTTATTTCCCTCAGGGCCTTTCTTTTTGTCACAGAAATACATTTCCTACAGTGCCTTTTTCTGTTTCATCAGATTAGCATTACCCACAGTTCCTTTGTGTACGAAATCAGAACTACATTCATCATAGTTCCATTTTCTAAGTCATCAGAACTACATTAACCAAAGTTCATTTCTTGGTGTCATCAGAACTTCATTTCCCATAGTTTCTTTCTCTGTGGCATAGGAACTCAATTTCCAACAGAGCCCTTCTGCATCTCATCAAAACTACATTACCCAAAGTTCCTTTCTCTGTGTCATCAGAACTACATTTCCCACAGTGTCTTTTCCTGTCTCATCATAATTTCATTTCCCAAGGCGTCTTTCTCAATGTCATCAGAACTACATTTCCCATGCTTACCATCTCTGTTACATCAGAACAACAATTCCCCCGTGCCTTCCCCAATATCATCTGAACTACATTTACTACAGTACCTGTCTCAGTGACATCAAAACTATATTGCCCATGTTGCCTTTATCTACAACATCAGAACTATATTTCCTGCAGTTCCTTTATCTACATCAACAGAAGTACATTTCCCATAGTGCCTTTCTCTGTGTCACCAGAACTGCATTTTCACAGATTATTTCTCTACATCATCAAAACTAAATTTCCCAGTCTCATTCTGTACATCATCAGAACTTCATTTCCCACAATTCCATTCTCTAGATCTTCAGAACTACATTTCCCACAGTACCTTTCTCCTTGTCATCATAACTACACATTCCATTGTTCTTTTGTCTGTGTCACCAGCACTATATTTCCCTAAGTGCATTTGTCTTTATCATCAGAACTCTTTTCACACAGTTCCTTTATCTACATCATCAGATCTATATTTCCCATGGTTCCTTTCTCTACATCATCAAAACTACATTTACCACAGTTACTTCATCTACCTCATCAGAACTACATTTACCATACTTCCTTTCTCTACATCATCAGAAATATATTTATCAATTTGTCTTTCTCTCTGTCACAAGAACTTCATTTCCCTCAGTTCCTTTCTCTTTGTTATCAGAACTTCATTTCCCACAGTGTGTTTATTTGTCATTGGTACTACATTTCCCAGGGTTCCTCTGATGACATAAAGAAAGGCACTGAAGGAAATGTATTTATGATAATATACAGAAAGGTACTTTAGAAAATGAAGTTCTGGTGAATCAGAGAATGGCACTGTGGGAAACAAAGTTCGGTCACATAGTGAAAATCACTGTGGGAAATGTAGTTCTAATGACAGAGAGAAAGGAACTGTGGAAAATGTAGACATGGAAAATGTCTGATGAGGTAGACATAGGAACTGTGGGAAATAATGTTCTGATGACCTAGATACATGCACTACACAAAATATAGTGTTGATTTCATAGAGAAAGACACTGGGAAATGTAGTTCTTATGACTTAGAGAAATACTGTAGGAAATGTAGTTCTTATGACACAAAGAAAGAAACTTTAGGTAATGTAGCTCAGATGAGATGCAGAAAACAACTGTGAAAAATGAAGTTCTGATGATATAGAGAATGGTACTTTGGGAAATGTAGTTCTGAAGAGGTAGAGAAAGGAACTGCGGCAAATGTAGTTCTGACATCATTGAGAAGGGAAGTGTCAGAAATGCAGTTCTTATATCATAGAGAAAAGAACTGTGGGAAATGAGGTTCTGATGAGACAGAGAAAGACACAGTGGGAACTGTAGTTTGGAGGACATAGGGAAATGAACTGTGGTAAATGTAGTTCTAATGATGTACACATAGGAACTGTGGGAAATGTATTTCAGATCTCACTGATAAATGCGCTGTGAGTAAGGCCAATCTGACAAAACAGAGAAAGGCACTTTGGGAAATGTATTTTTGTTATATCGAGAAAGCCACTGTGGGACATGGGTTTCTGTAACATAGAGAAATGCACTCTGGGAAATGTAGTTCTGATAACACTGAAAAAGGAATAGTGAGTAATATTGATCTAATGACATAGAGAAAGGAATACTGGGAAATGTAGTTCTTATGTCATAGATTTTGACCCCAGTGGGAAATGATTTTCTGATGATGTAGAGAAGGTCACTGTGGGAAATGTAGTATTTATGACTTTAAGAAAGAAACTGTGGGAGGTAGTTCTGATGATACAGAGAACAGCACTGTGGTAAATTAGTTCTGATGATGTAGATAAAGGAACTGTGGGTAATGTTCAAATGACCTAGAGAAAGGAACTGTAGTAAATGAAATCCTGCTGACATAGACATAGGAACTGTGGCAAATGATGTTTTGATGAAACAGAGAAAGGCAATGAGATAAATGTAGTTCTAATGTAGATAAAGGCTCTGTGGGAATGGTTTTTCTGCTAATATACAGAAATGCACACTGGAAAATGTAGTTCGAGGATATAGAGAAATGCACTGTGGGAAATGTAATTGTAATGACATGAAAAAAGGCAACATGGGAAATTAATTTCTAATGATATAGAGAAAGACATTGTGGAAATGTGATCCTGATGACACAGTGAAAGGAAAGGCACTATGGGAAATGTAGTGCTGATGATGTAGAGACAGGAGCTGTTGGAAATGTAGTTCTGATGACATATAGAAAGGAACTGTGGAAAATGGAGTGCAGATGACAAAGAGAATGGAACTATGGTAAATCTGATGATATAAAGGCACTGTGGATAATGAAGTCATGATAAAGTAAAGAAAGGAACACTTGCAAATGTAGTTGTGAATGCTTGGGAAATGAAGGTTGGGAAATGTAGTTCTGATGATGTAGGAGAAGGCACTATGGAAATTGATTTGTGATGATGTAGTGAAAGGAAGAGTGGGAAATATAGTTATTTCATATAGTGAAAGGCACTGTAGGAAATGTAGTTCTGATGACATAGAGAAAGGTGATGTAGGAAATGTAGTTTTGATGATGTAGTAACAGTCTCTGTGTAAAATGTAGTTCTGGTGTCATACAGAAAGTCAATGTGGGTAATGTAGTTCTGAGGATTTAATGAAAGGAATTGTGGAAAATGTAGTTATGATGACTAGGAGAATGGTACTGTGGACAATGTAGTTCTCATGACATATGGAAGGGAACTGTGGGAAATGTTATTATATTTTCATAGAAACTGGATGGTGGTTGGGGATTTAGTTCAGTGGTAGAGCATTTGCCTAGCAAGCACAAGGCCCTGGGTTTGATATTCAGCTCCAAAAAAAAAGAAAGAAAAGAAAAGAAACTGGCCACTATGGGAAATGTATTTCTGATGACACTGAGAAAGGCACTGTGGGAAATGAAGTGCTGTGACTTAGAAAAGGGCACTGAGAACATTGAGAAAGGCATTGTAGGAAAGGTAGTTCTGATGATGTACTTAAAGGTAAGATGGTCAATGTAGTTCTGGTGTCATAGAGAAAGGCCCCTCTGGGAAATGTAGTTCAGATGTCACCAAGGAAGGCACTGTGGGAAACACAGTACTGATGATGTAGATAAAGGCAAGATGGAAAATATAGTTCTGATGATATGGAGACAGCCATTGTATGAAATGTAGTTCTGATGTCACCAAAGGAGGCACTATGGGAAATGTTGTTCTGATGAAACAGAGAAAGAAATTGTGGAAAATGTAGTTTTTGTGATGTAGATAAAGGAGAGATAGGCAATGCATTTGTGAGGTCATAGAGTCAGGCATTGTAGGAAATTTAGTTCCAATGTCACTGATAAAGGAACTTTGATTAATGTAGTTCTGATGATGTAGATAAAGGATGTCAAAGAAATAGGAACTATTAGAAAAGTAGTTTTGATGACAGACAAAGGCACAATGAGAAATGTAGTTCAGATCAACTAGAGAAAGTAATCATGGGAAATATAGTTCTGATGATGTAAATAAAGGAATTTTGGATATGTACTTCTGAACATAGAGAAAGGCCCTGTAGGAAATGTAGTTCTGATGACACAGAGAAAGCAACATTGGATAATATAGTTCAGATGACATAAAGAAAGGAACTGTGATAAATGTAGTTCTGATGACATACACATAGAAACTGTGGGAATTATAGTTCAGATACAACTGCAAAAGGAACTGTGAGTAAAATCAATATGATGAAACACAGAAAGACACTTTGGGAAATGTATTTCTGTGGCTTATAGAAAGTCATAATGTGAAACGCAGATGTGATGACATAGAGAAAGGTACTACATGTAATGAAGTTCTGATGACACAGAGAAAGGAAGTGTGAGAAATGTAGTTCAGATGACACCATGGAAGGCACTGTGAGGAAAGTTGTTTGATGAAACTGAGAAAGACACTGTTGGAAATGTAGTTCATTGACATAGAGAAAGGCAGTTTTGGAAATGTAGTTTAGATATCATGGAGAAAGGAAATGTGGGAAATGTAGTTCTGATGACACAGAGAAAGGCACAGTAGGAAATGTATTTCAGATCAAGTAGAGAAAGTAACTGTGAAATGTAGTTCAGATGGTGTAAATAAAGGAATTGTGGGTAATGTTGTTTGAATGACATAGAGAAAGGAACACTTATAAATGGAGTTATTGTGACATACACATAGGAACTGTGGAAATTACAGTTCAGATGACTAAAAGAAAGGAATTGTCAATAAGGTCGATCTGATGAAAGAGAGACAGGCACTGAGGGAAATGTATTTCTGTGTCATAGACAAAAGCATTGTGGGAAATGTAGTTCTGATGAAACAGAAAGGAACTTTGGGTAACATAGTTCTGAAGAGATGGAGAATGGCACCGTGGGAAATGTAGTTCTAATGATGCAGAGAAAGGCACTGTGGAAAAAGTAGTTCTGTCACAGTGAATGGCACTGTGGGAAATGTTCTGATGATATACAGAAAGGAGCTATGGGAAATGTAGTTATTACGACATAAAGAAAGGAAATGTAGTTCTACTGATGTAGAGAAAGCAAATGCGGTTAATGAAGTCTGTTGTAGAGACAGGCACTACAGGAAATGTAGTTTTGATGATGTAGAGAATGACATTGAGGCAAATGTAGTTCTGATATCATACAAAAAGGAACTGTTGGTAATGTAGTTCTTAAGATGTAGAGAAAGGCACTGTGGGAAAGGTAGTTCTGATGTCCCACTGAAAGACACTGTGGAAAAATATGCTCTGATGATGTAGAGAAAGGCCCTGTAAGATGTGGTGTTGATGAACCATAGAAAGCCACTATGGAATATGTAGTTCTGTATACAAAGAGAAACACACAATGGGTAATGTGGTTCTGGTGACTCAGAGAAAGGAGCTGTGATAAATTTTGTTCTGATGACATACACATAGGAACTGTGGGAAATGGAGTTCAGATGACATCAAGAGGGAACTGTTGATCTGAATAAACCAAGAAAGGTACTGTGGGAAGTGGAATTCTGATGACACAGAGAAAGGAACAGTGGGAAATGAAGTTCTGATGTCATAGAGAAAGAAGGTGTGTAGTTTTGATGATGTAGAGAGAGGAACTGTGGGTAATGTAGTTCTAATACTATGAAGAAAGGAACTGTGGTAAATGAATTTCTGATGACTTAGAGAAAGGAACTCTGGGGATTACAGTTCTCATGATGTAGAGAAAGGCAGTGTTGGAAATGAAGTTCTGATACCATGGAGAAAGGGAATGTGTGAAATGTAATTGTGAATACACAGAAAAAGGCTCTGTGGGAAATGTAGTTCTGATGACACATAGAAAGGCACTGTGGAAATGTAATTGTGATGTCATATAGAAAGGAAGTGTGGAACATGTAGTTCTATGACATAGAGAGAGGAACTGTGGGAAATAAAGTTATGATGACATACACATAGGTACTGTGGGAAATGTAGTTCACATGACACTTATAGAGGCAATGTGGATAATGTATTTCTTTGACAAAGAGAAAGGCATTGTGGGGAATGTAGTTATGATGACACAGAGAAAAGAACTTTGGGTTATGTAATTCTGATGAGATGGAAAAAGGCACTGTGGGAAATGTAGTTCTTAAGTCATAGATAAAGGAACTGTGGGAAAGGATGTTCTGATGATGTAGATAAAAGAACTCTAGTAAATGTCATTCTCATGTCATAGAGAAAGGAAGTGTGGGAAATGTAGTTATGATGACACAGAGTGAAGGACTTTGGGTAATGTAGTTCCGATGATATAGAGAAAGGCACTGTGGGAAATGTAGTCCTGATAACACAGAGAAAGGAACACTGCGGAAGGGAATTCTGATGATGTAGACATAGGAACTGTGGGTAATTTAGTTCTGATGGCACAAGAAGGCTCTTTGGGTAATGTAGTGCTGAAGAAGTGGGGAATTGAAATGAAGGATATAAAGTTCTAATGATGTAGAAAAAGGAACTGTGGAAAATGTAGTACAGATGATACCAAGAAAGGCACTGTAGTAGTTCTGGTGACTTAGAGAAAGGCATTGTGGGAAATGTAATTATGATAATGTAAAGAACAACAGTGTGAGAAATGTAGTTCTGATGACATAAATAAAGTAAAGGAGGGAAATGCAGTTCTGATGAAACAGAGAAAGGCACTGTGGGAATTGTAATACTTATGTCAAAGAGAAAGTCATTGTAGAAAACGAAGTTCTGATGATGTACATATAGATACTGTCAGAAATGTAGTTCAGATGATTCTGAGAATGGCACTGTGGATAATGCATTTCAGTGACATAGAGAAAAATGTTGTGGGAAATGTAGTTATAGTAAGATATAGAAAGGCATTGTGAGAAAGGGAGTTCTGATGACATAAATCAAGTAAAGGTGGAAAATATAGTTCAGATGACACAGAGAAAGCATCTGTGGGAAATACAGTTCTAATGACCTAGAGAAATGAACTGTGGGAAAAGTAGATCTGATCACACATAGAAAGGCACTTTGAGAAGTGTAATTCAGATAAGATGAAGAAAGGAAGTGTGGGAAATGTAGTTCAGATGACACAGAGAAAGGCACTATGAGAAATGTAGTCCTGATGACATAGAGGAAGGCACTGTGGGTATTAAAGTTCTGATGACCACAAGAAAGGAACTTTGGAAAACATAGTTTATATGATGTAGAGCAAAGAACTGTGGGAAATGTAGTTCTGATGATGTAAAGAAAGGAACTGGTGGAAATGTAGTTCTGATGACATAGTGAAAGATATTGTGGTTAATTTAGTTTTGTGAGATAGAGAGAGAAATGTGGGAAATGTAATAGTGATGACTGGAAAAAAGACACTGTGGGAAATGTTGTTCTGATGACACAGAGAATGGTACTGTTGGAAATTTAGTTCTAAAAACATAGAGAAAGGAACTGTAGAAAATGTAGTTCACAAAGGAAATGTGGGAATTGTAGTTCAGATGAAACAAAGAAAGGAAATGTTGGTAAGTTAGATCTGATGAAACAGAGAAAGGCACTGTGGTAAATATATTCTGTGACATAGAGACTGGCACTGTGGGTAATGTATTTCTGATGACACAGAGAAAGGAACTTTGGGAAATATAGTTCTGATGAGATGAAGAAAGACATTGTGAGGAATGTATATCTTAGGTAACAGGGGAAGACACTGTGGGAATTGTAGTTCTGATGTTGTAGAAAAAGACACTGGAAAATGCATTTCTGTGACATAGAGAAAGGCACTTAGAGAAATAAAGTTTTGATGACACTGATAAATGAACAGTGGGTATTATGGTTCTAATGATGGAGAGAAAGGAACATTGGGAAATGTAGTTCTTTTTTTTCCAGAGCTGAGGACTGAACCCAGGGCCTTGTGCTTGCTAGAGAAGTGCTTTACTGAGCTAAATCCCCAATCCCAGGAAATGTAGTTTTGATGTTACAGATTTTGGCCCCTGTGGAAATGTAGATCAGATGACACAGAACAGCAAGTTACTGTAGGAAATATAGTTATGATGTAGAGAAAGTCCCTGTGGGAAATTTAGGTCTGATGATGTAGACAAAGGCTGTGTGGGAAATGTAGTTCACATGACATAGGAAGGCACTGTGGGTTATATAGTCCTTATGACATAGACAAATGTACTGTGGGGAATAGTGTTCCATGATGTAGAGATGGGAACTGTGGGAAATATAACTCTGATGATGTAGAGAAATGCTACTGTGGGAAATGTAATTCTGATGACATGGAGAAAAACACTGTGTGAAATGTAGTGCTGTGAGTTATAAAATGGTTCTGTGGGAAATGCAGTTAGGATGACACAGAGAAGGGACCTATGGGAAATGTTATGATGACATAGAGAAATGCACTGTGGGTAATGATGACATAGAGAAAGGAATGTTGGCAAATATAGTTCTGAGTATGTGGAAAAAGGAAGTGTGGGAAATGTGGTTCTGTTGACATAAGGAAAGGAACGGTATGAAATGTAGTTCTGGTGACACAGATAAAGGCACTGTGAAAACTGTAGTTCTGATAACATAGAGAAAGGAACAGTATGAAATGTAGTTCTGATGACACAAAGAAAGCAACTCTGGGAAATGTAGTTCTGTCACATAGTAAAAGGCACTGAAGAAAGGTAGTTTTGATGATGTAGAGAATGGTACTGTGGGAAATGTAGTTCTGATGATGTACCAAAAGTCACCTTGGGAAAAGTAGTTCAGATGCCATACAATATGGCACTTTGGAAATGTAGTTACCATGATGTAGAGAGTCAATGTGGGAAATGGAGTTCTTATGACATGAATAAAGGCAAGGTAGGAAATGTAGTTCTCATGACATAGAGAAAGGTACTGTGAGAAATGTAGCTCTGATCACACAGTGAAAGACATTGTGGATAATGGTGTTCTGATGATGTAGAGAAAGGCAGTGTGGGTAATGTAGTTCTGATGTCATAGAGAAAGGTACTGTGGGAAATGTCAATCTGATGTCATAGAGAAAGGCACTCTGTGAAATGTATTTCTGTTATACAAAGAAAGTCACTGTGGAAAATGTAGTTGTGATGACACAAAAATGAACTGTGATGAAGTAGAGAAAGGCGCTGTGGGTAATGTAGTTCTGAAGATGTAGAGAAAGGCATGGAGGGAAATGTGTTTCTGATGTCACAGTCTAGACACTGTGGAACAATATGCAATGATGATAAAGAGAAAGGCCTTGTAAGAAATGTGGTTTTCATGAACCAGGGAAAGGCACTGTGGGAAATGTAGCTCTGATGACATAGAGAAAGGAAATGTGGAAAATTTGATTATGATTACATAGTGAAAGGAACTGTGTGAAATGTAGTTCTGATGAGGTGGAGAAATGCATTATGGGTAATGACTTTCTGATGATGTAACAAAAGGCTCTATGGGTCATGAATATCTGATCAGCTAGAGGCTGGCACTGTAGGAAATGCATTTTTGATGAAATAAAGAAAGCAATGTGGGAAATGTAGTTCTTATGCCAGAGAGAAAGACACTGTGGGAAATGTACTTCAGCTAATGTAGATAAAGGAACTCTGGGAAATGTAGTTCTTAATTCACAGAGAAAGGAACAGTAAGACATGAAGTTCTGATGATGTAAAGAAAGGAACTGTGTGAAATGTAGTTCTGAAGATGTAGTGAAAGGCACTGTGTGTAATGCAGTTCTGACAACAAAGACAAAGTCAATGTGGGTATGTAGTTCTGATAATGTGGAAAAAGTCATTACGGGAAATGTAGTTCTGATATCATAGAAAAGAAAAAGTGGTATAAATAGTTCAGATGATAATAAGAAAGGCACTATGGCAAACAGAGTACTCTTGATGTAGATAAAGGCAAGTTGGACATTTTTTTTATGTCAAAGAGACAGGCACTGTGGGAAATGTACTTCTGATGATGTAGTGCAGGCACAGTGGAAATTGTAATTCCCATGGCATACACAAAGGATCTGTGGGAAATACATTGCTGAAGACAGAAAGGCTCTGTGGGTAATAAATTTCTGATGATGTAGTGCATGACACTGTGGCTAATGAATTTCTGATGATGTAGAGAAAGGCACTGTAGGAAATGTAGTTCTGATGACACAAAGAAAGAAACTTTGGGTAATGTAGTTGAGATGTTATTGAGAATAGAACTGTGGGAAATGGAGCTCAAATATCTCTGAGGAAGGCATAGTGGGAAATGTTGCTCTGATGAAACAGAGAAAGGAACTGTAGGAAATGTCGTTCTGATGATGAAGAGAAAGACACTGTGGGAAATGTAGTTCTAATGACACCAAGAAAGGCATTGTGGAAAATGTACTTCTGATGACACAGAACAATAACATTTGGGTAATGTAGTGCTGATGAGATGGAGAAAGGCAATGTAGGAAATGTTATGTTGATGATATGTGAATGGTACTGTGGGAAATGATGTTCTAAAGTCATAAAGAAAGGTAATGCAGGAAATGTACTTCTGATGTAATAGAGAAATAATGTGTGGGAAATGTTCTGATATCTTAGAGAAAGGCCCTGTGGGAAATGTAGTTCTGATTGCACATATAAAGGCACTGTGGGAAATTTAGTTCTTATTCCCCAGAGAAAGGCACTGTGGGAAATGTAGCTCTGATGATATAGATAAAAGAACTCTGGGAAATGTAGTTCTGATGTCATAGAGAAAGGAAGTGTGGGAAATGAAGCTATCATGACACAGTGAAAGGAACTTTGGTTAATGTAGTTCTGGTGAAATGGAGAAATGCACAGTCAGAAATGTAGCTCTTATTTCCCAGGTATAGACACTGTTGGAAATGAAGTTCTGATGATACAGAGAAAGTCACTGCAGGAAATGTAGATATGATGATGTAGAGAAAAGAAACTTTGGGAAATTTAGTTCTGATGATACAATAAAGAACTGCAGGAAATGTAGTTCAGATGACATATGAATAGGAACCATGAGGATATCCTTCAGATAACATGAAGAAAGGCACTTTTGATAATATATATCTGATGAAAAAGAGAAATACACTATGGTTAATGAATTTCTGTGACTTAGAGAAAGGTGCTGAGAAAATGTAGTTGTGATGAAACAGAGAAAGGCAATATGGGAAATGTAGCTCTGTGCCACAGAGAAAGGAATGTGGGAAATGTAGTTCTGTGACAAAGGGAAAGGCACCATTGGTAATGTAGTTCTGATGATGTAGAGGAAGGAACTGTGATAAATATAGTTCTGATGATGTATTCAATGGTAGTGTGGGAGATGTAGTTTAGGTGACACCGAGAAAGGCATTGTGGGTAATGTATGTTTCTGACATAGATAAAGGCATTGTGGAAAATATAGTTCTCAGGACATAGAAGAAGGGAACTGTGGGAAATGTAGTTGAGTTCACATGCTGAAAGTCACTGAGGAAAAATATGCTCTGATGATATAGAGAAAGACCCTATAAGATTAGGTTTTGATGAACCAGAGAAAGGCACTGTGGTAAATGTAGCTCTGATGTCACAGAGAAAGACACTGTGAAAATGTAGTTCTGATGATGTAGAAAAAGGCACTCTTACATATGCAGTGATGATGTCATAGAAAAAGGAACTGTGGAAATGTAGTTCTCACGATGTAGATAAAGGCAAGGTAGGCAATGCATTTATGATGTCATACAGTCAGGTATTGTGGGGAATTTAGTTCAGATGACACTGGGAAGGCACTGTGGGAGATGTAGTTCTGATCAAGTAGAGAAAGTAAATATGGGAAATGGAGTTCTGACAATTAAAATAAAGGAACTTTCAGATACATAGTTCTGAAGACCTAGAGAAAGGAACTGTAGACAATGATGTTCTAATGACATACAGACAGGCACTATAGGAAATGTGGCTTTTATTATGTGGGAAAAGGCACTGTGGGAATTGTAGTTATGATGACAGACAAAAGGAAATTAAGGTAATATGAACTGATGAGATGCAGAATGGCACTGTGGGAAATGCAGTGCTTATGCCACACATTAAAAAAAATATGGGAAATGCAGTTCTGATGACATGGAGAAAGGAACTGTGGGAAGTGTAGTTCTGGTGATGAAGAGAAAAGTACTATGGGAAATGTCAATCTGATGAAAGAGAGAGGGCACTGTGGGAAATGTAGTTCCATTGATGTAAATAGGGGAACTGTAGGATATGTAGTTCTGATGACATAGAAAAAGGCACTGTGGGAAATGGAATTGTGATGACATGGATAAAGGAAGTGTGGAAATATTTTTTTGGATACATAGAGAAAGAAATTGTGGGAAATGTAGTTCTGATGTTATAGAGAAAGACTCTGGGAAATTTAGTTTGGATGATGCAGAGAAAGACACAGTGGGAAATGTATTTCTCAGGTCATACAGAAAGGCACTGAAGATAATGTAGTTACAAAGACATAAAGAAAGGCACTGTGGGAAATGTAGTGCAGATCACAAAACACTGTGAAAAATGATGTTCTGATGTAGAGAAAGGACCTGTAAGTAATGTGGATCTGATGACCAAGAGAAAGAAACTGTGGAAAGGTTTTTGTGGTGACATAGAGAAGGGCACTGTGAGAAAAGTGATTATGATGACACAAAGAAAGGAACTGTGGGAAATGTAGTTCAGATGACACCATGAGAGGAACTGTGGATAATGTTGATCTGATGAAACAGGGAAAGGTACTGTGAACATTGAATTTCTGTGACATAGGAAAAAGTACTGTGAGAAATATAGTTATGATGACACAGAGAAAGGTATTGTGGGAAATGTAGTTCTTATATCACAGAGAAAGACACTGTAAGAAATGTATTTCCGATGACATAGAGAAAGGAAATGACAGAAATTTATTTCTGATGATACTGAGAGAGGCACTGTGGGATATGTAGTTCTGATGACATTGAAAAAGCAACTATGAGAAATATAATTCTGATGGCAGAGACCAGGCCACTGTGGGAAATGTAGTTCAGATGTTACAGAGAAAGGAACTGAGGGAAATTTATTTCTGATGGTACAGAGAAACACACTGTGGGAAATGTAGTCCAGATGATGTAGAGAAAAGAACTATGGGATATGTTGTTCAGATGTAGATTAAAGTATTATGGTCAATGTAGTTTTGATATCATGAAGACAGGTCCTGTCAAAATGAAGTTCAAATGTCACCAAAGAATTCACAGTGGGAAAATTCATTCTGCTGAAACAGAGAAAGGCACTGTGAAAAATGTAGTGCTGATGAGATAGAAATAGGAACTGTGTGAAATGTAGTTCTGAAGACTTAGAAAGAGGCAATGTGGGTATTATAGTTCTGATGACATAGAGAAAGAAACGGTGGAAAATGAAGTTCTGAAAAAGTACAGACAGGCAATATAGGAAATGCCATTCTGATGATGAATAAAAAGTTACTGTGTGTAATAAAATTATGAATACATAAAGATAGGCATTGTGGGTAATGTAGTTCTGATGACATAGAGAAAGGAACTGTGATAAATGTAGCTATGATGACGTATACATAGGAACTGTGGAAAATGTATTTCAGATGATACCAAGAAAGGAGGTGAGTAATATAGATCTGATGAAACAGAGAAATAGATTTCTGTGAAATAGAGAAAGGCAGTGTGGGAAATGTAGTTATTATGACCCAGAGAAAATAACTCTGGGAAATATAGTTCTGATGACATAGAGAAAGGCACTATGGGAAATGTAGTTATGATGATGTAGAAAAAGGAAGTGTGGTAAATGAAATGTTGATGACGTACGGACAGGCAGTATAGGAAATGTACTTCTGATGATGTAGAGTAAGGCACTATGGGAAGTGTAGTTCAGATGATGTATAAATACTAACTGTTGGTAATATAGTTATGAAAATGTGAAGAAAAGCACTGTGGGTAACATAGTTCTGAAGATGTAGTGAAAGGAATTGTGGGGAATGTAGTTCAGATTACTCATTGAAAGACACTGTAGAAAAATATGCTGTGATGATATAGAGAATGGCCCTGAAAGATGTGGTTTTGATGAACCAGAGAAAGGCACTGTGGAAAATGTAGTTATTATGAGGTAGTGCTAGCCAGTGTAGAAATGGAGTTCCTATGTCATGAATAAAGACACTCTGGGAAATGTAGATCTCATGATATAGAGAAAGGGACTGTGGGAATTGTAGATCTGAGCACCTAATTTAGAGGCATGGTGGGAAATGTCAATTTGATGAAGAAGAGAAAAGCACTGTGGAAAAAGTTGTTCTGTCTCATAGTGAAACACATTGTGGAAAATGTAGTTATGATGACATAGAGAAATGAAATGTTGGAAATAAATTTCTCATATCATGGAGAATGGAGCTATGGTAAATGAGGTTCTGATGATGTAGAGAAAGGCCACTGGGAGAAATGTAGTTCAGATGACACAAAGAAAAGAACTGTAGGAAGTGTAGTTCTGATGCTGTAGATAAAGGCAAGATGGGAAATGTAGTTCTGATGTCATAGAGGCAGGCACCATGGGAAATGTAGTTCAGATAAAACAAGAAAGAAAAGGTAGGAATTGAAGTTCTAGTGATGTACGTAAAAACAAAAATACACAAAGCCAAAAATATATAATGGAAAGAAGAAACCATCTTTAAAAAATGGTGCTGGCGTAACCAGATGTCCACGTATAGAAGCCTGCAAATAGAATCCATATCTGTCACCGTGCACTAATCTTAAGTCCAACTGGATCAAAGAACTCAACATAAATCCAGTTACTCTGAACCTGATAGAAGAGAAAGTAGGAAGTAGTCTCAAACATATTGGCACCAGAAAACACTTTCTAAATATAACACCAGTAGCACAGACACTGAGAGAAACAATTAATCAATGGGACCTGTTGAAACTGAGAAGCTTTTGTATAGCAAAGGACACTGTCAACAAGACAAAGCTACAGCCTACAGAATGGGAAAAGGTCTTCACCAACCCCACAGCTGACAGAGGGCTGATATTCAGAATATATAAAAAACTCAAGAAATTAGACATTAAAATGCCCAACAGTCCAATTAAGAAATGTGCTATAGAACTAAACAGAGAATTCCCCACAGAGGAAGTTGAAATGGCTGAAAGACATTTAAGGAATTGCTCAACATCCATAATTATCAGGGACATGCAAATCAAAATGACTCTGAGATACCACCTTACACCTGTCAGAATGGCTAAGATCAAAAACATAGAAGACAGCTTATGCTGGAGAATATGTGGAGCAAGGGGAACTCTCCTCCACTGCTGGTGGGAATGCAAGCTTGTACAGCCACTTTGGAAATCAATATGGTGCTTCCTTGGAATATTGGGAATCCATCTCCCCCAAGATCCAGCTGTAGCACTCTTGGGCATATACCCAAGGAATGCTCAGTCATACCACAAGGGCATTTGCTCAGCTATGTTCATATCAGTATTGTTTGTAATAGCCAGAACCTGGAAACAACCTAGATGCCCTTCAACTGAAGAATGGATAAAGATAATATGTTACATATACACAATGGAGTACTACTCAGCAGAGAAAAACAATGACATCATGAGGTTTGCAGGCAAATGGATGGATCTAGAAACAATCATCCTGAGTGAGGTAACCCAGACTCAGAAGGACCAACATGGTATGTACTCACTCATAGGAGGATACTAGATGTAAAACAAAGATGAATAGACAGATACACAACTCCAGGGGGCTACCTAGAAAATGGGACCCTAGGAAAGACACAGTGATCACCCAATCACAGTGAAATGAATGAGATCTACATGAACAACCAGGACGATACTGGGAGTAATGAAAGGCAGAAAAAGGAAATGTGGGAAAAGTAGATCTGATAACACAGAGAAATACCCTAGGGGAAATGTAGTGCTGATGATGTACACATAGGAACTGTGGGAAAAGTTGTTCAGTTGACACTGAGAATGGCACTACAAGAAATGTATTATTGATGATGTAGATAAAGGAAAGATGGACTATGTAGTTCTGATGTGATAGAGAAGGGCACATTGAGAAATGTATTTCAGATGTCATAGAGACAGGCATTCTTGTAAATGTTGTTTAGATGTCACCAAGGAAGGAAAAAAAGAAATGTTGTTCTGATGACATAGAGAAATGTAGTGTTGGAAATGTAGTTTTGATGATGTACAAATTGGTACTGTGGGAAATGTACTTCAGGTGACTCATGAAAAACACTGTGGGACATGTCAATATGATGAAATAGAGAAAGGCATGGAGGGTCAAGTAGTTATGATGGCCCAGAAAAAGAAACTGTGGGAATTGTAGTTCTTAAGTCACAGAGAAAGACACTGTGGAAAATGCTGTTCTGATATTACAGAGAAAGGCCTATGGGAAACGTACTCATTATGCCCAAGATGAAGGCACTTTGGGAAATATCATTCTGATGTCATAGAGAAAGGAAGAGAGGGAAATGTAGTTATGATAACACAGAGAAAGGAAGTATGGTGAATGTAGTTCTGATGAAATGGAGAGTGGGAAATGTAGCTCTCATATCACAGAGAAAGACACTCTATTAAATGAAACTCTGATGACACAGAGCAAGGAGGGGTGGTTAATGTAGTTCTGATGGTGTTGACAAAGGAACTGTGGGAAATGTAGTTCTGATGACTCAAGAAAGCCTCTGTGGGAAATATATTTCTGTGACATGGAGAAAGGCATTGTGGGAAATGTAGTTAATGATGATACAGTGCAAGGAACTTTGGGTAACATTGTTCTGATGAGATGGAGAAAGACACTGTGGGAAATGTAGTTCTGATGATGTAGAGAAAGGAACTGTGGGAAATGTAGTTGTGATATTGAACACATAAGAATTTTCAGAAATGAAGTTAAGATAACCTTGAGAAAAGCACTGTGGGTAATGATGATCTGATGAAACAGAGAATGGCACTGTGGGAAATACAGTTCTTCTGTCATATAGAAAGACACTGTGGGAAATGTAGTTCTGATGATGTAGAGAAAGGATCTGTGGGAAAAGTAGTTCTGATGTCATAGAAAAATGATTTGTGGGAAATGTAGTTCTGATGTCAGAGAAAGGCACTCTGGGAAATGTAGTTCTGATGACACCAAGAAAGCCATTCTGGGTAATGTAGTTCTTATGCCCCAGAGAAAGGCAATGTAGGAAATGAGGTTCTGATGACATTGATAAAAGTTCTATGGCAAATGTTCTAATTCAAAGAGAAAGGAAGTGTGGGAAATGTAGTTATGAAGATACAGAGATAGGAACCTTGGGTAATGTAGTTCTGATGAAAGTGAGAAATGCATAGTGGGAAGTGTATCTCTCAATTCACAGAGAAAGACACTGTGGTAAATGAAATTCAGAACTCAGCGAAATGATGTGTGGGAAATGTAGTTTTGTTGTCACAGAGAAAAGCACTGTGGGAAATGTAATACTGATGATGTTGATAAAGGCAAGTTTGGCAATGTAGTTGTGATGTAATAGAGGCAGGCACTGTGGGAAATATAGTTCAGATGACACTTAGAAAGGCATAGTGGGAAATGTGGTTCTGATGTTATAGAGGAAGGAATTTCAGGAAATGTATTTCTGTGACTTAGAGAATGTTACTGTGGAAAATATAGTTTTGATGACACAGAAAAAGGAACTGGAATGAATGTTGTTCTGATGATGTACATATGGGAATTGTGGGCAATGTAGTTCTGATGTCATAGAAAAATTATGTTTGGGAAATATACTTCTGATGTCACAGAGAAAAGCACTGTGGGAAATGTAGTACTTGTGCCCCAGAGAAAGGCACTTTGGGAAATGTAGCTCTCAAGTCACAGAGAAAGACACTGTAGTAAATGAAATTCAGATTTCATAGTGATATGATGTGTGGAAAATGAAGTTCTGAGGACACAAAGAAAGGCAATGTGGGAAAAGTAATTTTGATGACACAGAAAAAGGCACTGTGGAAAATGTAGTTCTGATGACATAGAGAAAGGCACTGTAAGAAATGTAGTTCTGAAAATACAGAGAAAGGAACTTTAAGTAATGAGTACTTAAGTTAACTTAAAGTACTGAGGACACAGAGAAGGGAACTGTGGGTAATGAAATTCTGATGATGAACACAAAAGAACTATGGGAAATGTAGTTCACACAAAACAAAAAAGGCACTGTGGGCAATGTAGTACTGATGACATAGACAGAGTCACAGTGGGTAATGATATTCTGATGACGTAGAGAAAGGAACTGTGGGAAATGTAGATCTGATGATCTAGAGAGAGGAATGGTGGGAAAAGTGGTTCTGATCAAACAGAGAAAGGAAGTATGGGAAATGAAGTTCTGATGTCACAGTAAAAGGAAGTGTGATAAATGTAGTTCACATGATGTAAACATAGGATCAGTGGGAAATTTAGTTCAGATGACACCAAGAAAAGCACAGTGGGAAATATAGTTGTGTGACATGAGAAAGACCCCAAGGAAAATGTAGTTTTGATGACCCAGAAAAAGTCACTGGGGGAAAAGTAGTTCTTAAGTTACAGAGAAAGACAATGTGGGTAATGTAGTTCTAATGATGTAGAGAAAGCATTGTTGGCAAAAGTAGTTCTGATGCCATGGAAAAGGGACTGTGCAAAGTATAATTTTGATAACATGGAAAAACTCACTGTGGGAAATGTAGTTCTGATGTCATAGAGAAAGTAACCATGGGAAATGTAGATCTGATGACAAAGAGAAAGACACTGTGGGAAATGAAGTTCTAAAGATGAAGTAATTACACTGTGTGTAATGTAGTTCTGAAAACAAAGACAAAGGCAATGTGGGACATGTATTTCCTATGCCTCAGAGGAAAAAACTTTGGGAAATGAAGTTCTGATGACACAGAGATAGGAACAGAGGGAAAAGTAGTTCTGATGACACAGAGAAAGGACTTGTGGGAAGTAGTTCAGAAGGTGAAAATAAAAGAACAGGGGGAAATGTAGCTCTGATGTTGTAAAGAAGACACCGTGGGAAATATATTTCTGCTAATATATAGAAAGGCACTGTAGGATCTGAGGTAGTTATGATTATATAGAGAAAAGAAATGTTGGAAATGTAGAACTCATGCCATGGAGCAAGAAATTGGGGTAAATGGGGTTCTGGATGACATAGTGAAAGGCACTGTGGGAAATGTATTTGTGATGACATGAAAATGAACTGTGATGACATAGAAAAAGGAACTGGGGGAAAGGCACTTTGGAAATGTAGTTGTGATGACAAAGACAAAGGCCCTATGAGAAATGTAGTTTTAGTGACATCAAGAAAGGCACTTCGGTAATGTAAATCTGATGATGTAAATAAAGGATTTGTGGGAAATGTAGTTCTGATAACATAGAGAAATGTATTGGGGGAAATGTAGTCCTGATGACACAGTGCAAGTTACTGTGGGAAATGTAGTTATGCTAATGTACAGAAAGGCACTATGGGAAATAGGATTCTCAGGACACAGAGAAAGGCACTGTGTGTAATGTATTTCTGTGACATAGCAGAAGCCATTGTGGGAAATGTAGTTATGATGATGTGTACAAAGGCACTGTGAGAAACTGAGTTCTGATAACATGAATTAAGTGAAGGTGGGAAAAGTAGTTCTGATGAAATAGAGAAAGAGACTGTGGGAAATGTAGTTCTGATGACATAGAGAAAGGAATAGTGGGAAATGTAGTTATCATGACACAGAGAAAGGAACTTTGGGTAATGTAGTTCTGATGATAAAGAGAAAGGCACAGTGGAAAATGTAGTTCTAGTGACAATGAGAAAGACACTTGGTACATCTGATGATGTAAAAAAAGGATTAGTGGGAAATGTATTTCTGATGGCACAGAGAAAGACATCGATTGAAATGTAGTTCTGATGACAGGGCGAAAGGCACTCTGGGAAATGTAGTTATGATGATGTAGAGAAAGGAACTGGGGGAAATGAAATTCTGATGACTTAGAGACAGACAGTAAAGGAAATGTAGTTCTGATGATGTAGAGAAAGGCACTATGAAAAATGTAGTTCAGATTATTCAGTAAAAGACACTGCGGAAAAATCTGCTCAGATGATGTAGAGAAAGGCCCTGTATGATGTGGCTTTGATGAACCAGAGAAAGACACTCTGAGAAATGGAGTTCTTATGACCTGAATAATGTCAAGGAGGGAAATGTAGTTCTCAAAATTTAGAGAAAGGGTTTGTGGGTAATGTAGTACTGATGATGTAAATAAAGGAACTTTTGGATGTGTAGTTCTGATTACGTAGAGAAAGGCACTATGGGAAATGTATTTAAGATGATATACAGAAAGGTACTTTAGAAAATGTACTTCTGGTAGAACAGAGAATGGTAGAGTGGGAAACAAATTTCTGTCAAGTAGTGAAAGGCACTGTAAGGAATGTAGTTCTGATATGGTAGACTTAGGAACTATAGGAAATGAAGTTTTGATGACCTAGAAACAATCACTATAGGAAAAGTGGTGTTGATTTTGTAGAGAAAGGCACTGTGGGAAATGTAGTTCTCATAGCATAAAAAAGAAACTGTGGGAAATGTAGGTCTAAAGACACAGAGAAAGGTAGTTTATGTAATGTAGTTTTGATAAGATGCAGAAAGGAACTGTGAAAAAATAAGTTCTAATGACATAGAGAATGGTGCTGTGGGAATTGAACTTCTGATTATGTAGAGAAAGGAACTGTGGGAAATGTATTTCTGATAACACTGAGAAAGGCACCATGAGAAATGATTATAATGACATAGAGAAAGGAACTGTGGGTAATGTAGTACTGATGATATAAATAAAGTAATTGTGGGAAATGAGGTTCTGATGACATAGAAACAGGCTTTGTAGGAAATGTAGTTATAATGATAAAGAGAAAGTAACTATAGCTAATTAGTATTGATGAGATGCAGAAAAGCACTGTCAGAAATGAAGTTCTTATGGTACAGAGAAAGAAACTGTGGATAAAGTAGTTCTTATGATGTAAATAAAGTAACTGTGGGAAATGTAGTTCTTATGACACAGGAAAACACACTGTGGGAAAAGTTGATCTGATAAAGCAGAGAAAGGCATTGTGGGAAATGTAATTATGATGACACAGAGAAAGGCAGTGTGGGAAATGTAGTTATGATGATGTACACATAGGAACTGTGGGAAATGTAGTTGAGATGAAACCAAGAAATGCACTGTGGGTCATGTCAATATGACGAAACAGAGAAAGGTACAGTGGGAAATGTATTTCTAATGTCCAAGAGAAAGACACTGTGAGAAATGTAGTTCTGATAAAACAGAGTAAGGCACTATGAATAATGAAGTTCTAATGACACTGAGAAAGGAACATTGATTGATGTAGTTCTGATGACATAGAG
The DNA here is from genome assembly GCA_949786385.1 of Onychomys leucogaster. Classification (NCBI taxonomy): domain Eukaryota; kingdom Metazoa; phylum Chordata; class Mammalia; order Rodentia; family Cricetidae; genus Onychomys; species Onychomys leucogaster. The sequence goes on from CATKUP010000062.1 coordinate 880,576, forward strand.
AATGGAACTGTGGCACATGTAGTTCTGATGTCATAGAGAAAGGCACTGTGGGAAATATCAATCTGATGGAGCAGAGAACGTCACTCTGGGAAATGTAATTTTTTATGTCACAGAGAATATGCTGTGAGAAATGTAGTTATGAAGATGTAGAGAAAGGCACTGTGGCTAATGTAGTTCTGATATCATAGAGGAAGAAACTGTGGGAAATGAAGTTCTGATAATGAAAATAAAGAAACTGTGTGAAATGTATTTCTGATCTCATAAAGAAAGGAACTATTGGAAATGTAGTTCTGATGATGTAGAGAAAGGATGTGTGGGAAATATAGTTCTGATGATGTAAATAAAGGAATTTTGGGTAATGTAGTTATGATGACATTGAAGAAGGCATTGTGCGTAATGTAATTCTGTGAATTAGAGAAAGGCACTGTGGGCAATTACTTCTGATGACACCAAGAAAGGGACTGTGGAAATGTAGTTATGATGACAGAAAATGGCACTGTGGGAAATGTAATTGTGATGACATGGAAAAAGACACTGTGGAGAATGTAGTTCTGATGACTTGGAGAAAGGAACTGTGGGAGCTGTAGTTCTGACAATGTATAGGAAGGAACTGACGGACATGTAGTTCTGAAGATGTAGTAAAATCCATTGTGTGTAATGTAGTTCTGATGACCAAGACAAAGCCACTGTGGGAAATGTCATTCTGATGAAACAGGGAAAGGCACTGTAGGAAATGTAGTTCTGATGGCTTACACAAATGTTCTGTGGGTACTTAGATGTGACCACGTAAAGAAAGGAACTTTAGGTAATGTAGTTCTGATGTCATATATAAAGGAACAGTGTGAAATGTAGTTATGTGGACATACACATAGGAACTATAGGAAATGTAGTTCAGATGACACCAAGAAAGGCACTGTGGGAATGTAGTACTGATGATGTAGATAAAGGCAAGATGAGCAATATATTTCTGATGTCATAAAGACAGGCAGTTATGGGAAATGTAGTTCTGATGCCAAACACAAAGGAACTCTGGGAAATGTCATTCTGATAAAACGCATTATGCAAAAAGTTGTTTGGATGACAATGAGAAAGGAACTGTGGGAAATGTAGTTATTGTGATGTCAAAAAAGCCACTGCAAGAAATTGAAATTTTATGACATGAATAAAGGTAAGGTGGAAATGTAGCCTCATGACATAGAGAATGAGACTGGAGAAATGTAGTTCTGATCTGCTAGCACTAGGCATGGTGGGAAATGTCGATTTGATGAAGAAGAGAAATGCACTGTGGGAAAGGGTATTCTGTCACATAGTGAAAGGCACTGTGGGAAATGTAATTATGATTATATAGAGAAAGGAAATGATGGAAATGTAGATCTCATGCCATGGAGCATTAAACTGGGGTAAATGAGGTTCTGATGACATAGTGAAAGGTACTGTGGAAAATGTATTTGTGATGACATGAAAATTAACTGTGATGACATAGAGAAAGAACTGGGGGAAATGAAGTTCTGATAACATGAAGAAAGGAAGAGTGGTAAAGGTAGTTCTGATGATGTAGAAAATCGCACAGTAGGAAATGTGGATCTGATGAAGCAGAGAAATGCACTGTGGGAAATGTAGTTCTGATGACATAGAGAAAGGCTCTGTGAGTAATGTATATCTGTGACATGGAGGAAGGCATTGCGGGAAATGTAGTTCTGATGACACAGATCAAGGGACTTTAGCTAAAGTTGTTCAGATGAGATGGAGAAAGGCACTGTCTGTAATGAAGTTTTTATGCCACAGAGAAAGACACTGAGGGAAAATAGTTCTGATGATGTAGAGAAAGGAACTGTGATAAATGTTGTTCTGATGATGTACACATAGGATCTGTGGGAAATGTAGTTCAAATGACACCGAGAAAGGCACTTAGGGTAATGTATTTCTGTGACATAGAGAAAGAGACTGTGGGAAATGTCATTCTGATGGAACAGAGAAAGACACTGTGGGAAATGAAGTTGTGATGACACAGAGAAAGGCTTTGTGGGAAATGTAGATATGATGACATACCCATAGGAACTTTGGGAAATGTAGTTCAGATGACACCGAGAAGTCAATCTGATGAAAGAGAGAAAGGCACTATGGGAAATGAATTTTTTGACATAGAGATAGGCCTTGAGTGAAATGTATTTTTATGTCACAGGGACAGACAATGTGGGAAATGTAATTCTGATGACTTAGAAAAAAGAACTGTGAAGAATGTACTTCTCTTGATATAGAGAAAGGCAGTGATGGAAATGTAGTTCTGATGAGAATAGAAGGCATAGCGGGAAAGTTTGGAGGACACAGAGAAACGACCTTGGAAATATAGTTCTGATACAATAGATAAAGGAACTGAGCCAACGTAATTGTGAAGACACAGAAAAATGCACTGTGGGAAAAGTATTTCTGTGACATTGAGAAAAGCCCTGTGGGGAATGTAGTTCTCACTAAACACAGAAAGGCACTGTTGCAAATGTAGTTATGATGACATAGAGAAAGGCACTCAGGGAATGTAATTCTGATGTCATAGAAGAAAGAAGTGTGGCAAATGTAGGTCTGATGAATTGAGAAAGGAACTGTGGGAGATATAGATCTGATGACCTAGCAAAAGGCACTGTGGGTAATGAATAGCAGATGACATAGAAAGGCACTGTAGGAAATGCAGTTCTAATGACATAAATAAAGTAATCTGGGAAATGTGGTTATGATGTGTAATGTAGTTCTGATGTCATAGAGAGAAAAATTGTGGGAAATGTAATTCAGATGACACAAAGAAAGATACTGTGGGTAATGAAGTTCAGATGATGTGGATAAAGGAAGTGTGGGAAATGTGGTTCTGATGATGAAGATAAGGGCAAAATGGGCAATGTAGTTCAGATGACACCAGGAAAGGCACTTTGGGCTATGTAGTTCTGTGACATGGAGAAGAAGGCACTCTAGGAAAAGTAGTTCTGATGTCATAGAGAAAAGAAATGTGGGAAATGTAGTTCTGATGACACACAGAAAAGGGCTATGGTTATGTAGTGCTGATTATGTAAAGAAAGGAACTTTGGGAATTGTAGTTCTGGAGATGTAAAGAAAGGCAGTGTGGGAAATGGTGAGATGGAGAAAGACACTGCTGGAAATGTAGTTCTGATGATGAAGAAAAAGGAACTGAGGGAAATGTAGCTCTTATGTCACAGACAAAGTAACTGTGGGGAATGTTTTTCTGATGAAACAGAGAAAGGCATTCTGGGAAATGTAGTTCTGATGTCACACAGAAAGGCACTGTGGGATATGAAGTTCTGATGACACAGAGAAAGGGACTGTAGGAAAAGTAGTTCTGATTGCCTAGCAAATGGCATGGTGTGAAATTTCAATTTGATGAAGCAGAGAAAGGCACTGTGAGAAATGCAGGACTGATTATGTAGATAAAGGCAAGTTGTACAACATAGTTATAATGTCATAGAGATAGGCACTGTGGGAAATATATCTCAGATGACACAAAAAAATGCCTGGTAGTAAATGTGGTTCAGTTGTTATAGAGAAAGGAAGTGTGGGAAATGTATTTCTGTGACATAGAAAAATTAACTGTGGAAAATGTAGCTTTGATGACACAGAGAAAAAAACTGGGATAAATATAGTTCTGATGATGTACCCATAGGAACTGTGGGATATGTAGTTCTGATGTCATTGAGAAATGAAGTGTGGGAAATGTAGTTCTGATTACATAGAGAAGGGAAATGTGGGAAATAAAGTTCTGATGATGTAATAAAAAGAATTGTGGGAAATGTAGTTCTGTTGAAGCAGAGAAAGGTACTGTGCAAAATGAAGTTCTGATGTCATAGAGTAGGCCATAAAGGGAAATGTAATATTGATGTCATAGAGAAAGGAACACTGGGAAATGTAGTTCTGATGACATAGAGAAAGGAACTGTGGGAAATATAGTTCTGATGATGTAAATAAAAGAACTGTGGGAAATATAGTTCTATTGAAGCAGAGAAAGGTACTGTGGGAAATGTAGTTCTAATGACAGAGAAAGGCATGGTGAGAAATGTTGAATTGATGGAGGAGAGAATGGCTTTGGGCAAAATGTAGTTCAGTCACATACTGAAAGGCACTGTAGCATTGATGACCTAGAGAACACTACATCGGGTACTGTAGTGCTGATGCCATGAAGAAAGGAACTTTGGCAAATGTAGTTCTAATGACCTAGAGAAAGGCAACTGTGAGAAATGTAGTTATGATTATAAGGAGAACGATATAGTGGATAATGTATTTCTCGTGACATAGTGAAAGGAAGTGTGGGATATGTTGTTCTGATGGAGTATAAAAAGGCACTGTGGAAAATGTAGTTTTGCTGATGTAGAGAAAGGATCTGAAGGAAATATAAATACATATAATAGAGAAATGACATGTGGGAAATGTAGTTGTGATGTCTTAAAGAAAGTAACCGTGGGAAATTTAGTTCTGATCCCTTAGAAAAAGGAACTATGGTAAATGTAGTTTTGGTGATGTACACATAGGAAGTGTGGGAAATGTATTCTGATGGCTCAAGAAAGGCACTGTGTGTAATATTGATCTGATGAAACACAAAAAGGCACTGTGGGAAATGTAGTTCTGATTACCCAAGAAAAGGCCCTGTTGGAATTGTAGTTCTTATGTCACAGGGACAGACACTGTTGGAAATGTAGTTCTGATGACTTAGAGAAAGGAACAATGGGGAATGTTGTTCTCATGCTGTAGAGAAAGGCAGTGTTGGAAATGAGGTTCAGATGTCATGAAGAAATGGACTGTGGGAAATTAGTATTTGTGACACAGAGCAAGGCATTGTGTGAAATGTCCATCTGATATAACAGATAACGACATGGTGGGAAATGTAGTTCTGTTGATGTAAATAAAGGAACAGTAGGAAACATAGACAAAGGCACTGTGGGAAATGTATTTTTGCTAATATATAGAAAGGTGCTATGGGAAATGAAGTTCTGAGGACACAAAGAAAGGCAATGTGGGAAAAGTAATTTTGATGACACAGAAAAAGGCACTGTGGAAAATGTAGTTCTGATGACATAGAGAAAGGCACTGTAGGAAATATAGTTCTGATGAAAAACACATAGGCACTGTGGAAAATGTCATCCTGGTAAAACAGAGAAAGGAATTATGGGAATGGTTGTTTGGATAACATAGAGAAAGGCACTATGGAAAGTATAGTTTTCATGACATAGAGAAAGGCACTGGGGGAAATGTAGTTCAGATGCCATAAAGAAAAGAACTTTGGTAAATGAAGTTCTAAAGATGTTAACATAAAAACTGTGAGAAATGAAGTTCTGATGATGTAGAGAAAGGCCACTGTGGGAAATATAGCTCAGATAACACAAAGAAAAGCACAGTGGGAAATGTAGTTCTGATGATGTAGAAAAAGTCACTGTGGAAAATACAGTTCTGATGTCATATGTAATGGCACTGTGAACAATTTCGTTCTCTTGACAAAGTGAAGGGAACTGTGGGAAATGTTCTGTTGTTGTAGAAACAGGCCACTATGGTAAATGAATTTCATATGACACTGAGAAAGACACTATGGGAAATGTAATTTTGATGACATAGAGAAAGGCACAGTGGAAAATGTAGTTCTGATGATGTAGAGAAAGGCACTGTCAGAAATGTAGATCTTATGTCATATATAATGGAACTGTGGGAAATGTAGTATTGATGACATAGAAAAAAGCACATTGAAAATTGTAGTTCTGATCAAGTAGAGAGAGTAGCTGTGAGAAATGTAGTTCTGATTATGTTAATAAGAAACTTACAGATATGTGGTTCTGATGACACAGAGAAAGTTCTAACAATGTAGAGAAAGACACTGTGGGAATTGTAGTTCTATGAACATAGAGAAATGCATTGTTGGAAAGGTAATTCTGATGATGTACATAAATGGAAGATGGGCAATGACAGGCAATATGGGAGTTGTAGTTCAGATGACAACAAGGCAGGCACTGTAGAACATGTCATTCTGATGAAACAGAAAAAGGCACTGAAGTAAACATAGTTCTAATAATGTAGAGAACGGAAATGTGTGTAATGTAGTTGTAGTGATGGAGAGAAAGGAACAGTGGAAAATGTAGTTGATGAAGTAGATGTATTAACTGAGGGAAATGATGTTCTGATGACCTACAGACAGGCCCTATAGGAAATGTGGTGTTGATTGCATGAAGAAAGGCACTGTGGAAATGTAGTTATGATGACACAGAAAAGTAACTATAGGTAATTAGTTCTAATGAGATGCAGAAAAGCACAGTGGGAAATGTAGTTCTTATGGCACAGAGAAAGAAACTATGGGAATTTAAGGTCTGATAACGTAAAGAAAGGAACTGATTGAAGTGTAGTTTTGTTGACACAGAAAAAGGCACTGTGGGGAATGTGGATCTGATGAAGCAGAGAAAGGCACTGTGGAAAATGTATTGATGATGTCATAGAAAAAACTGTGATAAATTTAATTTTGATGATGTATATTATGGAAATGTGGCAAAGGTATTTCTGATGATACTGAGAATGGCACTGTGGGCAGTGTAGTTCTGATGACATGGAGAAAGCCATGGTGGGAAATGTTGATCTGATGAAGCAGAGAAAGGTTTGTGCAAAATGTAGTTCTGTCACATAGTGAAAGACACTATGAATGTGGTTGTGATGACATAGAGAAGCAACTGTGAGAAATCGAGTTGTTATGACATGAATAAAGGCAAGGTGGGAAATGTAGTTCTGATGATATAGAGAAAGGGACAGTAGGAAATGTATTTCTAATGACAGAGAGAAAGTAACTGTGGAAAATGTAATTCTGATGAGGCAGACATTGGAACAGTGGGAAATGATGTTCTCATGACCTAGATACAGGCACTATAAGAAAAGTGGTGTTGATTATGAAGAGAAAGAAACTGTGAGAAATATAGTCCTGATGACACAGAGAAAGGAAGTTTAGGAAATGTAGTTCTGATGAAATGAAATAAGGAACTGTGATAAATGAAGTTCTCATAACCTAGAGACTGAACTGTGGGAAATAAATTTCTGATGACATTGAGAATGGAACTGTGGAAAATGTAGTTCTGATGACACTGAGAAAGGCACAGTGGGAAATGAAGTTCTGATGACATAGAAAAAGAATCTGTGTGTAATGTAGTTCAGATGATGAAAGTAAAGGAACTGTGGGAAATGTAGTTCTTATGACACACAGACAGGCATTGTGGGAAATGTCGATCTGATGAAGCAAAGAAAGGCACTTTGGGGAACGTATTTCTGATGTCATACAGGAAGACACTTTGGAAATGTTGTTGTGGTGATATAGAGAAAGGAACGATGGGAAATGTAATTATGATGACAGGGAGAAAGGCAATCTGGGAAATGTAGTTCTGATGACTTACACATAGGAACTGTGGGAAATGTAGCTCAGATGATACCAAGAAAGGAACTGTGGGTAATGTGGATCTGATGAAACAGATAAAGTCATTGTGAAAAATATATTTCTGTGAAATAGGAAAACACACTGTGGGAAATGTACTTATGATAACACAGAGAAAAGAACTGTGGGTAATTTAGTTCTAATGTCCCAGAGACAAGACACTGTGAAAACTGTAGTTCTGATGATATAGAGAAAGGAATTGTAGAAAAACATAGTTCTGATGATGTAGTGGAAGGAATTGTGGGAAATGAAGTTCTGATCACATAGAGAAAGGAAATGAAGGAAATTTATTTCAGATGACACTGAGAAAGGCACTGTGGGAAATGTAGTTCTTATGTCATAGATAAAGAAACGTTGGGAAATGTAGTTAGTTGTGTGACATAGAAAAAGACAATATGGGAAATGTACTTCAGAAGACGCCAAGAAAGGCAGTGTGTGAAACATAGTTCTGATGACGTACACATAGGAACTGTTGGAAAAGTCAATCAGATGTCACCAAGAATGGTACTATGGCATATATAGTACTTAGGAAGATAAAAGCAAGATGAGCAATGTATTTCTGATGTCATAGAGACAGCCTCTTGAGGGAAATGTAGTTGTGATGACATAGAGAAAGTCATTGTGAGAAATGGAGTTCTTATGACTTAAATAAAGACAAGGTGGGAAATGTAGTTTAGTTGACATATAGAAAGGCACTGTGGGAAATGTCATTCTGATGAAACACTGAATGGCACAGTGCAAATGAATTTCTGTGACCTAGAGAAAGGCCCTGAGGGAAATGGAGTTCTGATGACACAGAGAAAGGCACAGTGGAAAATGAAGTCCTGACATCATAGAGAAAGAAAGTGTTGGAAATGAAGTTCTGTGACAAAGAGAAAAGCACTGTGGGAAATGTAGTGTGATGACATACACAAAGCAACTATAGAATATAAAGTTCTAATGACACCAAGAAAGGCACTGTGGGAAGCGAAGTATTGATGATGTAGATAAAGGCAACAAGGGCCATGAAGTTCTGAAGCCATATAGACCAGCACTATGGGAAACGTAGTTCAAGTGTCACCTAGAAGTCACTGTGTGAAATGTTGCTCTGATGAAACAGAGTAAGGCACTATGGGGAATTTAGTTCTGATGGCACCAAGAAAGGCACTGTGGGAAATGTAGTTCGGTGACATAGAGAAAGGCACTGTGGGAATGAAGTTCTCATGAAGTAGAAAAAAGCATTGTGGGAAATGTAGTTCTCATGATATAGAGAAAGGCAATGTCTAAAATATATTTGTGGTGTCATGGAGAAAGGGACTGTAGGAAATGTTGTTCTGGTGACACAGAGAAGGGCATTGTGGGAAATGTCATTCTGATGACATAGATTGATGTCATAGAGAAAGAAAGGAACTGTGGGAAATGTAGTTCTGATGACAAAGAAAAAGGCACTGGTTATAAAATTTCTGATGATGTAGCTAAAGACACAGTGGTAATGATTTTCTGATGACATAGAGAAAGGCACTTCAGGAAATGCTGTTCTGATGACATAAAGTAATGAAGGTCGGAAATGTAGTTATGATGCCACAGAGAAAAGAACTTTGGGTAAGGAAGTTGTGATGTCACAGAGAAAGGAACTGTGAGAAATATAATTTTCATGATGTACCCAAAGGAACTGTGGGAAATGTAGTTCAGATGACACCGAGAAAGGCACTGTGGAAAATGTAGTATTGATGATGTAGAGAAAGGCACTGTATGAAATGTATTTTTGATGTCATAGAGACAGACACTGTGGGAAATACAGTTCAGATGTCACCAAGGAAGGCACTATGATAAACGAAGTTCTGATGAAACAGAAAAAGGCTCTGTTGGAAATGTATTTCTGTGACATAAAGAAAGGCAATGTGAGATGTCTAGTTCTTATGTCACAGAGAAAGTCACTAGAGGAAATGACATAGAGAAAGGAACTCTGAGAAATGTATTTCTGATGTCAGTGAGAAATAAAGTGTGAGAAATGTAGTTCTGATGACATAAACATGGATACTGTGGGAAATGAAGTTCTGATGACACTGAGAAAGGCATTTTGTGTAATGTATTTCTGTGACATAGAGAAAGGAAGTGTGGAAAATGTAGTTATGATGAGGTATAGAAAGGCACTGAGAAATAGAGTTCTGATGGCATAAAGTAAAGTTGGAAAAATTAGTTCGGATGACCTAGAGAAAGAATCTATGGGAAATGCAGTTCTGATGGTGTAGAAAAGGGACCTGTGGGAAATGTAATTCTGATGTCATTAAGAAAGAAAATGTGGGAAATGTAGTTCTGTGACATAGAGAAATGAATGTGGGAAATGTAGTTGTGGGACATAGTGAAAGGCACTGTCAGAAATGTAGTTTGATGACAGAGAGAAAGGAACTTTGAGAAATGTAGTTCTGATGACAAGGAGAAAGGTTCTGTGGACAATGTAGTTCTCATGATTTAGAGAAAAGAACTGTGAGAAATATTCTGTTTTCATCAAAACAGGCCACTATGGGAAATGTATTTCAGATGACACAGAGAAAGGAAATGTAGTACTGAAGAGGTAGAGAAAGTAATTTTGGGAAATGTTGTTCTGATGGCATAGAGAATGGAAGTGTGGGAAATTCAGATCTCATGATTAGATAAAAGAACTGTGGGAAATGTATTTCCGATGATGTAGATAAAGGCAACATGGACAATGTAGTTCTGAAGTCATAGAGACAGGCACTGTGGGAAATGTAGTTCTGATGATTCCATGGAAGGCGTTGTGGGAAATGTATTATTGAGGATGAAGATAAAGTCAAGATGGGCAATGTAGTTCTGATGCAATAGAGACAGGTACTCTGAGAAATGCAGTTCAGATGAACCAAGGAAGGACTTGTAGTAAATGTTGTTCTGATGCAACAAATAAAGGCACTGTAGAAAATGTATTTCTGTGACATAGAGAAAGGCACTGTGGGAAATTTAGTTCTTATATGACAGTTAAAGACACCATGGGAAATGTTGTTTGGATGACATAGAGAAAGGAAGTGTGGACAATGTAGTTCTGATGTCATAGAAAAAGGAACTGTGGGAAATGAAGATCTCATGACACTGAGAAAGGCACTTTGGGAAATATAATTATGATGACACAGAGAAAGGAATTGTGGAAATGAAATCGAGTTCTGATGAATTACACATAGGAAATGTGGGAAAAATAGTCCTGATGACACTTAGAAAGGCACTGTGGGAAATGTCATTATGATGACATAGAGAAAGGCACTGTGAAAATGGAGTATTGATGGGGTAGAGAAAAGAAGTGTGGGAAACGCAGTTCTGATGATGTAGACTAAGACAAGATATATTGTTCTGATGACATTGACAAAGGAACTGTGGGAAATATTCTAATGACGAAGTGAAGAAAACCGTGGGTAATGCAGTTCTTATTATGTAGAGAATGTAGCTCTGGTAAATATAGTTCTGAAACCTTATCTTTGGGAAAAGTCGTTCTGATGAAAGAGAGAAGGGCACTGTGGGAAATGTCATTCTGATGACACAAGAAAGGCTCTGTAGGTAATGTAGTGCTGAAGACATGGAGAATGGAACTGTGGGAAATGAGGTTCTGATGATGTAGACAAAGGAACTGTGGGAAATGTAGTTTAGATGTCACTGAGAAAGGTAATGAAGGTAATGTATTTCTGTGAAATAGGGAAAGGCGTTGTGGGAAATGTAGTTATTATGACACAGAGCAAGGAATTTTGGGTATTGTAGTTCTGATGAGATGGAGAAAAGCACTGTGGGAAATGTATTTCTTATGTCATAGAGAAAGATACTGTGGGAAATGTTCTTCCTATAATGTAGAGAAAGGAACTGGGTGGAATGTAGTTGTGATGACATACACATAGGAACTGTGGGAAATGTAGTTCAGATGACACGGAGAAAGGCACTGTGGGTAATGTTGATCTGATGAAACAGAGAAAGGTACTGTGGGAAATGTATTTCTGTGACTTAGATTAAGGTACTGAGGGAAATGTAGTTATGATGATGTAGAGAAAGGAACTGTGGGGAATGTAGTTCTCATTATGTAGCAAAAGTCAGTGTTGGAAATATAGTTCATGCCATGGAGAAAGGGACTGCAGGAAATGTGGTTCTGGTGACACAGAGAAAGTAATTGTGGGAAATGTTGTTCTGATGAAACAGAGAAAGGCACTGTGGGAAATGCATTTCTCTGACAAAGAGAAAGCCACTGTTGGTAATGTGGTTCTGATGAACTAGAGACTGGAACTGTGCAAAACATACTTATGATGACCTAGAAAAAAGTCACTTTGGGAAATTTAGTTTGATGAATCAAGAAAGGCCATCGTGGGAAATATAGTTCTGTTGATGTAGGGAAAGGCACTGTGGGAAATATAATTCTGAGGTCACAGTGAAAGACAATGGTGAAAAATATGCTCTGATGATGTAGAGAAAGGCCCTGTAAGTTGTGGTTTTAGGGCTGGAGAGATGGCTCAGAGGTTAAGAACACTGGCTGTGCTTGCAGAGGTCCTGAGTTCAATTACCAGCAGCACCCACATGTTGGCTCAATACCATCTGTAATGATATCTGGCTCCCTGTTCTGGCCTGCACTGGTCCATTCAAACAGAATACTCTATACTTAATAAATACATAAATCTTAAAAAAAGGACTTATCTACAAAAATCTTTCACATACTTCCCCTTTAAAAAAAAAGATGTGGATTTGATGAACCAGAAAAAGGTGCTATGGGAAATGTATATTTGATGAAGCAGAGAAAGGCAATGTGGGAAATGTAGGTATAATGATATAGATAAAGGAACTGTGGAAAATGGCATTCTGATGACATACAGAAAGGAACTGTGGGAAATGTAGTACTTATGTCAGAAAAAGACACTTTGGGAAATGTAGTTCTGATGACATAGAAAAAAGAACTGTGGGAAATTTAGTTGTGATGATGGAAAGAAAGGCACTGTGTGTAATGTAGTTCAGATGAAACTGAGGAATGCACTGTGGGAAATGATGTTCTGATGACATAGATAGATGCACAATAGCTAATGATATTTTGATAACATAGAGAATGGCTCTGTGGGAAATGTAGTTCTGATGATGTATAAAAAGTCACTGTGGGAAATGTACTTCTGATGTCATACAGAAAGGCACTATGGGTAATTCAGTTGTGAAGAAATAGAGAAAGGCACTATGGGAAATGTAGTTCTGAAGTCACAGTGAAAGACACTGGTGAAAAAGATGCTCTGATGGTGTAGAGAAAGGCACTGTAAGATGTGGTTTTGGTGAAACAGAGAAAGGCTGTGTGGGAAATGTATTTTTGATGAACCAGAGAAAGGCACTGTGGGAAATGTAGTTCTGATGAAATAGAAAAAGGAACTGTGATATATGTAGTCCTGATGACATACACATAGGAACTGTTGGTAAAGTTTATGTGATGAGATGGAGAAAGGCACTGTGGAAATTGTAGCTCTTGTGTTACTGAGAAACACACTGTAAGAAATGTAGTTCTGATGACATAGAAAAAGGAAGAGTGGGGAATGTAGTTCTGATGACACAGAGAAATGAACTTTGGGTAATGTGGTTCTGATAAGATGGAGGAAGGAACTGTGGGAAAGTTAGTTCTTGTGTCAAAGAGAAAGGAACTATGAAAAATTTAAATCTGATGTCATAGAGAAAGGCACTGTGGGAAATGTAGAACTGATGACACAGTGAAAGACACTGTGGGAAATGTAATTATGAAGTCAATGAGAAAGGCATTGTGGGTACTGAATTTCTGATGACATAGAGAAAAGAACTGTAGGAAATGTAGATCTGGTCACACAGAGAAAGGAACAGCGGGAAATGTAGTTCAGATGACAACCAGAAGAATAGGGTGGGTAATGTATTTCTGTGAAATAGAGAAAAGCACTATGGGAAATATATTTCTAATGATGTAGAGAAAACAATTGTGGGAAATGTCTTATGATGATGTAAATACAGGTAGTGGGGGAAATGTAGTTCTAATGAAATAGTGAGAGGTTATATGGGAAATGTATTTCTGTGACATAGAGAAATGCACTGTGTAAAATGTAGTTATTACGACACAGAAAAAGGAACTTGGGTTAATGTAGTTATGATGAAAAGCAGGGAAGCACTGTTGAAATGTAGTTCTGATGTCATAGAGACAAGCACTGTGGGAAATGAACTTCAGATGACACAAAGGAAGGCACTGTGTGAAACATCATTCTGATGAAACAGAGAAAGGAACTATAGGAAATGTAGTACTGATGCTGTAAATATAGGAACTCAGGAAAAATTGTAGTTCTGATGACTTAGAGAAGGGAAGTGTGGGAAATGTAGTTCTGTGACATAGAGAAAGAAAGGAAGGAAATGTAATTGTCATGATATGGATAAAGGCACTGTGGGAAATGTAGTTCTAATGATGTAGAGAAAGCAACTGTGAACAAAGTAGTTCTCATGACATGACATAGACATAGAACTGTGGGTGATCTAGTTCAGATGGCACCAAGAAAGAAACTGTTGGTAATGTCAAACTGATGAAACAGAGAAAGGTACTGTGGGAAATGTAGTTCTGATGTCATAGACATAGGAAGTGTGGGAAATGTAGTTTTGAAGACACAGAGAAAGAAACTGTGGGGTATAGTTCTTATGTCACTGTGAAAGACACAGTGAGATATGTAGTTCTGATGTCACAGAGAAAGGAAATATGGGAAATGTAGTTGTGATGATGTAAATGAAGGAAGTATGGAAAATGTAGTTCAGATGACTCAGAGAAAGGCGCTTTAGGAAATCTAGTGTTGATGACATAGAGAAAGGCAATGTGGATATGTAGTTATGAAGACATAGAGAAAGGCCAAGTGGGAAATATAATTATGATGACATAGAGAAAAGACCTGTGGGAAATGTACTTCTAATGTCACATAAAAAGACACTATTGTAGTTCAGATGACACAAAGAGGAATGGTCGGTAATGTCGAACTGATGAAACAGATAAAGTCACTGTGGGGATTATAGTTCTGATGATGTAAATAAAGGAACTTTGGGATGTGTAGTTCTGATGAGGTAGAGAAAGAAACTGTGGGAATTGTAATTCTGTGATATAGAGAAAGGGACTCTGGGAAATGTAGTTCTGATGATGCAGAGATAGGAACTGTGGGAAATACAATCTGATGAAGCAGAGAAAGGCATTGTGAGAAATGTAGTTATGATGATGTAGGGAAGGAACTGTGGTAAATGAAGTTCTAATGATGTAGAGACAGGCAGTATAGGAAATGTATTTCTGATGTAGAGAAATGCACTGTTGAAAGTATAGTTAGGATGATCTATAAATAGTAATGGTTGATAATGTAGTTATGAAGATGTGAAGAAAAGCACTGTGGTAATGTAGTTCTGAAGAATTATTTAAAGGTACTGTGGGAAAAGTAGTTCAGATTATTCAGTGAAAGATACTGTGGAAATATATGCTCTGATGATGTAGAGAAAGTTCCTGTAAGATGTGGTTTTGATGAACCAGTGAACAGAACTGTGGGAATTGTATTTCTGGTGACACAGAGATAGGCACTGTTGGAAATGTAGTTATCATGTAGAGGAAGCCACTGTGAGAAATGGAGTTCTTATGACATGAATAAAGGCAAGGTGGGAAATGTAGTTTTCTATACATAGAAAAAGGGACTTAGGAAAGGTAGACCTCATCACCTAGTTAGTGGCATGGTGTGAAATATTGCTTTGATGATGAAGAGAAAGGCACTGTGGGAAATGTATTTCTGTGACACAGAGAAAGGAAGAGCAGAAAATGTGGATCTGATGATGCAGAAAAGGGCACTGCGGGAAATTATTTCTTATGGCACAGAGAAAGAAACTATGGGAAATTAAAGTCTGATGATGTAGAGAAAGGAACTGTGGGAAATGTAGTTTTGTTGACACAGAGAAAGGTGCAGTGGGAAATGAAGTTCTGAAGACATAGAGAAAGGAACTGTGGGTTATGTAGTTCTGATGATGTAAATGAAGGAACTGTTGGAAAAGTAGTTCTTATGATGCAGAGAAAGGCACTGTGAGAAATGAATTTCTGATGACATACACATAGGAATTGTGGGAAATATAGTTCAGATGATACCAAGAAAGTAACTGTGGATAATGTCAATCTGATGAAACAGAGAAAAGCACTGTGGGAAGTGTAGTTCAGTGAAATAGGGAAAGACACTGTGGGAAATATAGTTTTGGTGACACAGAGAATGTAACTGTGAGAAATGTAGTTCTGATGATGTGGAGAAAGGAAATGTGGGGAATGGCAATGGGGGAAGTGTAGTTATGATGACAAAGAGAAAGGCACTGTGGGTAATGTACTTCAGATCACACAGTGAGAGTCTCTGTGGAAAATGTTGGTCTGATGATGTAGAGAAAGGCCATATAATCAATGTGGATCTGATGAACAAGAGATACACTCTGTGTGAAATGCATTTCTAATGACATAGAAAAAGGCACTGTGGGAATTGTATTTCTGTTACTTAGAGAAAGGAAGTTAGGGAAATGTAGTTCTGATTATGTAAATAAAGGAACTGTGAGAAATGTTGTTTTGATGAAACAGAGGAAAGCACTCTGGGAAATGTAGTTCTGTAACATAGAGAAAGGCACTGTGGGAATGAAGTTCTCATGAAGTAGAAAAAAGCATTGTGGGGGTAATGAAGAGCAAGGTTCGAGGGAAAGAGAACTTAGGGGAGCAAGAGATCCCAGCTAGATCAAGAACAGAAAGGGAGAACAAGGGAAAAGAGACGCAATAAATGAAGAACACATGAGAATAGGAAGAAGCAAAGTGCTAGAAAGGCCCCAAGAAATCAACAAAGCTACCCCTACTGTAGACTACTGGGAATGGTAGAGAGAAAGCCTGAACCGAACTACTCTGTTGATCAGATGGCCAAACACCCTAATCGTTGTGCTGGAATTCTCTTCCAGTAACTGATGGGAGTGGATGCAGAGATCCTTGGCTAGGCCCCAGGTGGAGCTCCAGGAATCCAATTGTCGAGAAAGAGGAGAGACTGTAAGAGTGTGAATTGTTGAGTCCAATATTGGAAAAAGCAGAGGGACAAATATCCAAATTAATGGAAAAATATGAATTATGAACCAAAAGTTTTGGCGTGCCCCAGCTGTGGGGTTTCAATGGGGGCTACCCACCTGTGGGAGCGATTGAAAGAACAGCAGATATGAGAGATGACAGCAAGATAGGATTCTTATCAAGCAGCAAAATTTATTTTCCCCAGCAAGGCTTATATAGAACAGGAGGGGAGTGGGCAAGAAGGAGGGAAGGGGAAAGGGCATGCAGGACATGGAAGAGGTGCAGAACATGGGAGACATGCAGATTTTGTAATTTCAGGATGTTGGCTAAGGTCACTCACTGGTCAGGGGCCATTTGTTCTGTTGCTAGGCTACAGGACCATGGAATGCTCTTTATGTTCTCTTGTCATGGCACCTGATTGTGGAATGTTCTCTTATTTTTGGTTGAGTAAACAGGTGTTACTGCTCTGGAAAAGGGCAGTAGGCATATGACTTGTTCTCTGGCCTAGCTAGTAATTTTCTATGGTTCATGTTTGGTTCCTGACATCCTGATCCCTGACAGTTGCGCCCCCAGCTGGATCAGGCCCTCTGGATAAGTGAGCCAATTGAATAGCTTGAAATGTTTGGGGGCACCCAGGCAGTGGGACTGGGACCTGTCTTTAGTGCATGAGATGCCTGTTTGAAACCTTGGGCTTACACAGGGAAAAATGCTCAGTCTGGAAGGAGGTGGCAGGATCTGCCTGTACTGAATCTACCAGATTGAACTGAATCCCCAGGGGAGTCTTGGGCCTGGAGGAGATGCAAGTGGAGGGGAGAATTGGGGAGGAAGGCAGGGGTGTGGGCAGGAGGGGGAGAACAGGGGAACCCATGTCTGATTTGTAAAACTATAACGCAAATATAATTTTAAAAAAGAAATTAAGTGTGGGAAAGGTAGTTCTGTGACATAGAGAAAGGCACTGAGGGAAATGTAGTTCTGATGAAAATGAGAAAGGATCTTTGGGTAATGTAGTTCTGATGACATAGAGAAAGGAAATATGGGAGATGTAGTTCAGATGACAGCAAGAAGGGCACCTTGAGTAATTTCCATTCGATGAAATAGAGAAAGGAATTGTGGGAAATACAGTTCTGATGATACAGAGGAAGGAACTTTGGCTAATGTAGTTGTGATGACATAAAGAAAGTATCTGTGGGAAATGCAGTTCTAATGACATAGAGAAAGGAACTGTGAAAAATGTAGTTCAGATAACAGAAAGAAAAGCACTGTGGGTAATGTTGTTCTGATGAAACAGAGAAAGGCAGTGTTGGAAATGTATTTCTGTGACTTAGAGAAAGGCAATGAGGGAAATGTAGTTATGAAGACCGAGAAGAAGGAATTGTGGGAAATGTAGTTCTGATGATGTAGAGCAAGGAACTGTGGAGAATTCAGTTCTCTTGAAGTAGAGAAAGGCAGTGTTGGAAATATAATTCTGATGTCATGGGGAAAGGGGCTGTGGAAAGGTTATTCTGTCACATTGAGAAAGGCAGTGTGGGAAATGTGTTTGTGATGACAGAAAAAGACACTGTGAGAAATGTAGTTCTGGTGACACAGAGAAAGGAATGTGAGAAATGTAGTTCTTGTGACACAGAGAAAGGAATTTTGGGAAATGTAGTTCAGATAACAAGAGAAGGATGCTGTGGGTAATATATTTCTGTGAAATAGAGAAACAAATTGTGGGAAATATAGATATAATGCCATAGAGAAAAGCACTGTGGGAAATGTAGTTCTGATGATGTAGAGAAAACAATTGTGGGAAATGTAGTTCTGATGATGTTTATACAGGAACTGTGGGAAATGTAGTACTGATGAAATAGAGAAAGGAAGTGTGGGAAATATAGTGCTATGACATAGAGAAATGCACTGTGAGAAATGCAGTTCTGATAATACAGAGAAAGGAACTTTGGATAATGTAGATCTAATGAGATGGAGAAAGGCACTGTGGGAAATTTTGTAGTTCAGATGTCATAGAGAAAGTGTGGAAAATGTAGGCCTGATTACATAGAGAAAAGAAGTGTGGGAAAAGTAGTTCAAATATTGTAGATGAAGGCAAGATGGGCAATGTAGTTCTAATATCATAGAGACAGGCACTGTGGGAAATGAAGTTCAGATGACACCAAGGAAGGCAAAGTATGAAAAGTCGTGATTAAACAGAGAAAAGAACTGTCAGAAATGTAGTCCTGATGATGTAAATACAGGAACTGAAGTAAATATAGTTCTGATGGCATAGTGAAAGGAAGTATGGAAAATGTAGTTCAGATGACATAGAGAAAGGCACTGTGGGTAATGTAGTTCTGATGACATGGAGAAAGGAACTGTGGGAAATATCGAGCTGATGATTTGGAGATAGAAACTGGGAAATATAGCTCTGATGATGTAGAGAAAGGTTACTGTTGGAAATGTAGTTCTAATGACATGAAGAAACACACTTTGGGAAAAGTAGTTCTGATAACACAAATAAAGGCACTATGGGAAATATTGTTCTGATGAAATAGTGTAAGGCAATGTGGCAAATGTAGAGCTGATGACATAGAGAAAAGCACTGTGGGAAATGTTGTTCTGAGGAGGTAGAGAAAGTCAAGTGGGGAAATATAGTTTGGATATGATGGAGACAGGCCACTGTTGGAAACATAGTTCGGATGACACCGAAAAAGGCACTGTGAGAAATGTCGATCTTATGGAACAGAGAAAGGCACTGTGGGAAATGTAGTTCTGATGACATAGAGAAAAGCACTGTGGGAAATATATTTCCGTGACATAGAGAAAGGCACAGTGGGAAATGTAATTATAAAAACACAAAAAAAGGTACTGTGGGAAAAGTAGTTTTTATGTAATAGAGTAAAACACTGCGGCAAATGTAGCTCTGAGGTCATAGCAAACAGAAGTGTGAGAAATATAGTTGTGTGACATACAGAAGACCCTGTTGGAAATGTAGTTCTCATGATGTAATAAAGGCACTTTTGTAACTGCAGTTTGGATGTCATAGAGAAAGGCACTGTTGGAAATGTGGTTATGATGACATATAGAAAGGAACTGTGGGAAACATAGTTCTCATAGAGAAAGTTCTGGTGACACAGAGAAAGGCAGTTTGGAAAATGTTGTTCTGATGTCATAGAGAAAGTAATGTGGGAAATGTTCTATGACATAGAAAAAGGTACTGTGGGAAATGTAGTTTTGATTACAAAGAGAAAGGAACTTTGTGTCATGTAGTTCTGATGTCATAGAGAAAGTAACTGTGATAAATGCAGTTCTGATGATGTACACATAGGTACTGTGGGAAACGTAGTTTAGATGGCACCACAAAAGCACTGTGGATAATGTTGATCTGATGAAACAGAGAAAGGCACTGTGGGAAATGTATTTCTGTCACTCAGAGAAAGGGCTGAGGGAAATGTAGTTGTGATGACTCCGAAAAAGGTACTAAGGGAAATATAGTTCTTATGTCACAGAGAAAGACACTGTGGGAAATGTAGTTCTGATGACATAAAGAAAAGAACTGTGGGGAATGTAGTTCATGATGTGGAGAATAGCAGTTTTGGAAATGAAGTTCTGATGCCATGGAGACTGAGATTGTAGGAAATGTTGTTCTGGTGACATAGAGAAAGGCACTGTGGGAAAAGTTATTATAACATAGAAAGGTACTTTTGGTAATGTAGTTCTGATGAGAAGGAGAAAGGTCATGTGATAACTGTAGTTCTTATGTCACAAAGAAAGGAACTTTGGGAAATGCAGTTCTGGTTATACAGAAAAAGGCTCTGTGGGAAATGTACATATGATGTCATAGAGAAAGGAACTGCAGGAAATGTAGTTCTGATGCCACAGAGAACTGATGTGTGGAAAATGTAGTTCTGATGTCTTAGAGAAAGGCACTATGGGAATCACTATTTTACAAAAGTAGATTTTTCACAGTGCCTTTCTATGTTTCATCAGCTTGAGATTACCCACAGTGCCTTTCTTGGTGTCATCTGAACTTCTTTTCCCACCGATCCTTTCTTGGTTCATCAAATCTACATTTCCAACAGATCATTTCTCTGTGTCATCGTAATTACATTTCCCATCGTGCCTTTCTCTATATCACCAAAACAACATTCCCACAGTTCCTTTCTATGTGACATAATAATACCATTTCCCACTGTGCCTTTCTCTATGTCACAACAACAACATTTCCACAGTGCCTTTCTCTGGGTCATCAGATCCACATTTCTTACAGGTCCATTCTCTACATCAGAACATCATTTTCCACATGGTTATGTGCTCTGAACTTCCTTTCCCACAGTGCCTTTCTTCATGTCTTCATAACTACATTTCCTGTGGTGCTTTACTATATGACATCAGAAGTAAAATTTGCACATTGCTTTTCTCTACATCATCAGATCTACATTTCCCACAGAGTCTTTGTGTCACCACAACTACATTTCCACAGTGCATTTCTCTATGTCACCATAACTACATATCTACAATTTCTTTCTCTGTGTCTACAGAACTTCATTTCCCACAGTGCCTTTCTCTACATCATCAGAACTACAATTCCTACAGTGCCTTTCACTATATGACAGAACTTGGTTTCCCACAGTGCCATTCTCTGCTTCATCAGAACTACATTTTCCAAAAGTTCCTTTATTTACATCATCAGAACTATAATTCCCACAGTAACTTTCTCTGCTTGATCAGAACCACATTTCCCACTGTGCCTTTCTCTGTGTCATCAATACTACATTTCCCCAGTTCCTTTCTTTTTGACATCAGATCTACATTTCCCACATTGCCTTTCTCTGTGTCAGATGAACTACATTTCACACAGCAGCCTGTCTCTATGACATCAGAATTACATTGTCCATCTTGCATTTATCTACATCATCAGAACTACACATCCCACAGTGCTTTTCTTTGTGTTATCTGAACTACATTTTCCACAGTGGCCTTTTTCTATGTCATCAGAACATCATTTACCACAGTTACTTTCTCCATGGCATGTGATCTACAACCCCTACATTTTATTTCTCTACGTGATCATAACTACATTTCCTACAATGCCTTTCACTATGTGATAGAACAACCTTTCCCACAGTGCCTTTCTCTACTTCATCAAATCAACATTTCTCACCATGCCTTAACTAGGTGATGAGATCTACATTTCCCACACACCGTTTCTCTATGTCATGGGAATGACATTTCCCACCTTGCATTTATTCATGTCATAAAAACTCCATGTATCACAGTGGCTTTCTCTATGTCATAACAAGAACATTTCCACCAGTGCCTATCTCTGTGTCACCAGAACTACATTTTCCACAATGCCTTTTGGTTGTTCATCAATACCACATCTTACAGTGCCTTCCTCTACTTCATGAGAGCTTTTTTTTTCCACATTGTCTTTCACTGAGTGATCTGAACTACATTTCCCTCAGTGCTTTTCAATAAGTCTCAGAACTACATTATCCACAGTACCTATTTCTATTTCTTCAGAACTACATTACCCACAGTGCTTTTCTTCACATCTCCATAACAACATTACCAGCAGTGAACGTTTATACATCATCACAGCTGAACTTCTCATAGTACCTTTCTCTACATCATCAGAACTACATTTCCATGGCTTCCTGTCTCTATGTCATCAGAATTTCATTTACCACAGGTCCTCTCCCTATGTCATCATAACTGCATTTCCCATAGTGATTTTCTCTATGTCATCAGAACTACAGTTCTCACAGTGCCTTTCTCTGGTTCATCAAAAACAAATCTTACAGGGCCTTTGTCTACATAATCAGAGCATATTTTTACCACTGTGTATTTAAATGTGTGATCTGAACTAATTCCCCACAGTGACCTTCTATAGGTCTTCAGAAGTACATTACCCCGAGTGCCTTTATGTATCTCAAGAGCACTATATTTCCCACAGTGACTTTTTATACATCATCAAAACTACATTTCCCACAGCACCATTCTCTATGTCATCAGAACTACATTTCCTGTAGCACCTGTCTCTACGTCATCAGAATTTCATTTACCACAGTTCCTTTCCCTATGTCATTAGAACAACATTACCCATAGTTTTGTTCTCTACATCATCATCACTACATTTTGCACAGTGCATTTATCTGTGTCATCATTCTGCATTTCGCATAGTTCCTTTCCCTATGTCATCAGAACTATATCTCCCACAGTGCCTTTCTCTATGTCATCATAACTACATTTCCCACAGTGCCTTCTTCCCTGTAATAAGATCTACATTTCCCACCTTTTGGTATTAGACCTGTATCAGGTGAGAATTTTTGTTTTATTTATCTGATTTCTTGTGTTCTATACATATAATTTTGATTTTAGACCATTATGAAATGAGATTTTTTTTATCTAATTTCATATTTTCGATAATAATATTTTTTATATTTGACCATTATCACATGAGAATTTTTGTTTTTCTGATTACTTATGTTCAGCATGTATATTGTGGATGTTAGAACATTATCAGATAAGAATTTTTGATTTTTAAAAATTCTTGTGTTCTATATGCATATTTTTGGTAATAGACATTTATTAAATGAGAATTTTTGATTAATTTATCCAAATTCTTGTGTTCACTGTGTATGTTTTTATTTATCTAATTTCTTGTGTTCAATATAAATATTTTTGGTATTAGATATTTTTCAGGTGAGAATTTTTGTTTTATTTAATTTCTTGTGTTCAATAAATATATTTTGAATATTTGACCTTTATCAGATGAAGAATTTACTTTCTTTTTCTGGTTTCTCGTGTTCAAAATGTAAGTTTTGGATATTAGACCTTTATCAAGGGAGAATTTTTGTTTTATTTCACCTCTGTGTTCACACATATATTTTTGATATTTGACCTCTGTCACATGAGGATTTTGATTTCTTTTTCAGATTTTGAAGTTCAATATTTCTATTTTTGTTATTAGACCTTTATCAGATGAGATTTTTTTGTTTTATTTATTCAATTTTATTAGTTAATTGTGTTGGTTTGGGATATTAGATCTTTATCAGATGAAAATTTTCATTTCATTTATGTGATTTTTTGTTCAATATGTATGTTTTGCATATAAGAATTTTATCAGATAAAATATTTGCATTATTTACTTTTGTGTGTTCAATAAGAACATTTTACTTATAAGACATTTATCAAATGAGAATTTTTATTTTATTTATCTGGTTTCTTGTGTTCAGTATGTATACTTTGGATATTAGACCTTTTTCAGGTGAAAATATTTTATTTATTTGATTTCTTTGGATATATATATATATATATATATATATATATATATATATATATATATGTTACTAAAGCTATATCAGGTGAGGATATTCGAATTTAATTTAATTTTTTGTTCCATCTGTATATTTTTTTCCATTTTTTATTTATTATATTTGTGTTTTAATATTACACATCAGCCATGGGTTCCCCTGTCCTCCCCACTCCTGCCCCAGCCCCCACCTTCAACCCCTCCCGTCCATTCCCATCCCCTTCAGGGCCAAGACTCCCCTGGGGATTTATTTAAACCTGGTGGATTCAGTACAGGCAGGTCCAGTCCCCTCCTTCCAGGCTGAGCAAAGTGTCCCTGTGTAAGCCCAAGTCTCCAAAGAGTCAGCTCATGCACTAAGGACAGGTCCTGGTCCCACTGCCTGGGTGCCTCCCAAAAAGATCAAGCGTTCAATTGTCTCACTTATCAAGAGGGCCTGCTACAGCTGGGGGCACTGCATCCCCTAGCTCATAATTCATGTGCTTCAATGTATTTTGCTATTTGTCCCTGTGCTCTTTCAATCTTGATCTTAACAATTCACACTCCTAGAGTCAATCCTCTTTCCTGAGAATTGGACACCTGGAGCTACATCTGGGGCTCTGCAGAGGAGCTCTGCATCCAATTCCATCAATTTATGAACGAGAATTCCAGCATGATCTTTAGGGTGTTTAGCAATCTGATCACCAGACTAGGTCAGATCAGGCTTTCTCTATATCATTGCCAGAGGATGTATCATTGTGGATTTCTGGAGAACTCACTAGAATTCTGCCTATACCTGTTCTTATGTGGTCATCATATATCATGCTCTTTTATTCTTAATTCTCCCTTTCTGTTCTTGATCCAGCTGGGATCTCCAGCTACTCTAAGCTTTCTTTCCCTCAAAACTTGCCCTTCATTTCTACCACTGTCATCCAGATTGTGCATGTAGATCTCATCAATTTCTCTGTCATTGGGCAATCCCTGTGTCTTTCCTAGGGTCTCATTTTCTAGGTAGCCTCCCTGGAGGTGTGTAGCAGTCTAGTCATCTTTGTTTTACATCTAGTATCCTCCTATGAGTGAGTACATTCCATGTTTGTCCTTCTGAGTATGGGTTACTTCACACAGGATGTTTTTTATCTAGATCCATCCATTTGCCTGCAAACCTCATAATGTCATTGTTTTTCTCTGCTGAGTAGTACTCCATTGTGTATATGTACCATATTTTCTTTATCAATTCTTCAGTTGAAGGGCATCTAGGTTGTATCCAGGTTCTGGCTATTATAAACAATAATGATACGAACATAGCTGAGCAAATGCCCTTGTGGTATGATTGAGCATTCCTTGGGTATATGCCCAAGAGTGCTACAGCTGTTTCTTGGGGGAGATGGATTCCAAATGTAATAAGGAAGCGCCATATTGATTTCCAAAGTGGCTGTACAAGCTTGCATTCCCACCAGGAGTGGAGGAGAGTTCCCCTTGCTCCACATCCTCTGCAGCATAAGCTGTCTTCAGTGTTTTTGATCTTAGCCATTCTGACAGGTGTAAGGCGGTATCTCAAAATCATTTTGATTTGGATGTCCCTGATAATTATGGATGTTGAGCAATTTCTTAAATGTCTTTCAGCCTTTTGAGCTTCCTCTGTTGAGAATTCTCTGTTAAGTTCTATAGCCCATTTCTCAATTGGACTGTTGGGCATTTTGATGTCTATTTTCTTGAGTTCTTTATATATTCTGGATATCAGCCCTCTGTCAGATGTGGGGTTGGTGAAGACCTTTTCCTATTTGTAGGCTGTTGATTTGTCTTATTGACTGTGTTCTTTGCTCTACAAAAGCTTCTCAGTTTCAATGGGTCCTCCCATTGGTTGATTGTTTCTCTCAGTGTCTGTGCTATTGGTGTTATTCTTAGAAAGTGATCTCTGGTGCCAATGCATTCAAGACTACTTCCTTCTTTCTCTTCTATCAGGTTCAGAGTAACTGGATTCATGTTGGGGTCTTTGATAAACTTGGACTTAAGTTTTGAGCATGGTGACAGATATGGATCTAATTGTAGCCTTCTACACTTTGACATCCAGTTATGCCAGCACCATTTGTTGAAGATGCTTTCTTTTTTCCACTGTACATTTTTGGCTTCTTTGTAAAAAATTATATGTTCATAGGTGTGCGGATTAATGTCAGGACCTCAATTCTATTCCATTGGTCCACTCATCGGTTTGTTGTGCCAGTACCAAGCTGTTTTTATTAAGGTAGCTCTATGGTAGTGCTCAAGGTCAGGGATCGTGATGCCTCCAGAGGTTGTTTTATTGTATAGGATTCTTTTGTCTATCTTGGATTTTTTGTTTTTCCATATAAAGTTGAGTATTATTCTTTCCAGATCTGTGAAGAATTGTGTTGGTAATTTGAAGGGGATTGCATTCAATCTGTAGATAGCCTCTGGTAAGATCCCCATTTTTGCTATGTTAACCCTGCCTATCCATGAGCACTGCCTGAGCCCACACCCATCTTTGGGAGACCCCAGCCACTTTCTGAGACACAGAGACCAGCCCCCAGGTCCCATCAGATCTAGAATTCCCATCTGAACCAGAGGGGAGTCCCTGGGGTTATAGTCAGAGAGATACCTGCCTCTCCGCCCCACCCCTGGGCACCAGTCATCCTGGGAAGACCTGTCCAACTTGGCCCCAGTTTCTGGCCATTCCTTGGGCCCTGCAGTAAGTCTCCACTTTTCCAAGAATGCAGGCAGAGACTGCAATCTCCACACCCTGCTCCCATACCAATTTGCCCGAGACCCCTGCCACTTCCTGAGACTCAGAGACCAGCCTCCAGCTCCCAACAGCTCAGAACTCACATCTTGACTAGAGACCCCAGCCATTTCCTGAGACTCAAGGATCAGCCCCAGTTGCCATCTGCCCTGGAACTCCCATCTGGACCAGAGAGCCCCCAGCTACCATCTTCTCCGCATCTCCCATTTGTACCAGAGCTTACATCCTGCCCTGTAACTCCCATCTAAACAAGAGGAGCTCCCATCTGGAGAAGATATGGAGACACCAGGGACTTCCTGAGACTCCGAGTCCAGCCCCCAGCTCCTATCTGGCCAGCACTCTCATGTGGACCAGAGCTCCCATCTGGACCAGAAAGAGGCTCCCTAAATCTGTCAGCTCTATCTGGACCAAGTGCACTGACAAAACCAAGAACAAATCCACAAAGAGATAGGCAGATGTCAAAGGAGAAATTTTGTTTTATTTATCTGATTTCTATTGTTTAATAGATGTGTTTTGTATATGAGGATTTTACATGTTAAATTTTTGTTTATTATAATTTATTGGGTTCAATTAAAATATGTTGGATATTAGAATTTTATCAGGCTGTTCTCTACATCCTGATAGAGGTAGCTACACTTCTGGACTCCTCCTTCCCAAATAAATCTTTCTCAAAAGAGTTTTAGGTATGAAGATAGTCATTCACTGGAGTAGGGAAGAATCTTGCTGAGGCATCCTTCAATGGACAAAACAAGAGAGAGCTGAAAGACAAGAGCAACGAGGAGCTGGACAGAAGATCTTTGCTGAGACATCACTCAGTGGACAGAGCAATGAGGAGCTAAAAAGTAACACTTTTCTCCACAGCCACAGGACATTGCTACATTTCTGCAGGGTTTTTTTCTTCTGCAGAGTGAAGCAAAAGAAGCAATATTTTAAGCCAGAGAAGTAGAGCTCTTCTAGGAAGCATCCTTAAGAGGGGGCTAAGCAAAACTCAGCTGTAGCAGCTCTCCAGGAGAGGAGCATGATTGCTGTATCCTGCTGGGAGATCATCCCCCTCCAGAACCAGGCCTGAATTCACCAAGAAGTCAGAAAAATTTCCTTTCCAGGTTGGCGTGCTTTTTACAGTCCAGGTGTCAGAGCTGTGCAATACAGCTCCAGGCTCCAGGACACCTTCAGGGCAGAGCTGCTTTGAGCAGCTTGAGGTGTCCAGGAATCCTCACCTTCCAGAGCTAAACTGTCTCCTTGCAGTCCCAGCCAACAGAGCTGTGCTATTAAGCTCCATGTGTCCAGGACACCTTCAGGGCAGATCTGTTGTTCTGAGCAGCTCAAGGAGTGTGGGATATGTCACCCTACAGTACTAAACAGTCTCCTTGCATTTCTAGCCATCAGAGCTCTCCAAAGCAGCTCAAGGTGTTGCCTGACTCCTCAGGTAGTCAGGACACCTTTCCCATAATTGTTGTAACAAATTTACTTACATTGTTGGTTCCAAAACCCAGGACCAAACCCAGAAAGTGGCAAAAATTTTACTTACAGCTATTCTGACCTTAGGCCAGCAAAGGAAAGCTGTTTAGATCATGGGAGGTGGAGGTGCATGAGTTCTCTCAGTAGGACTGTTGAAATAGCTGTTAAAGAATTTCCCTAGAGTATACTCCACAGCTGTGTATCCTCCAGAAACTGTGAAGATGTTTCGCCTGTCTTCAAACACACATTCTCAATGATGGTGCCTATCACAATGGAGACAAAAATAACATCATGAACATTTTTGAGGATTGGACTCAACATTATGACAGATTTATAAACTCCTCAAGGGTATATCTATGTGTCACTAAATAAGTCCACTGGTGGAACAATAATTCCCAGAATGGTGTTCCCAATTTTTACCAAGTAACTGTGAGAAAGAACTGCTCATGCCCACACACAGATCCCTGATTTCAGGAACTAGGGGGAGATACGTGCACAAACATATCAAAAAATACTCAACATAGATACATGTATGCAAGACTCAGAGAGACAAAGAAAGAGCTATTTAGAGAGACAAAGAAAGAGAGACTGAATGAGAGTGGGAGAACTCTATCAATTTGATGCTGAACAAATGCTTGCAGTTGTGTCATCTCAGAGAGGAACAAAGGGAGCAGGCAACAGTCTCAGTCCCTGTATCCACACATTTAGATGTGTGACCAGGCCTCTCCAACTGTTGCTTGGATAACCAAACACACAAGGCCTTTCCAAGCAAGTAACAAAACAATCAACTCAAACTCAGAGCAACTAATATCTCATTCTAGCCAGCACTTGATAGAATCTCTTCAAATTCATGCTGGGAACTCACACACTACTGCCTCAACTATGAGTATTATGACTCATGCCACAGGCTCTGTTATTGTTTCTTTTTAGAGAAAGCAGAATAGTATTTGTCCACATGTCATTCCTGTCCACATTTGAGGTTCTTCTACCTTTGGAAAGAATTCAGAGACACAATTTTGGCAAAAGCATACTGTGAAGATGCAGCCTACCAGAAACACAGACTTTATATAAAATGAATTAATGATGGCAGAGTGGGACTGATATTGAAACCACAGGGCTTGAATGAATGAAAACCTATTCTTCATGTTCTCTTCTGTGATAAAAATCAGGTGATCTCAATGCTAATTTCTGACAATGGTCATTTTTGGTAGGTGAATGGTCAGTGTTTGCACCTTCTGCTTCACCTTCTTCTTGGTGAGAAAGGTTAGGTAGGATGGTGGCTCTATGGTGCTCCCTGTGGGTAAATGAATACAAATTAACTTTCAGTATGACAAGGCAAAGAGGATTGACAGAACACTCTGAGTCCTAATCAAAAGTTTGAGAAAGCTCGTTTAACAATGACTCAGTGACACCCCAAATTATTTTGTCCCATGCTTCAAATGGCCCCTCTGGGGAACTCAGCTGTTTCCTCCATTTTAAGGGAAGTGGTTATCTCAGCTGTCTGGTTCTCTCTGCCCTCATAGCACATGCTCCAAGTAACAAAGGAGATAGCCACCCCCAGCCATCTCAACCAGTTTGATCATGTATATCTAATCCATTTGTCTGTTGCTGGGCAATTCCTGTCTTTTTCAGGGTCCTATTTACTAGGTAGCCTCCCTGAAGTTGTGAGTTGCAGTCTGATTATCATTTATTTTACATCTAGTACATCTACTTATGAGTGAGTATATACATATACCCAAGGAATGCTCAATCACACCACAAAGCCCATGCACAGCTCTGTTTGTAGCAGGATTGTTTGTAATAGCCAGAACCTGGGAATAACCTAGATGCCCTTCAACTGAAGAATGGATAAATAAAATATGGTACATATACACAATGGAGTACTACTCAGCAGAGAAAAATAATGAGTATATGTCTGATATTAGACCTTTATCAAATGAGAATTTTTGTTTTATTTAACTCATTATATCCAATATGTATATTTTGGATATGAGACCATTATCAGATGAGAATATTTGTTTTATTTATGTGATTTCTCATGTTTAATAAGTATATTTTGGCTATTGGACCTTTATTGAGGAGTGTATATTTTAGATGTTAGAATTTTATTAGATGAGAATTTTTTATCTAATTATGTTCAATTTTTAAATTTGGGGTATTAGACCTTTGATGAAAATTTTTGTGTTATTTATCTGATTTTTGTTTAATATGTATATTTTGGATATCAAAGATTTATCATTTGAAAATTTTTGTTTTATTAAATTTCTTGTGTTCAGGTAGTATATTTTGGATATAAGACCTTCATCATGTAAGAATTTTTGTTTTATTTAATTTTCCAGTGTTCAGTATGGATATTTTTAAAGTTAGACCTTTATCAGTTGAGACTTTTTGTTTATTTATCTGAATTCTTGTATGTTTGTATATCAGATCTTTATTAGATGAGAATTTCTTTCATCCTATTTCTGGTTTAAATATGTATATTTTTGACATTTACATTTATCAGATGAGAATTTTTGTTTTGTGGTTTTGGTTTTCTTGGGTTTAATATGTATATACTCTTAATTAGACTTTTATCATGTTAGAATTTTTGTTTTATTTATCTGATTTCTATTGTTTAATAGAATTATTTTGCATATGATAACTTTACATGTGAAATTTTTGTTTATTGAAAGTTCTTGGGTTCAGTAAAAATATGTTGGATATAGACCTTTATCAGTTGACAATATTGACATATATATATATATATATATATATATATATATATATATATATGATTTCTTGTATTCAATATATATATTTTGGGTATTAGAAATGTAATTGTGCCAATTTCTATCTTATATAATTTCCTGTGCTCAAAAAGTATAGTCTTGATATTTTTTGAGAATTTTTGTTTTATCTAATTATGTTGCATAGGCATATTTGTGACATTAGACATTTATCATATCAGAATTTTTCTATTATATAATTTCTTGTATTCAGTATGTATATTTTGGCTATTATTTACTAGGTGATAATTGTTGTTTTATTTATGTGATTTCATGTATTAATTATGTATATTTTGGATATTAGACTTTTGTTAGATGAGAATTTCTCTATTTTTTATGTTCATTTTTTCAATATTAGACATTTATCAGATGAGAATTTTTGTTTTGTTTATCTAATAATGTCAAAGTATATATTTTGAATATAAATTTTGTGTTTTATGTAGTTGATTTTTTGTGATATATATATATATTCCTAATTTGATCTTTTTTCGTTGAGGTTTTTTTATTCATGTTCTTTACATAGTACAGTATTTTTCACTGGGCATCCTTTAAAACTCACAGCCTGACCTAGTGAAATGTTCAAGCCTGAAGACCTGAATTCAATCTTTACAAACCACATGCTAGAAGGGGAAACTGAGTCTCAAGATTTCCTCGGACCTCCACACACCATGCCAAAAAATAAGATTGTTTTTCCTTTTTTTTTTTTTTAAGAAAATGGGGATGGTAGAGATGGTTCAGCTCTTAAGAGCACTTGCTATTTATTAAGAAGACTTGAATTTGATTTTCAGGTACTCACATAGCAGTTCATTACAGTCTTGACTCCAGTCACACAGGCTCAAGACATATTCTGTTTTAAACAGGCACTGGAAATGCAAATTGTTTATATGATGCATGACATTGACAGATTTTCATATGTGAAACATACTTACATCCCTGGGAAAAGCCTACTTGGTCATGGTGAATAATTTTTTTTGATGTGTGCCAGGATTCAGTCAGGCAGTATTTTATTGACTATTTTTGCATCAATGTTCATGAGGGAGATTGATCTGTAATTCTCTTTGTCGAATCTTTGTGTGGTTTGTGTATCAGTGTAAATGTAGCCTCATAAAAATAATTTAGTAATTTTCCTTCTGTTTCTATGGTGTGGAACAATTTGAAGAGTATTGGTATTAGCTCTTCTTTGAAAATTTTGTAGAATTCTGCACTGCAACCATCTGGTCCTGGGCTTTTTTTTGGGGGGGGGGAGACTTTTACTGACAATTTTTATTCCCTTAGGAGTTATTGTTCTATTTAAATAGTTTATCTGGACTTTATTTTACTTAGGTATGGGGTACTTATCTAGAAAATCATCCATTTCTTTCAGATTTTCCAATTTTGTGAAGTACAGGTTTTGAAGTATGATGTGATGATTCTCTGGCTTTCCTCATTGTCTGTTGTTATGTCCCCCTTTTCATTTATGATTTTGTTAATTTTGATGCTCTCTCTCTGCTTTTTGGTTAATTTGGATAAGAACTTTTCCATCTTGTTGATTTTTTCAAAGAACCAACTCTGTTTCACTGATTGTTTGTATTGTTCTCTTTGTTTCTATTATATTGATATGAGCCAACAATTTAATTATTTCCTGGCATCTGTTTCTCCTGGGTGAGTTTGCTTCTTCTTGTTCTAGACTTTCAGTTGTGCTATTAAGTCACTAGTGTGAGATTTCTCCAACTTCTTTATGCGGGCATTTAGAGCTATGAATTTTCCTCTTAGCACTGCTTTCATGGTGTCCCATAAGTTTGGGTATTTTGCACATTAGTTTTCATTGAATTCTAGGAAATCTTAAATTTCTTTCTTTATTTCTTCCCTGACCCATTGGTGATTCAATTTTGCATTATTCATTTTCTATGAGATTGTACCTTTCTTTAATATTTGTTGTTGTTGAAAGCTAACTTAAGCCATTGTGGTCTAATAAGACACAGGATGTTATTTTCCTCTGGAGGCATCACGATCCCCAACCTCAAGCTCTAATATAGAGCTACTGTAATAAAAACAGCATGCTACTTCCATAAAAAGAGACATGTGGATCAATGGAAGAAGTTGAAGACCCTGAAATTAACCCACACACCTATGAACATATAATTTTTGACAAATAAGCCAAAAATGTACAATGGAAAAAAGAAAGCATCTTCAACAAATGGTGCTGGCATAACTGGATGTCAATGTGTAGGAGGCTGCAAATAGATCCATATCTGTCACCATGCACAAAACTTATGTCCAGTGGATCAAAGACCTCAACATAAATCCAGTTACCCTGAAACTGATAGAAGAGAAAGTAGGAAGTACTCTTGAATGCATTGGCATGAGGCATCACTTTCTAAATATAACACCAGTAGCACAGACACTGAAAGAAACAATCAATCAATGGGACCTGTTGAAACTGAGAAGCTTTTGTAGATCAAAGGACATTGTCAACAAGACAAAGCTACAGCCTAAAGA
Source organism: Onychomys leucogaster (assembly GCA_949786385.1). Classification (NCBI taxonomy): domain Eukaryota; kingdom Metazoa; phylum Chordata; class Mammalia; order Rodentia; family Cricetidae; genus Onychomys; species Onychomys leucogaster. Next base: position 913,792 of record CATKUP010000062.1, read on the forward strand.
ATGGGAAAAGTTCACCAACCCCACATCTGACAGAAGGCTGATATCCAGAATATATAAAGAACTCAAGAAATTAGACAACAAAATGCCCAGCAGTCCAATTAAGAAATGGGCTACAGAACTAAACAGAGAATTCCCAGCAGAGGAATTTCAAATGGCTGAAAGACATTTAAGGAATTGCTCAACATCCATAATTAACTGGGAAATGCAAATCAAAACGACTCTGAGATACCACCTTACACCTGTCAGAGTGGCTGAGATCAAAAACACTGAAGACAAGTTATGCTGCAGAGGATGTGGAGCAAGGGGAACTCTCCTCCACTGCTGGTGGGAATGCAAGTTTATATAGCCACTTTGGAAATCAATATGGTGCTTCCTTAGAAAATTGGGAATCCATCTCCCCCAAGACCCAGCTGTAGAACTCTTGGGCATATACACAAGGAATTCTCAATCATAGCACAAGGGCATTTGCTCATTTATATTCATATCAGCATTGTTTGTAAAAGCCAGAACCTGGAAACAACCTAGATGCCCTTCAACTGAAGAATGGATAAAGAAAATATGGTACATATACACAATGGAGTACTACTCAGCAGAGAAAAACAATGACATCATGAGGTTTGCAGGCAAATGGATGGATCTAGAAAATGTCATCCTGAGTGAGGTAACCCACACTCAGAAGGACAAACATGGTATGTACTCACTCATAGGAGTATACTAGATGTAAAACAAAGATGTCTAGACTGCTACACAACTCCAGGGAGGCTACCTAGAAAATGGGACACTAGGAAAGACACAGGGATCATCCAATGACAGAGAAATGGATGAGATCTACATGAACAACCTGGATGACAGTGGGCGTAATGAAGGACAAGATTTGAGGCAAAGAAAGCTTAGGGGAGCAGGAGATCTCAGCTGGATCAAGAACACAAAGGGAGAACAAGGAATAACAGACCATGATAAATGAAGACCACATGAGAACAGGAATAGGTAGAGTGCTGGAGAGGTCCCCAGAAATCCACAATGATATATCCTCTGTAATCTGCTGGGAATGGTCAAGGTCGGGCCTGATGTGACCTAGTCTGGTGATCAGATGACTAAACACCCTAGCAGTCATCTTGGACCTCTCATCCAATATCTGATGGAAGTGGATGCAGAGATCCTCGGCCAGGCCCCAGGTGGAGCTCCAGGTGTCCAACTGTCGAGAAGGAGGAGGGACTGCAAGAGCATGAATTGTTGAATCCAAGATTGCAAAAAGCACATGGACAAATAGCCAATATAATGGAAGCACATTAATTATGAACCAACAGCTGTGGAGCCCGCAGCTGGATCAGGCCCTCTCGATAAGTGAGGCAATTCAATAGTTTGATCTGTTTGGGAGGCGCCCAGGCTGTGCTACCAGGACCTGTCCTTGGTGCATGAGCTGGCTGTTTGTAACCTTGGGCTTACACAGGGACACATGCTCAGCCTGGAAGGAGGGGATGGGACCTGCCTGTACTGAATCCACCAGGTTTAAATGAGTCCCCAGGGGTGTCTTGGTCATGGAGGAGATGGGAATGGAGGGGGGGGTGGGAGGGAAGGTGGGTGTGGGTGTGGGAGGGGGAGGACAGGGGAACCCATGGCTGATGTATAAAATTAAAACACATAATAATAACAATAAATAATAATAATAATGATAATAAAAGACACAGAAGGTTATTTTAATTTTTTTTGTATCTGTTGAGATTTGCTTTGTGACCAAGCATATGGTCAATTTTGGAGAAGGTTCCATGGGTGCTGAAAAGAAGGTATATTCTTTTCTGTTAAGGTGGAATATTCTGTAGATATGTATTAAGGGTATTTGAGTCATAATTTCTGTTAGTTCCCTTATTTTTCTATTAAATTTCTGTCTGGCAGACATGTCCAGTCATGAGAATGGGGTGTTGAAGTCTCCCACTACTAGTGTATAGGTTTTGATGTGCTATTTAAGCTTTTGTAATGTCTCTTTTATGAATGTTGGTGCCCTTGTATTTGGAGCATAAATATTCAGAACTGAGACTTCATCTTGTTGGATTATCCCTGTGATAAATATGTAGTGTCCCTCTTGATCTCTTTCAGTTGATTTTAGTTTGAAGTATATTTTATTAGACAATAGGATAGCTTCACCAGTTGTCTTCTTAAGTTCATTTGATTGGCATGTCTTTTCCCAGCCTTTTATTCTGAGGTGGTATCTATCTTTGAAATTTAGGTATGTTTCTTGTATGCAGCAAATGGATGGATCTTGTTTTCATATCCATTCTGTTAGCCTGTGTCCTTTTATAGGTGAATTGAGACCATTTATATTCATTGATATTAATGACCCATTATTGTTAATTCCTGTTATTTTTTGGAGGTAGTGTTGTATGTTTCCCTTCATTGGTATTTGTTGGTATGGGACTATCTATTGCCTGTGTTTTCATGTGTGTATCTATCTTCCTTAGGTTGGATTTTTCCTTCGTGTACTTTCTGTAGCCCTGGATTTGTGGAGAGACAGTGTTTAAACCAGATTTTATCATGGAATATTTTGTTTATTTAGTTCATGCTGATTTGGAGTTTTGCTGGGTATACTAGTCTGGTTTGGCATCCATGGTCTCTTAGTATCTGCATAACATCTGTCCAGGAACTTCTGGGTTCTCCATTGAGAAGTCAGGTGTTATTCTTATGGGTCTTACTTGGCTCTTTTCCATTGCAGCTCTTAATATTATTTTTCTTTATTCTGTATGTTTAGTGGCTTGATTATTATGTGTTGAGGGGACTGTTTTTTATTTTTTTTTGGATCCAGTCTATTTGGTGTTCTGCAATCTTCCTGTATTTTTATAGGCATTTCCTTATTTAGGTTGGGAAAGGTTTCTTCTATGGTTTTGTTGAATATATTTTCTGTGCCTTTGAGTATTTGGTATTCTTCTCCTTCTTCTATCCCTATTATTTTTAGGTTTGGTAATTTCATGGTCACTAATTTTCTGCACATTTTGTGTCCTGACTTTGTTGGTTTTAGTGTTTTCTTTGACTGATGAATCTATTTCTTCTACTGGCACTTCAATGCCAGAGATCCTCACTTCCATCTCTTGCATTCTGTTGCTTATACTTGCTTCTGTAGTTCCTGTTCATTTACTCAGATTTTCCACTTCCAGCATTACTTCAGTTTGTGTCTTCTTTATTGACTCCAATACAATTTTGAAATTTTGAACTGCCTAACTGAATCCTCGAACACATCAAAAAAAAATCCGCCATGACCAAGTAGGCTTCTTCCCAGGGATGTAAGGATGTTTCTACATATGAAAATCTGTCAATGCCATACATCATATAAACAAACTGAAAGAAAAAAAACACATGATCATCTCATTGGATGCTTTAAAAGCCTTTGTCAAAATCCAACTCCCCTTAATGATAAAGGTTCTAGAGATATCAGGAATACAAGGAATATACCTAAACATAATAAAGGCAATTTACTGCAAGCCAAGAGCCAACATCAAATAAATGGAAGCTCAATGTGATACCACTAAAGTCAGGAGAAAGACAAGGCTGTCCACTCTCCCCATACTTCTCAAAATAGTACTTGAAGTTCTAGCTAGAGCAATAAGACACCAAAAGGAGATCAAGGGGATACAAATTGGAAAGGAAGAAGTTAAAGTTTCATTATTTGCAGACTATAAGATAGTATACATAAGTGACCCCAAAAATTCTAACAGGGAACTCCTATAGCTGATAAACAGCTTCAGTAAGGTGGCAGGATACAAGATTAACTCAAAAAAATTACGTAGGCCTCTTATAAACAAAAGAAAAAGGGGCGTACAAAGAAATCAGAGAAGCATAACCTTTTACAATAGCCACAAGTAACATAAAATATGTTGAGGTAACTCTAAGTGAGTGAAAGACCCATATAATAAGAATTTTAAGGCTCTGAGTAAAGAAATTGAAGAAGATATTAGAAAATTGAAAGATCTCCCATGCTCATGGATACGTAGAATCATCATAGTAAAAATGGCAACCTTACCAAAAGCAATTTACAGATTCAGTGCAATCCTCATCAATATCCCAACACAGACTAGGATAGACCAATACTTAATTTTATATGGAAAAACAAAAAACCTAGGATATGAAAAAGTAACCTATACAATAGAGCAACCTCTGGAGGAATCATGATCCCTGACCTCAAATTCTACTATAGCACTGTAGTAACAAAAACAGATTCATACTGGCATAAAAACCGACATGTGGACCAATAGAAGAGAATTTAAGACCATGACATTAATCCACACACCTATGAACCAATAATTTTTGACAAAGGTTCCAAAATTGTACCATTGAAAAAAATAAAACAATGCTGCTGGCATAACTGGAAGTCAACATGCAGAAGAATGCAAATAGATCCATATCTGTCGCTATGCACAAAACACAAATCCAAGTGCATCAAAGACCTCAACATAAATCCAGTTACACTGAACTTGAAAGAAGACAAAGTAGGAAGTAGTCTGGAACAAATTTGCACAGGAAACCACTTCCTAAATATAACACCAGTAGAACAGACACTGAGAGTGACAATAAATGGGAACTCCTGAAACTGAGGAGCTTTTGTAGAGCAAAGGACACAGTCAATAATACAAAGTGACAGCATACAGAATGGGAAAAGGTCTTCACCAACCCCACATCTGACAAATGGCTGATCTCCAGAATATATAAAGAACTCAAAAACATAGACTTCAAAATACTGAACAATCCAATTTAAAAAATGGGCTACAGAGCATAACAGAGAATTCTCAATAGAAGAATCTCAAATGGCTAAAAGGCATTTAAGGAACTGTTCAATATCCTTAGTCATCAGGGAAATGCAAATCAAAACAACTCTGAGATACCATCTTATACCTGTCAGAATGGCTAAGATCAAAAACACTGAAGACAGCTTATGTTGGAAGGATGTGAATCAAGGGGAACACTTCTCCACTGTTGGTGGGATTGCAAACTTGTACAGCCACTCTGGAAATCAGTGTGGCAGTTTCTCAGAAAATTGGGAATAAGTCTTTCTCAAGACCCAGTTATACCACTCTTGGACACATACCCAATGAATGTTCAATCTTAATGCAAGGACACATGCTCAACTATGTTCAAATTAGCATTATTTGTAATAGCAAGAACCTGGAAACAACCTAGATGCCCCTCAACTAAAGAATGGATAAAGAAAATATGATACACATACACAAAGGAGTACTCAACAGCAAAAAAAAATGATATCATAAAATTTTCAGGCAAATGGATGAATCTAGAAAATATCATCTTGAGTGAGGTAACCCAGAGTCAGAAGGACAAATACCATATGTACTCACTCATAAGTGGATAATAAATGGGAAGGAAGGGATGGGCAGACTGCAATCCACAACTCCAGAGAGGCTAGTTGACAGGAAAAGACCCTAGGAAGGACAACATGGATGACCCTGTGAAGGAGAAGTGGAAGAAATCTACATGAGTGGGCTGGGTGGCAGGGAGTGCGGATGGCAGAGGAAGAGGCATGGGGGATGAGAACATAGGGAAATAGGTAGGTCAAGCTGGAACAGGGACAGAGTGGGAGGGCAGAGAGGAAGATACCATGACAGATTAGGACATCATAGGAATTGGAAGTGGTAGAGTGATGGGAAGGCTCTCAGGAATCCACAAAGTTGACCCCACCTTGGTCTGCTGTCAGCGGTCCAGAGGTTGCCTGGACAGGTCTACTCTGGTGACCAGCCTAGCAAATAACCTAGCTGTCCCCATAGAGTCTTTATCCAGTGAGGATGGAGGCAGATACAGAGATCAATAGCAAGACACTAGGCTGAAATTTAGGAATCCAATTGATGAGAGAGAGGAGAGATACTGCAGGTGAGTGACATCAAAATCATGATGGGAGGATGGGCAGAGATGACTGGCCACACTAGTGGAAGCCTATGAACTGTGGACTGGTGACTGTGGGACTGGAATAGGCCTTCTGAATTTGGAAGATGGTTGCTTGGCTGGAACTGTTTCGGGGGCACCCAAGCAGGGTGAATAGGATCTGTCCCTGGTCTATGGGCAGGCTTCTGGAATGCGGTGCCGGTGGTATGACACCTTGCACAGCCTTGGTGCAATGGGAAAGTACTTGGACCTGCTTAGGCTCACTGTGCTGGGATCTGCTGACTCACCGTGGGAGACTCGATTTGGGGGATGTGGGGATGTGGGGTGGCTTGGGAAAGAGTGTTGGGTGTGGGAGGAGGGAGGAAAGGGGTCTGTGGACAGCATTGGAGTGAGTAGAAATTTTCTTAATAAATAAAATGAAAAAAAATAGAAATTCAGACCCTCCCCAAAAGGGCCAAATTGACACACAAAATTCAGCATCACATAGTCCATATTTTTAATTTGTCAATTTTTAAAGAAATTTGTTTAATTGTTTTATTTTATGTGTATATCTCTGTGCATAGTGTTTGTGCACCATTTTCATGCAATGTCCACAGAGGCCAGAATATTGCATCAGATCTGCTGGATCTTGATCCACAGGCAGTTGTGAGCTGCCTAATGTGTGTGCTGGGAACCAAATTCAGTTCCTCTGAAAGTATCATCTCTACAACCCTAATACAAATTTTTAAAAGCACTAGGCAAAACAGTGCCAGTCTTTGGGCCACTTTTGACTTGCATCGTGCCTGTTGGTAATCTTTTTCTATGTGGTTGACCAAGCAGCTGAGCTCCTGTTAGGCTTACAGTGTGAAAATCCTGTAACTCTAGACCATGCCTAGAACTAGGATTTTATATGCCATAACAAACTCTGCAGCAAATCTATAATACCCAACCTGCTTTCTGTGCCTGCAGTCAAATAGACAGTCCTGGTTCCTTTGGGTTTTGTCAGTTTAATTATTGGCTTCTAACCATTCTGCCAATGGGAAATTCTCTTAAAAACAAAATACTTTTCTCTGCTACCCCCTAAATTCTTTTCTTTATAAAAGCCAAACTTCTGCTGCTATCTAATGATTTAGAAAATTGATGGAAGGAAAGAGGAGATAATTAACTAGGGTCCACAAAAAGCCTATGGCCTTTTCAACTGGTAATAACCAGACATGCATGCACACCAATCCACTCCACAGAGGAATGTGACTTTCAAACAGTTCTCAGCCTTCTTTCAAAGTTCACCTTGAGACGCACTGAGGCAGGAACAGTGCTGTTCTGTCACATATCTGTAAGCAGGCTTTATGGATTACAAATACATTTTCTGTTTCTTGTGTGTTTTGTAACTGTCTTCTCCAATTTTAGAGACATGTATGAACTCTTCTGTTGTAATACTTCACACACTGGCTTGTTTTCAGAGTCAGTTTGAGATGTTTAAGAAATAAAAGACAAAAACAGGCCCATGAGAGCACCAACACATGCACACACACACACCCCCCACACACACACAAAAGAGAGAGAGAGACAGACAGACAGAGACAGACAGATGGGGGGAGAGATGTCTGAATAGAGAGATTCCTCCAAAATATCATGTTGTGATGGTCTTGTAGAATACAAAAATGATTTGAATGGGTGATAAGGTTCAGATGCCTAGCAATAGAGATGTAGAAAGTTTAAGTCTCAGCTGCTAGAGCACACTATATTTTAATAAGAGAAAATTGGAATTCAAAAACACATTGGCATGTCAACTAACCAGTTCTCATGGCTCCATGACTATTTTAATAAAGATACAGAGATAACAACCAGTAGATACAACCAGATAGTAATTTTTTTTTTGGTTTTTTGAAACAGGGTTTCTCTGTGTTGCTTTGCTCCTTTCCTGGAACTTGCTTTGGAGACCAGGCTGGCCTCGAGCTCACAATGATCCACCTGGCTCTGCCTTCCAAGTGCTGGGATTAAAGGCGTGTGCAACCACTGCCCAGCCAGATAGTAATGTTAATCAACAATATGAAAGTAAAGGACAAGCATGATTATATGAACTCCACTGTAGAAAATGCTTTGTTATGTTATGTTATGTTTTGTTTTATTTTTTTAAGTTTTCCAAATGTCTGTCACATTCAACTGATATATGTAAAGGTTTTACTTTCTTGGACTGAGGAAACATGTTAGGCTGTTGGGCACTCAGGGAGTGACATGGATAAACTATTTGGAAGATAAATAGCAGGATTTTCTGTTAAACTACAAATTTTTAGACTGAAGGAAGCAACTCAAAAATTAAAACTTCTGTGTCATTTATTGCTATTATTCTTGGAGTGAACAAAAGCGCACCGGGATCTTGAAAGATAATCTTAAGACTTTCAAAAGATAGTTTAGCCATGAAGCTCAGAGGTAAAACATGTGCCTAGAACATTCAGGTCCTTGCAACTGATTCCAAGGATTGGCATATATAAGTTTTGAAATAAAGATTTCTGTACACCTGTTGCTATTTGTAACTAATGTATCATTTTGCATATGCCATGGCAGAAGTAGTTGACTACTGTGTTTCTATTTGAAAAAGTATTTATATAATAAAGTCACTCTTGGTTAAGATATAACAATGGTAAATGTGTCATGCCTAAATTCAGCATCAATTAGCATTTTAACTTCTGTATTAATACTTTGCTTTTCCCTGCAATGACATACTATAGTGGGCTCCATCCAAATGTGTCTTTTAAGGAATGAAAAACACCTCTCTTCATTAAATTTCAGTGATGTCTTCACAATCCCATTTATCTGTACACATGAGCACTGTTCTTGAATGACAGAGGTGATTCAACTATTTAAATGGTGAACTGAATACATTTTTCCAAATTAGTTTAAGACTTATCTGTGGAGAGTTTACAATTACGTAAAGTGACTTAACCAACCTGAAAACACAGAGCTCAAATTCATAAATTATGTCTAAGATGAAAAGGAAAAACAAGCAGAAAACGAGTTGGGACATTGGGTACTTAATATAGCAGAATTTCTAATTTTAATTGTACAGAGACAATTGACCATAATTATTGAAAGATATACATGAAGAAGAATGGTGCTTCCTTCCTGTTTATTTTAAATATATTTGCTATCAAGTAGGGAATTTCCATTTGCATAAAAATGGTAATAAAAATAACAAATCAGTTTGATGGTAAAAAATAGTGAATATTTTTACTAATATCATGCTATGTCAGTTAGTTTATTATCACCATTCATGCATTCTTTCATGCTCCAAGTGTCACACAAAATATTTGCAAATTAGAGACTGTTCACAAGGCTGTGTGTTTGCAAATTTGAAAAATTTGGAACTGAAGCTGTAAATGTAAAACAATGTAAATACAATCAGTTCAAATAAGATAAATATGGCAGTCAAAATAGAAATCAAAGGAAGAAAAACCTCATTATCATATGGAATATGTGAGTGACTGAATATCATTATTTGTAATAAACACTTCATGTAATAGATACTTTTCAGATAGGCAACTAATGTTTTTGACATTTTCTACTATATTCCTATAATTTTAAATGAGTGATTTTTACGAGTCTACACTATTTTCAAACAAAATGGTGAATTGAATATATTGAATTCATTCAAGAACAGTGTTTTTAAAAATTCAAAAATAGTACCTTTAATATGAATCACATGCATGAAGATTTTCTTCTGTCTTGTGTACTTTGATATTCAACAATGAAGTTTCCTTTCTCAGAATGTTACCAACAGAGGGGTAAACTCATCCTATGATGATATCAATTATTAACAATTAATGATTAAAAATACTGCATATTCCAGAACTGAATTAAAAACTATATATTTCACCTTGAGATCATGTTTGCCATAGGCTTGTCTGCATTAGACTTTATTATGTAGTACCCAGGGTTTGGTTGCTCAGCTAAGTCTGGCATGGGATCTGTGGGAAGTAAATATACGTACACTTTTTTCTTATGTCTACTAACTTTATTCCTCTAAGAAAAAATTCTATCGACTCAGCTATAGCTCCACCAGGCATTCAAGGCTGGATATAACTCTTAACATTCCAAGCACTATAACCATCTATTTTGTTTCTCTGGGATGAAATCTTGCCTCCATAAATATTTTTCTGTCCAGTTCCCCATCTCATAGTCCTGCTTATGATGCTTCCAGCCTCATCTTCATCCTCTGTATCCTCTTTCTCCATTTCTGCTACTCTCTAGTCCTGGCACTCAGAAAACTCTACTCAAAAATTGCTTGTCCTCTAAAGAACCTGTCATCCTTTCTTCTCTTTTGCCCTGCTGTCTGTTCTTCTCTCTATACTGCTTGCCCTTTCTTCCCCTGGGCAGGAGTTTCCCTGCCTCCTCAGGAATGTTGTTTTATCTCTCAAATTGATATATGTAAAAACTTCCTTTATTCTCAGTCTAAATGCTCCGGAGAAGCACTAGACCTCCCCAAGGGGATGGTATGAGCATCATTAGTACAACAAGCAAAGCTAGGCATCTCCCAACAGCTAGTCTCCTAAGCACAACCTGGCAGTTAGTAACTTAGTAGGTTCAGCAGGTATGTTCAAGCAAGGATTTCATAGCAGAAGACAGCTGGAATATTAAAGGCTGGGTAACACCAAATATTTATAATAAATGGCTTTGCCTTTTGACCAAACCTTGGCCGGTCAAAGTTCACCTTAAATCCATAGCTGAATCTCTGTAATAGATTCTTGTAGCCCTCAGGACCTCATCACCTAAAGAAACCTTCTATGTTTCACAAGGTTGCAATGTTCCAACCATGGCTAAAATTGTAACTATTCCTCTAGACCATTCCAAAGGTCATGTGAAACACATGGACCTAGGGTTCCTGTCACTGGTTTTATCATGGTGTATATCATGTCACTGTTCCCTGAGAGTTTCTATAAAGAAACAAAAATCACACACAGTAGCAAAGGTGTTCAATCTAAGGTACACAGATGAGCAAAATTTTCTTCTTCTGTATGTCAGAAGTTGTCCTGATTTTCAAAAGACAGCTGTGTGGCAGATGTACCATTTCTTCATAGAAAAAGTCAATTAAGCATTATGTCAAAGATGTAGAAACCTCCATTATTTAAAAACTGATTTCTAATAAATGTTTGGCAAATTTTCTATAGTGCAAACATTAGCAACAATGGAAGGTGTTTAAGTATCACAATTCTCAGAGCATCATAATGATGTGAGAATTGCTGAGTACTGAGAGTAAGCTCTAAATGATTCTCCAGTGAGGAAGGGCCCAGGATAACAATGTCAAGCCTCTTGCTCTCAACAGGTCACCAAAGTAATGAAGTCAAAATTGAACAGATCTCCAAGAATCTTTCATTGCTTACCTTGAAATGCACTCTGTCCTTTTGTAAGTTGAAACCTGCCTTAGAGTTTAGAAAATTCCTCATTATATTTAAGTGTATTTCACTAAAAATTTTACTTACATAATTTCCTACAAGAAATTTGTATTAACATAGTTTCTACCCCCACATTCTTCCAACTCTCACTGTTCCCCAACTCTATGTCAAATTCAGAATATTTTTAACAATAAGAGATTTTCTATTCATTTTGCATATCAACCTCAAATTCCCCTGTCTTCCCTCCTCCCTCTACCTAGTCTTACCTTCCAACACACTTACCATTCCCTTCTCATTCAAGGCAAGGTCTCCCATAGGGAATCAGCAGAACCTGGTACATTCAATTGAGGCAGGTCCAAGGCACTCCACCCTGCATCAAGGCTGAGCATATTGTCTCAGATTAGGCACTATTCCAGAATAGGCACTAGGTTCCAAAAAGCCAGCTCATGCAATAGTGACAGAATCTATTCCCATTGCCTCAGGTTCCCATAAACTGTTCAAGCTAAACATCTGTCTTACTTGTCTAGAGGGCTTAATCCAGTACCATGGGGACTCTTCAACTATTGGTCCACAGTTCATGTGTTTCCACTCATTTGATTAGTTGTCTATGGAACTATTTCAATTGTAGTCTCCATATCTCTTGCACATAGAATCCCTTCTCTGTTTCATCAATTGGACACCTGGTGTTCCATCTGGGGACTGGCAGAGTATCTCTGCATCTTTTTCCATCTGTCACTGGATGAGGGTTCTATCATGATAGTTGGGATATTTAACCATCTGATCAGTAAAGTAGGCAAGCTTAGGCATGCACTCCACCATTTTCAGTAGTCTATGGTGGATCATCTTTGGTTATTATGAAAACCTCCACAGGACTCTGCTTCTCCCTATTCCCATGGTATCTTCATTTATCCAGATCAAACATCCTGCTTTTCTAATCTCTCATCCCAAAGACACTTGCTTCCATTACCCCTCCCTCGATCCCAGTTTACTCCTCTATTTCTCCATCTCTAAGCAATCCCTGTGACGTTTCTAGGGTCTGCCTTACTAGATAGATATCCTGGAGCCTTGGGTTGCAGTCTTTTATCCTTTGCTTTACATCTAGTATCCAATTATGAGTGAGTACATACCATGTTTGTCTTTAAGACTCTAGGTTACCTCACTCAGGAAGATATTTTCTAGTTCCATCCATTTGCCTGCTAACTGCATGATGATATTGTTTTTCTCTGCTGATTATTCATCCATTGTGTATACGTACCACATTTTCTTTATCCATTCTTCAGTTGGGAGGTATCAAAGTTGTTTCCTGATATTGCAACTAATGCTACTATGAAGATAGCTGAGCATGTGTCCTTGTGGTATGATTGAATATTCATTGAGTATATGCCCAAGAATGGTATAGATGGCTTTCAAGGAAGATTTATTTCCAATTTTCTGAGAAACTACTAAACTGATCTCCAAAGTGGCTGTACAAATTTGCATTCCAACCAACAGTGGAGGAGTGTTTCCTTGCTCCTATTCAACCAAATATGTCCTCCATGTTTTGATCTTAGTCATTCTCATAGGAGTAAGATGGTATCTCAGAGTTGTTTAGATTTGTATTTCCCTGATGACTAAGGATGTTGAGCAATTCAGTAAATGTCTTTCAACTATTTGAACTTCTTCTGTTGAGCATTCTCTGTTTAGCCTGTAGCTAATTTATTAATTGGACTGCCAGGTATTTTGATGTCTAGTTTCTTTATTGCTTTATATGTCCTGGAGACCAATCACTCTCTCAGACATGGGATTGGTGAAAGTATTTTCTCATTCTATAGGCTGTCATTTTGGCTTATTGACCATGTTTTTTGTCTTACAAAAGTTTCAAGAGGTCCTAATTATTAATTTTTGTTCTCAGTGTCTGTGCTACTGCTGGAAGATTTAGGAATGATCTCTGGTGACAATGCCTTCAAGATTCCTTCCTACTTAGACTGTTGTCTGGTTCAGAGTAACTAGATTTATATTTAGCTGCTTGATCCACTTATGATCTAGTTTTGTTCACGGTAACAGATTTGGATCTATTTGCCTTCTGCTCCATATTGACATCCAGTAATGCCAGCACTGTTTGTTGAATATGCCTTCTTTTTTTCCATTATACAGTTTTGGCTTCTTTGTCAAAAATTTAGTAGTTCATATGTGTGCAGATTAATGTCAGGTTCTTCAATTCAAATGCATTGGTGCATATGTTGATTTTTATGCCAGGACCACTTTTTTTTAACTATAGTTCTATATTAGAGCTTAAAGTCAGAGATCATGATGCCTCCAGATGTGTTTTAATTGTACAGGATTCTTTTACCTATCCCAGGTTTTCCATTTTTTCCACATGATGTTGAGTATTGTTCCTTTCAGGTCTCTGAAGAATTTTGTTGGGATTTTGATGGAGTTTGCATTTAAGCTGTGGATATATTTGGGTAATTTTGCCATTTTTACTATGCAATTTTTGCTATCTATGAGCTTGGGGGATCTTTCCTTTTTCTGATATCTTCTTCAATTTCTCTCTTCAGGGACTTAAATTTGTCATCATACAGGTTCTTCTCTTGTTTAGTTTGAATTACTGCCAGCTATTTTATATTTACTTGTTGCTATTGTAAAGCGTGATGTATCTCTGACTTCTTTCTTAACCCATTTGTCATTTGTATGCATGAGGGATACTGATATTTTTTTTAGTGACCCTTGTATCCTGCCTCATTACTGAAGCTGTTTTACATCTGTAGGAGTCCCTTGATCAACTTTTTGGGGCTTACTTCTGAAGACCATCATATCATATGCAAATGGTGATAGTTTGAAATCTTCCTTTCCAATTTATATCCCTCTGATCTCCTTTTGTTTTCTTATTGCTCTAGATAGAACTCCCAGTACAATTTTGTATAAATAAATGGAGAGATGACTGTGGCGATGTCTTTCATGTGCTGTGAATATTTTACTGTGATTAATTGATAAATAAAATGATGATTGTATAGTAGCCAGGTAGGAAGTATAGTATAGTTGGGATAAGCAGAGAGGAGAAGTTTGGGAAGAGAAATACTAAGTTAGGACTCACCAGCCAGACACTATGAAAGCAAGATGTAAAGGTATTGGTGAGCCACAAGCCACCTGACAAGGTATAAATTTCTAGAAATGGGTTAATCTTAGAAATAAGAACTACATAGCAAGAAGCCTTCCATTGTCATACAGTTTATAAGTAAAAAAAAGTTTCTGTGTGTTTACTTGGGTATTATCAGCTGCAAATACCACGTAGACACAGGAAAACTTCAGGTATAGTGGACAGTCATGTTTTATTCATGATTAGTAGAATCATGTTTAGTTTCTCTCTATTTCATTTGATGTTAGCTGTTGCCTTGCTGTACATTACTTTTAGTATGTTTAGGTATGTTCCCTCTATTCCTGATCTCTCCAAGACCTTTATCATGAAAGTGTGTTGCAATTTCTCAAAGGTCTTCTCAGCATCTAATGAAATGATCTTTTTTGTTTCTGTTTATTCATATGGTATATTACCTTGACAGAGTTTCATATTTTTAACCATACTTGCATCTCTGGGATGAAGCCTATTTGATCATGGTAGATAATTGTTTGATGTGTTCTTGGAGTCTGTTTGCCAATATTTTCGTGAATATTTTTTGCATCATTGGTCATGAAGGAGATTTTTCTGTAATTCTCTCTTTATTGCATCTTTGTGTGCCTTGGGAATCAGAGTAACTGAAGCCTCATTAAAGGACTTTAGTAATGTTACTTCACTTCATGTTGTGTGGAATAATTTAGAGTATTTGGTATTAAATCTTCATTGCAAGTCTGGTATAATTCGGGATTGAAACCATCTGACCCAGGGCTTTTTTGTTTGGGAGAATTTTAATGACTGTTTCCATTTCCTTAGGGTTTATTTGTCTATTAAATAGTTTATCCAGCCATGATGTAACTTAGGTATGTGGTAATAATCAAGAAAATTGTCCACTTCTTTTAGATTTTCCAATTTTGTGTAGTAAAGTTTTTTGAAGTATAAACTGAAGATACTCTGGAATTCTTCAATGTCAGTTTTATGTCTCCCTTTCTTTTCTGATTTTGTGAACTAGGATGCTCTCTCTCTCTCTACCTTTGTGTTAGCCTGGATGAGGGCTTCTCTGTCTTGATGATTTTCACAAAGAACCAACACTCTGTTTCATTGGTTCTTTGTATTGTCCTCTGTTTCTATTTTATTATTGATTTCAGCTCACAATTTGATTATTTCTTGGCATTTATTCTTCTTGGTGACATTTCTTCTTCTTCTTCTTCTTCTTCTTCTTCTTCTTCTTCTTCTTCTTCTTCTTCTTCTCCTCCTCCTCCTCCTCCTCCTCCTCCTTCTTCTTCTTCTTCTTCTTCTTCTTCTTCACCTTTCAGGTGTGCTCTTAAGTCACCAGTAGGAGATTTCTCCAACTCTTTCATGTGGGCATTTAGTGCTATGAATTTTCCTCCTGGTGCTGTTTTCATAGTGTCCCATGAGTTTGTGTATATATTACATTTATTTTTATTGATCTCTAGGAAGTCTTTAATTTCTTTCTTTATTTCTTCTTTGACCCATTGGTGATTCGTTTAAGCATAATTCAATTTCCATGAGATTGTAGGCTTACTGTAATTTTTGTTGTTGTTGAAAAATAACTTTACCTGGGCACTGGTAACGCATTCCTTTAATCCCAGCACTCAGATGGCATAGCCACGTGGATCACTCTGAGTTCAAGTGTAGCCTGGTCTACAAATTTAGTTTCAGGAAAGGCACAAAACTACACAGAGAAACCCTGAATCAAAAATAAATAAATAAATAAATAAACAAACAAACAACAAACAACCATTAATAAAAGATATCTAACTTTAAAGCTTGGATGTCTTAAGAATACGGGAGGTCATTCCAAATTCCTTCCAATTTTCTTGCTTGGCTTTTCCTCCATTTCTTGAAAGCTCTCTAACATCTTCATGAAGCTATTTTTATATTTGTTTTATGCTGCTCTAGAGGAGTTTACTAAGCCAACCTTGTTTTTAAATAAGAACATCCAGTGATAAAAATGGATGTACACAGCTTGGTCATATTATCACAACACAATGGCTTCAGAAGAAGCTTTGCTTAACCAACAAGCAGATTTCATGGAGGCAACACATACACAGAGACTTCTGTCATGTCATTTGTATTCTTGGATTCATAATGCTATACTTCTTCAGAAATAGCCAAAAATCTCTCCAGCTTTATTGTCTGGAATTTTTGCATATTCAAAATTGGACTTCAACATGTACAGAGGTATAAGAGTAGGTTTTTTTTGAAAATTTCTGAGGATCCACAAGCAAAAAGTTGTATGTTGTTGGATTATTATTTGATTTTCATTATTCTCTTTTAGATTTAGACAATTTCAGTTTCTCAGTTGTGCTAGCTTTCCATCACTTCAAGAAAGAGATTGAAGAAAACAGACATTATAAAATTTTGTATATATTGCTTTGAATGGGATGCCAGAAGACTGCATATTTAACCTCCTATTGGCCTGAAATAGAAGCAAATGCAAACCACAGAACAAGCAGGAAGATATCCATGATAGCATCATGTACACAACCAAGAACTATTTTGAAATCAGCAGCATAATCTCCAAGACAAAATACAAAGCCAAGAGGATGTCTAGGTCCTCTTCTTACCAAAGTTCTTCATATCTCACTAATGTAGACTCTAAGACATTTCCAAAAATACACAAACATGGGCTTCAACATATGTACAGGTGGCAATGAGAGAGTAGAATTCATGGGGTGGATGGGGCCAGTATGTTGAGCTCATTCCTCCTGATTTGCTGTGGGACATATATCTGATCTCCCTGAGACTTCATTTAGAAACTGAATAACTGAACTCTGTGCACAGGCAATCCTTAAGCAAAGACAAACTCTCAGAAGAGTAGCCTCTACTCCCTGCCTCATGTGCAGTTTCCATAGGTAGCAGTACTAGAATTAGCAGTCTATTTACCCATCCTCTAGTTAATATTCTATACTCCGAAACATGGCACTCATATTTATTTGTTTGCTTTGGGAGGAGTCCCACACAACTGAGGCTGGCCTTGGAACCATTGTGTAGCTAAAGATGACTTGAACTTCTGATCTTACTGACTCTATCTCCAAATGCAGTAAAATATCACAGTAAATACTGCAGTCCTAGAGTTCAAACTCAGGGCTTTTTGATTGTCAGGCAAACACTCCTACTGGTATATGTCTCCAGCTTAACAGGTGACAGAAAAATGGGGATATTTGAAGAAAACTGGATTTCATTCAGAAGGCTGGCATTGGCTGTGGTCAGGATCACCTTGTGATAAGCTGAATTACCACATCAGTAGAGGAGACTTCTAACCAAAAAGAACAAACAAATGTTCCTCTATACTTGGTGGTGAAAGCAGTCAAGTGGCACCCAGTACTTGAATCTAGACAATGTTGTCTGCTGTGGAACCATTGTACCAAAACCTTGACATGAGTTTGGGGTACAATATACTGTGAGATACATTAAGTATTCTGTTTGAACAGTCCTATCATCTGCAAAGAATGCCTGCATGACTACTGCAAATAAGTAAGTGGCTTTGATAAGGCAGCAAAGCCTGGCAGTTCTCTCCCTCTACCCAAGACTGCTATGTGTCCTCACTAGTACTGGATGGGTGTGATGACATAAAGGCAAAAATGCACCAGGCCTTGCAATTCAAAATATTTGGAAAAGCATGTGCTCAATGTAATATTAAATTTGATTCATTCTTTAAGAAAATTAAGTCAAACAGTCCTAAGGTAAATGAAGCATACCACTAAACACATATGTAAAGATAAAGAAACCACATAGTTGGATGGTTGTTCATGAAACAGAAGCCATCTTCAATGTTTTTTTTTATTATTATTATTATTATTATTATTATTATTATTATTATTATTATTGGTTTTCTGAGACAGGGTTTCTCTGTGTAGCTTTGTACCTTTCCTGGATCTCACTCTGTAGACCAGTCTGGCCTCAAAATCACATAGATCCACCTGGCTCTTCCTCCTGAGAGCTGAGATTAAAGGCGTGTGCCACCACCACCCTGCATAATGTTAATTATTTTTAAATCACATTTTCAGAAGGAAAAAGAGATATTAGAAAATATTTCTTCTGCTCCTCATCATTTTATCTACAAATGAATAATTCACAAAAATATCCAATGCTTGCACATGTCCATAAGTGGGAGTCCTCACTGTTTTGAGTGTCAGGAGTTCAAACTTATCTTTGCTAACATTTCCTGGTGTGTGGCATACATAAAATCTTAACAAACAAAAAGAAAGAAATTTAAAAAAAAATAAGAAACACAAAGGAAAGAAACTTGGGAAGGTGGAAGATGTGAGATAGGAAAAAAGGGGTGGGGAATGGTAGAAGACTATATGGCTGGTCTGTGGATTCTAAGGTAGACTGGGACCAGAACACTGAGTGTTAAGATCATTAGTTTAAATGTCTCATTAACTCCTAGTGATTCTTAGATTGTGCTGCTCCATATGTTGTAGTGGGTAGCCATACTAGCCTTGGCCTGGAAGTTCCAACCCACATTGAGGCTTTGGTAATGGTCACGCCCACAAGGTGGGGCTAAGGGAGGAAGACCCAGGATCAAGAAGAGAGGCTTCTCTTGGTCCTGGACCCTAGACACTGGAGGTAAAACAAGCAGAGTACTCTAGAGAACACCGCCAGACCGCACTATACCTTTCCCAGACCCTGCAACCTATCCTTTCATTTGTAAGTTACCCCACAAAATAAACCTCCCTTTTAACTACCTGGAGTGGCCTTAATAATTTCACCAATAATATGTTCTCACCAGGTGAGAGGTCACATGCTCAGTCCAATCAGTTCTCTGTGCATAAGAATTTCTGAGATTTATTGCACTTTGAACATAAAATGAGTTCAGGTACTCACAAAGATACGTATGTAATGCAAATATTTTCAAATCAAACTAAAAATCACATAATCCTTCCTGAGTCTCTTAATGTTTGCATGTGTCAAGCGTTACATTCTGTAACTTTCAGAAGACAATTTACATTGTAGCCTTGAAACATATACTTGTAAATAAAAGTACTGAAACCAGTGGGTCACCTAAGAATTGTAAAGAAGGTTAAAATTAATACTATGAAAAAAATATAAAACTGAAAAATTTGTTTCAGTTTAGAAGAAGTGGATTAATAAAAGAGCAATTGGACCCTTCTTTGAAATTCACCTTTTAATAAGCCTGAGATATAAAACTAAAATTAAAGAATTTAGAGCATTAATAAAATGCCCCAACTAAGATTCATGATTTTTTATTTTAAATTTTATTTTTGGTTTTTAATACCATGTATTATCTGTGTAGCTTTGTGTTATTCCAGGAACTTACTTGGTAGCACAGGCTGGCTTGAACTCCCAGAGACCCACCTGGCTCTGCTGGTAATAAAGGTATGTGCGACCACTGCATGGAAAGACTCACATTTTTATAATGATTTAATACTATGATAAGCTGTGAGTAGGAATGCAGAGCTGAATATCAGATTGGAAAATGAAAGTCTTTTCAGTGTCAACAACAGATTATAATTCAAGATGGTTTGAAATTATTCTTATATGAACCCCCAAAATCCTTATTGTCAGACAAGCTTCCAATTGGAAAAAATAATTTGTCACTGAGTGTTGGTGGTGCATGCCTTTAATCCAAGCACTGAGGAGGCAGAGCCAGGTGGATCTCTGTGTGTTCAAAGCCAGCCTGTCCAACCAACCAAGTTCCAGGACAGGTCCCAAAACTACCTGTAGAAACTCTGTCTGGAAGCCAAGATAGAAAAGAACATATTTGTCAAGGCTGAGAGATGTATATATTTAGAAACTTACCCTATATGGGTGAAACCCTGCTTTCTACACTCAGTGCCACAAAATGAAGCAAAAATGTACATTCTTGTTCTGTAACTGTCTACTTTGTGTCCCTGGGAACAACATGAATCCAAAATATCTCTTAATTTGTGTTAACCTCTTATATTTGAGATACTCTATGTTAAAATTGCAGGCTTGTGAATTGACTCACTTGAGCACTTTGTATTTATATCAGACTGGCTCCCCAGATATGGACCAGTGCAGTGACTGTGGTCCAAACTTAGAAGGAAGTGTCCTACAGCCATTCCCATGACATTTAACTGTCAGTTTTAGCTGGGCCTGTTCTGCTTCTTAGGCAGAATATCCACAGCACATAGCCATTTCACAGGGCTGATCCTTCAGTAGAAATACTCTGAGATAGCAGCTTCATTTTTTTTTTGAAAGACAAGCCCACAAGCTCAGAAGATTTGATTACTTATGTTACATGGAGATCTAGGTTTACTTGGGTTTGCTCTGAGCATGCATATTTGGTTGTATAGGGTGACAAAGACTTGTATGTCATGAAAAGAAGAATAAGATGGAGAAAAGGAAACCAACAGACTCAAGAATGCAAAGGAACTCCTCAGTGAGATAATGGACAGAAGAAACCAAACCATAGCTGCAGAGAAAACAGTACATTCGGTCTCAGACAGTGCATAAAGTGAAACTCAGCTTGCTCTGGAGTAAACAGCTATGTTCAGAGTGGTGGTGATGGTTTTCCCCTAATTCCCTGGTCACTCCCCAACTTTGGCTTCAGAGGTCTCATCACAGTTACCACAAAACAACTCCAGCAGATTTTCTTTTAGTAGCCCTTAGTAATCCATGTAACAGTTGCAAAAACACAAAGGTGATAGATGTTTGGTAGAAGGGTAGAAGGGATGGAACCCAGGTAAAGTAGCCTTTTTCTGGGTACTTTTCTTAATTTACATAAATTTCATTACCCATCTTCACTTAGTACACTACTCATATAACCATTCAGTACTGGTGTGACAGATTGCTAAATGCCATAATAATGTGAAGTAGGATTTCAGCTGATTATGATAAGCTAATAATACTTGGAATAAGCCAAGGGACATGCTGAATTCAAGACAAGGCTCATGGATTCTTGAGGATATTGCTTTTGGTTATCAGCCATTTCCAAAACTTCCACTTTATGGTTATTCCTGAATTTCCTATTCTCATATCTACAGCTGTTCAATCACCCCTAGCATTCTGGTTTACTCTAAAGGGCATTGGGATATTTAATTTCTATGATAAGCAGTATCTTCTGAGATATTCAGAAAAGTCTGAACTGAATTTGTTGTGCGGGTCTGCAGGAGGCTTTTTAGTGAGTTTCCTAAGGAAAGAGACAAAGGATTATCTTGATCTTCATTCATTTGCATAAAGTTTGTGTTTACCACATGTTCTGCATTCATCTGCTTTCATCATGAACAGAGGGGCATTCTGTAGTCAGGGTTTCTTGATTAAACATTCTTTCTAGGAATACCCTGTTTACATTCCATTTTAAACAACCTGTTTACCACAACCAAAACAAATCTGACTTTTTTTTTCACAAAAGCTTTTGAAATCACAAGACCCTGCTCCTGGGAAATTTCCACAACTCTAGTCCTATAATGTTGCCCTGTTTTTAGCTTCCTCTTTGAACCATGATCACCCTTGTAATTGTGTCCTGACCTCTAGGACAGTTGTAATTTAATGAATTCAGTCCCCAGAAACAATTTTATTAGAAGTTGACCAGGACTTTAACACCTGCCTTACACATGGAGAATGCATAACTTATAGGATTACAGCATCTTTAAAACTCCTTAAATCCATCTTTTCCACTGGAGTCCAATTTTACATGACCTTGAACAGATAGTTCCTGTAACATCACAAGGTATTTTAAGCTTGTTTTTTTTTTAAACAGGCTCTCATTCTCTAACCATATAATTCAATCCTGAAACTATTTTACCTTTACATTCTTCTGTCTGTGTTTCAATTTCTCTATAAGGCATTAAAAGAGGTTTTCCTAAAGTCAATCCTAAATTAGTTTCACTTTTAAATTCTCCTGTCTCAGTCTGGTATTTCTCACTTTCTGAGACTCAGCCCCCAGCTCCCATCTGGTCAGCACTCCCATCTGGACTAGAGCTCCCATCTGGCCCAGAGCTCCCATCTGGACCAAAGAGAGGCTCCCTAAATCTGTCAGCTCTCTCTGGACCAAGTACACTGATAAGACCAAGAATGAATCCAGAAAGAGATGTGCAGATGTCAAGGCAGAAGTACATACAACAAAATAAAGAGCAATACAGCATCACCAGAACCTAGCCCTTTTCCAACAGCTAGACCTGAACATCCATAAAATGAAAGAAGCAGAATAAAACACACTTATAAGTAACATCATGAAGAGGCTAGAGCCTTATATAGAAGAAATAAAAAATAAAGTAGAGGAACAGACAAACAAAAAATGGGAATAATGCTATAAGAAACTAGAGGAAAGGACAAATAAAACAGAACAAAACAATAAGTCCCTGAAAGAAAATAATGAAAAAGTATTGAAACAGATGAGGGAAACAGTCCAAGACCTGAAAAGGGAAATAGAAAAAATGAAGAAGACAAAAGCAGAGGGAATGATGGAAATGGAAAATCTGAGTAAACAAACAGGAAATTCAGATGCAACTATAACCAACAGAATGCTAGAGATGGGAGAGCATAACTTTGGTGTTGAAGGTACAGTAGAAGAAATAGATTCTTCAGTCAAAGAAAACACTAAAGCCAACAAAATCTTGTTGTCTTGTTCACTCCATCTATGATGATTGAACGTTTTGCTTGGGATATTAGTCTAGGCTGGTATCCATGGTCTCTTAGTGTCTGCATTATATCTGTCCAGGTCCTTTTTGCTTTCAAAGTCTCCATCGAGAAATCAGGTGTTATTCTGATGGGTTTGCCTTTATATGTCACTTGGCCTTTTTCCTTTGCTGTCCTTAATATTTTTTCTTTATTTTGTATGTTTAGTTTTTTAATTATTATGTGCCGAGGAGACTTTTTTGGGGGGTCTAGTCTGTTTGGTGTTCTATAGGCTTGTTGTATCTTCATAGGCATTTTCTTCTTTAAGTTGGGAAAGTTTTCTTCTATGATCTTGTTAAATATATTTTCTGTGCCTTTGAGATGGTATTCTTCTCCTTCCTCTATCCCTATTATTCATAGGTTTGGTCTTTTCATGGTGTCCCAAATTTCTTGAACATTTTGGGTCATGACTTTGTTGGTTTTAGTGTTTTCTTTGACTGATGAATCTATTTCTTCTAACGTATCTCCAACACCAGAGATCCTCTCTTCCATCTCAGGCATTCTGTTGGTTATACTTGCCTCTGAAGTTCCTGTTTGTTTACTCAGATTTTCTAATTCCAACATTCCTTCTGCTAGTGAATTCTTCATTTTTTCTATTTCCCTCTTCAGGTCTTGGATTGTCTCCCTTGCTTTTTCATGATTTTCATTCAAGGATTTATTGTTTTCTTCTGCTTTAATTTTCCTTTCCTCTAGTTTTTATAGCATTCTTCCCATTTTTTGTTTGTCTGTTCCCCTACTTTTTGTTTTATTTCTTCTACATAAGGCTCTAGCCTCTTCATGATATTACTTATAAGGTTGTTTTCTTATTCTTCTTCCATTCTGTGATGTTCAGGTCTAGCTTTTGGAGAAGGGCTTGATTCTGGTGATGCTGTATCACTGTTTATTTTGTTGTATGTACTTCTGCCTTGACCTCTGCCCATCTCTTCTTGTGTTTGTTCTTGCTCTTATCAGTGTTTTTGGTCCAGAGAGTTTACAGATTTAGGGAGCCTCTCTCTGGTACAGATGGAAGCTCTGGGCCAGATGGGAATGCTGGTCCAGATGAGAGTGCTGGCCGGATAGGAGCTGGGGGGCTGGACTCTGAATCTCGGGAAGTCCCTGATGTCCCCTTATTTTGTCCAGATGGGAGCTCCTCTTGTCCAGATGGGAGTTCCTCTGGTCTCTTGTCCATATGGGTGTTCCAGGGCAGGATGGAAGCTGGGGGCTGGTCTCTGAGTCTCAGGAAGTGGCTGGGGTCTCGGGCAAATGGGTGTGGGGGCAGGGTGTGGAGACTGCAGTTTCTGCCTGCAGTCTTCAAAAAGGGGATCCTTCCTGCATGGCCCTCCAATTGGCAGGCAACTGGGGCCAAGTTGGTCAGGTTCTCACATAGTAGCCTGTGTCCAGCAGTGGGACCCAGGTGCAGTTGCCTCTCTGACTATAACCCAGGCACTCACCTCTGGTCCAGATGAGAGTTCTGGGGTGGATGGAAGCTCTGTTTTCTCACTCTTATGAAGCACTGTGAATCCATTCTAGAATTTAAGGCTATGTTTAGTGTTATGATCAGAAATGAGGTTTGATGGTTAAAACTAGAGTTAGTACAGAGTGAAAGGATAGGATTATGTTCTGGCTAGGGATAAGATTGCATACAGACCAATAGTGAACAGTAAACAATCTATAGACACTCAACAGTATCTATGTTGGATCAAAGATGGCTCACGCAGGAGGTTTTCACAAAATATCCCACAGTGACACACATTTCTTAAATAAAATATCATTATATACTTTTCTTCCCTCCTCTCATTTAATGACTCCCAAGATGCTCCATGATGTAATCCTCAAATTCATAATCTCCATAATTAATTATTGGTACATGTATATGGAAAATATATAGGTGCAATTTTCTGGGTCCACTTTGCTTATATATTTATGGTTTTATGTCTGAATATGAGGGATTAGATAAACTGACAGGTTACATATCTCTGGAAAAAAGACTACTTTTTCTCTTTCAGTGGTCATTACTATCTTCTAGGTCTTCAACTAGTAATAAGTCGCATGAGATTTTGCCCAACCCCCAATAACATATTCAACTATGTTTTTCTTATTTAAAGGCTCATATTGCTGCTTTGTCATGAGTGTAGCTATCCTTATAGAGTTAGAAACATAATCTTTTGGCAGTTTTCTTATACTCTTAAATACTTTCCACCTGTTTTCCAGCAAACTTCCCTGAAATGTAGGTGTAGGAGTTGTGTTTTAAGGATTCAGCTCTGGGGTTCTGTAAACATGAAAATAGAGCAGGAATTTATAAAAACTCTAACTAGCCCCTGATACCATAATGAGTACAGACCCAAAACATGCAACCAAGTATACACGAATTAAAGATGGACTTTTTTTTTAGGTGATAAGTTAATCATTAAATTTTTGCCAAGAAGTGGAATGGAAAGTTCTGGTCTCTTGTTAGCTTACTTTCATGCTGAGTTTATTTCTCTGTCCTGAAGTCTTACCTATTTTATCCTGCCTAGCTATTGGATATTCAGCACTTTATTAAACTGATCTTAGTGATACATCTTCAAGAGTGTAAACAAACATTACAAGTAAGTTCTCTGGGGTTTCCTTAATATCTTTCTATGTGCTTGAGTGTGTGAGTCAGCATACACATTTATGTCCAATAATAACTGTAGAAAAATGGGCAATCATATTGAGAGGTAATGAAAAGATACAGGATAAACTCTAAATTGAAGAAAATAAGGAAGGATAGGAAAGGCAGAAATTATGTAACTTATATTTTAATAAAGATATCATGGTGTTTAAAATCAATAACTTCAGAAATGGAAAGATTGTACAGTGCCTAATGGGTTTCTCAGTCTTCATTAGAAGTAAGTTCAGTTAAACTGGGACAAAACTGTCTATTATTCCCATTCCAGGAAGCACAACACATTATTCTAGCCACCTCAAGAACCTGAAGACATCTAATATAGAATTATCCACAAACAGATACAAATACAAGCACACACAAACACACATACAGATTTAAATTTTGTGAAATAAATTCATAAAATACTTAAAATCTTCCGAATGGGTTGAGGAAGAATTGTAGGAGAAACACACACACACACACACACACACACACACACACACACAGCCCAAAGAATCAGCTAACCAGGGATAATAGGGGTGTCAGAAATTTAAATGAGAATCAGAGAGCCAGGATGGGTCTGACTTTGGTCCTCTGCATATGTTATTGTTGTGTAGGATGGTGTTTTTATGAGATGACTAACAGTAAAAGTAGGGCTACCTCTGACTCTTTTGTTTGTTTTTATAACCTTTTCCTCATAACAATTAATGTTTTGTTCATACAACCTTAATTTGAGGTCACTTGCCTAGTTTTATTATAACAAGATGGCCATGTAGGATTGATATCTCTAGATATCCTGCCATTTTCTGAAGGAAAAGAGGAGGAGTGGATCTTGGTGGGAGAGGAGATGAAAGGAGGGACTGGAAGGAGATGGTGTAGGAAAAACTGAAGAGAAGATAAGTAAGAAAATGAAAAGGAAAGGAAAAGAAAATATACAATTGTTAAAATAATTAGAAATAACATATCAATTACTTCAACAAGGTTTAATACAAAGAGCTGAATATATAAGAAAAAAGAACTTTCAATTTGAGTATGAAATTCAAGAGAAAGCATCTGATAAGTATGGTAGTCTTTATATGGAATTTTCAGTACATTAAACATAGCAGTTCTACAGAAAGCATTACCAGGAGAGAGAATCAAGCAGAAGATCACCAAGGCTGGAAATCAAGGAGGCTGTATCATTACATTCAGACACTAATGGAAGTAATGGACACATCTTTCCAGGTCCCTCAGAAGAGGCTAATCATGGATTGTTTTAGTTAATTTTCTGTTTCTATGATAGTACATCATGACCAGAAGCATCTTACTGAAGGGATAATGTATTTGGACTTCCAGTTCCAGAGTCATAAGTGGCTATGGTGGTGGGGAGACTTAGTACAAGTGGCAAGCATTGTGGCAAGGGAGCTCAGAGTTTCCATTTCAACTACAGGCAGGAAGCAGACAGCAAAAAATGGGGAGTGACTATGACAATTTGTGGCCTGTCTACAGGGAGAGATGTCATCTACCAATACTCCTTTTCACAGATGTTCAACAATCTGCACAATTAATGCCACCACCTAGGACTAATTGCTCAAATATCTGAACCTGTGTGAGACATTCTCATAAAAACACCTCAGCAGGGGTTGGGGATTTAGCTCAGAGGTAGAGAGCTTGCCTACCCTGGGTTCCGTCCTAAGCTCTAGCTAAAAACAAACAAACAAACAAACAAAAAAACCCTTAGGGACCAAATATAAACACTTGTATTGCAGATAGCTTGGTGACACTCAGAAAATACGTTCTATAAAACAATAGCAGACATATCCTCATATCAAGGGAAATATATGGACTAGCTTTAGAGAAAATGTTTAGAACCTTAATAGTCATGGTTAGATAGTAACCTTTCAACACAGTGTTATAATCAGTTAAATTGTTTTTTTTTTAAATTCACATTTTTCTTATTTTTGTTTCTTTGTTTTGTTTTGTTCTGTTTTTTTGAGACAGGGTTTCTCCATGTAGTTTGGGTGCCTGTCCTGGATTTCACTCTGTAACCAGGCTAGGCTCAAACTCACAGAGATTCCCTGGGCTCTGCCTACCCAGTGCTGGGATCAGAGGCATGCACCACTACCATCTGGCCACACTTTTCTTGTTTAAACACTTTGTCAAGACAGGTTCTCTCTATGCACCTCTGTTTCACTCTGTACACCAGGCAGACCTCAAACTTATAGAGACTGACATGTCTCTGCATCCTGCCTAGTCCTGGGCTTAAAGGCATGTGCTACTACACTTGGCCTGACAAAATATACAACATCAGTGCTTTTCACTACACAGAAAATGCCAGGATCACAGAACAAAATCTCTCATATAGACACTTCAGGATTTATGTTCATTTTTCCTACACAAGCAAGCCCATTCATGACCTCATAGTGAATATAGAAAGATAGATTAGAGAAAGAGAGAGAGGGGGGGGGAGAGAGAGAAAGAGAGAGAGAGAGGGAGAGAGAGAGGAAATGATTTTAGAATGTAGAATTACAGCCTACAAAAAAACATGTCCTAAACAAAATTATTGTACAGAATAAGAGAACCATCATGCTTGAAGAACAGATAAAGACCTTGTTGAATAAAATAAAGCCAAGGAATACCACCAGGTACCACTGCACATGCTTAGAGAACACGCTTTCATGAGCTAATCTTTATAATTATACCTGACAGCAGGCTTTTCCCCCTATCTGTGTTGCTTAGCAATGGCTGTTGCATAACCAGCTTATTTGATTTGTACTAGTCAAACAAACCCAAGCTTCTGGGTTTCATATTTAGAAGAATTTGTCAGTGGTTTCAGATCATATTGCCTAAAAAAGGTTATTTAGTGTTGAGCTAACTAAAAGGTGGTCACAAAGATGTTCACACTGAGGAAGCTCTTTGGCTCTAAGAAAGAGCCACAAACCCCATTGGTGTTTTGTCAATGCCAAAGCAATTAAAAAGATAGATTTTCCTGCTGTGATTGCAGAATGAAGGACAGCTACAACCAGCCTTATAACTCAAAAAATAAATTTCATGAAGCAGTGTACATAAAGATCAAAGTGATGCTTTGTCTCATTTATAAGAAGACATTTCCTGCACATGATGATGATGAAGGGAAATGGTGAGAAGATGGCAGGTAAGGATTAGGGTCCTGGAGGAAATTGAGTGATAGGAGAAGACTACTTCTGAAAAAGCTTATTCTGTCATCACTCATTTGTCAGAAGTTATGGCCATCATGGGTATGCCTGCACAAATTAAAATTGGCAATGATCCAGCTGTTTATATGAAACTGTTTTCTGCTTATTACAATATAATGCATATTACAGGTATACCACATAATCCTACAGGCCAAGCAGTTATTGAAAGATCAAACTGAATTCTAAAGAAATGCTAAATAAACAGAAAGGGGTAACAAAAATCCCCAGAAATAGACTGAATAATGCTTTATTAACTTTGAATTTTCTCAATGCTAATGAGAAGGGAAAAACAGCTGCAGAGAGGCATTGGATAATAGAAAAAAACTACAGAATTAAATCAGCCTATATACTTTAAGAATTTGCAGACCTCATAATGGAAAACCGGATATGAGTTACATTGGAAATGAGGTTTTGCTTTTGTTTCTGCAGTAGAAGATAGACTGGGTACCATCAAAATTGATAAAGGTTCAATTTGAACTAGAGAGGCCTCTTAATTACAGGAGGTGATAGTTCATCAACCAACATGACCATCCAATTTAAACTAATTTATACCATTAACACATGCCTTTTTATTTAATCAGATATAACTTGCCAAAAGAGAACCTCCCCAAAATTAGTCTTGGAGAAAGGTTTTTGTTTTTGTCTTTTAGAAGAATGAAGGCTAAGGATTCTGAAGAACACCGGACAAGTGAGACATCTGAAGAAAAAGGAGAAATGATCTAGAAAAAATGTCCCAAGAAAATTAGTAAAATGACCTATTGGTATATCATCTACAAAATTTAATAAGTCTCCCTAAATGTTTGTTTCTGCTCTTCTCTAAAGAAATTTAACACTATTGGTCTTATTGCAGTCCCAGTTCAATCAAAATTTAAAGCTGGCTTTGAAGTTGGAGATTGATTTTCTCCTTTTTTAAACTCAAGCATGTTGTTAAAATGGAAATTTCCTGTATCATGTCAAAAGAAAGAGCCATCTTCTGATATGGAACAGAAGAAATACCAAATTAATTAAGGGAGTATTATATTACTAATCTCAATTCTTTGATTGAATTCTGATTCTTTAAACTTTTTTTAAAGTTGGAATTTTATATCAAAATTTGCAAGATTTATATATACATATATATATATATATATATATATATATATATACATTTTTAAATTTGTTAAAATATCAATGGTTACATAGAATACTAACTAATTCTAGTTTTAACTTGCTCTGAGATAAAAATGAGCTATATGTGTGCAGTTTGTCTTAGACTAAGTACAGATTTCTATTTTCTGTGTTAGTCTGAGCAAAATGAACAGAGAGGCTTTAAAGTGTCTACAGTATCATCTGACAATGAATCTGGCTATGAAGCATATCCTAGTATATTTTCTATATATCAAAATTATACAGCTAAATAAAAAGTCTTCTTCCTGACCACTCACAGATATATGTGCCCATTAGACTGAGATGTAATCACAAGATTACACGTATATATTGTTTGAAAATGCATGGTAATACAAAGATATCATAGCTTTCATTGCATGAGAAATTTACAAGAAACAGCCAATTGATTCAAGAGGCTAAAAATCCAACCTAACTTGAATGATGGCTTAATCCTCTTCCAGGACCCTTCTTTAAGACAGGTTGTATTTCTAAACACTGTCATGTGCTCTATACTCCCATAGCCTTTACTTCCAGCAGCTATCAAATGTGAGTTACCCACAGAAACTGTCGCAGTATATACACGGCCTGCATATGTTTACCAACACAGGTTCACATCACAGAAAGGAAAAATGAATATCATGAGCACCTACCCTAACAAAGAAGCTGTCTCCAATTAACAATAGCTTAAATGGAAAAATGAGTTTTATCCAATTTAATCTCACTTGGTATTAAATGTACATTTAATTGTAGGCCAATTAGGGTAGGCTCTGTAGATGGACCAGAGAAAATAATCTCAGTGCCATGTTTGTAAATATTTTCCCTCACATTTCTTTTCCAGTGTGTGTGTATGTGTGTGTGTGTGTGTGTGTGTGTGTGTGTGTGTGTGTGTGTGTGTGTTTTAGTCATCTTTGATTGCATATTATGGTTTCTGAAATTGTGTTTTGGCTTGTGTGTGTGTTTTTTAATTTTCTTTCTTTCTTTCATCATTATTATTATTTTTCTTATTTGATTTATAAAAAGCATGAAGACTTGATGTTGTAGTAGTGGAGAGGTGGGTAAGATCTGTTAGGAGGCCCTGGGGGGAAGTCATGATCAGAATATATTGTATGTAGTTTCCATTAGTAAAAAAACAAATACAAGTAAAAAGAAAAGACATCCTGTTGAATACACATCACTGTTTTACCTGTGTTCAAGCACTAAGTGTGACTCTCATGTTCAAGTTCACACTGAGATGCACAGAAACTTTCTGAGATAAATTTCTTGTGCTAAATTTGTTTTGTAGAGTCTTTACTACAGTTTATTGTTTATATAGTTAGCTGGTTGGAAAAAGAAACATAATAAAATTATGCATACCTGTCATGTCTTTATTATGAAAAACACCAACAGAATAATAAAAAATCTGGATACATAATTCCAGAAAATTTTAATATTTATACTTTTCTCATGAAAGAAAGAATATTACCTTTAAGAAAGGATTATTTGGAAAAGTAAACCATTGTGTGTTTGTGTCTGTGTATGTTTGTTTTATTTTTTATCAACACAACTTTCATAAACCTCATGTTGCATTAGACATCTACCATATCCAATTAGCTTAACTCTTCCCATAGCTTCAGTTTCTAAGTTATGTATTACACAGCATGGAATTTTGAATATAATTTTTATAACAAAAATAATAATTTATATCAAATAATTTTGAAAAAAGATTTTATTCTGTTTCTGTCTTTGTTTTTCTCCCTTTTTAAAAATTTTTTTTGTTTTAATTTTACACATCAGCCATGGGTTCCCCTTCCTCCCCCCTCTTGCTCCCACCCCCACTTTTCCCCCATCCCCTCCCCTCCATTCCCATCTCTTCCAGGGCCAAGACTCCACTGGGGATTCATTTAAACTTGGTGGATTCAGTACAGGCAAGTCCAGTCCCCTCCTTCCAGACTGAGCAAAGTAAGCTCCAGGTTCCAAACAGCCAGCTCATGCACTAAGGACAGGTCCAGGTGCCACAGCCTGATGCCTCCCAAACAGTCCAAGCCACTCAACTCTCTCACTTATGCAGAGGGTCTGTCTAGCTGGGGGCTCCAAAGCCTTTGGTTCACAATTCATGTGCAAGAGATCCCAGCTGGATCAGGAACAGAAAGGAAGAACAAGGAATGGTAGACCATGATGGATGAGGACCACATGAGAACAAGAGTGGGCAGAGTGCTGGAGAGGTCCCCTGAGGTCCACAGTGATGTATCCTCTGTAGACTGCTGGCAATGATCGAGACAAAGCCTGATCTGACCTAGTCTGGTGATCAGATGGCCAAACACCCTGATGGTAGGGCTGGAACTCTCATCCACTGACTGATTGAAGTGGATGCAGATATCCTCAGCCAGGCTCCAGGTGGAGCTCCAGGTGTCCAGTTGTCAAAAAGGAGGAGGGACTGTGGGAGCGTGAATTGCTGAGCCCAGGTTTGGAAAAAGCACAGGGACGAAAGGCCAGATGAATGGAAGCACAAGAACTGTCTTTGTTTCTTTATTGGGGAAATATAAAATGAAAACTCAGAAATGCAAATTCCAACTCTCAAAATTGTTACTTTGGTAGATTTGTAACATTCTTTTCTAAGAACTTGTTGAGACCATGCAGAATGCTTTTAATCCCAGAGCTTGACTTAATGGCAGATAAAGCTTGGTCTCTGTTAGTTTGAGAACAGCCTGTCCTACATAGTGAGTTCCATCCATGCCAGCTAAAGATATTCCATGAGACCCAGGGCTCTCCACTTAAATAATTGCCTGAAAGCTTTAAAGCCTTCTCTTAACAGTGAAAGATGTTTTTATCTCATTGACTATTTAGATGCTTTATGTATGTATAGCATGAAATATTTAAATGATGATTTTTATTTTGAGAAAATATTTTATCTCTAATATGTCAACAATAGTATTTACATTTTGTAAGTCTTTGTCTTCTTAAACAAACCTAAAATAAAGTCCTTTAATTGTTCTGCATCTTGCATCGTCTCCATTCTCTTAACAAGCCTAGAAGATATTTCATAGCAGCAGACATTCTTGTACTCTAGCTCTTGCAATCTATGTGCCCCATATCTGTGCCCTACTTTAAGTCCTGTATGTAAGAACTGAATCAGTTGGTGCTGAGCATGCAGTAGTAATTTATTTCTTTCTGAAAAATTGTGGGTCTCTGTTAAATATGTTTACTGCAAAAGGAATCTTCTCTGATGATAGATGACAACTACACTTACGTGTTTGTATGACTATAACTAAGGATAAGTACTTCAAATACAGTTAGAAACTACATGAGATAGGAAACACATAGTAATGGGATGTGTTCTAGGTTCTAGGACCTCCCAGTAATGGTTATTCAGAAGGATTACTGTATTAGGCATGACTTTCCTCCTATTGAATGGAACTTAAGTCATGGAGAGAGCTGTTGGCTATCACCAACATGAAAACTCACTACATTAAATAGGTAAAAATGCAGGAGACCAGTTATTTTCTGAAAAGAAATGGAAGACAGGATGATATGGTGGAGGGGGAAGGTAAGTAAGATGGGAAAAAGTGGATGGAGGGGAAACTATGATCAAGTTGTAGAATATGAGAAAAGAAATACATACATGTATGTATGTGTATGTGTGTGTGTGTGTGTATGTATGTGTACATAGACATACATATCTATGTATAGATACAGATATATTTTAGTTCAAAAATAGTAAACATTATTCTAACCACAGGGAAAGTAATACCCTTTTACCTTTCATGTGTTGATATGCACATAACACTCTGACATGTATTGTGAAAGCAAGTGAAATATTAAAATTCCAATTGAGAATACTTGTAATTAACATAATTTTTATAAGATTCTTTGTAAATTTGTTATCATGAAACCTAATTTTTCTTACCTCTCAGTCCTCACATTTCTCAATGGGCCTTGCAGAGCTGGAGATAGGGATTTTTTTCTTTTCTCATTGATTGTTGGGCAGATCACAATAGTAGAGAGTCCAATATAGAAACGGCAATACATCATGCAGTATATATGTAGACAGGCCCTATACTACCAGTACTTTTCTTGAATTTAGGGAACATTGAAGATACTACAAAGGTAAATTTTTCCAAATTGAATTTCCAAGAATTTGAAAACTATGTTCTTTGCTTTAACAGTATCATAACTAATACCCATTTAACATGTTTGAAACTTCAACTATTCCTTGACTGACAATTTGTTATAGCTTTATTGCTATTCATTTAAATATTTTTATCTTTCATTAGGATTTTTTACATATTGAGTTGGATTTATGCTGTTCACATGCTGTTGGGTATATGACCATCCATGGTAGCTCATCAAGCACACCTAGGCCACACCTTCAAATGAAAATGACTATCCCCTCCCAGCAGCTATCAATTATCAGTAAGTCATCAGCTCAAAGCCAAACTTCATAGTAAATTCCTGCTTCATAGCAAACATTTGTGTCACTTGAGCTTCCATATTTCCTGTGAATGCTTTAATGGTGATTATGATGTCGTATGAACATCTACATGGTGGTGTCCAAAAAGACCCTGTTTGTTCTTGGTCATCCAGTTTCCCTGGCTCTAACACACTTCAACAGTGACATCAATAACTTGAGAGGAGGGATCTATCAACAAGAATGGAAAAATGGGTGGGTAAAGAAGAAGGGTGCTTTGGAAAGTGGTTAAAGGATAGGGGTGAATGTGATTAAATGATGTCAAATATAGCTCTCAGAATTATTTGAAAAAGGGGAGAAATAAATTTTGATTACTGGAAGTTAGTATTAGGGAATTTACCTTTCTTTTATGGAGCCATGGAAAATATTTGCAAAAATAGATAATTGGCAAAAAAAATTATTTGACTGACACTTCCAAGTTAATGTATATTACTGGGAAAAAACATACAGGATCTTGAGGCTTCTGTTTATATATCATCTATTCTCAAGTGTGGGAGAAATTAATGAGCTCAGGCTGCCTGCTTCCTTACTATTCAGCTATGTCTGTAAAATCTTTCACAGCCATGTTCTCAAAGAAAAAAGTGCCAGGGGCTAAGATCTATTCATTACTAAGGCATCAAATAATTTTCCATAGCTAAGTCCATGGGTCAAACTGATGTAGACAAATCCTCACCTGAAACTCTCTCCCAAGGTCATACTGGGTGGTTTCTTGGGCAGTTGAAAATTATCAGCACAATGACTTTATTCTATTTGAGGATTCATGGTAGTCACTTTTCTCATTAATGTTAGGAAAAAATTAATAGAATCAGCCTAAGATAGAAAGGATTTGCTATGGTTCAGAGGATAAAACCATGCCCATCTGTAAAACCTCATTTACACTGACCTTTATTTACTACCTAACACACAGAACAGACACTTCTTAACTTGGACTTAGATGCTGATAAAAATGCAGCAAGCACAGCATATAACAGATATCTCCTAGTGAAAATACAGAGACACAAGGACCATGGGTGTCTAACCACAATCATATATCTAAAATATAAAATCCACACTTACGGTTCAGGAGAAATTGAAACAGAAAATTTTAAAAAACTCTCTGGTCCAGTGATCAAGAGGTGTGTTGCAATGTGGTCTTTTAGATATAAAAAAGATATTGCATTGTGAAATCTCAATAATGTGGTTGCCTAAATAAGACCTGCAAGATGAAAACACCAGTAAACATGAAACCACTTTAGGGGAAACTTCAAAACTCCACTCCCAAATCAAGAATTGCCCACTCTCTCTGATTGCTGAGAGAAGAATTCAATTTTCTACAGGGATAAACTCTAAACTTCCCAAAAGTTTAGTAAATCAAAATGGCCATCCTTACACACACACACACACACACACACACACACACACACACAAACACACACACACAAAGATAGAGAAAGACAGAAGAGAGAGAGAGAGAAATGCAGAGAGGAAAATAAGAGACAAAGAAAGAGTAATACAGAAAGAAACATAAAGGGAAACTAGCAACAAAAATGCAATCAGTTGATTCTACATATCATATACAAATGCTGTGTGGCAGTAATAAAACATGTTTGGGTCCCCTGGGACCCAGGCCATGGAACACAGTCAGTTCCAGGGAACCCCTATCAAACTTGCCTCTGTTGCCAACCAGCAAGTAAAAGTCCTGTGGGAAGCCCATCATCCCCATTGTATCCTGCAATATAAATGCCCTGGTTCAATATGCATGTGCCTGAGACCACAGAAACTTCCTGAGGCAATGAAACCAAACTACCAGCAATTATTGGATCAAGAGTGACTTCCTGAGACTAGGAATCCAACATTAATCATTAGAATAATAGTGGCTTTGTGAGATATAGAATGTGCCTCTTCCCATTGGACTAAGAGAGGCTTCCTTAAACACAGAATCTTTCATCTTTGATGGGACCAAGAACACTGATAAGATCAAGAGTGGCACAGTGAGTCACAACATTAACTACCTTTGCATGAGCCAAGAGCAACTCCCTGAAATACAGAACCTCCCAGGTCCACTTAAACCAATAACTAAATTTAGACCCAGAAGGCCCCCCTGAACTCAGACACAAGCACAGAGTAGACCAATAGAAATTCTCTCAGACACAGCCACCTTTTATGCCCATTAGAGGAAGAAATGTGCAGATATCAAGGCAAAAATACATACAACAACATAAAGAAAAATACAGCATCACCAGAACCTAGCCTTCCTCCAACAGCAAGACCTGAACAAAACAATGTAGAAGAAGCAGAAGGTAGCAACTATAAAAATAGCTTCATGAAGATGCTAGAAGCTTTTCAAGAAAAAGTGAAAAATTCTTTCAAATAAATGGAGGAAAAGGCAAACAAAAAATTGGAGGAAATCAATCAATAAAAAATGAGAAAAACACAAACAATTGAAAAAATTCAATAAAGAAATTGAGGAAAAGACAAATAAAAAATTGGAAGACATCAACAAATCCCTTAAAGAAAGCCAAGAAAACCATGTAAAAGCAAATAAACAGGTGAAATCAGTTCAAGATGTGAAAAGAGAGATAGAAACAGTGAAGGAGACACAAACAGAGGAAATGCTGGAAATAGATAATCTGACAAAATGAACCAGAAACACAGATGCAAGCATAACCAACAGAATACAAGAGATGGAAGAGAGAATCTCTGGTATAAAGGATACAATAGATGAAATAGTTTGTCAGACAAAGAAAATACCCAAGTGAAAAATGCCATAACTCAAAACGTCCAGTAATCTGAGACACTATGAAACGACCAAACCTAAGAATAATGGGTCTAAAAGGAGAAGAATACCAACTCAAAGGCACAGAAAATATGTTCAATGAGATCATTGAGGAAGACTTTCCCAATTTAAAGAAGGGAATACCTATGAAGATGCAAGATGCCTACAGAACAACAAACAGACTAGACACCCAATGAGATCCCCTCACCACATAATAATTAAATGTCTAAACATACAGAATAAAGAAAGAATATTAAGAGCAGCAGAGAAAAAATGCCAAGCAGCTTATAAAGGCAACACATCAGAATAACACCCAAATTCTCAATGGAGACTTTGAAATCCAGAAGGACCTGGACAGTTGTAATGCAAACATTAAGAGACCATAATGCAAGCTTAGACTAATATATGCAGCAGAAAGTTCAATTACCTTAGATGTTGTGAACAAGACATTCTAAGACAATACCAGAATTAAACAATACCTATCCAAAAATCCAGCCCTAAAAAAGCACTAGAAGGAAAATACAACCTAAGGAAGTCAGATATACCCACAAAAACACAGCTAATAGATACCCCCACAATAGTAAATCTCAATGAAGAGAAATACACACACTACCACCAAAAGATAACAGGAATTAACAATCACTGGTTGTTAATATCCCTTAATATTAATGGACTTAATTTATCTATAAAAAGATACAGGATAATAGAATGGATAGGAAAGCAGTAACTAGCTTTCTGTTGCATACAAGAAAAAAAAAACCCACAACTACAAAGGTAGACATTACCTCAGAATAAAAAGCCTTGGGACATTCTATCCAATCGAGGGTCTTAGGAGCAACCTGGTGTAGCTATCCTAATATTAACAAAATAGACTTCAAAATAAAATTAAAGGAGATCAAGAATGATATTTTACTCATCACAGCAATGATTCATCAAGACAATGTTTTGACTCTGAACATTTAAGCTAAAAACACAAGGCCACCCACATATCTAAAAGAAACATTACTGCTAAGCAGTGGTAGCACATTTCTTTAATCCCAGGACTTGGGAGGCAGAGAAAGGAAGATCTCTGTGATTCGGTGGCTACCCTGGGCAACAGAGTGAGTTCCTGGAGAGGCTCAAAGATACACAGAAAAACTCTGTCTTGGAAAAAAAAGAAACATTATTAGAGTTGAAATCACATACAAACCCTACACAATAACATTGGGAGACTTCAACACTTCACTTTCACCACTGGACAGATCTGCCAGATTGAATTTAAGAAAGAAATTAGAAGCTTAATAGATGTTATGACTCTAATGGACTTAGCTGATATCTACAAAACATTCCATCCTAACAAAATATATATCATCTTCTCAGCACCCCATGGAACCTCCTCTAAAATTGGCCACATACTCAGTCATGAAGCAAATCTCAACAGATATAAAAATTTTGAAATGGCCTCCTGTATTCTATCAGACCATCAGGCTTTAAAGTTAGATTTCAACAACAACAAAAATTACAGAAAGCCTACAATCTTATGAAAAATGAACAATGCCCAACTGAATCACCAATGGGTCAAGGAAGAAATAGAGAAAAAAAATAAAGATTTCCTAGAGATCAATGAAAATGAAATTTACTACATACCCAAACTTATGGAACACTATGGAAAGAGTGCTAAGAGGAAAAGTCATAGCACCAAATGGCTACATAAAGAAGTTTGAGAAATATCATACTGGTGACTTAACAGCACACCTAAATGGTCTAGGAGGAGAAGATGAAGAAGAAGAAGAAGAAGAAGAAGAAGAAGAAGAAGAAGAAGAAGAAGAAGAAGAAGAAGAAGAAGGAGGAGGAGGAGGAGGAGGAGGAGGAGGAGGAGGAGGAGGAGGAGAAGGAGGAGCAGGAGGAGGGGGAGGAGCAGGAGGAGGGGGAGGAGCAGGAGGAGGAGAAGAAGGGAGAAGGAGGAGAAGGAGAAGAAGGGAGAAAGAGGAGAAGGAGAAGAAGGAGGAGAAGGAGAAGGAGGAGAAGAAGAAAGAAGATGAAGAAGAAAAGTCACACAGGAGGAATAGATGACAGGAAATAATGTAATTGAGAGCTAAAATCAATAATACAATAGATACAAAGAGAACAATACAAAGAATCAATGAAATAAAGAGTTGTTTCTTTGCTAAAATCAACAATACAGACAAGCCCTTATCCAGGTTATCAAAAAGGCAGAAAGCATCAAAATTAAAAAAAAATCAGAAATAAAAAGGGAGACATAAAAACTGACAACACAGAATTACAGAGTATCATCAGGTCATATTTCAAAAAACGGTACTACACAAAATTGGAAATTTTAAAAGACATGGACAATTTTCTTCATTGATTCCACATACTTAAGTCAAATGAAGGCCACATAAACTATTTAAATATACCAATAAGTCTTAAGAAATTGGAAAAAGTTATTAAAATCTCCCAACCTAAAAAAGACCTGGACCAGATGGTTTCAATGCAGAATTATACCAGAACTGGAAAGAAATTTTAATACTAATACTCTTTAAATTGTTCCACACAAAATAAGCAGAAGGGATGTTATCAACGTCCTTTTATGAGGCTAGAGTTACTGTGATTTCCAAGCCACAAAAAGATGCAGCAAAGAAAGAGAAATTAAAGAAATATCTCCCTCATGAACACTGATGCAAAAATATTCACTAAAATATTGGCAATCAGACTCCAAGGACAGCTTATGTTGGAGAGGATGTGGAGCAAGGGGAACATTTCTACACTATTGTTGGGAATGTAAACTTGTACAGCAACTTTGGAAATCAGTATGGCAGTATTGGTGAAATTATTAAGGCCACTCCACATAGTTAAAAGGGAGGTTTATTTTGTGGGGTAACTTAACAAATGAAGGGATAGGTTGTAGGATCTGGCCAAGGTATGGCACAGTCTGGTGGTGTTCTCTGGAGAACTCTGCTTGGTCTACCTCCAGTGTCCAGGGTCCCAAGACCAAGAGAAGCCTCTCCTCTTGATCCTGGGTCTTCAGCTTCCTCCCTCAACCCTGCCTTGTGGGTGTGACCTTTACCAAAGCCTCAAAAGGGGTTGGAACTTCCAGGCCAATGTTGGGATGGCTATCCACTACATGGCAGTTTCTCACAAAATTGGGAATCAATCTTCCTCAATACCCTGCTATAGAACTCTTGGGCATATGCCCAAGGAATGCTCAATTATACCACAAGGACACAAGCTCAACTATGTTCATAGCAGCATTTCTTGTAATGGCAGGAACCTGGAAACAAATTGATACCCCTCAAATAAAAAATGGATAAAGGAAATGTGGTACATATACACAATGGAATACTACTCAGCAGAGAAAAATGGCATCATGAGGTTTTCAGTCAAATGAATGGAACTAGAAAATATTTTCCTGAGTGAGGTAAGAGATAATACAACAGTCCTGAGGAGTCAGGGAATCTCCTACCCAGGGTAAGAAACGGCAGGCATTCTGGAGAGAAGAACAGAATAGCAGGGCAAGAGAGAAGAGAGGATGACAGAGGTTGTGTAGAGGGTAAGCAAATCGTGAGTAGAGTTTTCTGTTTGCCAGGACTGGAGAGTTGCAGAAATGGAGAAAGAGGATATCAAGGATGAATATGAGGCTGAAAGCCCAGGAGTTAGTTATAATCCAGACTATGGGATGGGGAACTGAACAGACAAGTAGTTATGGAGGCAGGATTTCATCCCAGAAAAATCAAGTAGATGGATAGAGAGCTTGGTATGTCTAGAGTTGTTCAT
The DNA here is from genome assembly GCA_949786385.1 of Onychomys leucogaster. Lineage (NCBI taxonomy): Eukaryota > Metazoa > Chordata > Mammalia > Rodentia > Cricetidae > Onychomys > Onychomys leucogaster. The sequence goes on from CATKUP010000062.1 coordinate 954,657, forward strand.
GCCTTGAATGCCTGGTGGAGCTACAGCTGAGTCAATATAATTTTGTCTTAGAGGAATAAAGTTAATAGACATAATATCAAAATGTACATAGGTTTTCTTCCCTTAGATCACATGCCGGACATAGCTGAGCACCTGAACCCTGGGTACTCCATAATAAGGGAAGATTACTGCAGTGAAGTCTATTGTAAACATGATCCTAAGGTGACTTATATGATTTTCAGTTCTGTTGTGGAATATGCAGTATTATTAATCATTAATTATTAACTATTGATATCATTATAGGATGAGCCTACCCCTCTTTGGGTAGCATTCTGAGAAAGGAAACTATTCGTTGCTGAATATTGAAGAACACAAGAAAGAAGAAAGTCTTCATGCATGTGATTCATATTAATGGTACTGTACTTCGAATTTGTAAAACACTATTTTTATATGAAAATAGTCTAGACTAGTAAAAATTACCATTTAAAAATTATAGGAATATACTAGGAAATGTCAAAAACACTAGCTACATATCTAAAAATTATCTATTACATGAAATGATTATTGCAAATAATAATATACAGTCATGCACACATTACAAATGATAATAAGGTTTTTCTTACTTTGATTTCTATTTTGACTGCCATATGATCTTGAGTGAACTGATTGGATTTACATTGTTTTACATTTATAGCGTCAGTTCCAAATTTTCAACTTTGCAATCACACAGCTTTTGAACAGCCTCGAATATGGAAATATTTTATGTAGCACTTGGAGAATGTAACAATGCATGAATGGTGATGATTAACTTATGTGGCATAATATTAGTATTGGTAATTAAACACATTCACTATTTTTTAAATCAACAGAATTGTTTATTTTATTACCATTTTTATGCAAATAGATGTTTCTTATTTGATGCAAATATATTTACATTAGACAGGAAGGAAGTACTATTCTTTATATAAATCTTTCAAAAATTCTGGTCATTTGTCTCCATACAATTAAAATTAGAAATTCTGCTATGTAAAGTTTCATTTCCAAGAAATTTTCTGTTTGTTCTTTCATTTTTGTCTTAGACATAATTTAGGAATCTGAACTCTGTGTTTTCAGGATGGTTAAGCCTTTTTAGTTAATGGTAAATTCTACACACATAGGTCTTCTACTAATTTGGAAAATGTATTCAGTTCAGCATTTAAATACTTGAATCACCTCTGTCATTTAGGAACAGTGCTCATGTGTGCAGTAAGTGGGATTGGGAAGACATCATTGAAATTTAATTGTAGTTAGAGTTTTCCTGCCTGGCCCAGTCAGGACAAATCTCTCTTACCTGCCAGTCCCACAGTTGCTCAGATCCAACCAAGAAAGCACACAGAAACTTACATTGTTTAGAAACTGTATGGCAATGGCAGGCTTCTTGTTATCTACTTCTTCTCTCTTAAATTAACCCATTTCTGTTAGTCTATACTTTGCCACATGGCTTGTGACTTACCAGTGTCTTTACATGTTGCTTTTCATGGTGGTGGCTGGCGGTGTCTCTCCCCAGCCTTCTACTTCCCAGAATTTTCTTCTCTCTTGTCCCACCTATACTTCCTGCCTGGCCACTGGCAAATCAGAACTTTATTTACACAGAGCGATATCCACAGCACTTCCTCTTTTCTTTTTTTTTTTTAAGGAAGGTTTTAACTTTTATGTAGTACAATTACATATAACAAAACAATTATCAAGCAAGAATTACAGTTACAATATTAAAGAAGATATCCTATCTATCTTATATTTGTGAGTCTAAGGTTTTATATCTAACTTATCTTTTATCATAACTGAGGAAATTATAACTATCTAGTCTTCAACCACATCAAAGACCTCAGAAGGATATAATATTACCTGAGAAACGAGAGAAGGATGCAAGCAACTTTCGGGAGTCTTGCAGGGTAGAGGGAGACAGCTGGCAGTCTGGACAGTCACCTAATGTTCCTTTGTAAAGTTGGGGCATTTGTCTTCAGCCCACAGGGCTAGAGTCTCTCTCGGTCCTGTAGAATGTCTGGCAGTTTCCTCTGTGAAGCAGGAACCTGAAGGACCATATTGTCAAGCAAAGTTCAGTGGTCACCTTTCTATGGGTCCTGCAGTCCAGTTGATCAAGCAATCCAGGCAAGAACAGTTTCTTGCCCAAATGGCTATTTTTGCCAACATGAAGTTAAACTCCATATGAAGTGTCTTCAATGCCCATCCTCCTCTCTGAAGTAAATTGGTGCTGCCAGGAGCAGACATGTCTCACTGTCTAGAAAGACTAAATTTTAAAAATATTTTAAATGCCATATTCTGTAGGTCTTTGAAGTATTTGAAGATTACCTATCTATTTGAAATATCTCTGTGTGTACCTAGAAGACTTAAGTAACATGGCTATGAGTATGATTATCATAGATGACTAATTATTAATCTATTTTTAATTATACATTTTAATTTAAAATGAGCTGTACAAACATAATACCTTAAACATGAGCAGAAATATGCACACAGTATAACAAAATTAACTTTAAGTTTGTATCAATAGACTAAAGTCTATACCAATGTAAAACATTTTAAACAAGTTGTTGCTCTTTAAAAGTAAGTTCCTTAATCTACCCTTTTATCCTATTATATCTATATCATATCCTTTTTTCTTCTTTAGAAAGAGATCGCATTTATAATCAACCTGCTTTAGAGAAAAATATTGGTTTTTCTCTGTTCCACACGAGAGGGCTCTTATGATTTGGGACACAAGAATCTCTTACCCTTTTCTTTTAACAATGTGCTTTGGTTTAGAGAAGGAGTGAGCCAATTCCATCTCCAAAGCCAGCTGGGAATTTGGGCGTAGTTTTTCTTACTACTTCCTGCTGGAGAGGGGTACTGTATCTTATGGGGAAGTGGAAGACCAAGGATCAGGAGGAGGTCTCTCTCTTGGTTCTGGGACCCTGAACGCTGGAAGTAGGCCAATCAGAGTTCTCCAGAGAACACTGCCGGACTGCTCTATACCTTTGCCAGACCCTGCAACCTACCCCTTCATTTGTAAGTTATCCCACAAAATAAACCTCCCTTTTAACTACGTGGAGTGGCCTTAATAATTTCACCATTGTCTGGCACCCAACATTTGTGGTACGAATTCATGAAAAAGCCTCTTGCCTGTGGCCTCGCAGGCCCAGCTAAGGCCCTAGGTACACTTGGCTGGCTGTGGTGGCACATGACAGTAGGATTTACTGAAGAAGGCAGAGGCAGGAGGATAATGAGTTGAGGCCGGCCTAGGAGATTACACACTGTTTAGGACAATTTTGAGATGGCTAGCTGAGATGATCCAGCCTGACAGACTACTTGAACAAGGACTTGAAACAAGCCCTGCATTTTATCACTATGCAGCAGCGGGACAAATGATACAGGACTTGACAATTAACCCAAAAATTTTCTTTTCAGGATCCCCTAAAGATGGAAGTAATTTTAAGAAAATGATGCCCACATCCCCAAAAGGTGGGATGGGAAGTTTTTGGTTGTTTAATGAGTTTTGGATATCATCATGGTTTATGATGATTGGTTACAAGTTGTTAATTGTTAATGGTTAGAAAAAAAGCTGAACATGAAGATTAGATTCAAATGTTTTGTTTACAAAAGAAAAGGAAAAAGGAGAATATGGATATGAAGTAGATTACTGAATCTACTCTGAGAAAAAAGATGAAGAAATAATAGGATAAATGGGTAGATCACTGAATCTACTCGAAAAAGAAAAAAAAGATATAAAAATGACAAAAGGTAGATTACTGAATCTGTTATGAAAAGAAAAATACTTTTAAAAAGGAACTACTTGTTTTAAACTTGTTTTAAGTAATGAAAATTTTTGTCTGAGTTTATCAAATGTTACTGGACAGGACATTGTTATATATAATGGAGTTTTCCACCTGAATCTGTCAAATGTTAATGGACTAGACATCATTAATGTAATCTTGACTGTGTATATTGTATATACTTATTGGATATGATTTTTCTTGTATTAGTTATAAGCTTTTTTAAATTTTAGACAAAAACAGGGGAAATGTGGTGGGTATTGTGTTCCCTGAAATATTGTGTGTTCCCCGAAATAAACATATCTGGGGTCAGAGAACAGACAGCCACTAGAACAAAGCCAAAAATGGTGGCTAGAAAATAGGAAGAGTAAGCCCTAACAGAAGTTGTGTGGTGGTAGCACATGCCTTTAATCCCAGCTCTTGGGAGGCAGAGCCAGGTGGATCTCTGGGTGTTCAAGGCCACTTTAGAAACAGCTAAGCATGGTGACCCATGCCGTTAATCCCAGAAACCCAACCTTTAACCCCAGGGAGTGGGGGCAGAAAGAGAAAGGTATATAAGGCATGAGGGCCAGGAACTAAGGAGTTAAGGATTAAGTTAGTTAAGCATTTGTCTGGAGAAGTATTTGGGCTTTGGAGCAGCACCGTCCAGCTGAGAGCCATTGGGAGGAGGACTCAGAAGCTGCCAGTCTTACGAAACAAAATCAGCTGAGGGACTGGCGAGGTGAGGAAACTGTGGCTTGTTCTGCTTCTCTGATCTTCCATCAATCATCCCAATAACTGGCCTCAGGTTTGATTTTATTAATAAGACTCTTTAAGATTCCTACTACATTTAATGAAGAGAGGTGTTTTTCACTCCTTAAAAGACACATTTGGATAGAGTCCATTGTAGCAAGCCATTCCAGAGAAAAGCAAATTATAAATACAGAAGTTAAAATGCTAATTGACACTGAATTTAGGCATGACACGTTTACCAATGTTATATTTTAAGCAAGAGTGAGTTTTTTATAGAAATAGTTTTTAAAATGGAAACACTGTAGTCAACTACTTCTGCCATGGTACAAGCAAAAGGATAGATTGGTTACAAATAGCAATGTGTGTGCATAAGACTTTATCTCAAAACTGATGTATGCCAATCCTTGGAATCATATCCAGGGACTTGAATGTTCAGGAACATGATTTACCTCTGATTTTCATGGCTAAACTCTCTTTTGGAAGTCTTAAGATCTTTATCTTTCAAGATCCTAGCTTGCTTTTGTTCATTCCAAGAATAATAGTAATGAATGACACAGAAGTTTAGTTTTTGAGTTGCTTACTTCTGTCTAAATATTTTAGTTTAACAGAAAATCCTGGTATTTGTCTTCCAAATACTTTATCCATGTCACTCCCTGAGAGTCCAACAACCTAACAAGTTTCAATCAGTAAAGAAAGCAAAACCCTTATGTATATCAGTTGGATGTGGCAGACATGATGAAAACTTAGGAAGAATTTTATCCAGTGGAGTTCATGTGATTATGCTTGCCTTTTACTTTGGTATTGAAGATTAAACTTGATTATCAGGTTGCACCTACTGGTTGTGATCTCTGTGTCTCTATCAAAATAGTCATGGAGCCATGAGAACTGGTTAGTTGACATGCCAATGTGTTTGTGAATTCAAATTTTCTCTGATTAAAATATAGTATGCTCTGGAAGCTGAGACTCAAATTCTCTCCACAGCTATTGCTAGACATCTGAACCTAACCACCTATTCAAATCATTTTGGTATACTAGAAGACCATCACAGCCTGGTATTTTGGAGGAGTCTCTCTCTTCAGCTTTCAAATGTGTTTGTGGATATATTAAATTATCACCTGAATCCAAATGCTTGCAGAGAGACTAGATATGGTTTACTTTTCATAAAATATGTAGGTAAGAATTCCTTTACATCATGTTCTTTAGCATAACCAATGTGTGCGACAGAACTCTATCACCTTTGTAAGGGAAGGTGACAGAAAGTGATTGGCTAACTAAGCGCTTTTTCATGGTAAGGAACATTTTTCCTTTTTCCTTTTTTTATTATTCCTTTTAAATATGATCCTCACATTCCTTCTCATTATTCCTTCCTTTCTCCCCGCTCCCTACACCCATCCTATCCTCAAACATGGTAAGTTCTCCAATGGGGGTTAGCTAAGTCTGGTATTTTGAGTTGAGGCAGGCCCAAGTTCCTCCCTGATTTATCAGGGGTAAGCAAGGTGTCTGAATATAAGTAAAAGAATCCAGAAAGCCAACTCATATTCCAGGGATAATCTTGATCATACTGCCAGGGGCCCTTCAAACAGACCCAGCTTCATACACACTATCACCCATATTAATAGGTTCTTGTCTGGTCCCATGCAGGTTCCACTGCTGTCAGGCTAAAATTCATGAGTTCCTTTGCGAGGTTCAGTTGTCTCTGTAGATTTCCCTATCAAGATCTTGATGCCCCCGCCCTTTGCTTATTTGTTCCCTCTTCCCTCTCTTCCACTGGACTCTCAGAGCTCAGCCTGGTATATGGTTTTGGACCTTTGCATCTGCTTCCATCAGTTATCGGATGAAAGTTCTATGATGACAGTTAAGGTATTCAACAATCTTGTAACCAGGGTAGGTCAGTTCAGGCACCTTCTCTAATATTGCTATTAGTCTAAGGTGGGGTCATCCTTGTAGATTCCTCAGATCTTCCCTTGTACCTTTTTTCTCCCTTGCCCTTTGATGTCTCCCTCTATCATTGTTTGTTTAATATGTATGGTTGTTTTGCCTGCACACATATTTGTGAACCATTTGCATGTACAGTGCCTGTGGAAGACAGAATATGTCTGGGACTGTGGTACAGGAGTTAAAGACTGTTGTGAACAGCAGGCTATGTGGATGCCTGGGAATCAAATTCAAGTCTTCTGAAAGAATAACAAGTGCTCATAAGAGCTGAACCATCTCTAAAGTCCCCATATTCTTTAAAAAAAAAACCAACTTCTTTGTTTTCTCTCTTTGTAGGCATGGTTGTGGAGGGCCAAGGAAATCATGGGAATTCAGTATCTGCTTATAGCATGTGGTTCCTAAAGATTGAACTTATGTCCTCAGGCTTGAACATTTCACTAGGCCAGGCTGTGAGTTTTGAGAGAAGCCCAGACCAAAAATGTACTAGGTAATGAACATGAATGCAAAAATCTCAAGTTAAGAAAACTCAAATTCAGACCAAGTACACATAAAAAGAGTCATATCTCCAATCAAATACTGTTTATTAAAGCAATACAATATTTATCAATACCATGATAGAAAATGTTTCTTTATTTTCTGTTTTATATTAGCTCATGGCATACCATAGCTGCTCAAAATATGTGTTGATTGAATAAATAAAGTCTTTACATTTGTTTTATTACTTTAAAGGGAAAAATCCACATGGTATATCAGTGATGTCAAAACAATGATTTGACCAACTCCATCTCCCTCTGTTTTTTAATCTTATTGTCCAATTGGCTTTTAAAAATATATAAAATGAGACCATATTTAATTAGGTGATTAATGTATGAGTTCTGTTCAATACTTGTGGAAATCAGAGGATAACTTGTTATAATTTGTTCTCTCTCACCACTATGTGAGTTTGGGTACTGAACTCAGGACCTTGATAAGAAGCACCTTTATTCAAAGGTAACCCAGGAGCAGTTTTATTTTTCTTGTCACTGTCTTTAGTCCCTTTTCTCTGCCCTCAACATCCTGGGTAATTAATTGTATCTGTAAGGCTGTCCTGAGATGCCAGGTGGCTACAGGCAAAAACAATGCAGCTTGTGATTCTAGCAGTGTGGCAAGGATCCAAGTTTTACCTTGACAATCCTGGAATTCAATGTGTACTCCCACTGTGGGGGTTTGTGGGTGGACGTGGGGTGGGATAGGCAGAATCTTCAGCCTCTGCTTAGAGAAGTCATCACAAGTGAGTTTCTGGGGCTCACTCAACTCCTATGTGGAGGCCTTTAGACTGAGGAGGTCCTTCGTAGGAATCCAGAACATTTCTGTTAGGTTTTGGGTATATGAAAAGCTTTATTTCAGTAATAGAGGTGTAAAAAGCTCCTTGTACGTCTTTGTATTTATATTTACAAGAACAATCTAGTCAATTTTAGAATCAAAGATGAAATGTCATCATGTCAAATGGGAGTAGAGGAGAGACTTTGTCAGTCTGAGGTGGCTGTCTGACATTTGGAGCCATGAAAAAAAAAATCTTCCTTTAGTATAGGGATTTGAAGGAATGTTCTTATTCATTAACAATAGTTTGAAGAGATTTATTTTATCACCAGGTGTGAAGACATACCTGTCATCTTTAAAATTGAAGGTTTTTTTTTTCAGGTTAGTGGATAATGATACTCAAAACTTGCCCAGAAGGAATGATATTTAAAATTAAAAAAAAAAAAGGTTCATGTTAAATCTCAGCACCAAACTCCAGGACTGTGATTTCAACACCTAGTCTCATGTACCTTGTCCTAAAAACTTCTAATAACCTGGCCAGAAAGCAAAGAATTTCTACATTTCTTGTGATGTCTATTTTGAGGATGAGAAAGAGTCTCCTCCCAAGCCACTCCCTTCTTATTTATGTTGTCATTTGCATCATAATATTGGGAGTGGAGAATTCTAGAATCCAGAAAGCAAGTGTCCAGCAACATATTGGTTACAGGAGCTTCTTCAGAGGTTTCCAGTATTTATGTGAAACTCCTGAAAGTTATCACTGATTCCATGGCCAAAAATACGGGCCTAAAAGGGCCCAAGGGAGAGCAGGTCTAAGTACTATGTGTCTGATCTCTCTCTGTGAATGGCTAGGCCCCAACGATCCATCATCATCCAGGTACTTGCTGCCAACTTTTTGTCCTTTTTTAACCCCACAAAACTTGATGTGCTATAAAACCATTTTACACTATGAAGATGACCTCAGTGCCTGTGCATTGTCTCTGTGGACTGCCTTTTAATGAGATCTACTTCATAATTGAGTGTGATCTGTGCCAGGACTGGTTTCATGGTAGTTGTGTTGACATTGAGAAAGAGAATGCTGTTGACATTGACATTTACCACTGCCTAAATTGTGAGGTCTTACATGGGTCTTCCATTGTGAAAAACCATCATGGATCTTCTCAAAAGAGCAAAGGTCTCCAGAGAGAGTCAGTGAAGATTGGGAGCCCTATGTTTATTCACCAGCTCCAGGCTAAGTCTTTTGACAGTTCTAATGAAGTGTTACCTGTTGGCCTGCAATTCTTGGTCCAATGAGAGCTGGTAGATTTGTTTCTGTACCTTAGAACGTTACTTTTGTTCCATTGAGAGCTGGCAGTTTGGTTTTCTTGACCCAGGAAGTTGCTTGGGTCTCAGGCAGATTGGTATTAGGGCAAGACATATAGATTGCAGGGTCTGGTGGGGGGTTTTCGTTAAAGGGGACCTTCCTGCAAGAGTTTTGCCTGGGGGCTGGCAACTGGAACAAAGTTGGGTGGGAGTTCCCAGGCATTGGTTATGTCCAAGGCATGGGTCCTAGGGACCAGACTCTGGGGATATGAGCAGAGTCACTCACCTCTTGGTCCAATAAGAGCTGGCAGTTTGGTTTCTGTACCTTAGAAAGTTACTCTGTCCAATGAGAGCTGCCAGTTTGTTTTCCATGCCTGAGGAAGTTGCTGTGATATCAGCTGAATGAGTATGTGGGCAGGGCATGTAGAATGCTGGGTCTGGTGGGAGGTTTTGATGAGGAGGACCTTCCTAAAGGAGTTTTACCCACTAGCTGGCAACTGCAACAGAATTGGGTGGGTGTTCCCAGGGATTGGTGTGTCCCAGGGATGGGTGCAAGGGCCAGGACTCTCTGGGTATCTAAAATAATAGTTATAAGGTTAAAAAGAAATTCCTGTTTTCTCTAAGTTTAGAGACCCCTCAATTCAGACTTCTTATAGAACCAGTGACATTTTGAATATTGCAATTCTTTGTTAGAGAGACTGTTCTGTATTGTAAATTGTTATACCTGCTAAATTAGCTAGCCATACATCTCCCTTTATGATTCAGAAATGTCTGGGGAGTGGTGGTGCAGATAGAGGTACTTCTGTAAACACCTTCTCTCTGGTGATGCTAGGAAGCAGTGGCACCTCCATCTTCCTCAGTTCTTATAATCTGCTCTCTTTTTACATAACAGGTATTTGTCATTGTAAATTTTCATTTGAACATTTTCACCTGTACATGTTTACCTTTTAGCCATATAGAACTAAAAGGGCATTTTCTTGGTCACAATTAACTGTTGAGGATAAGCATCATGTTATTTCTGATGGAACCTGTCTTTATAGGTTTCTGTTATAGATGTATCTATTTTATGAGGAAACTAGAAGAAGATTCTAGTAGTTTTATGTTCACACAAGATTATAAGCTTCAGATGTATTGGTACAAGATTCTGTACACCACTGTCAGAGTCCAATTATTGTTATTGATGCATTGTGTAACAATCTGAATCTATGCATTTGATAACTGCAGAATTTCTTTTAATAAGATTGAGATTTTTTGATTATTTTGAGGGTACTGTTTATTGTATGATGACAACTTTAAAAGTGTTTTATAGATTGAGAGTTTGCTCTTTGTATCTTCTTGATCTTAGTGTTAGAAGAGCTGTGGATTAGGAAAAACAACACATTCAACTGTGGACAGCCATTGGGACAAACTGCCATGGTCTGTCACATCCTTCTAATCTCAAGGTGTTTTGGATGTTACTTATGAATATTAGTGGGGCTTTGTTTTAGTCTTTTTGTGATTAATAAAATTAGACAATACAGTTGTTAAAAATTTACACCTTTTGGTTTGGTTTGTGGTAGCACAGTACAATAAGATAAATTTTTGCTAGAGTTCTACTACTTCCTGTGCTCATTTATTAAGGTTAAATTGATGACGTAGTAGCTTTGGATAATTACATTTTTCTGATATTCTTGTTTTCATTGGATTCTCTTTTCAGAAGAACATATGATATTTGGTTATTTTATTCAAGTCAGTATTACTTAAAATATTCTTTTGGTTTATGTGTTTGATGAACAGTTAATTATATATTAAACCTTGTTGTGGTATTCAATGTCATAGAATTAACCATGTTAGAGTCAACAGTAGCTACCTATTTTTAAAAAAACCCTGAGAATAATGAATCTAATACTTCTTAGTATTTAAATGACTATGGATCATTCCATCAATTATTTGAATTTGTGATCCATATTTAAAAATTTCCTTCTTTATTCAAGTATTTTATTTTGCATAAAGTATTATTACTATTTTTAGAAAGTTTTGTTTTTAAAATACAATTTAAGTTTAAAGACTCTGTCTAAAACTACTTGGTGTCTTCATTCTGAGTAGAGATTCCTATTTATACTCATTTTATACTAAAACTCTTGGTGTATTGCTATTTATAAGCTAGTGTTATAACTGCAGATACTAACTGGAATTATAGTATTATAAAATGAACATAAGTACAGGTATGGTGCTCAATTAATAGAAGTTCATAACACAGGATTCTAAAAGCATTTGTTTTTCTGTCCCCTTCTGTGATAGAAATATCTCTTCAGTGAGCTGTGAATTACAGTGGAAGACAAGGATTCCAGTAAAGCCAGTAGTTTTCTCTAGCAGAATATTTTGTCTCAGAAAGCAGACACAATGACAAAGAATAAAGATTGCCTTGAGCAGAGACTCACAGTTGCTCTATGCCAGTACAGCACCCATCAGAACAGTGATGCTTTCAAACATTACCACAAGCACCTTTCCTTCTAACCCACTCTGTTCTTCAAACCTAGAGCCCTAGAAATCATTTGTTGATAATGGAATAATTACTTGAGGGAACACTGCATACACTCACAGCTTCTGTTCCTATATGTTGGACTGTAGATTGTAAAATATTATTTCCTTTGGCTTAAATAAGACCCTTAATTATAAATTTATTTTCAGTCTTTTAGAGTGTTATTAGGTAGACTAGTGTCTAAAATCAGTTATTTTTTTAAATTTATAATTCTCAGGATTCAACTTTTTTTGTCTTGACACTGAAATTAAGTATTTAGTTCATAACACTTAGCAGTAGTTTTAATAACATATCATTTAGATGGCACAGTGCATTCCTGTTTGCACATAAATTGTTTTCTGGTTTTGCAGTTTAGTATCTTGATAGCTAGGGCAGATGATCTCCATTTTATCTTAGAGACATTTTAAAGTGTGACTTACCACAGGTGGCAGTTACTGGCCTCAGCTTGTATGTTACAAAACTATGACATGAGGAAAAAAATAAGGTGAATCAGGCATCACCTCTTATTAGATCTCAGATGTGATAACTATATAAAAACATTGCAATAAATTGCCTGCAGCTAACTTATTGTGATAAGCCAAGCATGCATAAAATCTTAAAGTTGTGCCAATAGCTGCTTGGGATTGGTAGACAATAAAAATAGAAAGCAAAAGACCCTTGCATAAGGTATTTAAAATTAAAGTGTGCAGCTCATGATATAATTTTCAATCTCAGGGTAAAAGACAGGAACCTTTAAACAATCCCAATTACAACCATATTAAAATATTGTGTTTCACTTCAGGTTAATGAGTTGGTCTATGGCAGTGTGCTGTATTAAGTGTTGTGTGGGTTGATCTTTGCTTTTCTGACCTTCAGAGATATTCTGTCCCTGGGCCTTGACAAACAGTAAGACAGTATTGGATTGCTGTACAAGGTTGGAGGGGCACATGAAATAATGATAAAGAAGTGTTATAGTTGAGGAAACATCCACATTGGTCATTGTTTTAAAATGTACCTTCCATAAGAGAATAATTTTGGGATGTGAATCTAAAAAGGATCTCATGATAGCTATACATCTACTTAATATTACCTTGGCATTTGAGAAAAGCAGTTTGTTTTCCTTAGAAGGACAGATGTTTGGGAAAATGTGAAGCCTGTCACTTTTGAAGGAAGGAATGTGGGTGTTAGTGTTAAATACAGGGGTCAAGTTGGTGTCCTTATTTATTTATCTGTTTTTCTTTCTTTCTTTCTTTTCTTTTCTTTCTTTCTTTGTCTTTCAATCTGTACCTGTTTAGGTTACATTGATCTTTGGTTGGTTAACTTATCTTACATGGCACATGAACAGGAAAGTAATAGACAAATGCTAAATATACCAAAAATGCAAAAGTGTGTGTGTGTGTGTGTGTGTGTGTGTGTGTGTGTGTGTGTGTGTGTGTGTTTATGCTGAATCTGGTAGCACCCAATGGATTCGCTTAACTGTTTTAATGTATTATCCACCTGAAAAGTCCTTTTTAAAGTTGGGAAATCAAAAAACAACACACACGCACACACAAAAAAAAAACAGTAAGTATGAGTCTTTTACTTTACTCTGTGATAGGGTTTTGTAAACCAATACTGGGTTTTCTACAGATGTAATAAGTGAAATCAAACCCATTATAAAAGACCAGGAATATTGGACCAAGTGTGGTGTGTGAAGGAAGAAAGAAGAATTACATCACTAGTTTAGCAGATGGGGCATAATTACTCTCTAGGAACAGTCTTTACCTTTGGGGGAGGAACCTGGACTTTTGGAATTCTTTCTTGGAGTGATGAATTTGAAATGGGGTGATCTGAGGCTCTAGCCAAACACTCTGTTCAACTAAACCCATGTTAGAGGAGTTCACCTGGGGATAGGAAAATTCACAGGATTTTCATAACGATTATCCTAGCTAAGACCCCTAGCATTATTGGAAATGGTACTTGAACAGGACTTCCTCTGTAATCATATTAGTCACTACCCTAATTGTCATCACAGAACCTACATCCAGTATCTGATGGAAGCAGATGTACTGATCCACAGACAAGCACTGGACTGAGATCCTGAAGTTCAGTTGAAGTGTGGGAGAAGGGATCATAAGAGCAATGGAGGTCAAGATTATGATGAGGAAAATTACAGAGACAGCTGACCCAACCTAGTGGGTGCTCAGGGACTCAATACTGACAGTTGGGGAACAATCATGGGACAGAACTGATACCTCTGAATGTGCTTGACAATTGTATGCCTTGATCTGTTTGTGGGACCTCTGGCAATGGGACTAGGCCTTATCCCAGGTGCATGCAGTAGTAGCTTTTTGGAATTCATTTCCTATGGTGGGATTCCTTGCTTGGCCTTGGTGCAAGTGAGAAGGGCAAGTGTGCTTCCTCAACTTGGTATGCCAGACTTTTTAGACTAGTCAATGGAGGCCTTACCTATTCTGAGGAGTATATGGTGTATGGGATTGAGGGGGTTAGGGAACTGGGGTTGGTATGTAAAATTTTAAAAAATTAAAAATAAGAGTTCAATGCATTTGTATGAGAAACTTTTTCATTCAGTAATTTAGAGGTATGACTTATTGTAAGCTATTTTGCTAACAAAGCAGCAGATCTGATCATTTATTTCATACCAGCTTTCTTTGCATATCAACATCACATAACTAAAAATCTGGTTCAGAAATGAAGCAGATAGACATTAATTTAGATGATCAGTGAGTCAGTTTCTTGGTATAAAATTCCTCCTTCTGTCTTATTATCTCCAGAATAACTAAAATATGAATGACCCCTAACTAGACTTACTGTGAGTTTAGGCTGTAATGGATTTTGTTGCTGATATTAAAAGTACATTATGTGGTGAATGTAGACCAACATTAGTTCCTTTTCCTTGTTTTAAAATACTTTTAAGATTTCTAAACATCTTCATGAAAAAAAATGACAGATTTGTTTAGAAAGCCAGTCAAATACCTGTAAAATAGACATGAACAAATGTGGTAATGTAATAAATATGTTCATTGTATTCAGTTTAAATTTGGTCAGCTTAAAAAATATCTTTACAAAGGTTCAAAATTGTACAACTTCTGATAATTTTGGTGGAATTTGAAAAAATAAGAAACAATGAACCTTGTAAAAAATATTTTCTAAAATATTTGCTTATAAATTGAGCAAGGAATATCTCCTGAAGTCCTAAAATGCCTGTTTTCCCTTATAAAATTGGTAAGTTTCACATTTAATATGACTTTGTGTCAGATGAAAAATAAAGATTGAAAATAAATATCAAGAAAAAAGTATTTGCAGAGACATAAAATTGTTGGAGTTTAGAAAAACCTTTGCAGTTTCAAAATATATCAACTTTGGTTAATCTCAAAGATGAAATGAGAGAGACTATGTAGGAAAATCATCATGGCCAAATTAATTGAAGCAAGCAAATAATTAAATAAATCAAGACCAATTCATTAAATGAGCTGTTGTATTAGTGTACCCAGGTTGTGGTCACTCCTTAATGCAAGGAAGATAAGATTAGGCAGGCTACTCATTTTTACGTGTTAATTTTGTATCCTACAATTCACCTGGAAATGTTTGTAAGAGTTTCTTGTTGAAGATTTTAGAATCATGTCTCCCATACAATCATATCTATATACATAAATATTGTGGACTCTTTCTTTCCTATATTTTACCCTTGTTTTCATTCATTAGTCTTAGTGCTCTAACTAAGATTTCACATCCCATGTTTAATAGGTATGGAGAGAATGGGGATCCTTGTTGGATTCCTCATTTTAGTGGAAATGCACTGAATTTCTGTTTAGCTTGAGGTGTGGTCTGAGCTTGCTATTAATGGCCTTTAGGATACCTGTTGACTTTGTTGCTTACCTCTGTGCAATAGTGTTATTAAACAAGAGATGAAGGAAGTGAGTTATGTTCCAGGTGGAAGAGCAAAAAATAAATAAAATTAGAAAGTGAGCATGGTGATGGAGGATCAGAATGTAGGTAACAGAAGAAAAACAATTTTGAAAAGGAACAATGTCATGTTTAATGGGACTCAGGGACTGGCCGTATGACATGATTTAAAAAGACAATAAATGACAGAAGGTATTGAAAGCATCTAGAAAAGAATGATAAATTTGTGTTCAAAGCTAGCTCTGAAATGCTTCCTTTTGTGATTAATTGCAATTGCAAGAACTGATAAATGTTCAAATTTTGTTGAACCTTACTTGAAACACAGAGAACTCTCCTTAACACATAAGAGTGTGATATCACAGAGGAGAGACTAAAGAGTACTGAGTATCAGCCTTGAAACAATGGGGAGAGGCTAGGCTCTCCTTCAACTTGGTATGCCAGACTTTGTTGACTACCATGGGAGGCATTACTCACTCTGAGGAGTGGATGGGGGTAGAGTGGGAGGGATGTGACGAGGTGGGAGAAGGAGAGGGAGGGGGGACTGGGCTTGATATGTAAAATGAAAAAAAAATTACTAAATAAATATATTTTGAAAAAAAAAAGAAAATACTCAAAAAAATGAATGTCGAGTATGATGGAATGGAATTAACTGAATGAAATATATATCTGACCTGCAGAGCTGCTGTCTTAGTGGTGTATCTTCTCCACAGTCACAGACATCACTTCTAGAATGGAATATGTGAGAACAGATTAATAGAAAGTATTGCTATATCTAAGCCTGTGAGGTATGTACCCTCCATTTAGCTTATTTGTCTGAAGCAGGGAAGTAGCTGTTCTTAAGGTCCTTTGCCTTATGCTTTTAGGAATCTGCACCTTTGTGGAATAAATAAAGAATGGAGAGTCACTGAAGAGTGCTAAAGAGGGTAAAAGAAGTTGTATCCTATAGAAGGAAGACATCTAGAGAATATAGAGAGAAGCAAAAGCAAAAGTATAAGGGATCTGCTTTTCCAGAATGATCTTCTATTAACTGGGCATATGTAAAGGTTTAAAAATAATTGATAATTTCTGAAAAAGCCTGAACGCTTTAAAAATCATGACTTACTCATGTTGTAATGTTTGAAATGCCCAAGTAGAGCAACCATGACACAATGAACATAGTTTCATGCTGGCTTTAAATTTAGCCTTCCAGTACTTAACAAGATTTATATGATGTAATTTGATCCTTGCAGATGAAGGATGTGATTGTTTTCTTTCTATAGATGTTTTCCATGATGAAGAATAAATGTTGCCATTTATATATGGCACAGTTTGATGTCCCCCATAAGTACTTTGTAGAGACACTGTGTTATTCTGCCTATTTGTGACTACCATGCTTTTGTTTGTGTCTTAATTTTTTAATTTATTTATGTGAGCCAAAAACTGGAATTTGTATGAAATCTAAGACCAATCACACTTGCACTGCTCCTTTATATTAGCTGACATGATTTGATTTGGAATTCTGTGTGAAGTTTCACTAAGTATTAAGAGGCTCTGAAGAGGTGGAGGTAGAAAGTAGCCACTGAGAAGTATTTATAGTCCCAAGAACAAAACTATGAAGAAACATCATTTACCTTTTAAAAAGCCAAGCTTGAGATATTTGTTTTCCTTAAAGGGCATCCTGTTACTGAGTAATCAAAAACTATTGGTGTCTTGACCCAATAACTTCCTTCCAGAATCTCAAAAAGACAAATATAAGTGCCTGGGAGTCTCATCTTAAGGATACCAAAGGAATCTACATACACTGTGCTCTTTCAGTTCATTCATTTTGTTGTTCTAAGGCAGTTCTCATTTTTAGCTCCCCTCTTCCATGACTCCTCACATTTCTTTTTTTTCAAACTATTATTTTTTTATTATATTTGTGTTTTAATTTTACACTTCAGCCATTGGTTCCCCTGTCCTCCCATCCCTCCACCACCTAACCTCCATTCCCATCTCTTCCAGGGGCAACACTCCTCTGGGGATTCATTTAAACCTGGTGGATTCAGTACAGGCAGGTCCAGTTCCCTCCATCCAGGCTGAGCAAAGTGTCCCTGTGTAAGCCCAAGGTTCCAAACTGCCAGCTCATGCACTAAGGACAGGTCCCTGTCCCACAGCCTGGATGCCTCCCAAGCAGTTCAAGCTATTCAATTGTCTCACTTATCAAGAGGGCCTGATCCAGCTGGGGGCTCCACAGCCTTTGGTTCATAATTCATATGGTTCCATTTGTTTGGCTATTTGTCCCTGTGCTTTTTCAAATCTTGGTCTCAACAATTCATGCTCTTATAGTCCCTCCTCTTTCTCCACAATTGGACACATGGAGCTCTAACTGGGGCTTGGCTGAAGATCTCTACATCCACTTGCATCAGTTATTGGATGAGAGTTCCAGCTCGACTGTTAGGGTGTTTGGCCATCTAATCACCAGACTAGGTCAGATCAGGAATTCTCTTGACCATTCCCAGCAGTCTGCAGAGGATGTAAGGGGACCTCTCCAGCACTCTGCCTATTCCTGTTCTCATGTGGTCTTCATTTATCATGGTCTGTTATTCCTCATTCTCTCTTTCTGTTCTTGATCCAGCTGGGATCTTCTGCTCCCCTAAGCTTTCTGTCCCTCAAATCTTGCCCTTCATTACTCCCAATGTCGTCAGATTTTTTTATGTAGATCTCATTCATTTCTCTGTCATTGGGTGATCCCTGTATCTTTCCTAGTGTCCCGTTTTCTAGGTAGCCTCCCTGGAGTTGTGTAGCAATCTAGTCATCATTGTTTTAAATCTAGTATCCTACTATGAATAAGTACATACTATGTTTGTGTATAATGCTGCAAATAGATCCATATCTGTCACCAGACACAAAACTTAAGTCCAAGTGGATCAAAGATCTCAACATAAATCCAGTTTCACTGAACCTGATAGAAGAGAAAGTAGGAAGTACTCTTGAGCACATTGTCACTGGAGATCACTTTCTAAATATAACACCAGTATCACAGACACTGAGAGAAACAATCAATCAATGGGACCTGTTGAAACTGAGAAGCTTTTGGAGAGCAAAGGACACAGTCAACAAGACAAAGTGACAGCCTACAGAATGGGAAAAGTTCTTCACCAACCCCACATCTGACAGAGGGCTGATATCCAGAATATAAAAAGAACTCAAGAAGTTAGACATTAAAATGGCCAACAGTCCAATTAAGAAATGTGCTATAGAACTAAACAGAGAATTCTCCACAGAGGAAGTTCAAATGGCTGAAAGACATTTAAGGAATTACTCAACATCCCTAATTATCTGGGAAATGCAAATCAAAACAACTCTGAGATACCATCTTACACCTGTCAGACTGGCTAATATCAAAAACACAGAAGACAGCTTATGCTGGAGAGGATGTGGAACAAGGGGAACTCTCCTCCACTGCTGGTGGGAAGGCAAGCTTGTACAGCCACTTTGGAAATCAATATGGCGCTTCCTTAGAAAACTGGGAATCCATCTCCCCCAAGACCCAGCTGTAGCACTCTTGGGCATATACCCAAGAATGCTCACTTATACCACAAGGGCATTTTCTCAGCTATGTTCCTAGTATATTATCTATATTTCAAAATTATACACAAGATAGAATGTCATCTTCCTGACCTCTCCCAGATCTATGTGCTCATAAGATTGTGATGTAATCGTAGCATTACACATAAACATTTTATGAAAATGCAAGGCCATGTGAAGGTATCATAGCTGTTATTGCATGAGACGTTTACAATGAGAAGCTACCAATTGATTCAAAAAGCAATAACTTCAATTTATCTTGAGTGGTGGCTTAGTCCTTTAACAGGACCCTTGGTTATGATATGTTGACCTTCTGAACACTAAGAGTAACCTGAGTTATACTCCCCTTTACTACCAGCAGGTATCAATTGTTAGTCACATTTGATACTCATAGAAATTGTTACAGTACACGTACAGGTTCACATCACTGAATGGTGAAATGTACATGTGCACCCACTTCTAACAAAGAAGCTATTTGTAATCAACAATAGCTTGAAATGGAAAAAATGAGTTCTTTCCAATTTATTCCCACGGGGTATAAAAAGGACATTTAAGTGTAGGCCCAATGCCCATAGGTAGACAAAAAGAAAATAATCTCAATGTCATTTTTGTAAATATTTTTGTTTCATATTTCTTCCTTGGTGTATATGTTTGTGTGTGTATGTGTATGTAGGTTTGTATATATGTTTGTATGTATATGTGTGTATGACTGGTCTTTTGTTTGCATATTATTGTTTCTGAAATTATGTTTTGGCTTGTGTGTGTATGTTTATTGGCTTTTTGTTTCTTTTAATTATTTATTATTATTATTATTATTATTATTATTATTATTATTAGGTTTAATTTTATTAAATCAGCCATGGGTTCCCCTGTCCTTCCCCCTCACCCCTCCCGCCCCAAACCCCTCCTTTTACCCAGCCTCTCCTCTCCATTCCCCTGTCCTCCAGGATCAAGAGACCACTCGGGATTCATTTAAACCTGGTAGATTCAGTACAGGTCCTGTCCCCTCCTTCCAACTGAACATGTGTCCCTGTGTAAGCCCAAGGTTCCAAACAGCCATCTCATGCACTAAGGACAGGTTCTGGTCCCACAGACTGGGTGCCTCCCAAACAGATCAAGCTATTCAATTGTCTCATTTATCCTGAGTGCCAGATCCAGCTGGGGGCTCCTCAGCTGTTGGTTCATAATTCATGTGCTTCCCATTTGATTGGCTACTTGTACAGCTACTATGGAAATCAATATGGCACTTCCTTAGAATATTGGGAATCCATCTCCCCCAAGACCCTGCTGTAGCACTCTTGGGCATATACCCAAGGAATGCTCAATCATACCACAAGGGGATTTGCTCAGCTATGTTCATATCAGCTTTGTTTGTAAAAGCCAGAACCTGGAAACAACCGAGATGCCCTTCAACTGAAGAATGGATAAAGAAAATATGGTACATATTCACAATGGTGTACTACTCAGCAGAAAAAAAAATGACATCATGAGGTTTGCAGGCAAATGGATGGATCTAGAAAAAAACCCAGACTCAGAAGGACAAACATGGTATGTACTCACTCATAGGATATTACTAGGTGTAAAACAAAGATGACTAGACTGTGTCACATCTCCAGGGAGGCTACCTAGAAAATGGGACCCTAGGAAAGACCCAAAGGATCACTCAATGACAGAGAAATGGATGAGATCTACATAAACAACCTGGACGACAGTGGGAGTAATGAAGGGCAAGACTTTAGGGAAATAAAGCTTAGGGGAGCAGAAGATCCTAGCTGGATCAACAACAGAAAGGGAGAAAAAGAAATAACAGACCATGATAAATGAAGACCACATGAGAACAGGAATAGGCAGAGTGCTGGAGAGGTCCCCTTAAATCCACAATGATACATCCTCTGTAGACTGCTGGCAATGGTGGAGAGAAAACCTGATCTGACCTAGTCTGGTGATCAGATGACTAAACACCCTAACAGTCATCTTGGAACTCTCATCCAATAACTGATGGAAGTGGATGCTGAGATCCTCAGCCAGGCCCCAGGTGGGGCTCCAGGTGTCCAACCGTTGAGAAAGAGGAGGGACTGCAAGAGTGTGAATTGTTGAATCCAAGATTGCAAGAAGCACAGGGACAAATAGCTATTTCTTTTAATTATTGCATTTTCTATTTGTTTTATAAAGTGGGAGAAGGCTTGGTGTTGGAGGAACAGGGAGATAGTAATATCTGCTAGGATGCCTTCTCCAAGGAATCCATGATCAGAATTTATTGTATAATGTTTCCATTAGTTAAAAACAAATACAAATAAAAAGAAAAGACATCCTGTTGGATGCACATCACTGGTTTTCTGTATGTAATCACTAAGTATGGCTCTTATGTTCAAACTGACCCTCAGCTGTAGAGAATCTTTCTGAGATAACCGTCTTGTGCTAAATTTGTATTGTAGAGTCTTTATTCCAGGTTATCTATTGTTTATGCAGTTAGCTGGTCAGAAAAAGGAACATTATAAAAGTATTTATACCTGTCATTTCTTCATTATTAAAACACCAACAGAATAGTAAAAAATCTGGATAAGTAATGCCAGGAAATTTTAATACTTATAGTTTATCAGAATAGAAGAAATATTACATAAATTAATAGCTACGGGCTAATTTCAGATATACAAGCTATGTAGCAAAAGGCTTGAGCCATGTCCATGCAGTTACAATTTCACACACACACACACACACACACACACACACACACACACACACACACAGGAAATCTGGCTTCAAATCGCACCCAACAGTTTGAGTTTCCACTTAAGCCTGAGAACACTTAATAAATAATTCTAAATGGAGCCAAAACCAGCTTCCTGCTTTGTGTCTCATGCAGGTGGCAAGATGCCACAATATGCAGGCTTGAGTGACTCTATGGAAGGTTTGTGGAGTGAAGGCTTCACCTGAAGCATCATTGTGGATTTCTGCCACAGTACACAGTGGTGTCTCCAAGCCTTACAGAGCACTGTGGGATAGATTTAACTTTTGCTAGTACACAAAACGAAAAACTCAATGCTGGATGGAGGCATGGACCCATTGCCTCCAAGAGTCACCAGAGAGCATGGCTCCTTGAGCTATAGGTAAATTACTTCCACCATGCTGGAAAGCTAAAATGGACAGAGTCAGCAACCATGGCTTCTGCTTCAGTACTAGTCACTGCAGTTTAAAATAATAGTTACACAATAAGCCAGTGTCAGATAAAATGAGACTTTAAATGGTTTACAAATATATGTAAAAAGGTATGTAGATTTGAAAGAGAAAATATAGACAGTTATATAAAAATAGTTTAAAAATAAAGTTTTTAAAGAGACAGTAGTGTAAAAAATAAGCCACTTAAAGATGGATATTACACAAAGAATCTGGATTGTGTTGTCTTTGATATTTTAACTGCAGAGAGGCATTTGATTGTAAAGGCTGATAAATTGAGGCATATATACAGGTGTGTGTGTGGTTTTGTGTGTGTGTGTGTGTGTGTGTGTGTGTGTGTATTTTGAAAGTATATTGACTTAAAAATTTGAATCTAAGAATATGTTGCTTTGGAAAGGAGGGTCTGCTTTTGTTTCCACAGAAAGCAAGAGGTTATGGATTTGTTCCAGAGTAAGATACACCAGATTTGACCAACCAAGACTCCCTGAAAGGTCTCCAATGACACCATGGCCCATATGATCCATCATCCAGAATAGTTTCAAGGCAACTTGCTCAGATGAAGCCTCACAGACTACTCCAGTCAGGACTCGACCATAATTCTTAATTTTCTCAGGATCCCCATAAGAATATAGCACCCTCTATCAGCAGGAAGTAGCCTAAAAAATTATGCCCACATTCCCCCCAACAAATGGATTATAGATGTTTGTCTTTGTTTAGAAATTAGTTACAAATTGTTGTTGGTCATAGTCTACATCTTTTTAAAGAAAAAAAGGGGGATAGGATATTGATATGATAGGATGAAAAGGTAGATTATTGAATTGACTTTTGAAGCAAAACTTGTTTAAAATGTTTTACAATGCTATGGATTTAGTTCATGATACAAATTTAAAGTTAATTTTATTATACTTTATGTGTATTTATACTCTTGTTTAAAGTATTTTGTTTATGCAACTCATTTAAAATTGTAGTGTGCAAAGATTACTAATAAGTCTTCTATGACAATCAAATTTATAGTCATGTTAAATTTTCTAGGTACACATGATGTAATTCAATTAGTAATATAATCTTCAAATATTTCAAAGACCTACAATATATGACAATTAAAACATTTTAAAAAATTTAGACTTTCTGGACAGTGAGACATGTCTGCTCCTGGCAGGACCTATTGATATCAGAGAGGAGGATGGGTATTGAAGAAACACCATATGGAGTTTATCTTCTTCTTGGAAAAAATAACAATTTGGGCAAGGAACTGTTCTTGCCTGGACTGCTTGACAAAATGCTGCATAAACTGGACATGCAGGACCCAAAGGAAGGTGACCATTGAACTTTGCAAGGTGAGATGGTCCTTCAGATTCCTGCTTCACAGAAGAAACTCTCTGATGTTCTACAGGATATAGTCAAAGAAGTGACTGAAAGACTATAGGTCTGTAGACTGAAGATGGATGACCAAATGTTACAGAAGAACTTTGGATGACTGTGAAGGCAGGCAGCTGTCACTGTCATTCTTGTTTTTGGAAGTTGCTCACAATGTTCTTCCTGTTTACTTAGGTAGCATTATATCCTTCTGAGATCTTTGATGCTATTGAAGACTAGATAGTTATAATTTTCCTTGGTTATGATAAGAGATAAATTAGATATGAAGCCTTAGACTCACAAATATAAGATAGGATATCTTCTTTAATTTTGCTCAATACAACTAGACTAGATATTATAACTATAATTTTTGTTTGATAATTACTTTATTATATGTAATTTTACTACATTAAAGTTAAAACCTTCTGTTTTGAAAAAAAAAGAAAAGGGGAAGTGTAGTGGATATTGCTCTGTATGCTGTGAATCTATGTTGCTCTGATTGGTTGATAAATACAAAGGTGATTGTCCAGTAGCCAGCCCAGAAGTATAAGTGGGATAAATAGACAAGATAATTTCTAGGAAGAGAAGGGTGAGTCAAGAGATGCCAGCAAGCTGACCAAAGAGCAACATGTAATGGGATTCCTGTAAAGCCATGGAATATGTGGTGATTCATTAATTAATAGTTATGGCCTAATTTAAGATATAAGAGCTAACTAACAAAAGGCATGAGACATGGCAAAGCAGTTACAATAGAAAAATAGGAAATATTCTGGCTACAGTAGGGGAGGATTATTTGGAAAAGTAAATGTGTGTGTGTGTGTGTGTGTGTGTGTGTGTGTGTGTGTGTGTGTGTGTGTGTTTTAATTTTTAATAACAAAACTTTCATAAATATCATGTTGCATTAGACATCTACCAGATCCAATTAGCATGAGTCTCCCCAAGCTCCAGTATCAAAATCATGTTTCACACAGCATGGAATTTTGAAAATAGTTTTTTATGACATAAAATAATACTTAATGACAACTAATTTTCAAAAAGACTTCATTCTGTTTCTGCCTTCATTTCTTCATTTGGAAAATATAAAATGAAAATTTAGAAATTCAAATTGCATCTCTCACAATTGGTAATATGGTAAATTTGTAATATTCTTTTCAAATAACTTATTGAGACCAGGCAGAATGGGCACATGCTTTAATTCCAGGGCTTGGCCTAGTGGCAGATGCAGGTTAGTCTCTGAGTTTGAGGCCAGCCTGTCTGTCCTACTTAGTGAGTTCCATCCATGCCAACAAAGGATATATTATGAGTCCCAGAGTTCTCCCATTAAAGAATTACCTAAAAGTTTAAAGTCTTCTCTTAATGTGGATTATTTTTGTATTTCATTTAATATTTAGATGCTTTATGTAGGTATATCACGAAATATTTACATGCTGATTTTTAATATTGAGAAACTATTTTACCTCTAAAATTTTCACAATAGCATTTACACTTTCTAAGTCTTTGTCTTTCTAAACAAAGCTAAATTAAACTCTTTTAATTGTTCTGCACCTTGCATAGTCTCTATTCTCTTAACAAGCCAATTGTCTTAGTCAAATATTAAATTGATTATTTTTTCAACAGAAAACTAATGACATTAGTTTAGCAAGTATACTAATAAGTTTCTACACAAATATGTATATTTTAAACTCTAACTTAAATTTTAATGAAAAATAAGTTTCATTTATAAACTTAGTTCATCTGTAGAAATCTGTATTTGAAAATTTTTACATTTCAATTTCTAGACTTGGTTTTCATCATATATTATTCTACAAGGGTAATATTTATGCTTTATCTCAAGATCATGGAAGAGGTTATCTATGGAATTAATTTTTAATTATTTTCTAATATTTATGTTTGATTGGATTCTAATTAGATAATTCAACCCCTCTTATTTTCTTGTCTCAATATTAATTCAAATTAGATAATTCAAATTTGTTCTTATTTTCTTGTCTCTTTCTGTATTAATTAATAATAAATACATCTGAGAGTATTCAAGAAATCATGATTCTATTTACCTGTAGCATCAAAGTGTACAATTGATGTTATAATAGAAATAAACAGATATTGTTTAAAATATAAGGGAAAGCAATAGTTATGTGAATGCTTCATTTAGAAGAGCATTAGATAAATACTTGATTAAAATATCATCACAGATACACCATTCTAATAAAATTACCTAGTAAATACATAGTAATTAAAGAATAAGTGAAGTATTATTAAGGTAAGAAAGAAAAACTTTGGCCCAACAGTTAAACTGAGAATGAGAGTGAGAGATTATTTCCTCTCTCTCTTACTTTCTCTTCTCTATGTGTATTACTCTATTGTTCTCTCTATATCTATATCTATGTCTACATATATCTATATCTATATCTATATATATATATGGAGAGAGAGAGAAAGAGAGAGAAAGAGAGAGAGAGAGAGAGAGACATAGTTTTGACTTCATTTCCAAATCTCCACATCCCTTAATCCCTCTCAAATTCATTATTATTTTTACAGAAACACACAAAGTCTATTTTCTGTTGCTTATATGTTCACTATGCATGTTTATGGCTGACCACATTGAATTGGATAACCTGTTTTGGAGCTCATCCCTGGTAGACACTAATTCACACTCCCTCAGCAAAAATGAATTGCCTGAAGCTGAATTCATGAAGCTCTTCTGCTAGGGGCTGTTCCCTGTGACATTTCTGCCATCCAAGCTGGTATGTCAACTGGTGTTGTCATTTTGCAGGTCTTGTTTAGACAACCATTTTGTAGCAATTTTTAAGGGTTCTATATTCTTGCCATGCCTAGAAGAAACTCTTTTACTCTGGCTCTTGAAATCTATGTGCTCCACATCTACACTCTTCTTTAAGTCTTGTATGTAAGAGCTGAATCAATTGGTGCTAAGCATGCAGTAGTAACTTACTATTTCTTTCTGAACAGTTGTGAATCTTTGGTAAATGTTTACTGCAAAAAGAAACTTCTCTGATGATAGATGACAGCTACACTTATGTGTTGATATGACTGTGTGTTTAAGGATAAGTACTTCAAATACAGTTAAAAACTATATGGGTTTAGTAAATATGTAGTAAAAGCAAGTGTTCCAGGTTCTAGGACCTCTCCAGTCATGGATATCCACAAGTATTACTGTACTAGGCATGATTTTTCTCCTATTGAATGGGACTTAATACATTGAGATAACTGTTATCACTAAGATAAAAACCCACTACACTCAATGGGTAAAAATGCAGGAGGCTGGTTCTTTTCTGAAAGAAAATGGAGGATAAGTTGATCTGCAGGAGATGGGAGATTAGTAGGACTGGAAGGAGTGGAAGGAGGGGAAACTATGGTCAAATTGTAGAGTATGAGAGAATAAATACATACATATATATGCACACATATTTGTATATATAAGTGTATGCAGACATACACACCAAAGTATAGATATAGATATATTTTAGTTCAAAATTAGTAAACACTATTTTAACCACATGGAAAGAAATACCCATTTACCTTTCATGTATTAGTTTGCATGAAACACTCTGACATGTATTGTGAATGCAAGTGAAACATTAAAATTCCAATTAAGAATATTTGTATTTAAAGTAATGTCATTATAGAATCTTTGGGAATTTGACATCAAGTACCATAATTTTGCTTACCTCTCAGTCCCATAAAAGCAGGAAGTAGCCTAAAAATTGTGTCCAAGATGTTGTAGATGTTGGGATGGGATAACTCAAGACCTGGCTGTGGGCCTGGGTGGTGCTGAGTTTGTGCCACTGGGGCCATTCTCCTAAGGTGTGGGTTGGAGCCAGCTCCATCAAGGCCATCCCATCAGTGTCAGTTCTCCCTTGAAAGAGTATCCTTTTAAGTAAATATTTCAGCCAAAATTGACATTTTTACTTGGGAAAATGAAAATGAGTATTTTGTAATCACAAATTCTAAGCATTCTTTTTTGTTGCAGTTTTTGATTTTCAGACAGGGTATCTCTGTATATCACTACAAGCCAGGCTGGCCTTGAAGTAACAAAGGTGACATTCCTCTGCTTCCTGAAAGCTGCTTTTAAATGGTGTGTGCTATGAGGACCTGGAAAATCTAAATGTTCTTTGACATAGTAATAGCAAATACCTTTTATCTGCTTCTTAATTTTAGTCAGCTTATTGAAATACATTGACTTGCCAACATGGTCTGTCATGAAGACCTAAAGCAGACTTTGGAACAAGAACAGAATCAGTTAATGATAAAAATATGAAGTCTCCATAGGTAAGCAAATATTTAAATTTAAAATATATGCTTTGTGCTATCTTCTTAGTAAAGTTCCACAGCCCTCCAAAATGTCATGTTCTTTCTGCTCAAATAAGCTGCTCTTGACTACTTTGCTCAGTGATAGAACACACATATATAATAGAATAACTGTGAGTTTTATTCACACTGCTATAAATGTTCTGCATAGTAAATTTTTCTATGATAGCAAATTATAAGAAAAATGAATATAACTTTAAAATAAAGTTCAATATTTGATTATGGGTCAGTGGATTTAAAAGTTACATATTTAGAAATACAAGAGTGTAGAGGAATTTCTAAACAGTCTTATTAAATAAGGAACACAGAGCCAAATACAGAGGTACTAGCCAAAGAGAACAGAGCAATAGCCACTACTAACTTCAGTTTACCACTAGCAGTAGCTTCCCCCAAGGGAGAGCTTTTTCTATCTGACTTGTCTTTTTATTGCCTTTCTTTTCTGCATTCTCATTGGCTCTAAACCCAACCACATAATTTGCCATGGACTGTATACAGACCTCCAGGTCTCTATAGTTGGTACTTGGATCAAAGGTTTGTCTCAGCATGCTTTGCTGTGTCCTTGAATACACAGAGACTCTGCCTGCCAAGTGATCAGATTAACAGCATGTATGCTACCACAGCCTGACTCTGCTTATGGCTAACTTTGACCTCTGATCTCCAGGCAACTTTATTTATTAACATACAAATAAAATCACATTTCAGCACAATTAAAATATCACCATATTACCCTTTTCTATTCTAATAAAAAGAAAAAAGTTGTAACTAATATAAGAAATACTGTATACAATATGTACAAAAACTATATACAATATAAACAAGCAATAAATACCTCAACAATGTTTAGGCTATTTGACATTGACATTTGGCAAACTCATAGGAAATGTTCCATTATCTATCCTATTTGGTAATTCCAAATTGTACCAGATTCACTTTCTATCCTAACTTATATTACTAACAGAGAACTATCTCATAATGTCTTTCAAATTTATATACTTACACCTTTTTAGTGAGTTTCTTTTCTGAAATACATAATCAGAAAAACTATAACTATCTAATCTTCCACTCCCTCATACACCCAAAAAGGAAATAATACTACCAGATAATATAGGAAATGCATGCAAGCTGCTTACCAAAAAAATGTGAGTTGACAGAATCAGCCAGCTGCCTGGACAGTCACCCAAGGTGACTTTCTCTGCAGTGTTGGGGCATCATCTTCAGCTTGTAGGTTTGGCATACCTGACAGACACATTTGTGAAGTAGGATGTACACAAGTCCTACCGACAATTTGACCACACATTCAGTGAAAGTAGTCCATGTACAAGAAACACCTGAATTCCCCTAATTTCCTGTCATGATTCAAGATTATAAATTCTGGAAATTGTAGATGTTTTTGGAATTCGGCTGTCTATTACTCTTGGTTTGTGTGTGACTTCATCTCTTTTATTAAATGCCAGTCAACCATTGAGAGGTTAGACTATGCCAGCCTAACTACTCTTTTAAGAATAACTTTTCAGTTGCTGTTCCACTGCACATCATAAACCATTGGTCCACTGCCTATTCATCTGCCTTCAAGGAAAGAGGCTCTATAACTTTTCCTAATTACAAAGGCCATTTCAGTGATGGTATCATATTGTCCCAGCCTCAGAGGATGCCTGTTGCTAAAGCCACAACCACACATACATATATATTTTTTAAATAAGAACTATGTGGATGGACTTAAGTTAGGAATGGGGCTGGCCCATGAGTTGTAGGGCTAGAATCCTATAGTGTGTCTATTATAAAATTTTACTAATATTTAAGAACATGCTAGTATTTTATCTCTTCCCTATTTTGTTAAAAATCTATTTTCTTGTTTTATGTAAAGTAACCTATAGGAACAGCAATTACAAGCCATGGCTCAAAGAATTAAAACTTTGAAGGGCATCAAACTGGGGAAAACATGGGATACTTTCTGTGTTCTGAGTGGGTCAATTCCCAACAAAACTAGTAAAACTTCACAAAAATGTCTGCAAAATTCAGGAAGAATTTCTTTTAGAAGCCAATATCACGGGGAATGGAATCATAGGAGGTGACACTCAGTCCTATTTTCTATCTTACAGAAACAATTTTAAAAGAAATTAAAAGGATCACATATTACAAAACATCCTTTATCAGCACATTTTACACAATACCATAATGGATATGATTTTCTTAATGCAGCTAAAAGTTGTTGAACAATATTGAGCTAGCAGTAGTCATATAGAGGACTGCCATGAAAAGAATACAGGCAAGCTCTGATCCACACACTTCTAATCCTCAGCTATGTCTGAGAAACTAATACTTGCCTGGCAATGATTTCAAATCATTAAATTCCTAAATCTTCTGGTCATATCGTAGGGCCCTGAAATATAACAGTTTAAGATGAAGAAAAAGTTGTGTTCAAAAGTTTTCTTACATGTCTGACATTCTTCTTTGAGAATCTCACACTTGTGCCTCTGCCTTTCAAATAAATGTTGGGCATTTTTCTCTTGCTATTTTTAATGTATTAAGCATTTGGGCAACTCCCAATATTTATAATTTACTAACTTATTTCCTCATATAAGCTCAACCAAGTTATGTCAGGCAGCAGTATTTTAGATATTAATTAATACCTACCTAGAAATTACTCAACAGGTGACATCCATATTAGTAACGTCATCTTCAGATGATGTTAAATATAGTGTTTATTCAGAACCCAGAAAATTATTTCTGTTTCAAGATGATTATAAATAGAAATTCACTGAAAAAACATAGGTATTTTTTTAAACCCAGAGTGGTATAGCTAGATATTTCAAAGGGGATAAGTTCATATTTTTATTAAATATTTGCCCTATGTACCATGCTATCTAAAGTACTATTGCTATATTATTTTATATAGATGTGCATATAAAAATATGTTTTTGTTTTATAAGGTATATTATAGTCTATAATGTATAATATACAATATCTATATTAACTTTTTCTTTGTTATAAAAGCAATAGTGAATAATAAAAAGGGTATATTATCATAATCTAATATTCTGGTTATATCTAAAATGATTATAATTTCTTACATTTTAATTTAATCTATTTTACATACTCAGATTTCACACATTTACATCTTTTATGACTTACATAACATTACACAGAAGAAATTGGTTTTGTTTTGTTTTTTAATAATTTTTCCTAACAATCAATCTTCTACAAGGAATTCAACATTTTTTTTTTTGTGTACCACTTCTTTTATCATATCATCATTTATGACCTTGTTTCCATGGATCCTCTTCTTCCTGTACTGCTACATTCTTTTTTAAAAAGATGTATTTTTTTTCTGGTGTTGAGGACCAAATCCTGGGCCTTGTGCTTGCTAAATCCCCAACGCCATTATCTTATGTGTGTCAATGCTTTCCCTGCATGTATGTCCATGCACTCTGTGTACTTGAAGCCCATGGAAGCCAGAAGAGTGTGTCAAATCCCAGAAACTGGAGTTACAGACAGTTGGAAGCTAACACTGGGGTCTTGGATATAGAACCCTATTTCTGTATAAGAACAGCAAGTGAGCTGGGCGGTGTTGGCGCACGCCTTTAATCCCAGCACTTGGGAGGCAGAGGCAGGTGGATCTCTGTGAGTTCAAGGCCAGCCTGGTCTCCAAAGCTAGTTCCAGGAAAGGCGCAAAACTACACAGAGAAACCCTGTCTCGGAAAAAAAAAAAAAAGAACGGCAAGTGCTCATAACCTGACCTATTTCTACAGCCCCTTCTTTTTCACCACTGAAAAAACTATCCTCAGCCAAGATGTTTCTTGAGCATCTTTTCTTCTCTCTAAGATCTCCTGAAAATGATGTGTGGCTCAATGTGTACCACACTGACCATTACTTCTTTTTTTTTTTAGTTACAGACAACATTTATTGAGCTCTTCTTTGGTCCTAGGAACACACACACACACAACCACACACACACACACACACACACACACACACACACACACACACACACACCACTGTGATATAGATAGCACTAGCCTAAAATGCAATTTTCAGATGAGATATTGAGTCTTAACCTCCTCAAGGCCCTTCTGTGGGTAGATGAGTCAGGTAGGAATGGTGGATCAGCCAATAAAAATCTAAGTCCTCTACCCTCCCAAGAGAAGACAATATTATTTGAAGGTCAGTAGGAGATCAGCTGGTCCTAGTGCATTTTCCCAATGGGCCTGGAAGATCATCTGAAACATGTGTTTTCTTGAGATTTATTTTTGACATCCTTCTAAGCCTAGGAAGGAGCACAACAAAGAGATGAGAAGAATGAACTGTGGTCATTACTTCTTAAAAGAAGATCTCTATCTAAGAATCATCTTGTATCAGTTATGAATGCCCATCTGGCTCCCTTATTTCAGCATATTAGCCAGACTGGGTAGCATGTGACAACACTTGTTACCTTCTAGTCGACTCATTTTATTCATTATTATTTACAGTAAACACCATAGCTTAAGCTGTGACATTAAACCTGAGCATTAACAAGATATGCCCATGATGCACTGTCTCAGTGAGCACGCTCTCTCATCATTCTTCCTTTCCTGACTCCCACCTCAAAAATATTAATGTTACTCATTACAAATCTTTTTTCCTGTTGAATTTACACAGGCTTCCTGCAAGATTTCCTCCTTGTTATCTATCATCTGAGAATGAGTCACAGTCTAAGCACTGAATTCCTTGGATAGAAGCTCACGTTAACAACCTTGGACTTCCTGCTTTATTTTCCAACAGGCATAAAACTCTACATGTCAAAGTATAGATGCATCATTTTTCCTTCCATATGCTAGCATACTTTCTTCAGTGGAAACCCTCACCTTGATCATTATCCAAAACCCAAATCCTAGCTGAAGAGTTTGAAAACTCCCTTTCTTTGCTATCTTCCATATCCACCTGGAATCTAACATATATTCTATTATCTTCAGGATATATGCACCTGCAAGTGACTTTTAACACTCATATTGGACATTGACACAGCCAAGCATTAAAAGTTATCCAGTTTATCCTCCACAGGTTCGAAACACCAACAAAAACTCTTTGCATGACCTGTACTAGCTAGGTTCTGCCTTCCCCTTTAGACGGCCTTACTCAAACCACAGAGTTCTTTCTAGAACACATCAAGTTATGAAAACATACTAACCTCCTTCATCCTTTTATTGTTCCCCATGCAATTGTGTTGCTGTTATGTACTTACATTGCAATTCTGATCTTCATATGGACCTGAATCAAATGTTCCTTTTGCTGCTACTTCAAGGGTCCTGGCAAATAGTGGCTAACAGTGAATTACCTGGCTGTTATGAAAATGGATCAATACACTACAGTTCCATGTCTCCAGAAATTGTGAGTCTACAATGGCCACAGAATATGAAATGTAACCCTAAATACCCTAGTACTAGAAGATTTTATCCTAACACTTTGTTGTTGTTTGCTAGTTCAGCCAAGGACACAAAAGACAGGATATGTAAGATGTGATGGCAGCACTCCTCTGAGCAAGGATGGCACTCTATTCCTGAAGTAGAGCCTTGGGTTGCATAACAATCAGTAGCACCAGAGTAGAGCAGATGCCTGATTTGTATGCCTAGACATACTGCAATAACAATGTTTTTCTCTCTGGTCTTGGCACTAGTCTGGGTTTTGTACTCATTAATTACACAGTTCCAACAAGATCTCTAATGATGAGATCTACATGAACAACCTGGACGACAGTGGGAGTAATGAAGGGCAAGATTTGAGGGAATGAAAGCTTAGGGGAGCAGGAGATCCCAGCTGGATGAAGAACAGGAAGGGAGAACAAGGAATAACCTGTCCTTAGTGCATGAGCTGGCTATTTGGAATCTTGGGCTTACACAGGGACACTTTGCTCAGCCTGGATGGAGGGCACTGGACCTGCCTGTACTGAATCCACCAGGTTGAAATGAATCCCCAGGGGAGTCTTGGCCCTGGAGGACATGGGAATGGAGGGGAGGTGCTGCGGGGAAGGTGGGGGTAGGAACGGGAGTGTGGCGAACAGGGGAATCCATGGCTGATGTGTAAAATTAAAACACAAATATAATAATAAAAAAGTCCCTAAAGAACAGTGACAAAAATATTCCACTCATAAATTACATTTGTTTCACAGCTCTTCTTCTGAATGAATATTGGGAGGTCATGCCAAAGTCAGACTTGAAGTGCAACCAATCATCAAGAAATGATCCAAGCTATTTTTATTCAAACTGAATCATGACTCCAGCTAACAATTTTTAGAAGGAGGAAGCCACAGTTTTCATAACATCATCACTTTCCAGTCTTTGGGTTCCTTTCTGTCATCAGAAGCAGGGATACTGAGATAGCATGCATACCAGCAGATGCATGGCAGAGCTAATGACAATCAGGATGCCATTAAAAATTAACAGAGTCTATGCTGAGATACTCTTGCAGATTTTTAAAAATGCTAGTTCAGACATTTCAGATAAACAACTTGTCTGGATAGCAGATCCTCTAAAGGCATCATAAAACAGGATAGCAGAGTAGATGGAAACCTTGAGACCAGTGCTTTTCAATCTGAGTCACAACCCATAGGAGTATAATAAGCTTTCGACCTGGGTCACCTAAGACCATCAGAAAACACAGATATTAACATTATAATTCATAATAGTAGCAAAATTAGTTATAAAGTAGCAACAAAAATTTTATGGTTGGAGTCACCACTTCATGAGGAACTGTATTAAAGGGTCATAGCATTAGGAAGGTTCAGAACCACTGCTCTAGACTTAAAACCTTTATAGTGCCTACCACCTCTTCATGGTTAAAATAATGAACACAAAGTCAAGTTTTAGAATTAAGAAAATACATACATTTTTCGCAGGGACTAATAAATTTGTCATGTGAGATTCCTCACAATAATTTAGCAAGTATTAATCCATTTATGTATTACTTATAATATTTACAATAACATCACTCTGTATTTGCATATTGTTAATTAGTATACATATAGGCACTATTTTTAATTATCTATATTACATGTTACACATATTTAATAATATATGTAATATAAAATTATCATAGATACAGATAGATTAAGCCTAGGTTGATAGATTGTAGATAGATAGATAGATAGATAGATAGATAGATAGATAGATAGATAGATAGATGATAGGTAGATAGATAGATAAAACATTCCATTAAGGCTATGCAACTGAGAAGGCCCAGATAATTTACATGTTTTTCCAACATCACACAACTCCCATTATAGCATGGTCTGCATTTATTCTGTTTTACTGTGCTAGCAGAAACTCTTTACAAACAAATGAAATTAGTTTCCATAGAGTACTATTTATTTCAAGAGTAATTAGATCAGGATATACACACCATCTGAAGTTTTTTATAGAGATATTATCTTTTATGGTGACTTTTTCATCACAACAGCTGTAGATTATAACATTTTAATAGTTATATTCTATGAGTGTTCATGTTTTTCAGCAGTCTAATTGATCTTGAAAAATAAAAAAAAATATTACATTGGATATCAGACTTTTGACATTAATTGAAGCAGGTCAGCAGGTATAAGAACTCCCTGAGTTTTTCATTTGACCAAATCTATGACAGAAATTCATTAAGACACTCAAAAATGCCTATGTTGTGCTAACATGAAATTCTCTGATGCATTCTTACTTGGACACTTGGGCTGTTATTCAGGTTAGTAACTGATATGTTTTCACAAGAGGCATTCTATGTTAAGTTCATCCAGAAAATCTGTGGCCTTGTGACTAGGGTTTTTTTAAAACTAATTTTAGTATTTTATTTAATATAAAATGTCAAAAACTCCACAATTTTTAACTTAGAAATAATGTAAGTAAATTGTTCATTACACTGGCATATTAGTAGGTCTTTGAAATTTTGTGCATATATAAGCATTATGGAAAATATTTACAAATTTGAAATGCATTACAAAAGAAATATGACACATAAATTTCAGTATATTTTAATATGCTTTTTCTTACTAACTTGGAAATACAATGTTACTACCAAAAAAAATATTAAAAACCAAATGTTAACTATCTTGAACAGTTTTCTTATTATACTAATGTCTGTAATATATGGTTTGATATATTTACCAGTATCACTACCATAAACAAAATTCAATTACCTTTATCTATGGTCAGACTGAAACCAAGTATGACATCACTTAAAAAAAAACAATATATGGATCTAATCCATTGCTTTTACTAATTTATTTCAGTAAGAAAATGTTAAATGCCAAAATGACTACATTTCACTGACTCACTAACAAAAAGAGTAGACTGTAAGTAACCATTTACACATAATGTTTTCTTATTGAAATAAATTAGTTAAAGGGTTTTGTTTTTTTAATCTTAGCAGTCTATCAAACTACAGTTATATTTATAAATGTTAAGCTTTGCTAGTTAGGAAAGGGGAGATATGGCTAGAGCAAGGAGTCTCCAGACTGAGGGCTTTCTGGAAGCTGCTGTGAATCTTATCTCAGAATCACACACTGCTCTGAATACATGCTACAGCATGCCTTCAGAGATGTTTCCAACAGTAGCTAGAATTTATGTGCTCACAATGAACTTCATGATGAGCAAGTAAAATATTTATATTTTTAAAATGTACATTGCTGGTTCTACTCTTCAAACAGTTGCTCAATAAAACTTTATGAATTTAAACCAGAAATAAAGTTATTTGACAAAATCCCCAGTGTAAAGAATGGCAAACTATAAAAGATCAGAACAAACAAAAGGAGAGGAAAAGTCAAGAGTCAGAATAAACAGCTAGAAACAGGTTACACAGTACTCCAAATTCCTCACTGCATGATGCTGCTACCCTGAACACACAGAAAACAAAGGGCAGAATGGAATCTGATGGTTTCTTACATAAGCAGGAAGGCATGTAGACAAATTTGTAAGCAAATATGCAAATACCATTAACTTTGAAAGTGGTGCTAAGTGCTGAGATTGGGAATAAATCTGATTCTTACCATCTGAGAATGACTAGTAGGACATCCATTGATATCTACAATTTTCTCATTTGCTAACACACACACACACACACACACACACACACACACGCCCACAACCTTTAAAATAAAAAACAAAATTAAAAACACCTAGCATAAATGCTGCTGCTTCCCCTATTTAGTCTCCCAAGTCATGGACAAGGGAGCACACCTGTTATGAGCCTACAATTCCATGTGTACAAATCAAGCAAAGAAAACAATGTGAGTGAGGAGGAAGCTGCTGCTGGTTTTTCAGCATGTGCCAAATGGCTGCTCACATGAAACCTTCCACAACTGTCCTGAATGGATCAAGATCCACTTTCAAGGAGTCTCTGTGTGTGAGTTCTTCCAGTTAATGAAATGCACACATGGGAGGCCTATGGTTAAATGAGGCTTTTGTTTCTGACAATGTTTCATATGTGAAGACACAGTTTGAATTATTTCAAAATGTGGCCAGAATGCCTTTTTCAGTCTCATATAAACACATTTATTTAAATTGGAGATAGGAATTGTCATCTCATGAACATACAGCACAGTTCTGTAGGCATTAATTAGGCCTAAACTGCAATGTAGCAAAAAAGTTGTGAGCAGAGCCTTTCAGAGTAGTCAGAGGGCAGGTTTCACCAATGATCTGTCTACAATGTCCTTCTGCAAATCCTTAGTCAGCCGCTTGTGTCCAGATGTAGCCAGATAGTAGTTGGCACAGTCGTAATCTGTTGAAGACAGGGAAGAAGTCAGATGGAGTGTTAGAGAAGAGAGACAGGAAATTTCCTCAAGGCAAATGCAAAAACTCCAAGGAAAATTGTTCAGGATCACATTCCAGTTAAAGAAGTCATAGCACCAAAGGAAACAGCTGTAAAATCATTTTTAACCTGCTCCTTTCCCCAAGTTATCTCTTGTTTCTAAGAAGGATGAATCACTTTCAAAATCATGGACTAGTCATTGTGACCAAGCAAAACTCCTTTCTCAGATGACTCCAGAGCAGATCTCTACTGGGAACCAATTTTGGTTTTCTCTTTTCTCTTACCCTTTTCCCTTTATTTTGACAATAATCTTCTCTGTGTAAAGGGAAGTCATCTAGACTGATTTACAGAGGAACTTCAAATAAGGGTTTTTCTCTGAAGTGACCTTATTGAATTTGCCGTCTGTGATATATATATGGGCATCCTTTTATAAAATAATTGCAAATGTCTTCCTGTCTAAGATATTTGGATTAGTTTGGACTGTCATTTCTCATTTAAGCCACTTGAAATGTATTTGTACTAGAATACAGAAGAAGCAAAAATGGAGTTATAATGCAGTTACAATACAGAATAGAGAAGTGTATTGCAAACCACAGGTTTGGCAATTTGGCTTGCAAAAGAGGTTACTCCAGCAACTCTCATGATATAAAGAAAATATGAAATTTCAGGAATGCCACAAAAATAATGTTACTTTTAAAAATATCTATTAGCGTATTATGCTTGAAGATGTTTCAATTGCACAGGTGGTTCATTAGTAATGTTACAAGGTTAAGATAGAACATAGTATTAAAAAATAAGTAAGACTAGAGAAGGAGAAACAAATAAGAAACAGACAAAGTTTGCTGGAATCATGGCTCAGAGGTTAACAGCATGTGCTGTTCTAGCCGAGTACCTCTTGGAGCTTTCACCTATTATGACATCTAAGATCCAGAGGCTCTTATGCCCTCTTCTGGACTCTGAAAGAACTACACACAAATGCATATTACAATACATACACATGCATCGTACAAAGATAAATCTTTTCTAAAAAGCAAAGTGTTCTAAGAAACAGTGGGATCAGAGCTGAGATGATGAGTCCAAGATATGAGAAATCCATGAAAGGACCTTCTCCACAAAGAGTATGATCCATGCAATAAAGAAGCTTAAGAAATGCTGAGTCTAATGAGAAACTGTAGCTGATATAGGATGCCTAAAATTAGTGCAACTTGGGTGGAAACAGTGTGTTTGATGTCAGAGTCATGAGCACTAACTTCCAGAAAGTACAAAACAACTATTTAACAACATAAGTGCTAGCGAGATTCCCTTGGAGTTTAAAGCACTTACTCCTCTTGCAGGGGACCTAGCTAGGTTCTCAGCATCCACATGGCATCTCACAACTGTCTGGAACTCCAGTGCTGAGGGATCTGATGCCCTCTTCTGGCATCTTCAGGAACCAGGGAGGTGTATGGTAAATATGCACACACACATGGAATAAAAATTAAATAAATTAAAGGGATTGTTTTCTTATAATAGTAGAGCTTGGGTTGGGGATTTAGCTCAGTGGTAGAGTGCTTGCTTAGCAAGCACAAGGCTCTGGGTTCGGTCCTCAGCTCTGACCAAAAAAAAAAAAGAAAAAGAAAGAAAATTCAATAAGCAGGTGACCAAATACAGGAGAGAGGCAAAAGACTGTTGTGGCATATTATTTTAAGATGTGTTAAATGTATTTATGCTATGGAACATTTGTTTAATGATGCAAAGATGTGTTGCATTCTTTTATGTTGTATTTGTTTAACTCTGTGCAGCTGTGTTACTTTGTTTGTATAAAATACTTGATGGTCTAATAAAGAGCTGAATGACCAATAGTACTTAGGAGAAAGGATACTTGAGGTTGCCAGCTGGAGAGAGTAAATACAGGAAGAAATCTAGGAGGGAAAAGACAAAAGAGCAAGAGAAAAAGGAGAGAAGGATCCCAGGGGACAGTCATCCGACCACCCAGCCAGCCATAGAGTAAGAGTGAAAGTAAAATTCACAGAAGTAAGAAGAATGCTCTGAGGCAAACAATAGATAGGATAAGTTAATGAAAGAAGCCAAGCTAAGGCCGGACATTTATAAGTAACAATAAGCCTCTGGCTGTGATTTATTTGGGAGCTGGGCGGTGGCCCCTGAAAGAGTAAAAAGACCCAACAACAAAAGACATTTTCAGGTGAAAGACAAGGCAGCATCTCATCTACATGTGGGAGAGAGCTTAGATAACTGTCATTATCAGAGAGCTCAGTTTAGAATTGTAGGCATCAGGGAAATGCTACATGTAATATAAATTCTGACAGTTTAGTTAAAGAAAATTTTTACTGGGATGCACTCTACAGAGCTGTTGGGAATCATAGAAAAACTTGGATATGGGTTTTTAAAAACCTAAATTAAAAAGTACACAATGATTATTGTTGTAGGCTAAAAAGGGACAAGTTTTCCTTTCACAAAGTATTCTAATAATGATATATTGTACGCAGTTTGGCAGTAAAGAATATTTGCATGGAAATGTATGGGTTTAGATGAAAATTATAATGTAAGTATATTGGGGGGGGGTTGAATAAATGGAAGCAAAGAAGAAAGGAACTAAATCTCATGTTTTCAGGAAATCAACAGAATATCTCTATAATTCATACATTGACTTTATAGCATATCACTGGAGATGTTGAAATAAATGTCTTTAAAAACTGTTAAATAGTGCAAAATTGGTTTCCTCTGTTGTGGAAAGGAAGGAATGGGGACCAGAGGATGGTTTGTACTTTATTCAGCTATAAGGCTTTTTTGAGATCTTATTAGTTTTATCTTCTTACATGGGTGCTTTATCTCCATGTGGTCTGTGTACCATGTGCAGGAAATGCCTGTACAGGCCAGAAGAGGATATCAGATGCCTTGGGATTGGTGTTAGGATGTTTGCTAGATTCTATGTGGGTGCTGGCAATAGAGCCCAGGTCCTCTGGAAGATTAGGCAGCATTCTTAAACACTCAGTCATTTTTCTAGCCCCAACTGTATTACTTTTGGAGCTACTTCACATTTATCATCTGAGAATGATTTAAATTACTCTTCTGGAAATAAAGATATTGAAAGAGCCTGAGTAAGAGAGATTGTTGCCATAAACCATAGGTGTGGGGTATAGAAAGGGCATGTACAATAAACAGTCAACAGGGCACAGAGGTCAGCTAGAGTTGGTCAGTGAAGAAATCCAAGTTTGTAATTTTGGCTAGTAGGTTATATTGTTAATCCCTTAGCAGACATTCAATAAGACTGGGTTAAAGCTCAAGGAGTCATCAAGAGAGAGTCTACAGACAATTACCTGGGACCCATTTATAACTGGCTAATACAAAGCAACTCAAAGTGCCCTAATCTTCAACTTAATGAAGTATAAAGGCCTAGGATAAACCTCAATAGAAGGTTTGCCTGGAGAACCTAGGGTCAATTCCTAGTACTTTACTGCCCAGAAAAACAAACTCCACAGATTCCAGTAGAGCTACACGTGTTTGTGAACATCTACAATTCTAGCAACAAGAGAAGAAAGAAAGGCGGCTAGGAATTCAGAATAACCCTCAGCTATTTGGAGAGTTAAAAGCCAGCCTGAACCACATAAAATAAAAAAAGAAACACAAATCCTCAGTGACTTATTTTTAATGTTTCAAAATATATTACTTGATTGTCAATCAATATAATTCTGGCATATGCTTTGAGTGCTATTAATTTCTTTACATGTATGATTACCAATTTAAAGAAAATAAATAATGGCATTCACATTTATAAATACCACTTTCTTTTACCAGCATACTGATTTTAAGACTCTTTGAGAATGTTTTCCTCCCTAAAATGTTACACCTTGTCAGCCTACTATGGTAATGTTGACCATAAAACCAGATTAAATTAATCATATCACCAGCAAGCTAGAATTTCATGTCCAGACCTTACTTAGTGGATGGATATTAAACACATACTCAGCTCAAGTCTTAGATGTGTGGAATAGAAATTAGATGGATATTTTTACTTACACATGCATTTATCATTTTATTTTTTATAGATTTATTTATTTATTATCTATATAATATTCCTCCTGCATGTTGCCTGCAGGCCAGAAGAGGGCACCAGATCTCATTACAGATGTTTGTGAGCCACCATGTGGATGCTGGGAATTGAACTCAGGACCTCTGTAAGAGCAGCCAGTGCTCTTAACCTCTGAGCCAACTCACCAGCCCTCATTTTTCATTTTAAATTCACACAATGATTTATCACTTGGGAATCTTCTGATGTTGCTCTGTTACCCTTCAGGACACTGGAAATTTTTGGATGAACAGAAGAGACATATATGTAAATTGCTATGAAAGAAAGAGAATGGTTTACCTACTAACTATAGTACAGTCTGAATAATTTTATATGTAGTTCCCTTATAGAGAAAATTACAGACAAGACATAAATTGCTTCACCTACAATCAGATGAATTCAGCCAGCATTTAAGGGGAAATATTGTGTTTGCCATTGTGGCCACAGCATAAATGCTAATGTCCACAGTTTGTCCTTGAAAAGGGCCAGAGAGAAGGTAATAGTAAGTGAGCAAACCTTACTTGTATATGTCTGTGAAAGGATGACTGCCTATATTCCCCTCCTTTCTTCTTGTCCATGGGACCTTAACACTGTGCTCTATCCAATTTATCTCTCCCACATCACATTAGGTTTTCTTATACTCATCTGAAGCCATATTTTCCACTTTCTATTCTTTCTTACTATTTAAAATGTGTTGAACTCTTTGACAACTCAGTCAATATTTTTCCACTAACCTGAGTATCCCAATCATCCTAGTCAATTTCATAGTCAGTGTGGATAATCAATCTAACCATCTTGACAGAAATCTAATATGTAATGAAGATCCATCTACACTGCGTCTGACTCATCGGCTTTGATATATGATCTTTCTTTCTGCAACGAGTATATGTTTAATTATTTTTAGGAAAGGAGTGGAAGGCTATAATTTTTTTATTATGTGTTTTAATTTTATACATCAGCCATGTGTTCCCCTGTCCTCCCGCTCCCACTCAGATCCCCACCTTCTCCTCAGCCCCTCCCCTCCATTCCCATCTCCTCCAGGACCAAGAATCTCCTGGGGATTCATTTAAACCTGGTGGATTCAGTACAGGCAAGTCCAGTCCCCTCCTTCCAGGCTGAGCAAAGTGTCCCTGTGTAAGCCCAAGGTTCCAAACAGCCAGCTCATGCACCAAGGACAGGTCCTGGTCCCACAGCCAGGGAGCCTCCCAAACAGATCAAGCTATTCAATTGTCTCACTTATCCAAAGGGCCTGATCCAGCTGGGGGCTCCACAGCCTTTGGTTCATAATTCATGTGCTTCCATTCCATTGGCTATTTGTCCCTGTGCTTTTTGCAATCTTGGATTCAACAATTCATGCTCTTGCAAACCCTCCTCTTTCTAAACAGTTGGACACCTGGAGCCCCACCTGGGGCCTGGCTGAGAATCTCTGCATCCACTTCCATCAGTTATTGGATGAGAGTTCCAAGACGACTGATACGGTGTTAAGTCATCTGATCACCAGACTAGGTCAGATCATGCCCTCCCTTGACCACTGCCAGCAGTCTATAGAGGATATATCATTGTGGATTTCTGGGGACCTCTCCAGCACTCTGCCTATTCCTCTTCTCATGTGATCTTCATTTATCATGGTCCTCATTCTCCCTTTCTGTTCTTGATCCAGCTGGGATCTCGTGCTCTCCTAAGCTTTCTTTCCCTCAAATCTTGCCCTTAATTACTCCCACTGTAGTCTAGGTTGTTCATGTAGATCTCATCCATTTCTCTGACATTGGGTGATCCCTGTGTCTTTCCTAGGGTCCTGTTTTGAAAAAGGCTATAATTTTACAGCACAATTGTTTACTTCATTCTCTTTGCATTTCCATTGATACCAGCAACCTGATAATTCTGCCTAACTTTCATCATAGCACTGTGTTGTGAATGAGGTACTTCACTCAGTATTTCACAGAGTTTAACTCATTCAATCCTAGGAGGAAGTTCCCTGAGAATGTCACAATTCCCTTAAAAAGAAATGGATCCTGAATTGAGGATGAAATGTTTTCCCAAGCTGATGGTGGCTAAATCCTGTAGAGGAAAAAAAGGCTTCTTGCTCATGATTTGTACTCTTAGTGCTTAGAAGAGGAGAATGTCACTAATGACATGTCTTGAACTCTAACCTCTTCCAGTTATTCCCAATACATGAGAGAGCTTTTTCAAAATATGGGGTAAGGTTACCATCTCTGATACTTAAAGAAAACACTGAGAAGAACCCACATTAATGGTTTGCAAATGTTTAACAAGGCAAGGGCAATCTACATACACTGAGCAAAAGAATATTTTTTTAAAAATAAAAGTACAGAAACTTTGATTCTATTCTGTTTTTAGGACAGAATGAGTTTTTAAAATCTTATGTTTTGATTCCTGATGACATTCTTCTATACTCATTGATTGTCATTAGAGGAATATCATCTAGCAACTAATGGCAGTGGACACAGAGACCCACAGCCAAAAACTAGGCAAAGCCAGGGAACACGCACAAAAGTGGGGATGAATTGCAGGAGCCATAGGGTTGGAGGAAACCAGAAAAAACACAGCCCACAGAATCAACGAAGCAGGGCACATCAGAGCTTATGGAGACTGAAGTAACAGTCATGGACCCTGTATAGTTCTGAGTTAGATTCTTTGTATGTATATTATGGTTGTGTATCTTGGTGTTCTTATGGGATTCCTGTGTGAATGGATGAGGGTGTCTCTGACTCTTTTGTTTGCACTTTGGACACTTTATTCCTATTTTTACATTCAGCCTTTATCTGAGGGCTTATACATTATTGTATTGTTATTTGCTATCCTGTGTTTGGTTGATATTCCTGCAAGTCCTGCTCTTTAATCTTTTTCTTTTTTTGAAAGGAAATGGAAGGGGTCTGGGGTAGAAGGGTGGTGGAATGAGGACTTGGAGGGAGTTGATGGAGTGGAAACTGTAGTGGAGATGAAATATGAGAGAGGAATAACAAATTAAAATTAAATCTTAATTTTGTGATTGTCTCATAAATTGATACAAATAAAAATGTATAAATGTATTATTAAAGGTAAAATTGGTAAGATACATCCCAAAGGTTAAATCATACACTAGAAGTTGAG
The DNA here is from genome assembly GCA_949786385.1 of Onychomys leucogaster. NCBI lineage: Eukaryota > Metazoa > Chordata > Mammalia > Rodentia > Cricetidae > Onychomys > Onychomys leucogaster. The sequence continues at coordinate 999,451 of CATKUP010000062.1, forward strand.
TGGAATAAATCATTGTCAGTGAAACCCAAAGCTATGGAAGGATAAATATGGCTAAGTCAGATTTCCATATTTAATATGTCACTCTAACAATTAGAGACAAATTAAGTAGTAGAAGCCCTTTAGCACAGGCCAATGCTTTTCAAGCTTAAACTATCTCCATAAGAGTCATCTATGAACTTTTATAGGTACACATTATCTGGAACCACTCAAAGCTATAGACTGTGGATTGTGGAGCCAGCAAACTGTGTTAAGGAGGCCTCCCCATGGCTCTAAAGTGGGCTCCTGTTTACAACTATTGGCATGGATAAATACTATTTACAAATAATAAGCAATTTGATTATAACTGTTAAGCATATTTTAACACACAAGGAACATTTGTTTCTGTTTCCATAGACTATATAGTAGCATCCCTTACTTCTCTCATATCCCAGCAAGAAAACACAAGGCCACCACAGCAATAATGCAAATGTCCTTTACAAACCAATCATTCCTATGTTTTAAGCCATTCATATCATTAGTGATAAAGTTAGTAAATTTTCTCAAGAGAGAGAAATTCCTTTCTATAGTCTCCTTCCTTTCTTTTTTATTACTTCTTAAAATTTTATTATTCATCAGCATGAGTGAAAATCATACTTTACATTTGCTCAGTGTTAAAATCACTGAAGTTAGATAACATTCACAGTGAAAGTAACAGAACTCAAAACTCAATAGCCCAAATATATGCCTGTCCATCTTGGTTTGTAAGGAAAAAGAAGTGAAATTTTCAGGGCAAAAGGAATTTTAACACACAGGATTACTTGTCATTTGTATTTATTTATTGTTCCATGAGTTATAAATGAGCAAACAAAAAAGACAATCCCAAAACTACTTGGAATACTTTATATACATCTGTATACATTGCACACACATGTGAATATGCATACATATACATCATACACACATACACAATCTTTTACATATATATACATTATATATATATATATATATATATATATATTTATACATGTATGTATATCCATGTGTGTATGTATACATATGTATCTGCTTCCCTTTTCTCTTCTGCAACTTCTATTGCTACATAAAGGCACTGGCTGTTGCTAGGTGAACATACTTGCAAGACAACCAGACAGGTCTGAGGGCTTTGTCACAGTACAAGGCCAAACAGCCTCACATAATGAGGGAACCACAGGACTGTAACAAAGCACTAAGACCTCAAATATTAACTGCCACCCTAAAGCCTCCAAATTTCCTCTTAAAATTCTTTTCAATTTAGAGGGACCACAATTGCTAGATTGCTAAGGATACATAGATATTGTATGAATTCCTAACAAATTATCAGATTTCATGAAGCAAAGTGGAAAATAAAAATGACAGTAAAGAAACAACAACAAAATTGAAAGGATTATCACCATATGTCATACTGCATAGGTTCAAGTCTCTAACCTATTTTAAAAAGTATCTCTCTTTATAATCTTTATCCTATGATTGAAGCAGTTTCTCAAGAAATATTTGTAATGTAGGCTAAAACAGTTTTAGGATACAGAGAAAATACAAGTAGTTATGGTGATATTTTATTTGTGCTGAAATGTGATTTTATTTGTATACTAACAAATAAAGTTGCCTGGGGTCACAGCTAATAGCAAGCCATTTAGCAGAAGTCTGACAGTGGTAGCACACGCCCTTAATCTGATCACATGGCAGGCAGAGTCTCTGTGTATTCAAGGACACAGCCAGCTTGGTGACACTCGCCTTTATTCCAAGTACCAACCTTAGCGACTGTCTGTATAGACAGGTAGTGATAAAGATGACATGTGGTTAGTTTTAGCACCAATGAGAAGGCAGAAAAGAAAGTCAATAAAAATACAGACACACAGGAAGTAGGTCTCTTTCTCAGGGGTAGGGCAGCAGCGGCTGGTAAGCTAAAGGCTATTCACTAGTGCTCTGACCTCTTGGGCTTTTAACTCTTTATTTGGCTCTGTGTTTCTTATTTAATAAGATTGTTTAGAATTACATCTACAAGTAGTAAGCATTCTTCCAAGACAGAGAAGCTAATCTAAACTGATATGTATTTCCCCAATTCTTTAATCTCTCCTTCTCAGTCTGCAACATCTCAGCTCCCTCCCAATAAAGTTAAATTACTGTAGGACTTAGAACTAGAAAGACTGAAGCCTGAAGTCAGAAGCACTCAGCACCTCTCTCATTCCCATCACATACTACTGGAGCTGTATTTACCTTCTTGAAAATGCTGGCATCAGATTATTATTGCCTTGCTTATCTCACAGAGAGGATTAACTCTAAAGGGAAACCTCTGCAAAAGCAAAGTTCACCACGCAATACAAAGTATCACTATTATAATTAATGGAATATGGTGTCTATGATGTACATTTTAAAATCTATTCTATAGATATAGAACACTTTCAAATTGTTATTTCAAAGCATTCCAAAATTATTTTAAGCCTTTGCATTTGTCAATAGTAAATCTACTTGCTTGATTATCATTACATTCTCAGCAAACATTCAATCATTTATTTTCACATACTACCTTTAATCTGAAATTATTCTCTGTCTATACTTGGTATATCCCAAGATAAAAATGTTCAGATACAAATTCAGACATAGCTCTCTATATATTTCTTTATAATAGAATGTGTTGGAGCAGGAGGGATAGCTCAGTGTACAGGATGCTTGCACAGCAAGCATGAGGACCTAAGTTTGCACTGACCACACACATGTAAAAGTTAGGAATGACAGTGCATGACTGCAACTGCAGCACAGGATGATCAGAGACAAAATGACTTGGGGCTCAATGGTCAGCCAGTGTCACCATCCCAGAGAGTTCCTGGTTTAGTAAACAATCCTTTTATAAAACTAAAAGAGAGAGATGACTGTTGACATCAACCTGTGGCCTCTGCATGTGCACCAAACTCGAATATACACATACACAGGTCACTACACACACTTAAGTGAAGTGTATTTCTTATGCACTCAAAATATTTCAGATATTACCTCACCAATATGAAGAAAAATTAGTAAAACAAAACAAGCAAATAAAAACAGTTTAAACCATTGTTTGCATTCCTAGAAGAAGCACAGCATGATTTTGCAATCAAAGCACAAACATGAGACTCCTTGTGTACTAGTCACACACAGAGAAGCATGGGTACCAAGAATTTTAGATTGAGGGTACTAGCCATGATATTTAGAACCAGTAATTGACAGTGATGGAAGCAGATCTGGCACAATCCTCAAAAATGATGGAAACTTCCATTGCAATGATAAGAAGATCCTCTATAGCACAGTAAAGGAGGCTGGATACACCAGAAGTGCAAAAGTCAGAAATGACACAGAATATTCTCCAAGTAAAGAATCTGATATCAGGATTTATTAAGGGATCAAAAAAGAATCTGGAAGCTCTTGGGTGCCCTGCTGACAGCAACTGAAGTGATCTGAAGAACTGGCCTCAGAAAAGGCAGAGCTTTTGAAGCACCTGTTCTTTGTTCAAAGTTAGAAGAATACAGAATTTTAAAATTATCCAAATACAGATGTCTGGCATCTTCTAGAAAAATAGATAATTAGAACTCCAAGCTGAACTAAGAAATACCTTCAGCTTCCAATGACCAGAGACTTTTACTTCAAGTTCCATGGCAAAGAGATTCAGAGAGAACTTTGATCCAGCTGTAGCAGCTTCCCTTAAGTCATAAGGACATGCTTCTGAAAGCAAGCTTTATTTCTCATGTGTGAGCTACTCTATAGTCCCTGCTCCTCTTCTCCCCCACTTCTGAACCTATGTTTTTATGGAATCAAAGAGGACTGGATCAGTTTGGGGACCTTTCAGGTTAGTCAGCCGCAAGTAGCTATGAAACTGCCCTTCCCTTCTCTGACACCTACACCCTTTCACTGGTACTATGCCATCTTCATTTGCATGTACAATTAATGATTAATGTTAATTTGTCAAGCTACATGGCCTTATGTTTCTTTGTATGTAAAGTAATGTTCTCAAAAGTGTATAACTTTAACTCTATCATTTCCAAAGATCTCACTCCTGGTTATAATAGATGCTTCAAATGAACATCAAAGTAATGGACTTTAGCTATACCATGTAAAACATTTTTCCTAAGACAATTCTAAATTGTAATTCCTGATAGGAACATAATTTTCAGAGTCTAATGTATTTTATTAATAATTGTTACAATTTGTTGATTATTCAGGGCCCTTAGTGTTTATTTATAAACATCAGGAACTTGTAACTGTCAGTACACATCTTCTCTGGCTAATGAGGTTTCTGTGGGTAGTCTTCATAATTGGAAAGAGATGAATATCATCAGACTCAATAAATGAAAACAGAGGGCTATAGTCAAGCTCTGAGTTATCAAGGGGCCAGAATAAGTAGAAAAAGCCTATAGCTCTGAACACACTAAATGTATTTGGCAAATATTACTTATAAAGATGGGAAGTTCAAAACCTGCCACAACAAAACTAGTATCTTTAAAACAAAGTGATCATCTAGTTCTTTTATAATTCATGTGTTGCTCACCTCAAATTCCAAACCCAATTGGCTCACAATGAGAAAAGGCCATTAGAAAATTATAGATTACTTAGTTTTTCAATGATTGGTAAATAAGCAGTGGAATTTTAAATGTCAGCATCCTAATGATGAGATCCAGTAGAAAGTACACGCAGTGAAACTGCCTCTGAGTTCAGTGCACAACAGACTTTCTCCATGAGAACATACAGAAGGAAGCAGATGTGTGCTAAGTTAATGTGGTTTATTTTGCTTTTCTAAAAAACAGAGATGCCTTCCCGTAGTTGCTATAAAGCAGAGTATAAGAAATAAGCTATATTACAGAACTTGGAACACTTGCCTAACATATATGATGAACAGGAGACAAACATGTAGACAAGTACACAAGATAATTGTTTCATCTGAATGACATTTTATTACTAGACTTGTTTCTAAGGATGCTGAATTCCAACATTATCTCCTGGGTTCTTTCCAAGAATGAATCATGATAACTACAAGGGATCCTACACTGGCTGATGGCTGAAACACATGGGTCTTCTGAGAAATTCTAAATACAACTATCATATGTTGACTTAATGTGATAAAAACCAATGTTTCAGATCATGTCAGTTCCTCCCCCCATTAAAAGCTGAAAGAGCAAATCTCTGATTAGATTCTGGCTCTCTATTCTTTCATTTTTCTGTTGACAAATAACAAATATCTGCTTTGTTTGTATTTCTTTTTCACTGTGATATTCATGCTTGCTTTGAATACCAAGGCAACGATTAAAATTCTTCCATTATTGCATATAAAATTTTCTTCCTTTATATCCCCCCGTTAACAGTTCGATTTCTTATTTGCCCTTGTGAAAATGAAATGCCAATCCAGTTGTATATTTTTCATGTAGTAATCATAATGATAGTCACAATGTCTGCTCTATGAACTTTTGTTTCTCCAACAATGAATTGGCTGGTTTTGTCCAGTGTGACCTTCACACACATAATGGAGTGGGTGATTTTGCTCACTATTCATGAAACACTTGGCTGACATGTGAACAAAGTGAGGTATCTGAAAGGTTAGTGAACATTTTATAGACCTGACCAAGCCTTCATGATCTAAGTTGCCAAGAGCCATATGATCCCCTCCAAATAGCCACTTTCATGTCTGGATGAGATATAGTAGAGATGAGCTTGATTGATATGAGTCCAGACTAACTAAATAATTGTTTGCTTAGGACATGGAGTATTGGTTTATTTTGTTATTGTTGCTTTTTATTTTTCTTCATTTGTTTAAAGGAAAATGTACTTAATACACTTTTTTCCAGTAACTATAATGCTATAATTGTATGTCATATGACTGGCATGAAGTTCCCAATATTAACAGTCATGGCCTCATCAAACAGTTTTACTTTATGGACTACTGGGGAACACAATGCTGGTGCAATGTACAAACAGAAACTTTTCAATAGCAAATTAGCCTTGACTATGGAATCCTGACCATAGTAAAGGTCATAAAGTGATACTAAATGTATTTTATTTCAGAAGAGATCTAATAAGCTAAACTACAGCTAGTCAACATAAAATATAATATATAATATAATTTAGTATAATGTAATACAATCAGTCCACATAAAGGGGAATAATGTTGTATGCATTTTACATGGAAGAGAGACAACAGCTGTGAGCTCAAAGTATAATTCTTTAATATAGTTAATTCACTCTTTATTGCCCATAGCTGGCTCACACTCCTACCAGAAAGCAATGCCCCGAGAAAGATGCAGGTAAATTAATTTTTCTAAGTTCCATTCATTCTTTCCTAGTCCAAGAACAGAAATGACCAACTCTGTGGGCCCATTTAGTCACAGATGTTACATGTAAAAATGTGACTCTATGACTCCAGGATTTAATTAAGGAATTAAATCCTTCTAATTATTTTAAATACAAGAAATATGCTTTGAAGCTTCAATAGAAATTATGGAGAAACCATGAAGATAAAACAGTGAATGTTTACATAATCCAGAACAGGAAGCTACCATCACATTTACATCAGGGAATGAGAGGGAAAATTATTACAAAATCTCAAAGGGCTGAAGAGATGGAAGAATGTAAGACCAGACAGAGAGAGGAACTCTATATAAAGTGTTTGCCTACTCACTACAGATAGTAAGGGACAGTATCAGCCCTTTCTAATCTTCCTGCCCTTCAGGGTCACAGGACATTTCACAGCTGCAGACTTTGACAAATAAGTTAAGGTATAGTTTCATGAGATGCAAAGGGCTAAGAGGCAACTCTCAGGCACCACAATGAGGACAACAGAAGAAAACAGCTGGCTAACATGTAAAGCACTGATTACATGAAATCATGTGAGCACCTGAAGATAATCTCAGTAACATATTTCAGCAAATGACAAAGGATGAGGCCACAAAATATGTCTGTTTCTTACTCATTCAAATTCATTTTAAATAAAACAAAAACTTAATAACATTTGATCAGTATTTTAACCAAAAGTTAATATCCAAAATAACCCCAGTACATGAGCTATAGAGACAGCTTACTCTGCGCTGCAATCACCATTTTGGTAATGAATAACTTTATTCTTGTGAGGAAATTAGTTAAGTTACAGTATTCTTGTGCAGAGAAATGAGCAATAATACTATATATGTCATTACATTATATACAAGGTTAAAATGCTAAAGCAAGCCACTTTGCAAAGCATAGGTTATGGAGTAGATCAGCAGGAGAGATCAGGCTGAGTGGTTAGCTATTATATACTGAAATATATGCTATTAGAATTATCTAATTTGTTACCATTTTAAATGTATTTTATTTTTAATTATTATTTCATGTTACATCACACCAGAGTTAACATAAAATATTGACAGGGAAGATATTATCCACTTGGTTTTTGGGTGTTAAATTTATTTCCTCTGTCTTTGGTGTTTAATTTTTAATATTAAACAGTATATAATTCATCACTCTTTGAACATTATATTTTCCAGAATCTACCTTAATAATTAACAAAACAATTCTTTGGGCCTTGGGATTATGTCAACTTCTATGTTGTGATTTCCACAATTTACTCTTTGATCATATTTATCATACTCAACATCTATTCATTATCTAACTCAGAAACCAACAGAAAGATAACCTTTGCATACACATTGCTTTTGGGTATTGTAGTATGAATTTAGAGTGAAAGATCACTCAAAAATGTAAATGTTGCCGGGCAGTTGTGGCACACGCCTTTAATCCCAGCACTCAGGAGGCAGAGCCAGGTGGATCTCTATGAGTTTGAGTCCAGCCTGGTCTCCAAAGCTAGTTCCAGGAAAGGTGCAAAGCTACACAGAGAAACCCTGTATCAAAAAACCACACACACACACAAAAATGTAAATGTTTTCAATACAATGGAGAAATAAATTTAGGTAGATTTGAAACTTTAAACTTTATTGAAAATCTTTGGGAACCCTCCATTTAATCCTTCCAATGACCTTAAGTATAATCAGTGGATCTTTTTTTTTTCTCAATAGGATGAATCATTCTTTCTGATTTACCTTTGTGTTGTTTTCCTGAGGGGCTGAGCTATCAAGGTAGAATCAGATGTGGTCTTTAGGCTGTTTTCCTTGAGAAGTCTATTAATGAATGTGGAACACTCAAGGTCATGTGAATCTACAGCACAGTTTACTGCCAATATGAAACTCACTTTTCTTTATAGCTCTACTAGGGAAGACAATAATGCAATGAAGTCAGTTGTTTCACAGAGACAAACTGACTATCTTCTCTTGATGATGTTTCATCCCATCTTGACCAAATTTTCCAATAGAAATTGGCAGAGTTGTATTCAAAAAATATAAGGACTACCCTCTCTGGATGGGTTCTGGGTTTATGATTGGTATTTGCTTCTTACTAATACATAGAGACCCAGCAGGAAATCCCTGGCCAAGTGTCTGGTTTTCTAAAGCATGCAACTGTAACTGGTAATCTTTATGTCTGCTATTTATTTTATTTATTTGACAGGTCTCTCGAGGGCCATAAAGGGAAATTTCAGGGAATCCCTAAATAAACTCACAAAAGTATTGAAAAATAAAGTTAATTTCATGGTGTAATCAGGCCTTTCCAGCTCTAGAAGGATGAGAATCCAGGGAAAATTTGCTTTTGTTCAAAAATACACCCAGAGTGGAGTAACTATTCCTGGGGAAGGAAGAAATAAATTAATGAAATTAAAGAAAACCAAAGAAGAATTTACAGATGGAAGACTTTTGATAGTTCTGATATCTAGAATCCTAACATTGTTTGTTCACATCACTTAAACACATAACAGTTAACAGAAGGATCACTAAAAACTAGTGGTGCTGCATTTGCATGGGTTTTCAAAAGCCATTGAAATGACTGATTTTGCAAATTACATGCATTGAACAGTAGGCAATAAGTTTCACACTAAGTGAAACACAGGAAATTCTGAATTTTTTAACCTGGCAAAGATTTCAGTTTATTGATATAAGCTTAAATTGTCATATTTAAAATAAGAGCAGATATCTGAAACTGTGCAGCATTAACTCTCTTCTAAAACAGACCTGACAAATGGCCTATGGATTGTCAATCCCTGTTCACAGAAGGGAAAAAAAACAGTAAGAATAGATTATACCACATGGTATCAGCTAACATTTGAGAGAACTGAATCAGTGCTCATAATAATATCTTATTTTAATGGAACCTCGCCAAAACAAGAAGCTGGCCTTCAAATGTGATTTTTACAAAATGAAGTATTTATTTTCTGATTTTCATGACTTGGGAAGATCTAGAGCAAGTCATGAGGGAGTACCACAGACTGAAATGTCAAAGTCACTGGTACTTTTGGTGCAAGATGAAGGATCAGGAGCATCCATCTAATGTGTATCTCTAGGACCATTTCTCATGTTATCAGGTAATTGGCTGATTAACTGTTGATGAGTGAATGCATGGTTCAAGCTCCTGGCAACAATCTCTCTACATGCCCAGAGCATAGGTTTAGTCTACTGAACAATGTTTACTGATTCTTTCTGAAAGTATTTTTAAAAGTTGGCAAAGGTTCAAAATATAAAATTTATAGAAAGTCTTAACCAACTAAATAGTTGCTGAAATTTTGAGTCAATTAAAAGCAGAGTATCTCATAAAAACCTCAATTTGACTTCTACAAAATGTCATTGCTCAGAGATGGAAAAGGCTCCTACTCTGGATGTGATTAAAATCCATGAAGAATAAAGAATTAACAATTTCTCATAAAGCTAGCATTCAGTGACTGGATGGTACACATCCAGGCACTATGATAAAACAAATCGAAATTAGATACAAAATCTGTTTCAATCCAGTCTGGAAAAAGGTGTGCTGAATGGAAGGAGGAAACTCAAACTAAGGAAAACCTTTAGGGTCCTCTATAAAAATGTCTGAAGCCCACCATAATCTATAAAGGGTGTCAAGTGCTGGGATCTCAGCTCAGTGACACAGCTTTTTCTTTGTTTCAGGCTAGTTAGCTAGTGCTCCTTGAGCATTAAAATTCTTGCATATATAAAATGAGTGAGGGAGTTAAATGATATATATGAGAATGTGTGTGTACAGCATATATACACATACAGATACTTATATATTGAACACAAATATAACTTGAAGGTCAATTTCCTCTAACAAGGCCATATCTTCTAATAGTGCCACTCCTATGAGATTATGGAGGCCAATTACATTCAAACAACCACAACAAATAAACCATTTCCTCTCAACTTGCTTTTTGGTCATAGTGTTTCATCACAATAGAAACCCTAAGTAAGACAATTCCTGTTAAATTTAAGCCTTAAAAACCTCAGTTCTTGAATGGAGGCTTTTAGTGTCAAAATAAAACTTTATAAGTAAAGCCAGTAGAAAGACTAAGAATCTTATATATTTTCTTGATATTTTTGTAATGTACCATTACAGAATAATAGTTTTTGTTGTTGTTGTATGACTCAGTGAGGGGGTCTGAATAATAATGGTCCCCATAGCCCAATAAGGAGTGGCACTATGAAGAGGTGTAACCTTGTTGGAGTCTGTATGTCACGAGGGGGCAGGCTTTGAGGTCTCAGGACCTCAAACCAGGCCAGGGTGTCACTGTCACTTCCTGCTGTGTTGAGATGTATAACTCCCAGCTACATGTCTAGAACCATGTCTGCCTTTGTGCCACCAAGTTTCCCACCATAATGACAGTTGACTAAACCTCAGAAACTGTAAGCTAGCTCCAATGAATTGATTTCCTTTATAAAAGTTGCAGGGGTCATGGTGTCTCCTATTAGCAATAGAAACCTAAACAAAGGCACTTTGTCTACTCAAAAAATGAAGCATAACAAAATTAACAAAGACCAAGAGACTAGATATACATTTTCAAGTCAGTTACTATTAGCCTCAATATAAGTTAAGAAGATAAACTCTGTAGGCTTTTCACCAGATTAATTGAGGCATTGCCTCGCTGTATCAAAAGACAGAAATATCTCAATTTCTGGTGCTCATAGCTGTGGCTCTAACATTTTAGCTACTTGACTTTCTCCATTCACTCCTAATTGCTTTTTTATTGCTTGCTACCCTATGTCATTTACCTATTTGTCAAGTCTCTCTTCTCCTTCATCTAGAATAATACAACTTCTCAATCTTCCAAAATCCTTGCCAGATTCTATCTCATTATATTAAAACCTTGCTGTTTTTTTCTAAGTCATATTTTCAATCAGAAGACCCAACTAGGGGATGCCAGTCCCTGAAAGTGACTGTCAGCTTGACATTAAAATCTGTCCAAAGGCAAGCAGCTCTAAGACAAGAGGAGGTGACCTGGGCCAATTTCTCTCATGAGACAGTGTCTTTTATCTCCTCCCCAACATGGTTCTTCTTCTGATAGTGTTTTCTGCCTTAAACTTTTAAATGTATTCCTCAGGCCTAATTCTCTGGGTCCTGAAGTGATGCATTCTATTATCTCAGGTGTGTGTCTGGCTACAGTCCTCTATTTAAAGTAAAAACTAGAATTGGCAAAATTGCTAGAAGAATCTCTGCATATATCAAACTAGTGATGTCTGAAGATGTGGTGTATTTTTCGGACATTCCAGGACAAACATTTTTGATCAGTCTATTGCTGTTGAATAATGTCCTTATACACTGGTTTAATAAAATGCTTATTGGCCAGTAGCTAGGCAGGAAGTATAGGTGGAGTAAGCAAAGAAAGAGAATTCTCAGAAGAGGAAGGACAGAGTCAGAAGTCATCAGCCAGACACAGAGGAAGCAAGATGACAAGGCAGAACTGAGAAAAGGTACCAAGCCACATGGCTAAACATAAATAAGAATTATGGGTTAATTTAAGTGTAAGAGCTAGTCATTAATAAGCCTAAGCTAATGACTAAGCAGTTATAATTAATATAAGCCTTAGTGTGGTTATTTTATAAAAGGCTGCAGGACAGTGAGTGAAAGATTTGTTCCGATTGTGGGCCAGGTGAGACACAGAAAACCTTCAACTACAGTCTATAACATTATTCTGAGAAAAAGCTGACATCCAGAAAAACTATTTAGCTTTTTGTGAAAGAGAAATAGTTACTAAACACAGCAAACAAAATCTCACTTATGGTGTCTTGGTTTAGAAATAAAAATAAAGAGTTTTCATTTATATCTCTAATTATCATAGCCTCTTTAGTGTTGTTGCTCAAATTTTTATGTTTGCTTGGGCATTATATCTATATTATGTCACCTTGAGACATGCTGAAGACATCTTAGAGGAGGAAACATTTATTAAGAAAATATCTCTATTTCATCTAGTAGCTGATGGGATCAGAGGCACAGACCCACAGCTAAATGTTAGGTGGAGCTCAGGGAATCCTTCAGAAGATGGGGAGGAAATATTATACAAGCCAAAGGAGTCAAAAGCACCACAAGAAAATGGCACACAGAACCAACTAACGAGGGCTCATAGGGGCTCACAGAGACTGAACCAACCATCAGGGAGCCTGAGTGTGTCTGACCTACACCCTCTGCGTATATGTTAGGGTTATGTAGCCTGGTGTTCTTGTGGTATTCCTAACAGTGGGACAGGGCATGACACTGACTAATTTTACTAAATTTTGGGATCCTTCTCTCCTTCTGGGTTGCAATGTCCAGGTTTGATGTGATGGTATATGTGCTTAGTCTTACTGAAAGTTGATATGCTGTGTTTGGTTGATATCCCTGAGAGGCCAGCACTTTTCATAAATGGAGGAGGAGTGTATCTGAGGAGAAGGGATGTTGTGAGAGGTGGAGAGGAGAGGAGGGAGGAGAAACTGCTCTCAGGACATAATACATGAAAGAATAAATTTTTTAAAATTGGATTATTTATTTTCTTGATGCCCAGTGTTTTTTCTTCTTTACATATTTTATATAATATCCCTGTATTGGATGTATAATAAGTAAAAATGTTTTCCATTCTGTAGGTTGCCACTTTTTTCCTATTGATGGTGTACTTTTCCATATGAGAGCTTTTCAGTTTCATGAGGTCCCATCTATTAATCATCAATCTTACTGCCTGTGCTTTTGTTCAGGAAGTTGTCTCCTGTGTCAATGCATTCAAGGCTATTCCCCAATAGCTCTTCTATCAGGTTGAGTGTCTGGTCTTCTTCCTTATGGAGATTAGTTTTAAAAATATGGATCCATTTTTATTACTCCATGTAGTCCTGAAGTTTGACTACCGCCATTTGTACCACTTTTCCAGTATGTATTTCGGGCTCCTCTCTTTAAAAAAAAAAAAAAAGGTTTCAATGAGTGTGTGAACCATGTCTAGGCTTTCAGTTCAGTTCTATTGGTCAATATGTCTGTTTTTAAGCCAGTAACACTGTTTTTTTTTTTTTACTCTAGCTCTGTAGTGCAGTTTGACATTGTGATGTTGACACCTCTATAAGTTGTTTTATTATTCATATTTGGCTTTCTGGGTTTTTCAATGTGTCCATGTGAAACTGAAAATTGTTCTTTCAATTTCCACGAACAATGTGGATAATTTATCCTGATTGTATTGAGTCTGTAGGTTTTAGTGGGGTCGTAATTTTCACTATAATAATAACATGAAACTTGAATTTTAAAGAATAAAAACTCAGAGATTAATAAATGACTCAAGGTAGTTTCACTAGTTTTGTGAAACATTATTGGAACTGAAAGCTTAAGGACAAAGCTGTATCCAAATGTTTATTGTGAGTAAACTATGTAATTTAACACAGTCCACCACTGACATCTGATGGAAATTCATTGTTCATGTGACACTGTAACATGATGACCTAAGATAGGATTAACCAACTGTCACTACTTATTTATTTTCATACAACATCAAGGAAATTATGACCATATAACACTAATTTAAATTCAATATTTTGTTTCTTGTGGTTGGACAAATTTAGCATACCTGATAAAGTGATACATAACACAATATGACATACATGAATTATTTCTTTATTATTATTATATTTGTGTTTTAATTTTATACATCAGCCATGGATTCCCCTGTTTTTCCCCCCTCTCCCCCCCACTCTTACCTTCCCCCCTTTTTACTTCCCTCCATTCCCATGTCCTCCAGGGTTAAGACTCTTCTGGGGATTCATTTAAACCTGGTGGATTCAGTACAGACAGGTTCAGTCCCCTCCTGCCAGACTGAGCAAAGTGTCCCTGTGTAAGCAGCCCAAGGTTCCAAATAGCCAGCTCATGCACTAAGGTCAGGTCCCTGTCCCACAGCCTGGATGCCTCCAAAACAGTTCAAGCTATTCAATTGTCTCACTTATCCAGAGGGCCTGATCCAGCTAGGGGCTGCACAACCTTTGGTTCATAATTCATGTGCTTCCATTCATTTGGCTATTTGTCCCTGTGCTTTTTCCAATCTTGGTCTCAACAATTCACACTCTTATAGTACCTCCTCTTTCTCAACAATTGGACACCTGGAGCTCCACCTGGGGCCTGGCTGAGGATCTCTGCATCTACTTCCATCAATTATTGCATGAGAGTTCCAGCATGACCATAAGGGTGTTTGGACATCTGATCAAAACACTAGATCAGACCAGGCTTTCTCTCGACCATTGCGAGCAGTCTACAAAGGATGTATCATTGTTGATTTCTGGAGACCACTCAAGCACTCTGCCTATTCCTCTTCTCATGTGGTCATCATTTATCATGGTATGTTATTCCTTGTTCTCCCTTTCTGTTCTTGATCCAGCTGGGATCTCCTGCTCCCCTAAGCTTTCTTTCCCTCAAATCTTGCCCTTCATTACTCCCACTGTTGTCCAGGTTGTTCATGAAGATCTCATCCATTTCTCCATCATTGGATGATCCGTGGGTCTTTCCTAGGGTCTTGTTTTCTAGGTAGCCTCCCTGAAGTTGTGTAGCAGCCTAGTCATCTTTGTTTTATACCCAGTATCCTCCTATGAGTGAGTACATACCATGTTTGTCCTTCTGAGTCTGGGTTATCTCACACATGATGATGTTTTCTAGATCCATCCATTTGCCTGCAAACCTTATGATGTCACTGTTTTTCTCTGGTGATTAACACTCCATTGTGTACCATATTTTCTTTTTCCATTCTTCAGTTGAAGGGCATCTAGGTTGTTTCCAGGTTCTGGCTATTACAAACAATGCTGACATGAACATAGCTGAGCAAATGCCCTTGTGGTATGATTGAGCCTTCCTTGGATACATGCCCAAGATTGCTATAGCTGGTTCTTGGGGGAGATGGATTCCCAGTTTTCTAATGAAATGACTTATTGACTTCCAAAGTGGCTGTACAAGTTTCCATTCCCACCAGCAGTGGAGCAGAGTTCCCTTTGCTCCACATCCTCTCCAGCATAAACTGTCTTCTGTGTTTTTGATCTTAGCTATTCTGACAGGTGTAAGATGGTAACTCAAAGTTGTTTTGATTTACATTTCCTGGATAATTGGGGATTTTGAGCAATGCCTTAAATGTCTTTCAGCTATTTGAACTTTCACTCTTGAGAACTCTCTGTTTAGTTCTATAGCCCATTTCTTAATTTGACTATTAGGCATTTTGTTGTCTAATTTCTTGAGTTTTTTATATATTCTGGATATCAGCCCTCTCTCAGATGTGGGGTTGGTGAAGACCTTTTCCTATTCTGTAGGCTGTCAATTTGTCTTGTTGACTGTGTCCTTTGCTCTACAAAAGCTTCTCAGTTTCATTAGGTCCCATTGATTGATTGTTTCTCTTAGTGTCTGTGCTAATGGTGTTATATTTAGAAAGTCATCTCCAGTGCCAATGTGTTCAAGAGAACTTCCTACTTTCTCTTCTATCAGGTTCAGAGTAACTGGATTTATGTTGAGGTCTTTGATCCACTTGGACTTAGTTTTGTGCTTGGTGACAGATATGGATCTATTTGCAGCCTTCTACACATTAACATCCAGTTTTGCCCGCACCATTTACTGGGGATGCTTTCTTATTTCCATTGTACATTTTTGGCTTCTTTGTCAAAGATTCTATGTTCATAGGTGTGTGGGTTAATGTCAGGGTCTTCAATTCAATTTCATTGGTCCACATGTCGGTTTTTATACCAGTACCAAGCTGTTTTTATTATTGTAGCTCTATAGTAGATCACGATTTTTACTATGTTAATCCTGCCTATCCATGAGCATGCGAGGTCTTTCCATTTTTTGACATCTTCTTCAATGTCTTTTTTCAGGGACTTAAATTTCCTGTCATATAGGTCCTTCACATGCTTAGTTAGAGTAATCACAAGGTATTTTATGTCATTTGTGGCTATTATAAAGGGTGATGTATCTCTGATTTCCGTCTCAGCCTGTTTGTCTACTGTATATAGATGGGCTACTGATTTTTTTGGAGTTGATCTTGTATCCTGAAATGTTGCTGAAAGTTTTTATTAGCTGTATCAGTTCCTTGGTTGAATTTTTGGGGTCACTCATGTCTACTAACATGTCATCTCCAAATAGGGAAAGCTTGACTTCTTCCTTTCCAATTTACCCCCTTAATCTCCCTATGTTATCTTATTGCTCTGGCTAGAACTTCAAGTACTATATTGAATAAGTATGGGGAGAGTGGACAGCCTTGCCTTGTTCCTGATTTTAGTGGTATTGCTTTGAGTTTCTCTCCATTTAACTTGATATTGGCTGTTGGCTTTCTGTAGATTGTTTTATGATGTTTAGATAGGTTCCCTGTATTCTTGATCGCTCTAAGACCTTTATCATGAAGGGGTGTTAGATTTTGTCGAAAGCATTTTCTGCATCTAGTGAGATGATCATGTGGCTTTTTTCTTTGAGTTTGTTTATATGGTGTATTACATTGATGGACTTTTTTATGTTGAACCACCCTTGCATCTCTGGGATGAAGCCTGCTTAATCATGGTGGATAATTGTTTTGATGTGTTCTTGGAGTGTGTTTGCCAGTATTTTATTGAGTGTTTTTGCATCAATTATCATGAGGGAGATCAGTCTGTAGTTCTCTTTCTTTGTTGCATCTTTGTTTGGTTTAGGAATCAGGGTAATTGTAGCCTCATAGAAGTAGTTTGGTAATATACCTTCTGCTTCTATTGTGTGGAACAATTTTTTTTAATTTTTTTTTATTTATTCAGAAACACATTTTCAAAATCAGCTTTATTGAAGCTTTTTTGTGGGGGGAAGTATGCATATCAATTTCCATTAGGTGGTAATTTGTGTAATATCTGATATCAATCATTAAAGTTTTTCAGTTTAAATCTTGAAAGAAAATTATCTGAAGAAGTGAGATGGCATTTAAGAGTGAACTCAATAAATAGATGTCTTCTCCCACAATTCTTGTTACTAGTAATAACAACCTCTCCCCTCTGGCACAGAACATTTTAGATTTTAGATCACTAGATTTTGTGTATGAACATCTTATACCCATATTAAGAAATAGAGCTAAACTGAACACTGCTCTATAATGCTTTTTTTGCATGGCAGAGGTGCATATTATCACACATGGCTAGAAGCTCATTCCAGATATAAAAATAGGCCCATATCTATCCTTGAATGTGCCCTTTGCCTTCCTGAGTAGGCACAGCTTATCCACTGATGACCCAACTGCTCACGTCTCCAGTCTGTCACAAGTGCAAAGCCATAAAACATACATGATGAACTGTTTCCGAACATGTCGTTCTCTTCACTTTGCTTTTCAGACCCAGTTTGTTTAATCAACAGAGCTGTGTTGTTATTAGCATAAAAAGTATAGTTCAAAGTCATTAACATCTCTGATAAACCAGATTGTCAAAGTTTGAACTACTAGGAAAAGGGATGGCATTGCTGTATATGTACTCCTTCTGATGGATGATCATGACAGAAACAAAGCTTCTATTCAAAGGCAGAGGGAGCAGAAGAGGAAGAGAGAGGAAGGAAAAGGAGGAAGAGGAGAGGGAAGGAGAAAGTAAAGTCCCAGCAAAAATTATCAGACACTGAAATGTTTTAGTTTTGAAAACTAATTCCTGTTGAACTGCACTATTCCACGAGAAGAACTAGTGTTTCGATGTTGGCTATAAGTTCCGTTCTGGGATTACGATGACCCAGGACATGTTTTCCTTGTGGACATGGCACAATCACAAGAGTCAGGCTGCATCATGCAGACTTCACATCTCTGCTTAGGACATGCGCACTAACAACCCATTGGGCCAGAAATCCAGAGAAGTCAGTGAGTCAGAGGTGAATACCACACTGGCCCTACCTGAAGATATGCCAGTCAGTGAGCATGAACAGAGACAAAACAAAATATAACACCAACACCACCAAAACCCAAGAGGGAGCAGGCAGCACCTGATTTTCCTCTGCTACATATGATCTTAAGAATAACAGATAATGACTCTTGGATCCCCTTCTTCTTCATCTACAAGGAGAATTTCAAGTTACCTTGGAGAGAGGTTATGAAAACCAACTGTGCACAAAATGTGTGCACATAAATACTTCATAAATATCTCCATCCACCCCATGTCTTAGTTACAGTACTATTGCTGTGAGAAAACACCATGAACAAAGTAACTTGGGGAGAAAAGGGCTTATTTCACTCCCAGTTCCATATCACAGTTCATCATCAAAAAAAGTGGGCAGGAAGTCAAGCAGGGTAGGAACCTGGAGCCAGGAGCTGATATGATGAAGGGGCCATGGATGGTTCCTGTTTACTGGCTTGCTCAGCCTGCTTTCTTATAGACCCCAGGACCACCAGCCTGGGATGGCACAATGTACCACGGGCTGGGGCCCCCAAACATCAATTACAAATTAAGAAACAACCTCAAAGGCTGAACAACAGCCCAATCTTAAGGGGCGTATTGTAAATTAAAGTTCCCTCCTCTCAGATGACTTTAGCTTTCATCAAGTTGACATAAAACTATCCAGTGTACCATACATGTTTCTATTATTTATTATTATTATTATTAATATTATGTGTCTTAATTTTATATATCAGCCGTGGATTCCGCTGTTCTTCCCCCTCCCAGCATCACTCCCACCTTCCCTCCAGGCCCTCCCTTCCATTTCCATGTCCTCCAGGACCAAGACTCCCCTGGGGATTCATTTAAACCTGGTGGATTCGGTACAGGCAGGTCTTGTCCCCTCCTTCCAGGCTGAGCATGTGTCCCTGTGTTAGCCCAAGTTTCCAAACAGCCAGCTCATGCCCTAACAGGTCCTTGTCCCATAGCCTGGGTGCCTCCCAAACACATCAAGCTATTCAATTGTCTCACTTATCCAGAGGGCCTGATCCAGCTAGGGGCTGCACAGCCTTTGGATCATAATTCATGGGCTTCTATTCTATTGGCAATTTGTCTCTGTGCTTTTTGCAATCTTGGACTCAACAATTCAGGCTCTTACACTCCCTCCTCTGACTTGACAGTTGGACACCTGGAGCTCCACCTGGGGCCTGGTTGATCTCTGCATCCACTTCCACCAGTTATTGGATGAGAGATCCAAGACAAATGTTATGGTGTTTAGTCATCTGATCACCAGACTAGGTCAGACCCGAGTTTCTCTCGACCATTGCCAGCAGTCTACAGAGGATACAACATTGTGGATTACTGGGGACCTCTCCAGCACTCTGCCTATTCCTGTTCTCATGTGGTCTTCATTTATCATGGTCTGTTATTCCTTGTTCTCCCTTTCTGTTCTTGATCCAGCTGGGATCTCCTTCTCCCCAAAGCTTCCTTTCCCTCAAACCTTGCCCTTCATTACTCCCACTGTTGTCCAGGTTGTTTATGTTGACGTCATCCAATTCTCTGTCATTGGGTGATACATGGGTCTTTCCTATGATCCTGTTTTCTAGGTAGCCTCCATGGAGATGTGAAGCAGTCTAGTCATCTTTGTTTTACATATAGTAATATCCTATGACTGAGTACATACCATGTTTGTCCTCCTGAGTCTGGGTTTTTTCTAGTTCCATCCATTTGCCTGCAAACCTCATGATGTCATTGTTTTTCTCTGTTGAGTAACACTCCATTGTGTATATGTACCATATTTTCTTTATCCATTTTTCAGTTGAAGGGCATCTAGGTTGTTTTCAGGTTCTGGCTATTACAAACAATGCTGATATGAACATTGCTGAGCAAAGGCCCTTGTGGAATGATTGAGCATTCCTTGGGTATATGCTCAAGAGTGCTACTGCTGGGTCCTGGGGGAGATGGATTCCCAATTTTCTAAGGAAACACCATGTTGATTTCCACAGTGTTTGTACTAGCTTCTATTCCCATAAGCAGTAGAACAGAGTTCCCCTTGCTCAACATCCTCTCCAGCATAAGATGTCTTCTGTGTTTTTGATCTTAGCCATTCTGACAGGTGTAAGGTGGTATCTCAGAATCATTTTGATTTGCATTTCCCGGATAATTAGGGATGTTGAGCGATTATTTAAATGTCTTTCAGCCACTTGAAGTTTGCTGAGGAGAATTCTTTGTTTAGTTCTATAGCCCATTTCTTAATTGGACTGTTGGGCATTTTGATGTCTAATTTCTTGAATTCTTTATATATTCTGGATAACAGCCCTCTGTCAGATGTAGGCTGTCAACTTGTCTTGTTGACTGTGTCCTCTGCTCTGCAAATGCTTCTCAGCTTCAATAGGTTCCATTGATTGATTGATTCTCTTGGTGTTTGTGCTACTGGTGTTGTATTTAGAAAATGTTGAGGATGCTTTCTTTTTTTCCAATGTACATTTTTGGCTTCTTTGTCAAAAATTATATGTTCATAGGTGTGTGGGTTAATGTCAGGGTCTTCAATTCCATTCCATTGGTCCACATGTCAGTTTTTATGCCAGTATCAAGCTGTTTTTATTATGGTAGCTCTATAGTAGAGCTTGAGGTGGAGGATGGTGATTCCTCCATAGGTTGTTTTATTGTACAGGATACTTTTGGCTATCCTGGGTTTTTTGTTTTTCTGTATGAAGTTGATTATTATTCTTTCCAGATCTGTGAAGAATTGTGTTGGTAATTTGATGGGGATTGCATTGAATCTGTGGATTCCTTATGGTATGATCACCATTTTTACTATGTTAATCATGCCTATCCATGAACATGTGAGGTCTTTCCATTTACTGACATCTTCTTCAATGTCTTTTTTCAGGGACTTAAAGTTCCTGTCATATAGGTCCTTCACATGCTTAGTTAGATTAACCACAAGGTATTTTATATCATTTGTGGCATTGTAAATGGGGATGTATCTCTGATTGCTTTCTAAGCCTGTTTGTCTATTGTATATAGGAGGGCTACTGATTTTTTGAGTTGATCTTTTATCTTGCCATGTTGCTGAAGGTTTTTATTAGCTGTATCAGTTCCTTGGTTGAATATTTGGGGTCACTCATGTATACTAACATGTCATCTGCAAATAGGGAAAGCTTGACTTCTTCCTTTCAAATTTGTATCCCCTTAGTCTCCTTATGTTGTCTTATTGCTCTGTCTAGAACTTCAAGTAGTATATTGAATTAGTATGGGGAGATTGGACAGCCTTGTCTTGTTCCTGATTTTAGTGGTATTTCTTTGAGTTTCTCTCCATTTAATTTGATGTTGGCTGTTGGCTTGCTGTAGATTGCCTTTATTATGTTTTGGTATGTTCCCTGTATTCCGGATCGCTCCAAGACTTTTATCATGAAGGGGTGTTGGATTTTGTCAAATGCCTTTCTGCATCTAGTGAGATGATCATGTGTTTCTCTTTTCTTTGAGTTTGTTTATATGGTGTATTACATTGACAGACTTTAATATGTTGAACCACACTTGCATTCCTGGGATGAGGCCTACTTGATCATGGGGGATAATTGTTTTGATGTGTTCTTGGAGTCTGTTACCAGAATTTTATTGAATATTTTTGCATCTATGTTCATGAGGGAGATCAGTCTGTAGTTCTCTTTCTTTTTGCATCTTTGTTTGTTTTAGGAATCATGGTAATTGTAGCCACATAGAAGGAGTTTGGTAATATTCCTACTGCTTCTATTGTGTGGAACAATTTAAAGAGTATTGGTATTAAGTCTTCTTTGAAGATCTGGTAGAATTCTGCAGTGAAATCATGTGGTCCAGGGATTTTTTTGCTTGGGAGACTTTTAATGACTGGTTCTATTTCCTTAGGTGTTATTAGACTATTTAAATGGTTTGTCTGGTCTTGATTTAACTTAGGTATGTGGTATTTATCCAGAAATTTATCCATTTCTTTTAGATTTTCCAGTTTTATGGAGTAGAGGTTTTTGAAGTATGGCCTGATGATTCTCTGCATTTCCTCATTGTCTGTTGTTATGTCCCCCTTTTCATTTCTGATTTTGTTTATTTGGATGCTCTCTCTGTGTCTTTTTGTTAGTTTGGATAAGGCTTTCTCTATCTTGTTGATCTTCTCAAAGAAATAACTCTTTGTTTCATTAATCCTTTGTATTGTTCCCTTTATTTCTATTCTATTGATTTCAGCTCTCACTTTGATAATTTTCTGTCATCTGTTCCTCCTGGGAGACTTTGCTTCTTCCTGTTCAAGGGCTTTCAGGTATGCTGTCAAGTCACTAGCATGATATTTCTCCAGCTTCTTCATGTGGGCATTCAGTGGTATGAATTTCCCTCTTAGCACTGCCTTTATAGTATCCCATAAGTTTGGGTATGTGGTGTATTCATTTTCACTGATTTCTAGGAAGTCTTTAATTTCTTTCTTTATTTCTTCCTTAACCCATTGGTGATTCAGTTGAGCATTATTCCATTTCCATGAGATTGTAGAATTTCTGTAGTTTTTTCTGTTGTTGAAATCTAACTTTAAAACATGGTGGTCTGATAGAGCACAGGAGGTTATTTCAGTTGTTTTTTATCTGTTGAGATTTGCTTGGGGGCCAATTATGTGGTCAATTTTAGAGAAGGTTCCATGGGGTGCTGAGAAGAAGGTATATTCTTTTTTGTTTGGGTGGAATGTTCTGTAGATACCAATTAAGTCCATTTGAGCCATAACATCAGTTTAGTCCCTTATGTCTCTGTTAAGTTTCAATTTGTCCAATCTGTCCAGAGGTGAAAGTGGGGTGTTGAAGTCTCCCACTATAAATGTGTGGGGCTTTATATGTTATGTAAGCTTTAGTAATGTTTCTTTTACATTTGTGGGTGCCCTTGTGTTTGGGGAATAAATGTTCAGAATTGAGACTTCATCTTGGTGGATCTTTCCTGCAATAGGTATGTAATGTCCTTCATCATCTCTTTTGATTGATTTTAGTTTGAAGTCTATTTTGTTGGATATTATGATTGCTACACCAGCTTGCTTCTTAAGAGCATTTGATTGGAAAGTCTTTTTCCAGCCTTTTATTCTTAGGAAATGTCTGTCTTTGAATTTGAGGTGTGTTTCTTGTATGCAGAAGAAACATAGTTCCTGTTTTCATAACAATTTTGTTAGTCTGTGTCTTTTTACAGGTATTAAGTCCATTGATATTAAGTGATATTAATCACCAGTGATTGTTCATTCATGTGATTATTTTTATTTTTTGGTGGTAATGTGTATGTACTTCTCTTCTTTGAGATTTACTGCTGTGGTGTTATTTATTGCCTGTATTTTCATGGGTGTATCTGACTTCCCTATGTTGGAATTTTCCTTCTAGTGCTTTCTGTAGTGCTGGGTTTGTTGATAAGTATTATTTAAATCTGCTTTGTCTTGGAAGGTCTTGTTCACTCCATCTATGATGGTTGAGTGTTCTGCTGGGTGTATTAGTCTAGGCTGGCATCCATGGTCTCTTAGTGTCTGCATTATATCTTTCCAGGTCCTTCTGGCTTTCAAAGCCTTCATTGAGATATCAAGTGTTATTCTGATGGATTTGCCTTTATAAGTCACTTGGTCTTTTTCCTTTGCTGCTCTTAATATTCTTACTTTATTCTGTACATTTAGTTGTTTAATTATTATGTGGTCAGAGGACTTTTTTGGGGGTGTATAGTATGTTTGGTGTTCTGTAGACTTCTTGTATCTTCATACGCATTTCCTTCTTTAAGTTGGGGAAGTTTACTTCAATGATACTGTTAAATATATTTTCTGTGCCTTTGAGTTGGTATTCTCCTTCCTCTATAACTATTATTTGTAGGTTTAGTCCCCTCATGGTGTCCCAAATTTCTTGGACATTTTGGGTCATGACTGTGTTGGCTTTAGTGTTTTCTTTGATTGATGAATCTATTTCTTCTACTGTACTTTCAACACCAGAGATCTGCTCTTCCATCTCTTGCATTGTGTGGGTTATACCTGCATCTGAAGTTCTTGTTTTTTTTTTCTCATATTTTCTATTACCAGCATTCCTTCTGATAGTGTCTTCTTCATTTTTCCTATTTCCCTCTTCAGGTCTTGAACTGTCTCCCTTGCTTTTTCATGATTTTCTTTCAAGGACTTATTGTTTTCTTCTTCTTTATTTGTCCTTTCCTCTAGTTTTTTTATAGTGGTCTTCCCATTTTTTGTTTGTCTGTTGCTCCACTTCATTTTATATTTCTTCTATATAAGTCTCTAGCCTCTTTATGATGTTACCTATAAGGTTGTCATGTCTAGCTGTTGTAGTAGGGTGATGCTGTATTGCTCTATATTTTGTTTTATGTACTTCTGCCTTGGCATCTGCCCATCTCCTTTTGGGTTTATTATTGATCTTATCAGTGTGCTTGGTCCAGACAGATATGACAGATTTAGCCTCTCTCTGGTCCAGATGGAAGCTCTGGGCCTGTTGGTAGCTCTGGCACAGAGGAGAGTGCTGGCTGGATAGGAGCTGGGGGGTGGGACTCTGAGTCTCAGGAAGTCCCTGAGGTCTGCTTATCTTGTCCAGTTGGGAGCTCCTCTTGTCTAGATGGGGGTTCCAGGACATGATGGAAGCTCTAGTCCAGATGGGAATTCTGGGACAGCACTGAATGCTGGACACTGGTCTCTATGTCACTGGAAGTTGCTGGGGTCTCCAGCAGATGGGTGTGGGGGCAAGGTGTTGAGGTTTTAGTGTCCACCAGAGGTCCTCCAGATAGGAGTTCCAGGGCAGATGGGAGCTGGGTGCTGGTCTCTTAGTCTCAGGAAGTTCCTGGGGTCTCAGGCAAATGGGTGTGGTGGCATGGTGTGTCGTCTACATGGTCTCATTCCATATGGATTTGTCTGTGGAAATAGTGGCTTTGCTGGGTATGATGTGTTTGTTCTTTGAAGTTAAAGTTCTGATGGTTCCTTTAAGGCTGTCCTGTAAAACAGACTCTTCAAAGGTCCAAATACTCATGAGTTTACCACAAGGAAATAAATGTGGATACTTTAAAAAAGAAAGAAAGAGTGTAAAGTAGAAATAAAATGAATGAATTACTTTTATTAGATGCATACACTAGTCTACATACTGTGTCCTATATACAGTTCTTCACAGAGACATGGACTTTCTGATACAGGGAGAGTTTTGTTTTATAGGAGTGACAGACCAAACTAAAAATAGGTTTGTATAATACTGTGCTATTTACTTTCCATGAGTTTGTATAAATCTGCTTAATATCCACACTTATTTAACTATGCTCAAGTATCATGTAGGATATGAATCCACCTTTCCTATATCTGTGGACATTTTCCTTGTGTTATGATATATAGATAATTTTTGAGAACATTCCATTGTTCTAAGGAAGAATGTGTTTTCTATAGTGTTTGAGTAACATGTTCTGTAGGTATTTGTTAGGACACATTTTTTTATACCAGTTAATTCCAGCATTACTGTCTGAGTGTGCATATTTTGTGGTGGAAAGAATTGTCTCTGTGTGATCAGGGGTCATTGAAGTTAACCAATCAGGATGCTTTTAGTTTATTTTGTGGGTTCAGATAATAACATGTTTCCTTTATTAGACTTGTGTCTCTAATGGGTTGCATCCATGTTTGTCATCTCAGCACTTTCTTGATGTTTTTTGTTCAAGTGAGGAAAATATTTTTTTTCCTAATCTCTTCCCACTGGCTTCAGCATGAAGTCTTTTTCATCAGAAATTAGGGTAACTATAGCCACTTGTTTCTAAATTTTATGAGATTAAAGAATAATTTCCATTCTTAGTCAGTATGAGGTGTCCCATGTTACCCATTCTGGCTTGTTTGAGGGTGAAATCTACCTTGTCAAATATTAGAATATCAAAGAAACTTGGGTTTTTTGTTTTGTTTGTGTTTGTGTGTGTGTTTGTGTGTGTGTGTGTGTGTGTGTGTGTGTGTGTGTGTGTGTGTGTGTTTGAGACAGGCTTTCTCTGTGTAGCTTTGCAGCTTTCCTTGAACTCAGTCTGTAGCCCAGGTTGGCCTTGAACACGTAGAGATCCGCCTGGCTCTGCCTCCTGAGTGCTGGGATTAAAGCATGCACCACCACCGCTCAGTCACTTGTTTTACTTGTATTCAATCAGTATACCATATGCCATTTTGGTACCCATAAAGTGGCTTCTGGAGTTGGACCTGAGTTGTGTTTCTTGGAAGGACCATTGATGGTGGTTTCTGGTTTCAAAATTAGAAACTTAGTTTCTCTATCAAATCATGACCTAGATTTTATTATTATTGTTATATTCTTATGTACACACACACACACACACACACACACACACACACACACACATATATATATATATATATGTTCAGTTGTTTTTATAATATTAAAATATTAATAAACCTTAATCAGAAATACACATTAGAGATTATGGTATGGAATTCCAATCATTGAGTCAAGTGTAGCTAATAAAAGAATGTGTTTGTAGATACAAAGACTTTTTCCATATCAGATTGCAACACTGTGGACTTCAATTGAACCTTCTTTCTAAACACTCAAAGGTGATTTTGAGAATTAATATAATTTGTATTATTATAAAAATTCTATGTTTAGGACAGTGGACTGACATATTGAAATAGTATACATCCCAAGAACTTACTTTCTACCCATTGTGAACTATGGATGTTTGATGGTGCATTTTCTAGTCTCCCAGAAAGATGGATTTATGCACAAGAAGATCAAACTAAAGGTGTGTAAAATATTCTGTCAACTCTGCTAATTACATTCTACATCATTATGGGTCTGAATCTAAAATTCCCACAACTCCACAAGCCAGGAACCAAGAAGTAATGTTTACACATTTTCATTACCATAAGTGGATAAGCAGTTTCTGGAATACTTTCTACACTATTTGTAAATGAAATACTGAAGAGGGTCAAGATGTTTAGAGAATTTGTCAGTGAATTATAGACTTTTTAATAACTTGACTGATTTCTATTGTAGGATAATATGCTGTATTAATAATACTGGATAAAATATTTTGCCTGATGATTTAATAAGAAACTGAGTATTTCAGTTTCATGTTAGTTTGAAGATTTAGCAAATGGTTTATGGTAACAGAAAAACTCTGATGGAGTTAATTCAACTGAAATTTGATAAGAATAGAATATATAGTTGTACTGTTAAGCATTTCCATTGTATTCCTGTTTAAATATTGCTTTTAAAAAGTTAAGTGTTCCACAGCTTTTGGTTCATAATTCATACATTTCCATTAGTTTGGCTATTTGTCCCTGTGCTTTTCCAATCTTGGTCTCAACAATTCACACTCTTACAGTCCCTCCTCTTTCTCAACTATTGGACTCCTGGAGCTCCACCTGGGGCTTGGCCCAGGATCTCTGCATCCACTTCCATCAGTTATTGGATGATATTTCCAGCTGAGACAATTGAATAGCTTGAACTGTTTGGGAGGCGCCCAGGCAGTGGGACCCAGACCTGTCCTTAGTGCATGAGCTGGCTGTTTGGAACCTTGGGCTTACACAGGGACACTTTGCTCAGCCTGGAAGGAGGGGACTGGACCTGCCTGTACTGAATCTATGAGGTTGAACTGAATCCCCAGGGGAGTCTTGGCCCTGGAGGAGATGGGAACAGAGGCGAAGGGCTGAGGGGAAGGTGATGGTGGGTGCAGGAGGGGGGAGAACCCATGGATGATATGTAAAATTCAAACACAAATATAATTTAAAAAAGAAAAAAAGTTAAGTGTACAAAGTTAAAAGAACTCCTGTTGGTTATTACTCTTCCAGGGGGAATGTAATAAATTCATAAACTTGTATTTAATATTATGCATTTAATCTCATTTACTGTCTTCTGTGCTTATCATTTTTTATTCATGATATAAAATGTTCATTATTAGAAGAATTTTGTGATATATACATATACTTATTATTTCACATATAACCCAAATTATTTTTCATAACCAATTTTCAGAAAAACTCACAATTTAGATTGAATGATTCAAATGTTATTTTATTTTCAAGCTTGTTTTTCTTTTGATGGACAGTAATGGCTGTTATTGAAAACTCAAAAGCTATAATAAAATTTAAATTTTATTTTATTATCATTTTGCTTTGGAAATTCTTACTTTATACATATACAAATACATTCACCAAACCAAAGTAAACTCATTGATGCCACCTAATCCAGAACAATTATTTCTTCTCAGACTTAGGTGTCTTTTCATTTTTTATACATTTTGTATCAAATACCATCTTCTTCATAGACTTGATATTTGTTGAAAAGAATTGAATCTTAGAATTTGAGTGCAGCTTTCTGTAAGTAAGTTATTTAACTAAGGTGGTTCCAAACATGTTTCTTCTGATTTTTTAATAAAACATTTAACTTCTGTTTTCAAACATCTACCACCATATGACTCTACACCAAAGGCTTTACTATGTGATCCCATTTACTAAAAAGGTAAGTAAACTAAATCCTCATAATGTACATGAAATATATATCAAATATGAGTCCATAAATTATGAAATGCCTTGGGGTACCAAGAATGCTGACCCCAAACTCCATATCTAATTTTATGAAGCAAAATATTATGATTATTATAAGAATCTGAAAAACGACCTAGTGATTGAATATGTTTTTTTTTCAATAACACTTTTGTAGTGGAAAGCCACAAACATAACAATATATGGCCTACAAAAATTAGGCTTCGTAGGTTAAAAAATAGAAGTGTGTGTGTGTGTGTATGTGTGTGTGTGTGTGTGTGTGTGTATGTGTCTTGACTAATTAGCAAAGAGTTGGTGGATCTCAAATAAGTTGTCAGGAATGTGAATGTGATTGAATTCCACAGAATAAAATTCTCAAGAACCAAAACCTGATCTTGGTCCAGGAAATGAACTTGTATTAAAGGTTTGGCCATGTCTTTATCCTTATCAATATTTTAAAGCTTTTTATATGATCTTAATGTCAGGAAATAGATAGATACTCATACAAAAGAAAACACTATTTATGTAAACAATTTGTTAAGACTTTAGACAACACAGTTGTTTACAGTTTTAATGAAAAAAAACTTGTAAGTCATTTTCCTTGTAGCTTTGATGTAAGTAAATTATTAACCATGTTCACTAAAGACTGATGTGAAGATCCCATTGTGGCCTCTATTTTGCAAGATTTGAGTAAGATATTGAAGTGAGGAATATTTGTGGCAAATTCAATTAGTAAAGTTTATTTTGATGTCCTTAAAAAAAAAGAAACTAAATTTAAAATCAATAAAGTGATATAGTTCTGGAAAACAAAACTCGAGTAATCCATACATCAGAAATTGGTAGATTTCTCATGATCATCTCTTTTGACTTCTTATATGAAATGTATCAGGGAAGACTTATAAGACTTCTTTGTGGAATTGACCACAGATGGTGGAATTCCAGTTGAAAATATATGAGATATCCTTATAAATGGTAAATGAATGTGTTTTGCTACTAAAAAAATTTGATTTGAAAGGAGAGAAAATGATAAAAATTCTTGATTTCCATTTCTAGTACTTAAAACTGAAATAAAATTGAGTAAATAAATTATATCTTTATTTTGTATATTCTATGTTTTACAGACATGTATCCTCAATGAAGATTTTGATTGGGTGAGTGCAAAATTAATGAAGCTCCATTCCTATTTAATTTGAGTAGATCAAATTAATTATTTCATGAAAAATATTTAATTTGGAGAAATGTGCTCAAATATGTTGTGTAAAACTTTTAAAATAATACAAAGAAGAAACAACTTTCAAACATTAGTGAAGCCATAAAATATGTGTGAAATTATTTTTTTAAATTCCCTATTTACAGAGATCTAGAGACTTTATTTATTTATTTATTTATTTATTTATGGGGTTCAAATAGAAAACAGAAGTTCATTTAAGGCCATAACCATTTATTTTCCAGGTTAAATGGATATATTTAGTGGAAAAATAAGTTATTCAATATAATTAACATCATACTAAGTCGTAAATGTGCTACACTGAATTGAGATAAAATACATAATATAAAAATGATCTGAATTTATCAAACTTTCATATATATCTTTCTATATTACTTACTATTTTCACAAGCACTGAAGAAATTAAGGTTCCTGCCTGGGCCCCAGCAGCGGACCAAGAAGAGAGACCAAGGTGATCCAGGTAACCAACGTGTTCCCCAGCAGTAGCTCTGAGCAGATGCGGATGTTCTTTCGTTTCCTGGGAAAGATCAATGAGCTGTGCCTCTTCCTGCTGGATGACTCGCCTTTGTCAGTCTCCTCTCGTGTCTGCTTTGTTAAGTTCCATGATCCAGACTCAGCAGTTGTGGCACCGCATCGGACAAACACTGTGTTCATTGACATAGCTTTGATAGCCGTACCATACCCTGAAGGAGTTATTCCTGATGAGACTAAGGCTTTGTCTCTGTTGGCACCAGCTAATGCAGTGGCAGGTCTTCTGCCTTGTGGTGGACTCCTGCCTACCCCCAACCCACTTACCCAGATTGGCGCTGTTCCCCTGGCTGCATTGGGAGCTCCAGCTCTTGATCCTGTCCTTGCTGCTCTTGGGCTTCTGGGAACAAACTTGAACACTCAGTCTCTTGCTGCAGACCAGCTGTTGAAGCTTATGAGTACTGTTGATCCCAAATTGAATCATGTAGCTGCTGGTCTTGTTTCACCAAGTCTGAAGTCAGACACCTCTAGTAAAAAAAGAGAGGAATCCATGAAGAGGTTCGTGAGACCCAATCCCTGATTTCTGCTGCTATTGAGCCAGACAAGAAGGAAGAAAAGAGAAGACATTCGAGATCAAAGTCACGCTTGAGGAGGAGGAGTACCCCCTCATCCTCCAGGCACAAGCGGTCACGAAGCCGGTCAAGGAGGCAGTCACACTCCAAGCAAGAAGTCGAAGGAGATCCAAAAGTCCAAGACGGAGATGATCACATTCCAGAGAGAGAGGTATAAGGTCAAGGAGCACGTACAAAGCCAGAGACAAAAAGAAAGAAGATAAAGAAAAGAAACGTTCCAAAACTCCACCAAAAATCTACAGTACAGCCAGATGCTCTTGGAGTGCAAGAAGGGAAAGATGATGACAGCGAAGCAGGAGTGGTACAAGGTCCCTTAAGAAGCCTAGGTTTCCTAAAAGAAAGCTGTCTCACTCACCATCTCCACGGAGACATAAAAAAAAAGGAGAAGAAAAAAAGATAAGGACAAATAAAGAACCAGGAATGAAAGGGAAAGATCAACAAGTAATAAGAAGAGGAGCAAAGACAAGGAGAAGGAGCATGAAAGGAAATGTGAGAGCGACAAAGACATCAAAGAGGTGACACGGGATTATGATGAAGAACAGGGCTACGACATCAAGAAGGAGAAGAAGGAGAAGAGACCAACAGAAGCAATGTCCCCTAAAACAAAGGAGTGGTCTGTGGAGAAAGGGGTGGGTGATCTGCGAGAATCCAAAGTGAATGGGGATGATCACCATGAAGAAGACATGGATATGAGTGACTGAGCCCCTGAAGCTAGCGGCAGAGGGGCCTCAGTATCATTCCTCATGATACCTTAATGCTGTGTGTGTTCATCTCACCCAGGTGTATACAGCTGCACATTACCAATGGCTGCACAACACCCGATTGTGACCTCTAGTTACAGCAAAAGCTTTTAGAAAGTGGTACCTGGGTGACCAGCACTGCCATGATGATATCCATTTGCGTGACCAAGCAGCTGTGCAACTGCTGTTTCTAACACAAATGAACAGCTGCATGCACCTCTAGCAGGCATGGATTGTCTCTGTTGTATGATCCTCAGTGCATTCACTTAGAGAATTTCTAGAGTTTCAGTCCTTGCCGTGATAAAGCCATGTAGGGAATGCACTGATTGCATGTTACCCCAAATGTCATGAAACCCTCCAACAAGGTGACCTACTTAGTGGTCTTACTTGTTGACATGATAAATTAATGTTCTTAGAGTTACATCTGGAAACAAGCATTTGTGATAGATAAACCTTTTGAGCCTGGTGGCTAAATTTGTGTGGCTTTGTTTAAATTTCAAAGGTTTGTTCTGGTTTTTTTTTTTAAGATTTATTTATTTATTATGTATACATTGTTCTGTTTGCATGTATTTCTGCAGGTCAGAAGAGGGAGCCAGATCTCATTACAGATGGTTGTGAGTCACCATGTGGTTGCTGGGAATTGAACTCAGGACCTCTGTAAGAGCAGTCAGTGCTCTTAACCACTGAGGTTATATATGTACTAACCTTTTTTGATGGCTAACTAGGCTTTAAATTACAGGAAAAATTTCAAATAAAACTGGCTGTAAAATATGTTTTGAATTAGGGTTGTTCACTTTTTCATAGCTACTTACGTTTTTTTCCAATAATTTTTTCCACATCTCTACCAGTGAATGTAACCTGCTTATCCAGTCCATCACTAGAAGAAAATGACCTTGTCCTGATTTTCAGCTTTCAACTTTTGTTTTAAAGCTCACTGTTGAACAAGAGAAGGTAGTGGTGTATTTTAAATTGACTTTCATGTGCTTTTATAATATGACAAATCTTGATTATGTACTTTTATTTGATCTCAAGTTGTACAAAACCAATAAATTTGTGTTACTTTGATTGCAGTGGTATCATATGCACAGTGACTCCATGTTATATGCAGACTAGGAAGGTAACTGTTTTCTTAGTTACAGGAGTTATATTCTTCACTTTGTGTAGTAAAAAAAAAACAAAAGAAAGCTACCATCTGTGCCATGTTGATGTACAGTTTCTGAAATTGTTTTGCAGGTCTTTGATAATAAAATCCTAAAGAAATTAAGGTACCTGATGATTAAAATTAGGCAAATATTAAATCTACTTGCTTATCTTAAGAGTCTATGTGAGATTTCTGCTTGAGAAATATGTCATTCTAGACATCATCATATAATCACACAGTTTTTATTCTATATTTATTATAATTAACTACATTTTTATTGATCTTCCAAATTACACAGGTTACAGGACTAAGCATACTTGCTACATATTTGTTCATGGCATTAAAATCACAAATTCAAAGTTGTACAATTTTTCTTTCCCAGTAGTCTAATCACCTTTCCTGTGTAGTTCAAATCCTTAACTCAGTACTTCACCAGAAATTTCTTCTTTTGTGTGTTTAGAAAAGTTGTCTTCCTCTGTGATTCACAGGAAAAAAATCTTCTTTGTCCTTTTTTTATTATTTCAGTTTTTTTGAGACAGGGTTTCTCTGTATAGCTTTGGTGCCTGTCCTGGATCTCATTCTGTTAACCAGGCTAGTCTTGAATTCATACAGCTCCACCTGGCTTTACCTCCCAAGTACAGGAATTAAAGGCATGTGCCACCACCACCAGACTGAAGAAAGTTCTTCAGTGGATATTGCTCTGTATAAATAAAACACTGATTGGTCAGTAGCCAGGCAGAAAGTATAGGCAGGACTAAGAGAGAGAGGAGAATTGGGAGAAGAGGAAGGCAGGAGGGAACACTGTCAGTGGCCGCCATGACAAGTGAGATGTAAGGTACCAGTAAGCCCCAAGCCACATGGAAAAGTATAGATTAATAGAAATGAGCTAAATATAAGAGTAAGAGCTAGACAATGGTAGGCCTGAGCTAGTGGCCAAGCAGTTTAAATAATATAAGCATCTGTGTGTTTATTTTATAAGCGGGTTGTCGGAAAGCAACAACATACAGAATGGGCAAAGGTCTTCACCAATCACACATCTGACAGAAGGCTGATATCCAGAATATATAAAGAACTCAAGAAATTAGACAACAAAATGCCCAACAGTCCAATTAAGAAATGGGCTATAGAACTAAACAGAGAATTCTCCACAGAGGAAGTTCAAATGGCTGAAAGACATTTAAGGAATTGCTCAACATCCCTAATTATCCTGGAAATGCAAACCAAAATGATTCTGAGATACCACCTTATACCTGTCAGAATGGCTAAGATCAAAAACACAGAAGACAGCTTATGGTGGAGAGGATGTGGAGCAAGGGGAACTCTCCTCCACTGCTGGTGGGAATGCAAGCTTGTTCAGTGACTTAGGAAATCAATATAGCACTTCCTTTGAAAATTGAGAATCAACCTCCCCCAAGACCCAGCTGAAGCACTTTTGGGCGTATACCCAAGGAATGCTCAATCATACCACAAGGGTGTTTACTCAGGTATGTTCATATCAGCATTGTTTGTATTAGCTAGAACCTGGAAACAACATAGATGCCCTTCAATTGAAGAATGGATAAAGAAAATATGGTACATATACACAATGGAGTTTTAATCAGCAGAGAAAAACAATGATATCATGAGGTTTGCAGGCAAATGGATGGATCTAAAAAAACTCAACTTGAGTGAGGTAACCCAGACTCAGGACAAACATGGTATGTACGCACTCATAGGAGGATACTAGATTAAAACAAAGATGACTAGACTGCTACACAACTCCAGGGAGGCTACCTAGAAAGCGGGACCCTAGGAAAGACACAGGGATTATCCAAAGACAAATAAATGCATGAGATCTCCATGGAAAACAGTGGGAGTAATGAAGGGCAAGGTTTGAGGAAAAGAAAGCTAAGGGGAGCAGGAGATCCCAGCTGGATCAAGAACAGAAAGGGAGAACAAGGAATAACAGACCATGATAAATGAAGACCACACAAGAACAGAGATAGGCAGAGTGCTGGAGAGGTCCCCAGAAATCCACAATGATTACATCCTCTGTAGACTACTGGCAATGGTCAAGAGAAACCCTGATCTTACCAAGTCTGTTGATCAGATGGCCAAACACTCTAAAGGTCATGCTGGAACTCTCATCCAATGACTGATGGAAGTGGATGCAGAGATCTTCAGCCACACCCCAGGTGGAGCTCCAGATGTCCAATTTTTGAGTAAGAAGAGGGACTGTAAGAGTGTGAATTGTTGAGATCATGATTGGAAAAATACAGAGACAAATAGTTAAATGAATGAAAGCACATGAATTATGATCGAAAGGCCGTGGAGCCCCCAGCTGGATCAGGCCCTCTGGATAAGTGAGACAATTGAATAACTTGAACTGTTTGGGAGTCATCCAGGCTATGGGACCAGGACCTGTCCTTAGTGCATGAGCTGGCTGTTTGGAACCTTGGGATTACACAGGGACACTTTGCTCAGCCTGGAAGGAGGGCACTGGACCTGCCTGTACTGAATCCACCAGGTTTAAATGAATCCCCAGGGAGTCTTGGCCCTGGAGAAGATAGATATGGAAGGGAGGGAAAGAGGGATGGTAGGGGTGCAGGTGGGAGGGGGGAGGACAGGGGAACACATGGCTGGTTTGTAAAATTAAAACACAAATATATATATATATATAAAGATCTTTCCTTAAATTAAGAGTTAGAGACAGAGACAGGGAGACAGTGACAGAGATAGAGACAGAGACAAAGAGTCAGAGAGACAGTGTGTGTTTAAATGGGATTCATCTATGCTTATTGCTGCATTATTTGAAACAGCCAGGAAATGGAACTGGCCTAGATGTCCATCTACAGAGCAATAGAGAGAAAAAGAGTGATTCAGATAGACAATAGCATTTGACGCAGCCATGAGGAAAAGTAATATGATGACATTTACATGAAAATGTATGGAACTAGAAATCATTATATTACATGAAATAAGCCAGACTCAGAAAAACAAACACTGTGTGTTTTCAATTGCGTAAAGAAATTAAAATGAGAATTATGTATGTAAATATATACTATATATCACACATATATATATATATATGTGGGAGGGTTCATATTGGCAAAATTATTAAGGCCACTCCATGTAGTTAAAAGGGAGGTTTATTTTGTAGAGTAACTTGCAAGTGAAGGGACAGGTAACAGGGTCTGGGAAAGGTGTTGCACAGTCTGGCAGGGTTCTCTGGAGAACTTTGCTTGGTCTACCCAGTGTCCAGGATCCTGGAACCGAGAGACATGGCCCATCTGGATCTCTGGTCTTCATGGTCCTCTCTCGGCCCCGCCATTTGTAGGCATGACAGTTACCAAAACCTCAAGGTGGGTTGGAACCTCTAGATCAAACCTGGAATTGCTATCTACTACAGGGTCATGAAACTAGAAAGGGGATCATGAAAGGGGAGGAATAGATCTTAAGAGAAGTAGAAAACAGAGTCAGAAATGTAATACATGCAATAATAAAGCAGAAGGGAGACTGAATGGGGAAGAGGAAACCTGTTGGAGAAGGGAGCTGTTAAAGAGGAGGCCAGTGGATAAGGGAACAAATGAAATACAAGAATAATGATACTTATAATGAAGCTATCATGATGAAACCCATTGCTACCCTAAAAATTAATTGCAAAAATAAAATCCTAAGCACCAACTCCCAGAAGCTGAAGTCATTTATTAGCAAATCTACGACAGCTGTCACCAAACCCTTCAGGGTCAGGTGTTATAAAAACTATTCAAATCCTCTTTAGAGTTGCATAATGTAGTTGAAGCTGAAAGCACATTTATCTCTATGAAACCTTCCCTAATGTGTCATCAAAGGAAATATAAATCTTAATTAAGCCCTTTTCATTAGATGTAGCAATGAAGACTGCACTGCCATGCTAGCCAGAACAATGTAATCAAATAACTACAACACAGAAGACAGCACCCTATCTCATTCCAAGAATTCCAACCAATCCTTTCTTACAGTGGCACCTGGAATACCACCCCATAATCCCACGCCAAAATCCGGAGATTACTGCTGAGCCTTGAACAACCAATGTGTTTATTATGAGTATGTCATCCCTTCATCAAACCTATTGTTTTGTCTACCTAGCAACTGTTTTCCAGGAGTTGCCTCACCTTATTGCCTAATTTGCCCAGTCACAAATGATTTGTAATATTCCTATGTGAGACTGCCCCAAGTTATGGTTAATCTCTTTGAGGGTGAGTACCTGACCTTATCCAGGTATACTATTCCCTTCCTGGTGGGTTTTTAAACCAGAACTGAGAAACAGATAATTTTTTCCCTCCAGGTAGCTGGATCCTAAATGCTAACTTGGTGATTATTCCTACTGACTGTCATGTGGACAGCAAATAGCAAGGAAGTAAGGCTGAGCCTAAGAAAGTCACAGAGACATGGCAGATATTTTTAGACTTGTAGTCTCTTGGATTCTAGGAATAATGCCAGTAGTTCTGCAATACATATTCTGCTTATTGTTAATATAAAAAAAAAAAGTTGGTTGTCAGACTAACAGGGCTTGGCCGGGGGCGGGGCTGGAAAGAAAGTCTCTAACAATGAAGTTCTTCTGCTGGTATGAATGTTTAAATAAAATTATTTATTTTTGCATCTACCTACTTTTAATACAAATCCCAATATGGGCCTCCTTTTAATGTAGAGATGTATGTGCAGTATGGGTTTGTGTGTGTGGTGCATGTATATACAGAAATAAAGGGAGTTTTGTGGCACTCTAGGATAAATGTTTGGAGTGTGTTCTGCCTACCAATCTTCAAGTGGGTTTCAGGAATCAAAATCATACTGTCAAGCCTAAACTTGGAGCCTTTACACATGGGACAATCTTACTAGTCCTGATGAAAATTTTACGTTAAATAATTTTTCTGACTGCCTGTAGCATGAACCATATTGGCTGCTTTTTCATATTTCCATGGCAAATTATGAGTGACTGGATCACATCAACTTCAAAAACTACCAATTAATTTGGAAATTTTACATCAAAATATTTGACAAATGAGGGTCCCATGGATAGCACTAATGGAATAAAGCAATCTCATTTGCTTTATGAAAATAGGATGTGTGTCATAAGAACATACCTGCAGCCATGACCATTAATCAGATGAATTCAAATATTCAAAACAAGAGTCATGAATTCCACTTGAGGTCTAATATGTCCCAATTCATGGGCTTTTGACCAAGATAACAGTACCTAGTGTGGAGACATTCCTGTGGAATAGACGTCAAACCCCTTTAGGGAATAATGATTGTTTTCTACCATGACATGAACATGGCACCACTGTGCATATCTTGTCAGGGACTTACTATAGCAGCATGCAGGATCCAGTTCTAAGTAATACTGCAAATGTCCTTTCTTTTATAAGGAAAGTACTTTCTACAGTACTGTATTCCACCTTCTAGTGTGATGTTATCTCACCATCACAGATAGTGTATGTATACTTTCTTCAATTATTCTTTGATTTTGATCAATATTTACTCATGCTCTCTCACACAATTCCTCCAATTCTGCTTAAAATTTTAATAGCAGATCTTTACCCAACATGGGTGCATGTGTACTACTATCTTTGTTAATTTAATGATTTTGGGGAATGAATGATGGTAGATTTTCATAAATACCCTCAAATACTTAACATTTTGGCTAGCTCATCACCTACATGTCATTTTCCTCTCATATTTTGGTATTTCTACACTGACCTAAGTCAATTGATTTATGTATTAAACAATGTGAAGATGTCATTATTTGCAAATATTTTATTTAATTTGTATCAGAAAAAAATGTTAACATTTTTTAACAGAGTGTAGAAAAGATCTAGAAAGATTTAGAAGTTAAAAGCATCTGCTCCCCTCACAGAGGAACTGTACTCAGTATCCATCACACAAATTATTTGGCAAACAATCATCTTTAATTTGTTAATAGAGTGTTTTGAAACAAAACTGTCTGAAGTTTTCTATTTCCAGTGTACCCATGTAGAGAATATACAGACATCCAAATCCATGTTCATCAACATATGTTGACAGAATAAAAAAAAAAAACAACTAAAAACATTGACAAAAGTAAATGAACATACAATATAGAAAAAAGACAATTTGTTAAATTAAGATTTATAAAGTGTCTTAATGGTCAGTTTTAATACAAAAGATTGTAAAATTTGAGGCACTAAGTAAGTATAATTTTAGATAATCAATCATTTAGATATTTGCCATCTTCAATCGCAGTCTATCCTTTCCCTTGTCTTCATTACTCAGAACTATTTCTTTAAATATTTCCATGTAAAGTGCCATGGGCTCAGACATCATCCTTCTACAGACTGCTCCTGTTGGCGAGTCTAATTCATAGCTAAGATTAGAAAACAGATTGCAGTTAAAAGCAAAAATATTAAATCAATACATTACAATATGGTTAATGTTTTGAGGCAGATATGGTATTGCCTCCATGTCACTTGTTTTAAATCCACCAGCATATTTGGTTGCTGGTACCTTTAAATGCAAAAATTTTCAGAATAGTCAAGCCCCTTCATACATCATTACCAACCTACTTTTCAGGTTCTACACTGTCTTCATCTTGTGGAAATTAATGCCTTCAACAATTCCCTGCATTTTTATTCCTTTATTTTTGATGGTTCTTGTCTTCTCTTGGTCAGAGAAGAACTCCCTGCCTTAGCTGAAGAAAAGCCACTTATTGTGGAAAGCCATGATTGGTTACATGAGGTTAAGCATATTATCTTATATGAAACTTAGATTTACAGTGTGTGTTTTCCAACAGAGATCATCACATTATCTGGTAACATATTAATGGTTAATATATGCTTCTCTTCACATTGTATCTACTCAAGCATTTAAGGATCATATTGCTTAACAAGTCTAATGTCAACACTTGGCCCTGGAGGAGACATTTAATTGAGAATTATTTCTCATAGACCTCTGAGTTTTGTTTTGAACCATTTCAAATTCTAGTATCTTATTATAACCACAAGAATTAGTTTAAGGAAGACCACAACATACTATAATTTTTCCTATTAAAATAGACCCATTTAAAATAAACTAGAGATGTTTAAGGTACTAAAATATGCTCATTCTTCTGATGTGCCCACTTTTCACATTTGTATGCATTTCCAAGGGAGATATAAGTGGGTATTAATATTTTTTTTGCTGACACTCTCCACTGTAATGTCCCAAGAAGCAAGCTGGCTAGCTCCATGATACCTGATCACTCGAGGCTCAGCATTTTCCTCCAGACAGGAGTGGTGAATTATCTTCTTCCTAAAGACACTCATATTCTTTACAAGGGGCCAGAATATTTCCTGCAAAACTGCCTTTGTCATGTGAATGCCTATTACTGAGATCAACTATAATCTCATCAGTCTGTTTCCCTGGTAACCAGTAATATATTTTACTTATTTATCTTTTAAAAACCATCTTGGACTATGGATCTGGCTTAAGGAATTGGAGGTTACAAATGATGTTTAAGAGGAAACTTGCTCTTGTATTGTTCTCCAACAGGCATATGATATTTCTAATAGCTTTAAATAACCTACAGGAATATTACTTCAAAAAGAAGAAATCGTTTATCAATCACAGATTAACTATGGGAAAGGGTGCTGAAAGAAATGAAGACCAATGTCAGAAAGAAGACAGTAAGTACTTTCTCTTAGTGAAATCTTTAGGAAAAAAATCAACAGAAGCATTTTTCCTTTCCATTTGAATACACGTTCCAATTAAAAAATATTATATGCAATAAACTTTTAGAACAACAATGGATTCTGGAAGATAGGAATATGGGCTTAATTCTCCTTAGGTGTTTCCCTCTCCATCCTTCCTGCTCTGCCTCTCTGTCTCTCTGACTTCCCTCATTTTGGTATTTCTATAAATGACAAAATATATCTCTTAAAATATAATTTCATGTTAAATAAATTTTGCAGTTTCACATACAACTTAGGATGTATTTTTGATGCTTTTTACCACAACCTGCCTATGATTTAATTGATTAATGTGGTAACAATCACAGCTATCATTGGATTACAATTGACCTCATTATGAACAACTAAGAATTATTTTCTGAGTGAGAACACAAAATTATGCAAAGAAGGGATTTTTCAGGAAGAAAATTTGCATTTTGGAGTTAAAAACCTTTACTACAGTACCCATGAATACATATAAGAAAAAAATCACAAAATAGCAAAATAACTGATCAAAGCTCCTCCAGTATTTATAAAACATGATAGATGAGATGCTATACCAAACATTGCATCTGAAGATTTGTTTTTATTTCAAAGACAATTGGAGAAGAATTACATTGCTGTAATCAAATAGGTACCACAGTATAAACAGTAACTATTCCATGTATCAAACTTGGTTGAGTTTAAATTTTTGTTTAAAAGGTCATTGATGACCACAGTTTTACAAAACTGGGCAGGGTAGAGAGGTGCAAAATTCATGTATTTCTGAAGGATATCAAGATTTGATTTTATACAATAGTCACAGCTAAAAACACCATGCTGGTAATACATAATTGCACTTTATTAAGGTCATAAACCATCAATAAACAGTAAAGCCTGTTTCCTGCCTAGTTTCACAGCTCTCAGACACAAGTAAACACGCTGAGACCTACATTAATTAAAACTGCTTGGCCATTAGCTCAGG
Source organism: Onychomys leucogaster (assembly GCA_949786385.1). NCBI lineage: Eukaryota > Metazoa > Chordata > Mammalia > Rodentia > Cricetidae > Onychomys > Onychomys leucogaster. The sequence goes on from CATKUP010000062.1 coordinate 1,040,965, forward strand.
CCTACCACTGAATAGCTCTTACACTTAAATTCAACCCATTTCTGTTAATCTATATGTTGCCATGTGTTCTGTGGATCTACCTGTGTGTCATTACATGCTTCTCCCTGGATGGTGGGCTGGTGTCTCCTTGCTCAGCTTTCCTCTTCCCAGAATTCTCCTTGTCTGCTTATCCTGCCTATTCTTCCTGCCTGGGTACTGGCCAATCAATTTATTAAACCAGTATACAAAATAATTATTCCACAGAATTTTTCCTTTTTTGTTTAATTAAAAAAGGTTTTAACTTTAACATAGTCAAATTACATATAACAAAGTTATCAAGCAAAAATTATAGTTACAATATCTAGTCTATTTGTATTTGGCAAAATTAAAGAAAATATTCTATCTATCCTATATTTGTGAGTCTAAGGTTTCATATCTATCTTTTATCATAACCAAAAAAATATAACTATCTAGTCTTCAACTAGATAAAAAGACCTCAAAAGGCTATAATATTTCCTAAGTAAACAGGAAATGTACTGTAACCAACTTTCAGAAATCTATACTGACAGAGACAGCTGCCTGCCTGGACAAAGTTGCTTGGTAATTTTGGGGCATCCAACTTCAGCCAATAGGCCTAGAGTCCCTCAATCACTTTCCTCTATGTCCTACAGTTTCTTCTGTAAAAAAGGAACCTGAAGGAGCACCTCACCTTGCAAAGTTCAGCGGTCACCTTCCTATGGACACTACATGTCCAGTAGATACATATTTTCAAGAAGATAAACTCGATATGGAGTGTCTCTGACACACATCTGTCTCTCTGAAATAAATTGGCGCTTCCAGGAGTAGACATGTCTCATTGTTCAGGAAACTATAAGCTTTTAAAACATTAAAATATTTTAAATGCTATTTTCTATAGGTCTTTGATATGTTTGAAAATTACCTACTTAATTGAAATGTATCTATATATACCTAGAAAACTTAGCATGACTATAAGTTTGACTATTATACAAGACTAATAATCTCTAATTCTCAACTATGCATTACAATTTAACTGAGTTATATAAACATAATACCTTAAAAACAGTAGAAACATACATTCAGCATAACAAAATTAACCAATTTTGTATCTATAAACTAAAATCTGTACCAGTGTAAAATACATAAAACAAGTTGCTCTTTAAAAGAAATTTGAAGCCTGGTGGTGATGGCACATGCCTGAAATCCCAGCACTCAGGAGGCAGAGGCAAGGGGATCTCCATGAGTTCGAGGCCAGCCTGGTCTACAAAGCTGGTCCAAGTCAGGCTCCAAAGCTACAGAAAAACCCTATCTCAAAAAAAAAGTTCAACAATCCATCCTTTCATCCTATTGTATATATATACAAATGTGTGTGTGTGTGTGTGTGTGTGTGTATCCTACATTTTTATAATCTTCTGATATGCAAAAAAATTAAGGTTCTATTCTATTGCCACTAATCTCAATTCTTTGGTTCTAATTTGATTTTTCAAATATTTCTTAAAGTATGAATTTTATATCAAAATTTTTAAGATATATATCTTTTTTCATGATACTAATAGTCATATAGATTACTAATTAATTCTAGAATAAAAGCCTTCATTTAGCTGCCTATACAAGCTGAGAATGGGCAGCCAAATTCCAAAAACACCAGCAATTTCCAGAATTTAAAATCCTGAATCAAAACAGGACAATGGTGGAATTCAGGTTTATCTAGTACATGGATTACTTGCACTAAATGTGAAATTGAGCTGTAGACTTTGCCTACATCCTACTTCACAAATGAGTCCATCAGATATGCTAAGCCTATAGTCCAAAGATGATGCCCTGAGGTGCAGAGAAACGTTGGTTGACTGTCCAGGCAGCTGGCTGTTTCTGTCAACCTACATTTTTTGGAAGTCACTTGTTTGCACTTCCCATTTTACTAGGTAATATTATTTCTGAGGAAGTTGAAGAATAGATAGTTGTAGTTACAGTTTTTCTGGTTAAGAATTTCAGACTAGAAACTCACTAAGAAATGTAAAGTGTATAAAGTGCAAAGATATTATAAAAAAAAAAGTTTTTCTCTTAGTAATACAAGTTAGGATAGAAAGTGAATTAGGTACATTTTGGACTCACCAAAGTAGAATAGATAATGGAATATTTTCTCTGAATTTGTCAAATGCAAATAGATTAGACATTGTTGATATATTTATTGTTTGTCTATATTGTATATAGTTATACTTACTGTATGTAAATTTTCTTATATTAATTATAAACTTTTAAAATTTTACTTTATTTTTATTAGACAAAAAAGGGGAAATGTGATATTTTATTTGTGCTTTGGTAAAAAGGGGGAAAAGGCCAGCCATTTTAAGTAAGCAAAAACGTCAGGCAGTGGTAACACATGACCTTAGTATGATCACATGGCAGGCAGAGTTTCTTTGTGTTCAAGGCCATACTTGGGAACAGAGCCAAGCATGGTGACACGTGTCTTTAATCCCAGTACCAACCACAGAGACTTGGAGTTCTGTACAGACAGACAGTGACAAGGAAGTGAGGTAACTGTGCTAAGAACCAATGAGAGAGCAGAACAGCAAGGCAATAAACACCTGGGTAGACAGAAAGCTCACTTTAGAAGCTGCGCATGGTGAGTTAAGTTTAGCTGTTAGCTATTCCTATTTCCCTGATCTCTAAGGTTTCCACCCCTATATTTGGCTCTGTGTTTTCTATTTAATAAGAACACTTAGAAATTCATCTACAAAAGCCTGTACACCTTGTAATTCTACTGACTGGTACAGCTAACATGACATAGAGAGAAGTTCCTTTGGTTTAGATGAACTCATAAGATTATGATATTTTTAAAACCTGGTTATTAGTGATTTTATCTATTTTTTTCTTTTTCTTTCTTATTGAAAACTTGTAGTGTTGTAAACACGCTGCAAAAAATACATCCTAAAAACTTTTCTTAAAAAAAAAAACAATAAAATCTAAGCCTTTACACCATCATTTCTAGTGGCATATCATCTTAGGAATGTTATGTCCCATTGCAGTTTCCCATAGTGGTCCCTATCACTTCATTTCATATTCATCCATCTCCTTCATGTCCACAGATTTGACAAAGAAAGTTTACATTTTTAATAAAGATGCCAAGTATACAAAACACATTACTAATGAGAAAAAAAGAAAATAAACATAAAGAAGTAAGAAGACGGAAGAAGCTGTCTAAACTGTCTTTGGCCTGTTAGAATGGTGGTAACACTGTTTTGAGACCGGATCTGTGGCGAGGGGGCTTTAAAAAAAAGGAAAATATTCACTGCTTAAAAAGTATAAGTTATAAAACAAAACAAAACAAAAAAACAAACGAACCAAAGGACATTTAAAAATCAATCCCTGGTTGTTGACAAAACTAGTACCCAGCACCACTCCAAAAAACAAATGGGATATGTTCTTTGATGACATAAGAGCCAAAAGAATGGAAGCATATGAATTATGAACAAAAAGCTGTGGAGCCCCCAGATGGATCAGACCCTATGGATAAGTGAGACAACTGAATAGCTTAAACTGTTTGGGACACATCCAGGCTGTTGAACCAGTACCTGTCCTTAGTGCATGAGCTGGCTATTTGGAATCTTGGGCTTACACAGGGACACTTTGCTCAGCCTGGAAGGAGGGGACTGGATCTGCCTGTACTGAATCCACCAGGTTGAAATGAATCCCCAGGGGAGTCTTGGCCCTGGAGGAGATGGGATTGGAAGGGAGAATATGAGAGAAAGGTGGAGGTGGGTGCCGGAGGGGGGAGGACAGGGGAACCCATGGCTGATGTGTAAAATTAAAACACAAATATAATAATAATAATAATAATAATAATAATAATAATAATAATAATAGTTTTTAAAAAAAGAGCCAGCTGAGCCTTAGCGGCCAGGGCAGAGGGTTGGCTGGGACTATGGAGGCCTCCTTCTAGGCAGCACCTGCACCTGGCTTGGGGGCCAAGTCAGGCTCATGTTTGTTGGCCTTGAAAGGGGACAAGGCACCACAGGTTGCAGGCTCCACCTTGTCAATGTCCAGGGCGCTGCAATTGGCCTGCAGTTCCTCCTGTGTGCCAGGGTCTGTGGCCCTGGGCGATGTGTCCCAATGCACTTCGACGTGGCCATTCTCTTGCCCATTGGCTTTGGAAGTCGACGAGGCCTCAGCTGCCACCCCGGCCTCTCCTTGGCCACTTCTCCCTTTGGTCTTGGAGATCTGGGCACCCATGCTGTCTTCCTCAATAAAGAAACTCAATACCTGTGTGACAAGAGGATGATCATGTAGCAGAGGTGGCAGCAACTACGTCAAAGGGAGTGGGTCAGGGTTGGAGTACAGACAAGACCCAGTTAAATACACCCTAGATTTTTTAAAAAAAATAGCCAAAGAGATTTAAAAAAAAGCAGCAGAGCAGCAGGAGGGCGGGGAAAAGGTTGGAAAAGTTGAGCACAAAAAAAGAGCACAAGGTATTGTTTTTAAAAAATAAATAAATAAAATTCCTAGATTTGTAGCCTCCTTTCAGACAATAAGGAAATGGAGAAATCTCCTTAGTTGTTCAAAATTTTCAAATTTTCATAATGTGTATATAAAATGTTCTTATAGTGACACAGAAACAGAAACATGCCACATCACTATGGTCAGCAATATCACAATCCCATGGGAACTTGGAGATGCAAACTAAATTTGACAAAGCAGATCAAGGTTCCCCTTCTGCTCTGAACAGATTACTAGCAAGTAACCTTCACCTTGCTTGTGCTTAACCTCTGTCTTCTTTAAAAATTGTTAATTCAGTTGTTGAAGGAATGTGATGTGAAAACACTGTTCATCTATTTTCCATATTGGGAAAATACAATATATATTGTGGATATGATACACTTCAAAGTACAATCACTCTAGTGTATTTCACCCTCAATTTTCCATAAGCAAACACTGCTGTGGGATGTTCTGTATGTTAAATGTGTTCCTCTGATTGGTTAAAATAAATAAAGTGCTGATTGTCCATTAGCCAGGCAGGAAGGTTAGGGTAGGCAAGACAAGGAAGAGGACAATGGGAGGAAGAGGAAGGCTGGAGAGAGATGCTGCCATCCACCACCATGACAAGGAAAATGTGAGGTACAGGTAAGCCACAAGCCACATGGCAAAGTATAGACTAATAAAAATGGATTAACTTAAGATAGAAGAACTAGATAACAAAAAGCCTGCCACGGCCATACAATTTGTAAACAATATTAGTTTCTGTGTGTTTACTTGGTTGGGTCTGAGCATCTATGGATAGGCCTGGCAGGAGAGAGAGCTTTGTCCTGACTCTGGGCCAGGTAGGAAAACCCCAACTACAAATAGCGCCCTATGTGTTGGCTAGAGTTTTCACCTAAAACTTGAGAAAAAAAAAAGATTCTAAAATGGAGCTAAAAACAGCTTCCTAGTTGTCTCTCTCAGGTTAGTGGCAGCCTGTCAGTTTGAGCTACTATGGCGGGTTCCTAGCATGTGCCATCTGACCTGATGTGGAGGAAATGAGCAGTCTACAAATGACACTTTACTCTGCTGCATGGTGGATTTAGCCTTTCCTAGCTCAAAATACAAAAAGGTTTCTGGGCTATGCACTACTTTGATAGAACTGCTTCTGATAGTTGATGGTATACATGGCTCCAGACCCAGAGCTGGTGGTAAACTGTACCACCTCATGTTGGGAAGCTGAGTTGGGCAGAGCCAGGAGCCACAGGAGTGTTTCAAATTTACAAAGATGGATATTACACAGAGAATATGGTTTGTGTTGTCTTTAGAAATTTTAACTACAGAAAAACATTTGATCATAAAAGCTGTTAAACAAATATGTAAATTTTAAAGGTACCTTGACTTCAAAATTTGGATAAAAGGATATGTTGCTCTGGAAAACAGTATCTGCTTTTATTTCCACAGAAAGCCAGAGGCTGTGGATTTGTTTCAGATTAAGATACATCAGGTTTGATCAGCCAAGACCACCTGAAAGCTCTCCAATGACACCATGGCCCAGATGATCCAACATCCAGAATTGTTTCAAGGCAACTGGCTCAGAGGTTTACCCTCACAGACTACTCCATAATCCTAAAATTTTCTTTGTGTCCTCATATGATACAGTGCCCCCCTCCAGCAGTAAACTACACCCAAATTCCCAGCTGGCTTTGGAAATGGATAAGCCCAGGCAAATTATTAAAAGAAAAGATTAAGAGATTTTTGTGTCCCAAATCACAAAAGCCCTCTGGTTTGGGACAGAGAAAAAACAATATTTTTTTCTTTTTTTATATAGTAATTATTAAATAGCTATAATAATAATTATTATTTATTTATTCTGTATGTTTTATATAAAGCCTCCTCAATGCATTCCCTCTGACTTCCTCTTAACTGTGTAGTTATTTAAAGAAATTCTTACCTGGGATACAAATATTTGAATGAATTTAACATTAAATTAAGAGATATTCTTTCCCAAACAATAAAAAGTCTTAAAACATACTTATAAAATACGTATTATAACATTTGTTTTCTTAATCATACTCTATATGTCTCTAGACATGTCATTATGAAACTACTAATACATTGATAACAACAAAGAATAATTTTAATGAAAGTAAGTACACTGAGGTTTGGGATAATGTTTTTTTATCAAAAGGTACTTAGAGATAGAACAGTGCTATTTTGTATGCCAGAACTTTTCTTTCAAAGAGAAGGTGTGGTTCCTATCATGCAGTTCGTTTTCAAGCCATAGTGACACCTTGATAGTATCATAGAGAAAACTCTCAACCATAAAGAAAAGTAAAATCATATAGTCAACAGAGAAAATACTCAAGAAATATTTTATTCTACAATAATTATATTAAACATTTATTGTTGCATCAGAAATATTTTTGTCAAATCTATGTCTCCATCATCACATATTTGAATCTGTTGGGGCTGGGAGAAAAGACATAGGTACATATGATAATATCTTGATTAAGCCCTTATACTGTTCTTGGACATCTTTGCATTGCTTACAACCAAATCTCCCATCACATATGCAGAGTGAAAACCCTACTACGTATGTGAGAAATTCATGGAGTGTGGGTCAGCACCCTTTCCTTGAAGTGGAATTTAGCCAGTGTTCAAGATGTGAGTCTTCATTATTATTCTTGTTGGTAGGATGATGATAATAATAAAACTGACTTCTTGGATCCAACCGAACAACAGGACTGGTACAACTGCAGAGATGTGTCTTTTGAAGCCATCTCTGAATTTGCACTAGTTTTTCAGCGCAAAGACAAGTGATATTAAATGGGAAAAGTCTCCTTTCTAATCATGGTTTTGGGGTCCTTGGCCAGATGACTGTATTGAGTAGGGTCCCGGGTGAAGCAGAACATCACAGTGGTAAAAGTTTATGGCAGAACTGACTGTTTCCCCCATAGCAACCTGATAAATGGGAGAAGGATGCAAGCAGCTTTTGGGAATCTTGCAAAAGTAGACAGAAACAGCTGGCAGCCTAGACAGTCATACAAAGTTCCTCTGTAAAGTTGGGGTATCTGTCTTCAGCCCATAGGCCTACAGTCATTCAGTCACTTCTCTCTATGTCCTGTAGAATGTCTCGCAGTTTTCTTTGCAAAGCAGGAACCTGAACGACCATTTCTCCAAGAAAAGTTCAGTGGTCACCTTCTTATGATCCTGCATGTCCAGTCGATATAACATTTTGTCAATCAGTCCAGGCAATAATAGTTTCTTGCCCAAGTGGCTGTTTTTGCCAAGAAGGGAAACTCCACATAGAGTGTCGTAAATGCCCATTCTCCTCTCCAAAGTAAGCCAGTGCTGCCAGGAGCAGACATGTCTCACTATCCAGAAAGTCTAAATTTTTTCCTCCCCCCTTTTTAAAAATTATTTTTGTGTTATAATTTTACGTATGAGCCATGTGTTCCCTTGTCCTTCCCACTCCCACCTCCACCCCCAGCTTCCCCCCATCCCCTCCCCTGCATTCCCATCTCCTCCAGGGCCAAGACTCCCCTGGGGATTATTTAAACTAGGTGGATTCAGTACAGGCAGGTTCAGTCCCATCCTTCCAGGCTGAGTAAAGTGTCCCTGTGTAAGCTCCAGATTCCAAACAGTCAACTCATGCACTAAGGACACATCCAGATCCCACAGCCTGGATGCCTTCAAAACAATCCAAGCCACCCAACTGTCTCACTTATCCATTGGGCCTGATCCAGCTGGGGGCTCCAAAGCCTTTGGTTCACAATTCATGTGCTTTCTTTCATCTGTCCTTTCATCCTCGTGCTTGTTCAAACCCTGGGCTCAAAAATTCAAGCTCCCACAGTCCCTCTTCCTTCTTGACAAATGGACACAAGGAGCTCCACCTGGGGCCTGGCTGAAGATCTCTGCATTCGCTTCTATCAGTCAATCGATGAGTTCCAGCCCAACTGTCAAGGTTTTGGCCATCTGATCACCGGAATAGGTCAGATAAGGCTTTCTCTTGACCACTGCCACCAAACTACAGAGGATGCATCACTGTGGACCTCAGAGGACCTCTGGAGCACTCTTCCAACTCCTGTTCTCATGTGGTCCATACCCATCATGGTCTACCATTCCTCGTTCTCCTTTTCTCTTCCTGATCCAGCTGTGATCTCCAGCTCCACCAAACCTCACTTTCCTCAAAACTTGCCCTTCAATTCTTCTGCACTTGTCCAGGTTCTTCATGTAGATCTCCTCCATTTCTCTGTCATTGGGTGATTCCTGTGTCTTTCCTAGTTTCCCATTTTCTAGATAACCTCCCTGGAGTTGTGTAGCAGCCTAGTCATCTTTGTTTTATATCTAGTATCCTCCTATGAGTGAGTACATACCATGTTTGTCCTTCTGAGTATGGGTTACCTCACTCAGGATGAGTTTCTCTAGACCCATCCATTTGCCTGCAAACCTCATGATGTCATTGTTTTTCTCTGCTGAGTAGTACTCCATTGTGTATATGTACCACATTTTCTTCATACATTCTTCAGTTGAAGGGCATCTGGGCTGTTTCCAGGTTCTGGCTATGACAAACAATGCTGATATGAACATAGCTTAGCAAATGCACTTGTGGTATGATTGAGCATTCCTTGGGTATATGCTCAAGAGTGCTACAGCTGGGTCTTGGGGGAGATGAATTCCAAATTTTCTAAGGAATCACCATCTTGATTTCCAAAGTGGCTGTACAAGCTTGCATTCCCACCAGCAGAGGAGGAGAGCTCCCCTTGTTCCACATCCTCTCCAGCATTAGCTGTCTTCTGTGTTTTTGATCTTAGACAGTCTGACAGGTGAAAGGTGGTATCTCAGAGTCATTTTGAATTGCATTTCCTGGATAATTAGGGATGTTGAGCAATTCCTTAAATGTCTTTCAGCCATTTGAACATCATCTGTTGAGAATTCTCTATTTAGTTCTATAGCCCATTTCTTATTTGGACTGTTGGGCATTTTGATGTCTAATTTCTTGTGTTCCTTATATATTCGACATATCAGACATCTGTTAAGATGTGGGGTTGATGAAGACCTTTTCCCATTCTGTATGCTGTTGCTTTGTTTTGTTGACCATGTACTTTGCCCTACAAAATCTTCTAAATTTTCAGAGGTCCCATTGATTGATTGTTTCTCTCAGTGTCTGTGCTACTAGTGTAACATTTAGGAAGTGATATCCTATGCCAATGTATTCAACAATACTTCCTACTTTCCTTCTATCAGGTTCAGAGTAACTGGAATTATGTTGAGATCTTTGATCCACTTGAACTTAAGTTTTGTGCATGGTGACAGATATGGATCTATTTACAGCCTTCTACACATTGACATCCAGTTATGCCAGCACCATTTAGCTTCTTTGTCAAAAATTACATGTTGATAGATGTGTGGGTTAATATCAGGGTCTTCAATTCAATTCTGTAGGTCCACAGGTTGGTTTTTATGCCAATACCAACCTGTATTTATTACTGTAGCTCTATAGTAGAGGTTGAGCTCAGAAATCATGATGCATCCAGAGGTTGTTTTATTGTACGGATTCTTTTGCCTATCCTGGGTTTTTTGTTTTCCATATGAAGTTGATTGTTATTCTTTCCAGGTATGTAAATAATTGCATTGGTAATTTGATGGAAATTATGGTGCATCTGTAAATTGCTTTTGGTAAGATTGCCTATTTAATATGTTAATGCTGCCTATCCATGAGCATGGGAGATCTTTCCATTTTCTCACATCTTCATTTTCTTTTTTCAGAGACTTAAAGTTCTTGTCATACACATCCTTCACATGCTTAGTTAGCATAACCTCAAGGTATTTTATATCATTGTTGGCTATTGTAAAGGGTGATGTATCTCTGATTTCCTTCTCAGCATGTTTTTCTGTTGTATATAGGAGGGCTACTGATTTTTTTTGAGTTGATCTTGTATCCTGCTATGTTGCTAAAGGTGTTTATTACTGTATTATCAGATCCTTGGTTGAATTCTTGGGGTAACTCATGTATACTATCATGTCATCTACAAATAGGGAAAGCTTGACTTCTTCCTTTCCAATTTGTATCCCCTTAATCTCCTTATGTTGTCTTATTGCTCTGTCTAGAACTTCAAGTACTATACTGAATATATATGGGGACAGGGGACAGTCTTGCCTTGTTCCTGATTTTAGTGGTATTGCTTTGAGTTTCTCTCCATTTAATTTAATGTTGGCTGTTGGATTGCTGTAGATTGCCTTTATGATGTTTAGGTATGTTCCCTGTATTCCTGATCCCTCCAAGACCTTTATCATGAAAGGGCATTGGATTTTGTCAAAAGCATTTTCTGCATTTAGTGAGATGATCATGTGTTTCTTTTCCTTTGAGTTTGTTTATATGGTGTATTACATTGATGGACTTTCATATGTTGAACCACACTTGCATCCCTGGGATGAAGCCTACTTGATCATGGTGGATAATTGTTTTGATGTGATCTTGGAGTCTGTTTGCCATTATTTTGTTGAGTAATTTTTCATCAAAGTTCATGAGGGAGATCGGTCTGTAGTTCTCTTTCTTTTTTGCATCTTTGTTTGGTTTAGGAATCAGGGTAATTATAGCATCAAAGAAGGAGTTTGGTAATATACCTTCTGCTTCTATTATGTGGAACAACTTAAAGGGTATTGGTATTAAGTCTTCTTTGAAGATCTTGTAGACTTCTGCACTGAAACTATTTACTCCTGGGCTTTTTTTGGTTGGGAGACTTTTGATTACTGATTCTATTTCCTTAGGGTTTATTGGACTATTTAAATGGTTTATCTGGTCTTGATTTAACTTAGGTATGTGGTACCTATCCAGAAAATTATCCATTTCTTTTAGATTTTGCAGTGTTTGAAGTATGACCTGATGATTGTCTGGATTTCCTCATTGTCTGTTGTTATGTCCCCCTTTACATTTCTGATTTTGTTAATTTGAATGCACTCTCTCTGTCACTTGGTTAGTTGGGATAACAGCTTTCAATCTTGCTGATTTTCTCAAAGAACCAACTCTTTGTTTCATTAATCCTTTGTATTGTTCTCTTTATTTCTATTTTCATGATTTCAGCTCTCAATTTGATAATTTCCTGGCATTTGTTCCTCCTAGGAGACTTTGCTTCTTCTTATTCAAGAGCTTTCAGGTGTGCTAACGCATCACTAGCATGAGATTTCTCCAACTTCTTTATGTGGGCATTTAGTGCTATGAATTTCCCTCTTAGCACTGCCTTCCTAGGGTCCCATAAGTATGGGTATGTGGTGTATTCATTTTCATTGATCTCTAGTAAGTCCTGAATTTCTTTCTTTATTTCTCTCTTAACCCATTGGTGATTCAGTTGAGCATTATTCAGTTTCCATGAGATTGTTGGTTGTGTGTAGTTTGTTGTTATTGACATCTAATTTTAAACCATGGTGTTCCGAATGAACACAGGAGGCTATTCCAATTGTTTTATAGATCTGTTGACATTTGCTTTGTGGCCAATATGTGGTTGATTTTAGAGAAGGTTCCATGGGGTGCTGAGAAGAAATATATGCTTTTTTGTTTGGGTGGAATGTTCTGTAGATATCGATTAAGTCCATTTAAGCCATAACGTCAGTTGAGTCCATTATTTCTCTGTTAAGTTTGAATTTGGCTGATCTGTCTAGAGGTGAAAGGTGGGTGTTGAAGTCTCCCACTATTAATGTGTGGGGGTTTTATATGTGATTTAAGCTTTAGTAATATTTCTTTAACATATGTTGGTGCCCTTGTGTTTGGGGCATAAATGTTCAAAATTGAGACTTCATCTTGGTGGATCTTTCGTGCGATGAGTATGTAATGTCCATCATCTCTTTTGATGGATTTTAGTTTGAAGTCTATTTTGCTGGATATTAAGATGGCTACACCAGCTTGTTTCTTAAGACCATTTGATTGGAAAGTTTTTCCCAGCCTATTGTTCTTATGAGGTATCTGTCTTTGAATTTGAGGTGTGTTTCTTGTATGCAGCAGAAAGATGAATCCTGTTTTCGTATCCATTCTGTTAGTCTGTGTCTTTTTATAGGTGAATTAAGTCCATTGATATTAAGGGATATTAATGACCACTGATTGTTCAGTCCTGATATTATTTTTATTATTTTGTAGTATTGTGTGTTTACTTCTCTTCTTTGGGGTTTACTGCTGTGGTGTTATCTATTGCCTGTGTTTTCCTGGGTGTATCTGATTTCCTTAGGTTGGAATTTTCCTTCTAGTGCTTTCTGTAGGGCTGGGTTTGTGGATAAGTATTGTTTAAATCTGGTTTTGTCTTGGAAGATCTTGTTCACTCCATCTATGATGATTGAAAGTTTTGCTCGTATATTAGTCTAGGCTGGCATCCATGGTCTCTTAGTGTCTGCATTATATCTGCCCAGGTCCTTCTGGCTTTCAAAGTCTCCATTGAGAAATCGGGTGTTATTTTGATGGGTTTGCCTTTACAAGTCACTTGGCATTTTCCTCTGCTGCCCTTAATATTCTTTCTTCATTCTGTATGTTTAGTTGTTTAATTACTATGTGGCAAGGGGACTTTTTTCGGGGGTCTAGTCTGTTTGGTGTTGTATAGGCCTCTTTTATCTTCATTGGCATTTCCTTCTTTAAATTGTGAATGTTTTCTTCTGTGATCTTGTTAAATATATTTTCTGTGCCTTTCTTTTGGTATTTCTCTCCTTTCTCTATCCCTATTATTCATAGGTTTGGTCTTTTCATTGTGTCCCTAGTTTCTTGGACATTTTGTGTCATGACTTTGTTGGTTTTAGTGTTTTCTTTGACTGATGAATCTATTTCTTCTAATGTATCTCCAACACCAGAGATCCTCTCTTCCATCTCTTTCATTCTGTTGGTTATACATGTATCTGAATTTCCTGTTTCTTTACTCAGATTTTCTATTTCCAGCATTCCCTTGGCTTGTGTCTTCTTTATTTTTTCTATTTCCCTCTTCAGGTCTTGGACTTTTCCCTTGTCTGTTTTGGTGCTTTTTCATGATTTTCTTTCAGGGACATATTGTTTTCTTCTGCTTTATTTGTCCTTTTCCCTGTTTTTTTTTTATAGCATTCTTCCCATTTTTTGTTTGTCTATTCCTCTACTTTATTTTTGATTTCTTCTATATAATGTTCTAGCCTCTTCATGATGTTACTTATAAGGTTGTTTACTTCTGCTTCTTCCATTCTGGGATGTTCAGGTGTAGCTGTTGGATGAGAGCTAGGTTCTGGTGATGTTGTATTGCTCTTTATTTTTTTGTTTGTACTTCCACTTTGATGTCTGCCCACCTCCTCATGGTTTTGTTCTTGGTCTTCTCTTGGTCCAGATGGATTTGACAGATTTAGGGAACTTATCTCTAGTCCAGTTGGAAGCTTTGGGCCTGATGGGAGCTCTGGTCCAGATGAGAGTGCTGGCCAGATGGGAGCTGGGGGCTGGACTCTGTGTCTCAGGAATTCCCTGTGGTCTCCTTATCTTGTCCCATTGGCAGCTCCTTTTGTCCAGATAGGAGTTCCTGAGCAGGATAGAAGCTCTTGTGTAGATGGGAGTTCCAGGGCAGATGGTAGCTGGGGGCTGTCTGGTCCAAATGGGAGTACAGTGGCAGGATGGAAGCTCTGGTCCTGGTGAGAGTTCCAGGGCAAGATGAAAGCTGGGGGCTGGTCTCTGAGTCTCAGCCAGTGGCTGGGGTCTCCCCCAGATGGGTGTGGGGGCAGGGTGTGGACACTCCAGAGTCTGCCTGCAGTCTTGGAAAAGGGGAGCCTTCCCGTAGGGCATGCCAAATGGCCAGAAATGGGCGCCAAGTTTGGCAGGTCTTCCTGGGATTGCTGGTGCCAAGGGGTGGGACCTGGAGTTGGGGCCTGTCTAGTTATGACCCCAGGCACTCACCTCTGGGCCAGATGGAAGTTCCAGGGTGGATGGGTGGTTATTTTTCACTCACTTCCTATATATATATGTGTATGAATACTTGAATATCTCTAAGCTCTATTTACTTTGTATTACAACACATTTTATCTATAAATTTCTTTGCCCATTAATCTCAAAATATATCTTAAGAAATATAAGTTTGGATTTTTAAATTCCTGTGGTATGGTTAAAATTTGTAAAATATATAACACAAATTAGCTGAAAACTTGTAACAAAATATTATCACTTAAAATTCTATACATAGGCAGCATCTATAAATTTTATCATTCCTACTGTCCCCTTTGATTATTATTATATCTTATTATATCTTCTTTATAGACTTAGTAGGCAATAACAGTTTCTCAACATATTTTGGAGAAGGATGGAATTTAATATAATGAAATATCTCTAAAGAAATTTAGGTCTACTCACAATACAAGATCCTGACTCAAAGGATGTATGTCTAACCACTTATGTATTTTCTAACTGTTGAAACTCAGTCTTCTAGAAAAAATTAAAAAAGAAATAAACGTGTTTGATAAATATGATATGGTATATGTGATAAGTAGGGTTCTTAAAACCTAAAGTCTTTTTAGGATAGCCGAAATGCACTTGCATATATTATGTCTAGCCTTTTTGTCTTTACCAACTTTGTTAAGCTTCAGCTCTTTGCATAAATTGATTCATAAAAGAAACTGTGAAATTCTATAATGGCACACCACAAAAGACTAAAAAATAAAATAAAGTTTAATTCTATGTACTATATCATTTAAGTTAGATATTAGATGCTAAAGGTTCTTAAATCTTCAATCCAAATTTTTAAAACTCAAATCCATTAGGGATATAATTTCAAAATTCTAATCATAGAAAAAGCTTCCAACTCCTTATAAACAATTTAACACAAGTTAATGATGATCACCACATAGTCAAATTCTTTAATGTGTTCTAAAATTATGCTTGCAGTCATATTAAGTACAAATCTAATTCATTTTACAGGAACAAGCTTCAGTTAGAATACTGTTCATATTTCCAAGGTTAGATGAAAGCAATTATTGTATTTGTGTAATAAGTGTGTTTACACAAAGTTTACCTTGCTGACAGACTTCATGTTAAAAGAAATAAACCCACATGGTGTTTTTCAGTGGAATTTCTTACTATTCCTTGATTTCCAAGGACTTGCTTTGCAACCAGGTAAATACAAAATAATACATTCAATTATAATAAAACATGACAGTACTAGTGAACTGCTGGCCTGTTTGTCTACAGAGATCCTAAAAATAAGAGCTTTGACTCAGGTGCTCACAGGGGGCCTGGTGCAATGAGTTGTCAGTTATTGCAACTATAGAAGCTTTTCTTGCTTATGACAGCTCCAATAATGCACCAATGCAATGGGTATAGTAATAGCAAGAGAAATATTGTCTTGTCTTTAACATAAACAATGGAGACATTTTCATTATATGTCTTTCAGCCCAGGCATCACCTATATTCCTTGTATTTGGAATTACTGAAACTTAATTCTTTTAAATTTATAGTCTTGTATACCATAAATCTTTTTAATGCAAACAGGCTTGATTTAGTTTAAAAATAAGAGTGAATTTTTTAAAAAAAAAGGTTTTTGAAAATATTTCTACTAAATAATATAGTGGTCAATACATGACAAAATAATTACATGTTGGTCAGATATCCTTGGAGGCAAAAATGGGTTATGGAAAAAAATGCAATCAGTAGAAGTTAGAATATTTAGAAGTTTTCATATAAAATTATTTTTTCTCAGCTGTCAAGTGTCTAGAAATCTATGCTCAGAATAGGCTCACTACAGGCATGCATGATGTCTCTATCTAACTACTCAGTTGCAGAGCACAACCCATGTTTAGCACAGGGAACTGGCACCTCCACAAAAATACAATTGTTTCTTATCTAAAACTTGACTTTGTCAAATAGCTCTTTATCCATGACCTTCCTAGGACTTACCTTACAACTTAAAACTGGTAATGGTCCTACTTATACTAGCCAACACTTTTAAAAATGTTACAGTTTATGGGGCTGGAGAGATGGCTCAGAGGTTATGAGCACTGACTGTTCTTCCAGAGATCCTGAATTCAATTCCCAACAACCACATGGTAACTCACAACCATCTGTAATGAGATCTGATGCCCTCTTCTGTATATATAATAAATAAATATTTTTAATTTACAGTTTATGAAATATTAATCATGTTATTTAAATCCCTTATTAACCACAAGATCAAGCTATTGTTAAACACTATCAAATAATTAAATGGCAAGTTTAAAAAATAAAACTGTAATACTTATGAACCTAGGTATATCTACACACAATACTACATTTATCCAAGTTAACCTTAACTTAGTTTTTCTACTTTAAAGAATAATCTTCTTTTGCTTCCCTTAAGACATTTTGACTGAAAGTCATCACAGCCTAAAGACTATGTTAAGTCAAAAGATCTAAAAACTTATCAATGGAGAGGGCCTGATAATCTAATCTTGAGGCAATGATATATTTACATATTTTCCAGAAAATTCATGAAGTCCTAAATGGCTCTTGATCTTACTAGGATAGCATCCCTGAAACCAGCTAATAATGACTTAACTGAAAATAGACAACAAACTCACAATTGTGAGATGGAGAGTAAACCTATCTTTAACTTGGAGCAAGAGACATCAAGATATTTTCTGATTACTGAGATTTTGGGGTGAAAACAAGGATACATATTACTGAAAAAAAATAATACTGCTTTATTTCCTGTATGTATTACATGTTAACTCTTTCTCAATGCAAAAAAAAATGTGGTTTTTTTGTTTGTTTGTTTGTTTTTTGTAAGAGGGATAAAAGACCCACCTATAATTGGACGAAGTATGATGTTCTTTGTCATGCTAAGGATAGGATGTAATCTTTTATAACCAATCCCAGGAAAGTTACTAGAACATCAAGAGAGGTCTCAAATATGGCCTCTATGATTAGTAAAAGTACTATTATTACAGTAAAAATATTAGCAGATACTAATCAAGAGGTGAATGAAATGATCAGTGCCCAAGTAAGGGACTGGTGGAGTGCTCTACTTTATTAAATATGACTACTTCTCACAATCATGAACACTTTACTAGACCTTTATTTGGGAGGCCTATATCAAAGTACTTTGCAGAGCTCTTGCTGAGGCTACTTCATTTCAGGAGACACTGGTTGAACATTCCATTATTGAAAAGTATTTAAGAAAAACTGTCCTGATAGAAGGAGCCCTACCTTTTCCTGTATGGACCTAAAATACAGTAGTTGATATTCCATGCAGCAGGAAACTGACTACATGCACATTTTACCATGTTCTGCTCCTCTTACCAGCATTATCATAATTGTCTACACAGGAAACAACATCATCTAAACATAGTTCTGATAAGCCTGGACAAGGCATGGAGATCCCAAACACCCTGGATATCTACAGTTGCTAGTCTAAAGTGAAGATTCTCAGAGTAAGAAAAAGTAAAGAAAAGTTTTTAAAAACAAGGTAATGTTTTTCAACAAGGTTAATGATGGAAAGCACATGGATCCCAAACCTACAGACAGTATCTCCAACACACTGTTTTGGGAATTTCAGTGGGCTCTTGCAACTAAATAAAATACATCTTGTCCATCTTAAAGAGATTTTCCAATGAGGCCAAAATTGACTACTGTAACATGAGCAGCAACAAAAACATCCTCCTTTTTCCCAAGGTCATTCCACAACCCAACAACAAAAATTCATGTATGTGTGAGAAAACATCGAGGTTTTAAACACACAATGACAAAGGCAAATGCTGGCATGCAATGTCAACACAGAAATCATATCTTCAAAAGTCTTTATAAGCTGAAAAGGTCTCCTGTTATAACAATCCAAAGGCCTTAAAAAGGGATCACAGATCACAGAGAAAGGACTGACTAGATAGATTTGGAAATGACAGATTTGTTTTTTGTGAGGCAAGTGATTTTTTTTTAAAAATATTTATGATGGTAAGCATATCCTTTCCTGAAAGATTCGCATTTGGCAGTCTCTCATGCTCATCTCTAGTCACAAAGAGATCTGGGTCTGCCTCTGATGAATGAGGTTTCATTTCAGTTAATGTGTTGGTCCAGCACCAGTCATGTTTTCTTCAAGCTCATGCCATTTTGGAGCCACAGGGAAATACCTTCCCAGCTCCCTATCAGTGAATTTGGTTTTGTTTAACTTTTTTTCTTAAAATTTATTTTACTCTGTGTGTGCATTTGTGTATGTGTGTGTGTGTGTGTGTGTGTGTGTGTGTATGTGTGTGTGTGTATGTGTGTATGTGTGTGTCTGTGTATTTGTGTCTGTGTGTATGTCTGTGTGTGCTTATACCTGTAAAGGCCAACAGAGGGTATCATATACACTTGGGGCTGGAGTTGCAGGAACCCACCTGACAAGAGTACATAAAACTGAACTTAGATCCTACTCTTGGAAGAGCAAGAATGTTCTTAACCACTAATCTATTTCTCTAACTCTTCAAGAACTACTGATCAGTGGGAAACCACAGACACCCCTGAAGGAGACCCTCCTCATAGACTACTACCATTACTCTTGGTTAACTCTTACAATTTGACAGTAAGACCCTGTCGCTGGAGACACCATATACTTGAGTCATAGGACATGAAAAAATTAAGCTGGTATTGATCTTGGAGTTGCAACCTTACTGGCTAGCTTTCATAGTGAACATTTCTATTTATGCTACTGAGGATGAAATATTTGCAAATTTAGCCAACTATGAATCCCACACACTACAATAATGACTGGTCTAGCAATATGTATCCACTAGCACAGAACAAGACATGCATTAGTGGCACAGACACTATGGGATTAAACAACCACTTTCTGGTTGGAAATAAATCCTATACCTTGAGATAACACTCTATGTCTCATATGGTAAAAGGAGCAAAAACTTGTGACCAGGCCTAGAGGAAAACCTAATACCATTATTCTGTTAAATGGACATAGTAACAAACTGCCCCCTAAATTAATTTTTTGAGCTGAGGATCAACCCCAGGGCCTTGTGCTTGCTAGGCAAGTGCTCTACCACTGAGCTAGATCCCCAACATCTTAGCTCAGTGGTAGAGCACTTGCCTAGCAAGTGCAAGGCCCTGGGTTTGATACTCAGCTCAATAAAAAGACAAAAATTCACACCATTAAATTTCTAATATGCAAAAAATATATTGAATATAAGGTATCAGATATATAAATTAATCTGTATACCTGTAGACTATTATAGCTCCCAACCCTCATCAGAGAAGCTTCTTTCTGCAATAGATGGAGATTAGTAGAGACCCACAGCAGATCAATATGCAGAGAATAAGAGTCTGGGAGTGCTCAGTTCCAAATGGAACATCTGTATAATACTCCCTCCCTCCCACAAGGCTCAGGAATCATTGCAGAAGAGGTTTCAGAAAGATTATAGTGGATGTCTGCAGGGAAACAGTATTTGATGGATGTGACAGCATTGCTGTACATGAACAAATGGTAGCCATGAGGACACACACAACACCAATCCTATCAAAGTCCCAACATGGCTGCAGAGGGCTTCATGAAGATCCACCTCTAGCTTAGAGCTCCTGGCACCTAATTACTGCTGTAGTATGGAAGAATCAGTTTTCATCAGGGATGTGGCCCCTAAAAAAGCAGTCCATGCTCCAGTGGGCAGTCCCACACCCATGTACATACAGACACCACCAAATGGACTCAGTGGGCTTTTAAAGAGAGAGTAAGAAAGCATGTAAAGTTCTGAGGGGAAATGGGAAGTGATTGGAAGGTAGAGTTGATCAAAACGTATTATATGCATGTGTGAGATTCTCAAGAAAAAAAAGTGTCTGTTCTTTTCTCACTCAAGCACATCATGCTATCACAACTCGGCAATCCTCTCCCACATCAAATAACAATGGAGAAATGTAAGATCTGCCCATATATTAACACTGACATGGAAAAAACATTCCACTATAACAAATCAATTTGGATTTAATTAGAAGAGGCAAGGTGAGTTCCTGAAAGAGTGGTAGTTTGGGAAGCCAGAAACCCAGGGCCTAAATCACCCCTTTGTTCAAAGGTGCCTTTGAATAACTTCCCTCAAATATTCAGGGGTCATCACCCTCACATACTTACACCTCCTCCTCTATAAGACAAGGGCCATTGTGAATATGAAAACATCTCTTCTCAAGCTCTCCATAAATGATCAGTGTACCACAGTAGATAATTACAGTAAGAGCAGTGGCAGATATGAAAGCTTCTCCAGTCTTGCTGAATTTACTACAGTCCTGGCATAATATAGGCTTTCCTTGTCCTAACAAAAATTATAGCACCATTAACATCTCTAATAGGATCCATCCATCAGTTTAAGTTTTACTGAGAATTACAAAGGTTATAGCCAGAAAGGGGCTTGATAGCATCAGTGATCAAGGAAGGATCACCATGGAAGAACAATTTTTAAAATGTAAAAATAAATATGTGGTGATATTTTATTTGTGATTTGATAAATAAAGCTTACCTGGAGATTAAGGAGAAAGGGACAGCCATTTTAAGTAAAGAAGAAGTCAGGCAGCAGATGCTCTTAATCCTATCATTTAGCAGGTAGGGTCTCTGTGTGTCCAAGGCCATACAATGGAAGAGCCCAAACATGGTGACACATACTTTTAATTCCAGTACCAACCATAGTGACCTGGATGTCTGTACACACAGACAGTGAGAAGGAAGTGAGGTAGCTGGGCTAAGAGCCAATGAGAGGACAGAACAGCAAGACAATAAAGGCATGGGTAAGACAGAAATTAACTCACACTTGGAAGCTGTAGAGTTGGTGAGGTAAATTGGCTGGTGGCTTTCCCTATTTCTCTGATCTCTCTATGGCTTTCACTCTTATATTTGGCTCCATTTTTTATTTAATAAAACCATTTTGAAATTTGTCTATATTTGGCATCCAACTGTGTGTCAGGAATTCATAAAATATCCATTTGACTGTAGCCTTGTGGGCCCCAACTCTGCTGGAGCTGCAAGTGCCTGAAGCTGCAAGTGTCTGGACTGCTTGTACTTTTCCAGAGCTCCTGCCCCGGGCATAGTTGCACAACTCAGGCCAGAGCATGTGGCAAAAATCTTGTAGGTGTTCTCTCTCCTTATGGGTGGTGTGCTCCCTCTCTTTCTCTCTCTGGATTTCTATCTGAAACTGCTACCACACAAAGTAGTTGCTTTGAAATTCCCCAAGACATCTACAGTTCTACACAATCAACAGATTTGGTAAGTCAATTAAAATATTTTAAAGGATGAAACTAGTTTAAAGAGATTTTTCCCACATTAAAACAAGGAAAAAAATTTTCCCTGGGAAGTAATTTGGTCTCTGTTTGATAACACATTAGGCAGTCTAATGGAACTATTAAATGAAAGAATAGCTAATGTTTTCTTCCTAAAGAATAATTTAATTAAGAAAATGAAGATGACACACAACTCCAAATTGTGAAAATTGTAGAGGAAGCAGAGATGACTTTACATCTGTGAAGATTTGAATTCTATTCACGGCTCCACATTCTTTCCTCGGACCTGGAAAAAAGTGACAAGCCACATTATGCTTTTTATCAACTGGCAGCTCTTCCCTATCTGTATACAGAAACTCAATCCCTTAGATAGTTCCATCTGGAACAAATTTTTCTCGTCTACCCCAGCCACCACCAGTTGGTTCACCTTTTCAGGCACTGGCACTAGGACAGGTAGTAAGATATGTGAATGTTTCTTCATGAGGAAAGAATGATTAATGGTAATGGTACATATGTAACATCAACTATGAATATTATTTGTTTAATCATATTTTTTAGCATTAAAAGTTTCATCAATTTAAGTGCCAAGATAAATGCTTTTGAAAAACTTGCTAAAATGAATCATAGAGAAATTCAGATAGAGACAGAATTTAAAGGTGAAATTATTTCAGGATTGAATTATATGATTAAAGAGAGACAGCCTGTTTTCAAACAACCAAACTTAATTTATCTAGTAACCTTACAGGAACTACCTGCTCAAGGGTGTGTACAAGCTTATTGAACTACATTGTAAATGTTAGATTTAAGGGGATTTTAAAAAGCTATAGTCTCATATGGTATGCATTCTCCATTTATAAAGCAGATGTTAAACTCATGGTCTACTTGCAATACAGTAGTCCCTCAGGACTGGATAGAATTTATTATCACTGTCCTAGAGGTCAGAGCACAATTACAATGGAGAGCATGGTTCAAAGAGGAGGCTAAAACAATCGACCAAAAATGTATGACTAAAGTTGTGGAAATTTCCCAGGATCAGCTTCTTAGAAAAGGTGACTATGCTGATACACAAAGAAAGTAATATTTGTAAACCTTAATTATAAGCTGCATGGCAGCCATAAATGCATGGGACAAAATTGAGGAAGCAGAAAAAATAGAATCATTTATAAAAGTTATATAGGGTCCCAGAGAATCTTTTATGGATTTCTTACATAGACTGTCTTCAGCAGTAAATTGAATGATACCAAATTCAGAAGCTAGACAGATAATAATAATTGAATCTTTGGCTTTTGAAAATGTGAATGCAACATGTAAAGATAATTAGGCCATTAAAGGCAAGATCAGCATGCTTGGAGGATTGCATAAGGGACACAATTAGTATTGAGTCTCATGACCATGGTGATATATGGAAAGGAGAGGTAATTTAAAAATCTTTAAGGAAAACCATTTCAGATATTTTGGTTGTGGGAAAAAAAGGGCATTTGAAAGGAGTGTATAAACAGGGCATTCCAAGGAAGAATGTTTATTCAAGGTACAATGGCAACAGAATGCCCCACTCTTCTGGATTAGGCAGAAGGTATGGTGAAGGAAAATTTTGGACCAACTAATGTAGATCAATAATAGGGATAGAGGAAGGAGAAGAATACCAAGTCAAAGGCACAGAAAATATATTTAAGAAGATCATAGAAGAAAACTTTCCCAACATAAAGAATGAAATGCCTATGAAGATACAAGAAGCCTATAGATCACCAAACACACTAGACCCTCCCAAAAAGTCCCCTTACGACATAATAATTAAAGAACTAAACATACAGAATAAAGAAACAATATTAAGGGCAGCAAAGTGAAAAGGCCAAGTGACTTATAACGGCAAAACTACCAGAATAACACCCGATTTATCAATGGAGACTTTGAAACCCAGAAGGACCTGGACAGATATAATGCAGACACTTAGGGACCATGGATGCCAGCCTAGATTAATATATCCAGCAAAACTTCAATCATCATAGATGGAGTGAACAGGAGCTTCTAAGACAAAAACAGATTTAAACAATACCTATCCACAAACCCAGCCCTATAGAAAGCACTAGAAGGAAAATTCCAACCTAAGGAAGGCAGATACACCAAGGAAAACAAAGGCAATTGATAAAACCACAGCAGCAACAACAAAGAAGAGAAGTACACACACACTAACACCAAAAAATAAAAATAACAACAGGAATGAACAATCACTGGTCATTAATATCCCTTAATATCAATGGACTTATTCACATATAAAAAGACACTGACTAACAGAATAGATATGAAAACAGGACCCATCTTTCTGCTGCATACAAGAAACACACCTCAAATTCAAAGACAGACACCTCCTAAGAATAAAAGGCTGGGAAAAGACTTTCCTATCAAATGGTCTCAGGAAGCAAGCTGGTGTGGCCATCCTAATATCCAGCATAATAGACTTCAATTTAAAATCAATCAAAAGACATGATGAGGATATTATTTACTCATCACAGGAAAGAACTACCAAGATGAAGTTTCAATTCTGAACAATATGCCCCAAACGCAAGGGCACCCACATATGTAAAAAAGCAATACTAAAGCTTATATCACATATAAAACCCCACACATTAATAGTGGGAGACTTTGACACCCCACTTTCACCTCTGGACACATCAGCCAAATTGAAAGTCAACAGAGACATAATGGACTTAACTGATGTAATGGCTCAAATGGACTTAATCAATATCTACAGAACATTCCAAACAAAACAGAATATACCTTCTTCTCAGCACCCCATGGAACCTTCTCTAAAATAGACCACATACTTGGCAAAAAAACAAATCTAAACAGACACAAAACAGTTGGAATAGCCCACTGTGTTCTTTTAGTCCACCGTGGTTTAAAGTTAGGTTTCAACAACAGAAAAAACTACAGAAATCCTATAAACTCAGGGAAACTGAATAATGCTCAACTAAATCACCAATGGGTTAAGGAAGAAATAGAGAAAGAAATTAAAGACTTCCTAGAGATCATTGAAAATGAATACACCTCTTACCCAAACCTATGGGATACAATGAAATCAGTGCTAAGAGGGAAATTCATAGCAATGAATGCCCACATAAAGAAGCTGGAGAAATCTCACACTAGTGACTTGACAGCACACCTGAAAGCCCTTGAACAGGAAGAAGCAAAGTCTCCCAGGAGGAACAGATGCCAAGAAATTATCAAATTGAGAGCTGAAATCAATAAAATAGAAATAAAGAGAACAATACAAAGGATTAATGAAACAAAGAGTTGTTAATTTGAGAAGATCAACAAGATTCACAAGCACTTATCCAAAGTAACCAAAAGTCAGAGAGAGAACATTCAAATTAAAAAAATCAGAAATGAAAATGGGGACATAACAACAGAGAATGAGGAAATCCGGAGAATCATCAGGTCATACTTCAAAAACTCTATCCACAAAATTGGAAAATCTAAAAGAAATGGATAATTTTTTGGATAGGTAGGTACCACATACCTAAGTTAAATCAAGAACAGATAAAACATTTAAATAGTCCAATATCCTCTAAGGAAATAGAATCAGACATTAAAAGTCTCCTAACCAAAAAAAAAAAAAAAAAAAAAAAGCCCTGGACCTGATGGTTTCACTGCAGATTTCTACCAGATCTTCAAAGAAGACTTAATACCAATACTCTTTAAATTGTTCCACACAATAGAAGCAGATGGTATATTACCAAACTCCTTCTATGAGGCTATAATTACCCTGATTCCTAAACCAAACAAAGATGCAACAAAGAAAGAGAACTACAGACAGGTCTCCCTCATGAACATTGATGCAAAAATACTCAATAAAATTCTGGCACACAGACTGCAAGAATACATCCAAACAATTATCCACCATGATCAAGTAGGCTTCATTCCAGGGATGCAATGGTGGTTCAACATATGAAAGGCTGTCAATGTAGTACACCATATAAACAATCTCAAAGGAAAAAAAAAAAACACATGATCATCTCACTAAATGCAGAAAAGACACTTGACAAAATCCAACACCCCTTCATGATAAAGGTCTTGGAGCGATCAGGAATACAGGGAACATACCTAAACATAATAAGGCAATCTACAGCAAGCCAACAGCCAACATCGAGTTAAATGGAGAGAAACTCAAAGCAATACCACTATAATCAGGAACAAGGCAAGGCTGTGGCCTATCCCCCTACTTATTCAATACAGTACTTGAAGTTCTAGCCAGAGCTATAAGACAAAATAAAGACATTAAGGGGATACAACGTGGAAAGGTAGAAGTCAAGGTCTCCCTATTTGCAGATGACATGTTAGTATACATGAGTGACCCCAAAAATTCCACCAAGGAACTGATACAGCTAATAAAAACTTTCAGCAACATTTCAGGATACAAGATCAACTCCAAAAAAATCAGTAGCCCATCTATATACAGTAGACAAACAGGCTGAGACGGAAATCAGAGATACATCACCCTTTATAATAGCCACAAATGACATAAAATACCTTGTGATTACTCTAACTAAGCATGTGAAGGACCTATAATGACAAGACCTTTAAGTCCCTGAAAAAAGAAATTGAAAAAGATGTCAGAAAATGGAAAGAGCTCCCATGCTTATGGATAGGCAGGATTAACATAGTAAAAATGGCGATCTTACCAAAGCAATCTACAGATTCAATACAATTCCCATCAAATTGCCAACACAATTCTTCACAGATCTGGAAAGAATAATACTCAACTTCATATGGAAAAACAAAAAGCCCAGGATAGCCAAAAGAATCCTGTATAATAAAACAACCTTTGCAGGCATCATGATCCCCGACCTCATGCTCTACTATAGAGCTACTGTAATAAAAACAGCTTGGTACTGGCATAAAAACCTACATGAGGACCAAGGGAATTGAGTTTAATATCTGCACACCTATGAACGTATAATTTTTGACAAAAAGCCAAAAATGTACAATGGAAAAAAGAAAGCATCTTCAACAAATGGTGCTGGCATAACTGGGTGTCAATGTGTAGAAGGCTGCAAATAGATCCACATCTGTCAGCATGCACAAAACCTAAGTACAAGTGGATCAAATACCTGAATCCAGTTACTTTGAACCTGATAGAAGAGAAAGTAGGAAGTAGTGTTTAATGCATTGGCATAGGAGTTCACTTACTAAATATAACACCAGTAGCACAGACACTGAGAGAAACAATCAATCAATAGGACCTGTTGAAACTGAGAAGCTTTTGTAGAGCAAAGGACATGGTCAACAAGACAAAGCGACAGCCTAGAGAATGGGAAAGGATCTTCACCAACCCCACATCTGACACAGGGCTGATATCCAGAATATATAAAGAACTCAAGAAATTAGATATCAAAATGCCCAACAGTCCAATTAAGAAATGGGCTATAGAACTAAACAGAGAATTCTGCAGAGAGGAAGTTCAAATGGCTGAAAGACATTTAAGGAATTGCTCAAAATCCCTAATTATCCAGGAAATGCAAATCAAAATGACTCTGTGATACCACCTCACACCTGTCAGAATGGCTAAGATCAAAAGCACAGAAGACATCTTATGCTGGAGATGATGTGGAGCAAGGGGAACTCTCCTCCACTGCTGGTGAGAATGCATGCTTGTACCATGACTTTGGAAATCAATATGGCACTTCCTTAGAAAATTGGGAATCAATCTCCCCCAAGACCCAGCTATAGCACTCTTGGGCATATACCCAAGGAATGCTCAATCATACCACAAGGGCATTTGCTCAGCTATGTTCGTATCAGCTTTGTTTGTAATAGCCAGAACCTGGAAACAACCTAGATGCCCTTCAACTGAAGAATGGATAAAGAAAATATGGTACATATTCACAATGCAGTAGTACTCAGCTGAGAAAAACAATGGCATCATGAAGTTTGCAGGCAAATGGATCGATCTAGAAAAAATCATCCTGGGTGAGGTAACCCAGACTCAGAAAGACAAACATGGTATAAACTCACTCACTAGGATACTAGATGAAAAATAAAGATGACTAGGCTGCTACACAACTCCAGTTAGGCTACCTAGAGAATGGGACCCTTGGAAAGACTCAAGGATCATCCAATGACAGAGAAATGGATGAGATCTACATGAACAACCTGGATGACAGTGGGAGTAATGAAGGGCAAGATTGGAGGGAAAGAAAGCTTAGGGGAGTAGGAGATCCCAGCTGGACTGTTTCCCTTGCTTTTTCATGATTTTCTTTCAGGGACTTATTGTTTTCTTCTGCTTTAATTGTCCTTTACTCTAGTTTTTATAGCATTCTTCCCATTTTTTGTTTGTCTGTTCCTCCACTTTATTTTTGATTTCTTCTATATAAGGCTCTAGCCTCTTCATGATGTTCAGGTCTAGGTGTTGGAGAAAGGCTAGGTTCTGGTGATGCTGTATTGCTCTTTATTTTGTTGTATGTACTTCTGCCTTGGCATCTGCCCATCTCCTCTTGTTCTTATCAGTTTACTTGGTCCAGAGAGAGTTGACAGATTTATGGAGCCTCTCTATGGTCCAGATGGAAGCTCTGGGCCAGATGTGCATTTCTCCGAGGGTTTCACATTTCTTGATATATAAATTTCATTGGTATAACTGTGGTGTCAGTTGGAATGATTCCCCTCTGATTTATACCGACTGTTTTTTTGTTTTTCTCTTAGTATAGCTGAAGATTCATTAATTTTGCTTATTTTTTTAAAGAACCAGTACCTTATTTCATTGGTTAACATCTGTTTCAGTTAGTAATTATTTATTACATATATTTACAGGTTGCATTACAAAATTTCCATTCATGCATAATATGCACATTGATTGAGAAAATAATTCAGCCTTATTTATTTATTATTATTATTATGTGTTTTAATTTTATACATCAGCCATGGATTCCCCTCTCCTCCCCACTCCCACTGCCAACTTCCCCCCAGCCCCTCCCTTCCTTTCTCATGTCCCCCAGGACCAAGACACCCTTGGGCACTCATTTAAACCTGGTGGATTCAGTACAGGAAGGTCCGTCCCCTTCTTCCAGGCTGAGCATGTGTCCCTATGTAAGCCCAAGGTTTTAAAGATTTATTTATTTATCATATATACAGTGTTCTGTTTGCATGTATCCCTGTAAGCCAGAAGAGGAAGCCAGATCTTATTACAGATGGTTGTGAGCCACCATGTAGTTGCTGGGAATTGAAATAAGGATCTCTGGAAGAACAGCCAGTGTTCTGAACCTCTGAGCCACCTCTCCAGCCCATAATTCAGCCTTCTTGCAACCCTAACCACAAAGCTCAATTTATAGTTCATAATGATTACTATTCTAACTTTAGATTGACTTTGATCTGTTGTTTTATACACATATGAATGAGAAGATGCAATAATTGTTGTTCTGTCTCTCCCTTATTTTGTGGATGAATACTATAGTTTTGTGTATACATACTTTATATTCTTTATCAATTTATATTTACATGGGCATCTAGACTGATTCCATACTTTATCTATTCTGAATACTGGCTCAGGAAAAGTGAATACAAAGTCATTTCTGTATTTGTGCCTGGGATTGAGACAGCTGGTTCATATGGTATTTCTACTTTTAATCATTGGAGGAACTTTTGTACTCCTTTCCATAGTGGTTTGCTTAGTTTACATTCACACCAATATTGTTTTTTGTTTATTTGTTTTATTTTATTTTTTTTGTTTTTGTTTTTTTTTCAAGACAGGGTTTCTCTGTGTAGTTTTGCACCTTTCCTGAAACTCACTTTGTATACCACGCTGGCCTTGAACTCACAGAGATCCACTTGCGTCTGCATCCCAAGTGCTGGGATTGAAGGTATACACCACCACTGCCTGGCCTCCCACCAATATTGAAAGGCTTCATTTTCATTCCCATATTCACTGGGGCTTGTTGTTTTTTATATTAGTCATTCTGCATAGGGAAAAATGGGATGCAGCATTGATTAACATTTCCCTGTTGGTTAATGATATTGGATGATTTTCAAACTTTTATTGGATATTTGCACTTAATCTTCTGAAAAGTATATGTTCAAATATACTGACTATATTTAATTGTTTAATTGTTTTTGTATTATTTTAGGCAATATTATTTTGTCTCCCGTACTTTTAGAGTGGTCTTCAGAAAATTCACTGCCTTTACAAATATTCTGAAATGTTCCTCATGTTTGTTTATAGAAATATAGGGATTTTTTTTACTCTGATGCATTTTGACTTCCTTTTGGAACAAGAGTAAGTGATAACTATTAATTTTCAATCTTCTGCATGTGGGTATTCAGTTTCCACACCATTATTTGTTTAAGAGACTTTCTTTTGTCTGATATAATTATTAGCACCTTTGTACACTTATACTAAGGAATGTGTGTATGGGGTTGTGTCTGTTTGTTACAATGATTAATAAAAAAGGAGGCCAAGGATTGAAAAAGAGAAAGGAGGGGCAATAGTAGTGATTGCTGGGAGGAAAGGGAAGAGGGAAATGATGTAACTATAGTATAATCTCAAAAAAGCAGTAAATTTGAAAAAAAAATCAGCTGACTATAGAGTATGGGCTTATTGTTTGGATTAATTCTGCCCCATCAGTCTATATACAGGCTTTAATGTTAGAACAGTGCTATTTTGATTACTGCAACATTTCAGTTTATTTACATTTTGGTAGTATTATATCCTCACTGTGTTGGGTTGCTTGGAGGAATCAGCATAACTTTAATTATTTAGTCTTTTTCCTTCTATAAAATTTTTAGGATTACTAATATATTTCTTTTAAGATTAAAATGAAAATTTATGGGAATTATATTGAATCTTTAGATTTTTTAAGATATTAACATGTTAACAATACTAATTATTCCAAATCAATTAACAGAGGTTTTCTTTTGATGCATTTCTCTAATTACTTTCATCAAATTTTATATATAAGTATACATATCATTCAACTTTCTAGTTAAATTTACTCTAAATTGTATTAATATCTTTGATAGTTTCATGCACATAATTATACATTTGTTGTTAGACTGTGAAAATTCTTCTTCTTTTGAACATTGGCTTTCTTTACTTTGACTTTTATTGATTTTTAAAAAGTCAATTATGACCATATTGAGTAGGATATTAGGATATCAGCAAATATGTGATTTTGGTTCTTCCTTTCCTGTACTTAAGTTTTTTATTTCTCTTTCTGGTATAGTTTCTCCAGACAGAATATCTAATGTTATGTCCAAGAGAACATTAAAAAATATCATTTTATGATAAACATGGAATTTATACCTGGTATTCAAATTTTAGCTGGATAAAGGATAAATGTCCCATAGTTGTGTTTACCACAAATATAGAAAACAGATGACAAGATTTCAAACATTCATATGTGAAAACTCTGAACAAATTAGGTTTAGAAAGAATATTTCACACCTTCAGGGATCTCTACACTAACCCTAAAATAATATACTCAGTGGGGAAGACTCAAATGTTTTCTCTGGAAAATAAGAAAGTATCCAAAGACCTCTATGCCCATCAGGTCTTTGCAGCAGAGCTTTGAGATTTAAAAACAAATAAACACATATTTATACAGTTATATGATGGAATTATAACAGTGTACACATATAATATAGAATTAAATCCTAGCAGTTTTTTAATAATCTAATTTAATTTTACATATTAGCCATGGATTCTCCTGGACCACTCCTGCCTCCCGCACCAGCCCCCACATTCCTACAAGCACACATCCCCATTCCCTTCTCCTCCAGGCAAAGATTCCCCTGGGGATTCAGCAGAACCTGGTACATTCAGTACAGGCAGGTCTGGTTCCTTACTCACAGGCTGAGCAAAGTACTTGTGCATAAGCCCCAGTTTACAAATAGCCAGCTCATGCACTAAAGACAGGTCCAGGTCCCATTGCTTGAGTGCATCCCAAATAGTTTAAGCTTTCAGGTGTCTCACTTATCCAGAGGGCCTAATCCAGTTGGAGGCTCTTCAGCTTTTGTTCCATAGTTCATGTTTTTCCATTAGTTTGGCTATTTGTCCCTATGCTTTGTCCAATCTTGGTCTCAACAATTCTTGCTAATACAATCCCTCCTCTTTCTCACCAATTGGACTCATAGAGCTGCACAATGGGGCCTAGCCAAGGATCTCATACACTGCCATCAGTCATTGAATGAGGGTTCTAACATGACAGTTAGGGTGTTTGGCCATTTGATAATCAGACTAGGTCAGATGAGGCTTTCTCTCAAACATTGCCAGGGGTCTACCGTGGGGTTATCATTGTGGATTTTTGGGGACCTCTCCAGCACTTGGCTTCTTCCTATTCTCATGTGGTCTTTATTTCCATGGTCTCTTATTCCTTGTTTTCCCTCTCTGTTCTTGATCCAGCTAGAATCTCCTGTTCCCGTAAGGTCTTTTTCACTCCAACCATGCCCTTCATTAACCCCACTCATGTCTAGGTTGTTCATGTAGATCTCACCCATTTGTCTGTGATATGGCAACCCCTGTGTCTTTCTTGGGGTCCTGATTTCTAGGTAGCCTACCTGGCATTGTAAGCGGCAGTCTAGTCATCTTTATTTTACATCTATGATACTCCTATGAGTGAGTACATATCATGTTTGTCCTTCTGAGTATGGGTTACCTCATTCAGGATGACTTTTTTTGATCCATCCATTTGCTTGCAAACTTCATGGTGTCATTGTTTTTCTCTCCTGAGTAGTACTCCATTGTGTATATGTACCACATTTTCTTTATCCATTCTTCAATTGAAGGGCATCTCAGTAGTTTCCAGGTTCTGGCTATTAAAAACAATGCTGATATGAACACAGCTGAGCAAGTGGACTTGTGGTATGATTGAGCATTCCTTGGGTATATGCCCAAGAGTGCTACTGCTGGGTCTTGAGGGAGATGGATTCCCAATTTTCTGAGCAAGAATCATATTGATTTCCAAAGTGGCTGTACAAGGTTGCACTCCCACCAGTAGTGGAGGAGAGTTCCTCTAGCTCCACATCATCTCAAGGAAAAGCTGTCTTCTGTGGTTTTGATCTTAGCCATTCTGACAGGTGTAATGTGGTATCTCAGAGTCATTTTGATTTGCATTTCATGATTACTTAGGGATACTGAGCAATTTCTTAAAAGTCTTTCAGCTATTTGAGCTTCCTCTGTTGAGAATTCTCTGTTTAGTTCTATAGCCCATTTCTTAATTGAACTGTTGGGTATTTTGATGTCTAATTTCTTGAGTTCTTTATATATTCGGCATATCAGACCTCTGTAAGATGTGGGGTTGGTGAAGACCTTTTCCCATTCTGTACGCTGTTGTTTTGTCTTGTTTACCATGTACTTTGCTCTACAAAATCTTCTAAATTTCAAGGGGTCCCATTGATTGATTGTTTCTCTCAGTGTCTGTGCTACTGGTGTTATATTTAGGAAGTGATCTCCTATGCCAATGCGTTCAAGACTACTTCATACTTTCCATCAAGTTCAGAGTAACTGGATTCATGTTGAGGTCTTTGACCCACTTGGACTTAAGTTCCTGTGCACAGTGACAGATAACAGTCAATTTGCAGCCTTCTACACATTGACATGTAGTTATGCCAGCACCAATTGTTGAAGATGCTTTCTTTTTTCCATTGTACAGTTTTGGCCTCTTGGTCAAAAATTGTAAGTTCATAGGTGTACAGATTAATTCAATTGGATTCCATTGGTCCAAATGTCAGTTTTTAAGCCAGTAATAAATGTTTTTTATTACTGTAGCTCTATAGTAGAGATTGAGGTGGGGATTGTGATGCCACAGAGGTTGTTTTATTGTACAGGATTTTTTGGCTATCCTGGGTTTTTTGTTTTCTATATGAAGTTGAGTATTTTTCTTTC
Source organism: Onychomys leucogaster (assembly GCA_949786385.1). Classification (NCBI taxonomy): domain Eukaryota; kingdom Metazoa; phylum Chordata; class Mammalia; order Rodentia; family Cricetidae; genus Onychomys; species Onychomys leucogaster. The sequence continues at coordinate 1,074,474 of CATKUP010000062.1, forward strand.
CTGGACTATGAAGAATTGTGTTGGTATTTTGATGGGAATTGCATTGAATCTGTAGATGGCTGTTGGTAAAATTGCCATTTTTACTATGTTAGTCCTGCCTATCCATAAGCATGGGAGATCTTTCCATTTTCTGACATCTTCTTCAATTTCTCATTTCAGGGAGTTAAAGTTCTTGTCATATAGGTCCTTCACTTGCTTGGAGTTACCCCAAGGTATTTTATATCATTTGTGGCTATTGGAAAGGGTAATGTATCTCTAATATCCTTCTCTGCCTGTTTGTCTATTGTATATAGGAGGGCTACTGATTTTTTGAGTTGATTTTGTATCCTGCTATGTTGCTGAAGATATTTATAAGCTGTATCATCAGTTCCTTGGTTGTATTTTTGGGGTCATTCATGTATACTATCATGTCATCTGCAAATAAGGAGAGCTTGACTTCTTCCTTTCCAATTTATATCACCTCAATCTCCTTGTGTTGTCTTATTGTTCTGGCTAGAACTTCAAGTACTATATTGAATAAGTATGAGGAGAATGTACAGCCTTGCTTTGTTCCAGATTTTAGTGGAATCGCTTGAGTTTCTCTCCATTTAATTTAATGTTGGCTGTTGGCTTGCTGTAAATTCCTTTGTTATGTTTAGGTATTATCTCTGTATTCCTGATTGCTCTAGGACCTTATAATAAAGGGGTGTTGGATTTTGTCAAATGGCTTTTCTACATCTAGTGAGATAATCTTGAGGTTTTTTTCTTTGAGTTTGTTTATATAATGTATTATATTGACTGACTTTCATATGTTGAACAGAACTTACATCTATGGGATGAAGCCTACTTGATCATGGTGGATAATTGTTTTGATGTTTTCTTGGAGTCTGTTTGCCAGTATTTTATTGAGTATTTTCACATCAATGTTCATGAGGGAGATGGGTCTGTAGTTCTCTTTCTTTGTTGCATGTTTATCTGGTTTAGGAATCAGGGTAATTGTAGCCTTATAAGGAGTTTGATAATATTCCTCTTGCTTCTGTTGTGTAGAACAATTTAAAGAGTACTGGTATTAACTCTTCGTGGAAGATCTGGTAGAATGCTCCTCTAAAACCATCTAGTTCTGGGCTTTTGTTGTTGTTGTTGTTGTTGTTGTTGTTGTTGTTGTGAGACTTTTAATGACTGATTCTATTTCCTTACGGGTTGCTGGACTATTTAAATGGTCTATCTGGTCTTGATTTAACTTAGGTATGCAGTAGCTATTCAGAACATTATCCATTTCTTTTAGATTTTCTAGCTGTGTAGAGTGGAGGTTTTTTAAATATGACCTTATGATCCTCTGGATTTCCTCATTGTCTGTTGTTATGTCTTCCTTTTCATTTCTCATTTGTTAATTTGGATGCTCTCTCTGTCTTTTAATTCATTTGCATAAGGGCTTGTCTATCATTTTTATTTTCTCAAAAACCAACCCTTTGTTTCATTAATTCTTTAATTGTTCTCTTTTTTCTATTTTATTGATTACATCACTCAATTTGATAGTTTCCTGAAGTATATTCTTCCTGGGAGACTTTGTTTCTTCTTGTTTTTGAGCTTCATTTCTCTGTTATGTTTCAATTTGGCAGATTTGTGCAGTGATGAATGTGGTGTCTTGACGTTTCCCACTTGTAATGTGCATGGAATCATTTGTGATTTAAGCTTTAGTAATGTTTCTTTTACATAGGTCGGTGCCCTTGTTTTGGGGGCATAAATGTTCAGAATTGAAACTTTATCTTAGTGGATCTTTCCTGTGATGAGAATGTAAAGCCCTTCTTGATCTCTTTTGATTGATTTTAGTTTGAAGTCTATTTTGCTGGATATTAGGATGGCTACAGCAGCCTGCTTCTTAAGTCTTTTCCCAGCCTTTTATTCTTAGGAGGTGTCTGTCTTTGAATTTGAAGTGTGTTTCTTGTATGCAGCAGAAAGATGGGTCCTGTTTTCATATCCATTCTGTTAGTCTGTGTCTTTTTATAGGTGAATCAAATCCATTGATATTAAGGGACATTGATGACCAGTGATTGTTTATTCCTGTTATTTATTTATTTATTTATTTATTTATTTATTTATTTATTTATTTATTTATTTTTGGGTGGTAGTATATTTGTACTTCTCTTCTTTGGGTTTTACTGCTGTGGTCTTATCTATTTCCTGTGTTTTTGAGGGTGTATCTGACTTACTTAGGTTGGAATTTTCCTTCTGATGCTTTCAGTAGGGCTGGGTTTTTGGATAACTATTGTTTAAATCTGACTTTGTCTTGGAATGTCTTATTCACTCCATCTCTGATGATTGAAAGTTTTGCTAGATATATTAGTCTAGGCTGGCATCCATGGAGTCTTACTGTCTGCATTATATCTGTCCAGGTCCTTCTGGCTTTCAAAGTCTCCATTGAGAAATTGGGCATTATTCTGAATGGTTTGCCTCTGTAAGTCACTTGTCCTTTTTCCTTTACTGCACTTAATATTCTTTCTTTATTCTGTCTATTTAGTTATTTAATTATTATGCGGGTATAGTATGTTTGGTGTTCTATAGGCTTCCTATATCTTCATAGGCATTTCCTTCTTTAAGTTGGGAAAGTTTTCTTCTATGATCTTGTTAAATATATTTTCTGTGCCTTTGAGTTGGTATTCTTCTTCCTCTATCCCTGTTTTTCATGGGTTTGTTCCCCTCATGGTGTCCCAAATTTCTTGGACATTTGAGGTCACAACTGTGTTGGCTTTAGTGTTTTCTTTGACTGATGAATCTATTTCTTCTACCTTATCTTCAACACCAGAAATCCTCTCTTCCATCTCTTGCATTCTATGGGTTATACCTGCATCAGAAGTTCCTGTTTATTTACTCAGATTTTCTGTTTGCAGTATTCCCTCTGCTTATGTCTTCCTCATTTTCTTTCTCTTTTTTTATATTTCCCTCATCTGTTTCATTGTTTTTTCATTATTTTCTTTTAGTGACTTATTGTTTTCTTCTGCCTTATTTGTCTTTTCTTCTAGTTTTTTATAGCATTCTCCCATTTTTTATCTGTTCCTCTACTTCATTTTTTATTTCTTCTATATAAGGCTCTAGCCTCTTCATGATGTTATTCAAAAGGTTGTTTTCTGCTGCTTCTTCTATTTCATGGTATTCAGGTCTAGCTGTTGGAGTAGGGCTAGGTTCTCTTGATGCTGTATTGTTCTTTGTTTTGTTGTATGTACTTTTGCCTTGAAGTCTGCCCATCTCCTTGTGGATTCATTCTTGGTCTTACCAGTGGACTTGATCCAGACAGAGCTGTAAGATTCAGGAAGCCTCTCTATGGTCCAGATGGAAGGTGTGGGCCAGATGGTAGCTTTGTCCAAATAGGAGCGCTAGCTGGATCTGATATTGGGGCTGGTGTCTGAGTCTCATCAAGTGCCTGAGGTCTCTGTATCTTGTCCAGATGGGAGTTCTGGGGGAGGATGGCAGCTCTGGTCCAGATGGAAGTTCTGTGGCAGATGGGAGCTGGGGGCTAATGAAGGTTTTCTGTAACTAAAGAAAGAAACCCTATTTTAACCTGTTTGTGTTGGTACCCTGCACTCAGACTTCTATTAGCTAGAATTTGAGCAGTAATTACATTATATATAATCCATGCAGTTTGTGGCACTTTGTTATTGCAGACAGTACTGAAAGAAACAAGGGTAATGAGGTTAGGGTATTAATTAAAGTTTTATAACACCAACTGCTAAGAAGGCTAGCAGTAGATATTTTACTTTTTCAAAATAGGAATACCAGATCCTCATGACTTGATTTCAAATGTATGCAAGTAATATTCCAAATAGTTTGTATTAAATCTCATTCAGCAGATTCAACTTACCTATATTGCCAATATCTATAATTTTTTTCCTTAAAGGTAAGATTTATATATACATATTGTTTTACAAAAACTTAGTTTCATACACGTTTACTGTATTTTCAACTTTTCTCTATTTTCTCCAATGCTTCCTGTGCCACTCCAAATTTCCTTTCATATTCATGACCTCATTTTTTTGAATTATTGCTGTTATATAACTATGAAAAGAAAGTAATATATAAATATAACCTGCTGATCCAATTAGTTCATATGTGTTTTTACAACTGACCACTTGTAACTGGATAGGCAATTAGGGGTCTCATCTCTGGGAAATATGGATTATCCCTCTTTCTTTATTCACTAATTGCCTGTACCTCTTCATCTAGGGGTTGAACCTAGTATGATTTTCTTTATCCATGCTGTAATGTCAAATGATATTGTCATTTTTCAAGACTTCTTCATGGAGCCTTTTTGAGATTTCATGTGTACACCTTCCCTATCATATCTGAAAGATACAGTCTCCCAGAAAACATCCTTGTCCTCTGGCTATTATCTATCTTTCTACCTTTCATCCATGATGTCCCCTGAGCCTTAGGTATAAGGGTAATATTGAAGATATATCAATTTGACCTGTATTGTAATGTATGTTGAGAGTTTACTAACTTAGTCATCAAGTAGGGCTTCAAGCCATGGAAGCCATTATGTAACTACTTGTACATTTACATTTTTGATTATGAGATTATTGTTATTCTGATATGTCTTATGAGATGAGATTATAAGACATGCTCTGTGGAAAACCATCTCTCACCTTTCAAAGGGTTTCTATGAGGAGAAGAGAGAGATAAGAAACTTTTAAATGGAAAGATAGCAAAACAGAGACAAACAGAAACACATGATACCTTTGGGAGGACCTGGATCAAAATCCACCAGCCTCTTCTGTCTCCTCAAAAGGACTTTATATAACACTATCAAGAGACCTGGCAAAAGACCTCTCTCTTGCTAGATCAAAGCACATTGAATATCCAAGTGTAGACTTTTCCAAACACCTGGTATGCATGCCTGTGGTCACTCTCTTATGCATTCCTGCTGAATGGGAAGCTCAGATTCCCAGACCCTAACTAAGTTCTTAATAGGAAATCTCTGTGGGTTTCTACAATGCTCACTATTTATTCACATATAGACATGCATACATACACATTAACATGTATATATCTTCTCAAATAAATACACACAATAAAGAAGTGGGCAGAAAAATCTAATTTTTCTCAAAAGTTAGTGTAGAAGGCTGAGGATGCAGTTCAGTTTGTAGAGCACTTGCCTAACACTCATAGAGTCCTGGGTTTGGAAAGGTAGATATCCTGCTCCATTCTTATAACCCAAGCACCTGAAAGATATAGACAGAAGAATGGAAAATCACCCTCACCTATGTGTGGGGTTTGAAGTCATCTGGAGCTGCATAACATCCAGTCTCAAAAAAAGATGACATACAGATAGACATTAGAGGTATGAAAAAAGTACAACATCAACAATCATCAAGGGAAAGAAGTAAAAACTACAGGGGGGATGACATTTCTCCCTAGTGAAAATGAATAATTTGAAAGAATTAGAATATAACAGTTACTGGCAAGAATGTGGAGAAAAGGCAACAATAGAATACTTTTAGTGAATTTTCAAACAAATACAGCTATGACATAGTGAAAAACAGAATAGAGGTTTTTAAAAAATCAAAAGATAGATAACATATTAACCAAAATTTTCATGGTTACATATTTAAGTGAAATGAGATAAGTATATAAACAAAAATATTCCTTGTATTATTTCAATAATATCTGTAATACTGAATCAACTAATGAAGAGATGTTTTAAATTTAGATAGATAGATAGATAGATAGATTGATAGATGGATGGATACACGATATAGATATATATCCCATATGCTCAATGGCATATTACTCAGCCATAAAAATGATGACGTCCTATCACTTGTGACAACAATGACACACCTGAAGATTTACAACCAAAATTTTCACAAAGGTATATAGAAAACATTTTGAATGAATAAAAAATAATTTACACAATTAAACATGGACAAAATATCTGAACAAATATTTATGAAAGTAGATATGTGCAAATAAACAACAAAAAAGAAAAATGTTCTGCATTTTAATCAGGAAAAATAAAATTAAAAACAAAATGAGATATTAGATCACATACCTTAAAATGTCTATTATCAAATATATATATAACAAGTGCTGGGGTGTGGAGAAAAAGGAACACTATGTCCTGGCAGACTCATGGTTAGACTGTAATTCATAAGAGCATCTTGGGAATAGTATAGTTTTCTTCAAAGAAAATTTGAACCAGTATAGGACCTACGAATCCCATGACTAAAAGGTCGGAACTTAGTATGTCAAAGAAATATGTCAAGTATGTCAAACACATTCTGTGGCCCACTGCAGCATTCATAATGGTCAAGAATCAGAATTCGATCTAATTTCATGGCAACAGAAGAAAGGCAGATAAATGTCTCTGATGTCAAAGATAAATTTGGCAGATACATGTCTTCACAAATACATCTACAATGTTTTGATAGTCAACCACTATAACGAGGTTATGTTATTTTACCTGATGGATGAACTTGAAGGACTCTGAAGGTGAAAAAACTCAGACCACAGAAAGATAGTTGTTAAAAGTTCTCATTAATATTTGGATCCTCAATAAATATCACACTTGAGAAGACAAAAAATGCTGTTTTATGAATACCTAAATGAAGGGGGCACTGTCTGGAGTACTGTACTTTAGAAAAAAAACAATAAATTCCAGAAATCTTTTGCATATAATGACTACAATTAGCATATTGTGCATTTGAAACTGTTTGAAGTAGATTTGTCAATGCTTCCATCTCTCTCACACACACACACATATGGGATATGTAAATTAAACTGTCCGGTGCAGCCATTTGAGAATGTAGATCAGCCACAAAGGAAGTTGAGGGTGGAGGCCACCCAGGCATATGGAGTTTGCCACATCTGTGTGCCAGATATTGGGGGAATTATTAAGGCAACTACATGTAGTTTAAAAGGAGGTTTATTTTGAGGTAATTTATAGCCAATAAAGGGATTGGTTACAGGATCCAGAAGAAGCAAGTTGCAGTTCAGTTGGGTTCAATGGAGAACTCTGATTGGTTTACCATCCAGCATCTAGGATCACCAGCAGTAAAGAGAGTGAATACATCCAGATCTCAGTTCTTAAGGGCTCCTGTCTTTGCCCCGCTCACCAGGCAGGTTATAGGTTGGCTTGGAAGTTACTGTAAGATTCACTAGCAGTGGTACTTCTAGGTCAAAGCTGTAATAGCTACCACAACACATTGAAGTAGACTTGTCAATGTTTTTATCACACACACACGTGACATAATGCAAATTAAAGTTCCTGGTGCAGTCATTTGAGAATGCATATCAGAACACCATGTTGTCATTATAAATCTATAAAAGATTTATTTATAATTCAAATTCAAGTGAACCATTATAGTTTCAGTATTTTTTTGTTTAAAGTTTTTTTTTAATTCTTCTCCCATATATTACATCCCAAATGCAATTTCTCCTCTCTCTCCTCCACTGTGTCTCCTCTCCAGCTGCTCTCTCCCCCATGCCCACCATTTTTCAGAAAAAAGGAGGTCTCCCAGGCACATCAAAAAACACAGCACAATAAGATAAGGCACATGCCCTCACATTAAGGCCAAATGAGGCATTAGAGGAAAAAGGGTCCAATAAATAGGCAAAAGAATCAGTGATCACTCCCACTCCCACTATTAAGAATCCCAAATGAATACTAATCTACTCAACTGTGTAGGACTTACCTGGTTACAGAAGATGACTGGTCCAGGCTTTTGTTCCCATTTTATTTCTGCGCAAATTGTTTTCATTTCTTTCATCCTGCAAACATTAAAATGATTTCTACTGATAGTTTCTTCTATAAATTTAAGTCAGGAACTACAATTTTTCTTCTTTTGTTAATTGCAGTCACACATCATTACAAGACTAAATAATTGTGATATGACGTTTTCTCCTCTATTTCTCTTGACACACATTCTAACTTCCCTTTGGATTTCATCCCAGACTGAGTTGTGAGTCAATGGTATGGTGCTTAATTTATACATACTCATGAATCATCCAATTTCCTTCTGTTGTTTCTGGTTTCATTCTATTACTTATTTTGATTTCAATTTCTGTAATTTAATAAGAATTGTTTGGTGACCCAGCATGTTTCCTTCTGAAGAATACAGGTGGTCTGTGTTCTGTTGTTTAGTGCAATGTCTGCCTGCTATGCTCATTTAGTCTATATAGTTTTTTTATTGTTGCTTCTTTCATAATATTTTTCCTTGGACATAATATGAATTTTTAAAAGTGGACAACTGGAAATCCATTATTAATACATTATCCACCTTTCTTACAGGCCTGTCAATATTTCTTTTATATACATGAGTTTTCTGATATGGGATAACTAAATGTTTATATTTATTATACATTACTGAATATTTTATAATTTCATTTATTATTATTATTATATTTGTGTTTTAATTTTACACATCAGCCATGGCTTCCACTGTCCTCTCCCCTACCACCCCCAACCCCACCATCCCCGAATCCTCTTCCATCCATTCCCACCTCCTCCAGGGCCACGACTCCTCTGAGGATTCATTTAAACCTGGTAGATTCAGTACAGGAAGTCCCAGACCCTCATGCAAGGCTGAGCAAAGTGTCGCTGTGTAAGCCCAAGGTTACAAACAGCCAGCTCATGCATTAAGGACTGGTCCCAATCCCACAGCCTGGATGCCTACCAAATATGTAAAGCTATTCAATTGTCTCACTTATCCAGTGGGCCTGATGCAGCTGGGGTTCAACAGTCTTCGGTTCATAATTCATGTGCTTCCATTCATTTGGCTGTTGATCCCTGTGCTTTTTCCAATCTTGGGCTCAACAATTCATGCTCTTACAGTCCCTCCCCTTTCTTGACAGTTGGACACCTGGAGCTCCACCTGTGGCCTGGCCAAGAATCTCTGCATCCACTTCCATCAGTTATTGAACGAGAGTTCCAGCATGACGGTTATGGTTTTTAGCCATCTGATCACCAGACTAGGTCAGATCAGGCTTTCTCTCAGCCATTGCCAGCACTCTACAAAGGATGTATCACTGTGAATTTAATGGGACCTCTCAAGCACTCTGCCTATTCCTGTTCTAATGTGGCCTCCATTTATCATGGTCTGTTATTCCTAGTTCTCCCTTTCTGTTCTTGATCCAGCTGGGATCTCCTGCTCCCCTAAGCTTTCTTTCCCTCAAACCTTGCCCTTCATTACTCCCACAGTCATCCAGGTTGTTCATGAAGATCTCATCCATTTCTCTGTCATTGGGTAATCCCTGGGTCTTTCCTAGGGTCCCATTTTCTAGGTAGCTGCCCTGGAGATGTGTAGCAGTCTAGTCATCTTTGTTTTACATCTACTATCCTCCTATGAGTGAGTATATACCATGTTTGTCCTTCTGAGTCTGGGTTACCTCACTCAGGATGATTTTTTTCTAGATCCATCCATTTGCCTGCAAACCTCATGATGTCATTGTTTTTCTCTGCTGAGTAGTACTCCATTGTGTATATGTACCATATTTTCTTTATCCATTCTTCAGTTGAAGGGCACCTAGGTTGTTTCAAGGTTCTGGCTATTACAAACAATGCTGATATGAACATAGCTGAACAAATGCCCTTGTGGTATGATTGAGCATTCCTTGGGTATATGCCCAAAAGTGCTATGGCTGGGTCTTGGGGAAGATGGATTCCCAATTTTCTAAGGAAGTCCCATATTGATTTCCAAAGTGGCTGTACAAGCTTGCATTCCCACCAGCAGTGGAGGAGAGCCCCTTGCTCCACATCATCTCCAGCATAAACTGTCTTCTGTGGTTTTGATCTGAGCCATTCTGACAGGTGTAAGGTGGTAACTCAGAGTCGTTTTGATTTGCATTTCCTGGATAATTAGAGATGTTGAGCAATTCCTTAAATGTCCTTCAGACATTTGAAATTCCTCTGTTAAGAATTCTCTGTTTAGTTCTACAGCCCATTTTTTATGAATATTTTATGTTTTTATCATTATATAATCACCTTCCCTTCTTTTGTGGCAGATTTTAACTAAAGAGTATATTTTGTTCACCACTGGAACACAGGCCATCCCGGGAGGACCTGACAAACTTGTCCCCAGTATCCTGTCAATTGGCTGGCCCTGTGGGAAGGCTCTCTTTTCTATGACTGCAGCAGACATGGCAGTCTCCACACCCTCAACCAACAACCATTTGCCAGAGATCCCAGCCACTTCCTGAGACTCAGAGAACAAAACCCACCTCCTGTCTGCCCTGGAACTCCCATCTGGGCCAGAGGTGAGTGCCTAGGGTTATAGCCAGAGAGTCAACTGCCCTTGGGTCCCACTGGTGGACACAGGCAATCCTGGGAGGACCTAAACAACTTGGCCCAAGTTTCTGGACAATCAGCAGGACCTGCAGGAAGGTCCCCTTTTCCAAGACTACAGGGAGACACTGAAGTCTCCACACCCTGCCCCATACCCATCTGCCTGAGACCCCAGCTACTTCCTGAGAATCAGAGACCAACCTCAAGCTTCCATCCTGCCCTGGAACTCCCATCTGGACCAGACACCAGAGAAATTCCTATCTGGACAAGAGGAGCTCCCATCTGGACAAAATAAGGAGACCCCAGGGACTTCCCAAGACTCAGAGTCCAGCACCTCAGCTCCTATCCAGCCTCTTATATGGACCAGCACTCCCATCTGGCCTAGAGCTTCCATCTGTCCCAGAGAGAGGTTCCCTAAAACTGTCATCTCTCTCTGGATGAAGTACACTGACAGTAACAAGAAGGAACCCAAGAGGAGATGGGCAGAGGTCAAGGCAGAAAAACATACAACAAAATAAAGAGAAATACAGCATCCCTAGAACCTAGCCATTCTCCAACAACTAGACCTGAACATCACATAATGGAAGAAGAAGAAGAAAACAACCTTATAGGTAATATCATGAAGAGACTAGAGCCTTATATTGAAGAAATCAAAAATAAAGTGCAGGGAAAGACAAAGAAAAAATGGCAAAAATGCTATAAAAATCTGGAGGAAAGGACATTTCAAACCGAAGAAAACAATAAATCCTTGAAAGAAAAACATAAAAAAGCAGGGGAGACAATCCAAGACCTGAAGAGGGAAATAGAAAAAATAAAGAAGACCCTTGCAGAAGACATGTTGGAAATCGAAAATCTTCATAAACAAAAAGGAACTTCAGAGGCAAGTATAACCAACAGAATGCAAGAGATGGAAGAGAGGATCTCTGGTGTTGAAGATACAGTAGAAGAAATAGATTTATCACTCAAAGAAAACACTAAAACCAATGAAGTCATGACCCAAACTATCCAAGAAATTTGGGAGACCATGAAAAGACCAAACCTATGAATAATATGGATAGAGGAAGGAGAAGAATACAAACTCAAAGGCACAGAAAATTTATTTAACAAGATCATAGAAGAAAACTTTCCCAACTTAAAGAGGGAAATGAATATGAAGATACAAGAAACCTACAGAACACCAAAGAGACTAGACCCCCAAAAAAAGTCCCCTTGCCACATAATAATTAAACATCTAAACATACAGAATAAAGAAAAAATATCAAGGGCAGCAAAGGAAAAAGTCCAAGTGACTTATAAAGGGAAACCCACCAGAATAACACCCAATTTCTCAATGGAGACTTTGAAACCCAGAAGGACCTGGACAGATATAATGCAGATGGTAAGAGACCATGGATGCCAGTCTAGGTGAATATACCCAGCAAAACTTTCAATCATCAGAGATGGAGTGAACAAGACCTTCCAAGACAAAACCAAATTAAACAATACTTATCCACAACCTGGCCCTACAGGAAGCATTAGAAGAAAAATTCCAACCTAAGGAAGGCAGATACACCCATGAAAACACAGACAATAGATAATACCACAGCAGTAAACACCAAAGGAGAGAAGTACACACACACTACCTCCAAAAAATAAAAATAACAACATGAATGAACAATAACTGGTCATTAATATCCCTTAATATCAATGGACTTAATTCACCTATAAAAAGACACAGACTAACAAAATGGATATGAAAACAGGACCCATCTTTCTGCTGCATACAAGAAACACACTTAAATTCAAAGACAGACCCCTCCTAAGAATAAGAGGCTGGGAAAAGACTTTCCAATCAAATGGTCTTAAGAAGCAGGCTGCTGTAGCCATCTTCATATCCAGCAAAATAGACTTCCAACTAAAATCAATCAAAAGAGATGATGAAGGACATTACATACTCATTGCAGGAAAGATCCACCAAGATAAAGTTTCAATTCTGACCATTTATGCCCCAAACACAAAGGCACACACATATCTAAAAGAAATATTACTAAAGCTTAAATCACATATAAAACCCCACACATTAATAGTGGGAGACTTCAACACCCCAATTTCACAACAAAGAAAGAGAAATACAGATTGTTCTTCCTCATGAAAATTGATGCAAAAATACTCAATAAAATTCTGGCAAACACACTCCAAGAACACATCAAAACAATTATCCATCATGATCAGGTAGGCTTCATCCCAGGGTTGCAAGGGTGGTTCAACATACAAAAGTCCGTCAGTATAATACACAAACTCAAAGAAAAAAACCACATGGTCATCTCACTAGATACAGAAAAGGCATTTGACAAAATCCAACACCCCTTCATGATAAAGGTCTTGGAGGGATCAGGAATACAGGGAACATACCTAAACTTAATAAAGGCAATCTACAGCAAGCCAACATCAAATTAAATGGAGAGAAACTCAAGGCAATACCACTAAAATCAGGAACAAGGCAAGGCTATGGCCTCTCCCCATACTTATTCAATACAGTACTTGAAGTTCTAGTCAGAGCTAAAAGACAAAATAAAGAGATTAAGTGAATACAAATTGGAAAGAAAGAAGTCAAGGTCTCACTATTTGCAGATGACATGTTAGTATACATGAGTGACCCCAAAAAATTCAACCAAGGAACATATACAGCTAATAAAAATCTTCAGCAACATTGCAGGGTACAAGATCAACTCAAAAAAATCAGTAGCCCTCCTATATACAATAGACAAACAGACTGAGAAGGAAATCAGAGATACATCACCCTTTACAGTAGCCACAAATGATAGAAAATACCTTGGGGTTACTCTAACTAAGCATGTGAAGGACCTACATGACAAGAACTTTAAGTCCCTGAAAAAAGAAATGAAGATGTCAGAAAATGGAAAGCTCTCCCATGCTCAAGGATAGGCAGAATTAACATAGTAAAAATGGCGATCTTACCAAAAGCAATCTACAGATTAGGTGCAATCCCATCAAATTACCCCCACAATTCTTCACAGGTCTGGAAAGTATCATACTCAACTTCATATGGAAAAACAAAAAACCCAGGATAGCCAAAAGAATAAAACAACCTCTGGAGGCATCACAATCCCTGACCTGAAACTCTACTATAGAGCTACTATAATAAAAACAGCTTGGTACTGGCATAAACCCTACATGTGTACCAATGGAATCAAATTAAAGATCCTGACATTAACCCGCAAACCAATGAACATATAAGTTTTAACAAAGAAGCCAAAAGTGTACAATGGGAAAAAGAAAGCATCTTCAACAAATGGTGCTGGCATAACTGTATGTCAATGTGTAGAAGGCTGCAAATAGATCCATTTTTTTAACCCTGCACAAAGCTTAAATCCAAGTGGATCAAAGACTTCAACATAAATCCAGCTACTCTGAACCTCATAGAAGAGAAAGTAGGAATTACTCTTGAACGCATTGTCACCAGAGATTACTTTCTAAATATAACACCAGTAGCACAGACACTGAAAGAAACAATCAATCAATGGGACCCGTTGAAACTGAGAAGCTTTTATAGAGCAAAGGAAACAGTCAACAAGACAAAGCAACAGCCTACAGAATGAGAAAAGATCTTCAACAACCCCTTATCTGACAGACGGCTGTTTCCAGAATATATAAAGAACTCAAGAAATTAGATATCAAAATGCCCAACAGTTCCATTAAGAAATGGGATATAGAACTAAACAGAGAATTCTCCACAGAGGAAGTTCAAATGGATGAAGGACATTAAAGGAATTGCTCAACATCCCTAATTATCTGGGAAATGCAAATCAAAATGACTCTGAGATACCCCCTTACACCTGTCAGAATGGCTGAGATCAAAAGCACAGAAGACAGTTTATGCTGGAGAGGATGTGGAGGAAGGGGAACTCTCCTCCACTGCTGGTGGGAATGCAAGCTTGTACAGCCACTTTGGAAATCAAATTGGGAATCCATCTTCCCCAAGATCCAGTGGAAGCACTCTTGGGCATATACTCAAGGAATGCTCAATCATACCACAAGGGCATTTGCTCACCTTTGTTTGTGTCAGATTTGTTTGTAATATCCAGAACCTGAAAACAACCAAGATGCCCTTCAACTGAAGAATGGATAAAGAAAATATGGTACATATACATAATGGAGTACTACTCAGCAGAGAAAAACACTGACATCATGAAGTTTGCAGGCAAATGGATGGATCTAGAACAAATCATCCTGAGTGAGGTAACCCAGACTCAGAAGGACAAACATGGTATGTATTCACTCATAGGGAAGATACTGGATGTAAAACAAAGATGACTATACTGCTACACAACTACAGCTCAGCTTCCTAGAGAATGTCATCACCCAATGACAGACAAATGGATGAGATCTACTTGAACAACCTGGATGACAGTAGGATTAATGAAGGGCAAGGTTTGAGGGAAAGAAAGCTTAGGGGAGCAGGAGATCCCAGCTAGATCAAGAACAGAAAGGCAGAATGAGGAATAACAGACCTTGATAAAAGAAGACCACATGAGAACAGGAATAGGAGGAATACTTGAGAGGTCCCCAGAAATCCAGAATGATATATCCTCTCTAGACTGCTAGCAATGTTTGAGAGAAAGCCTGATCTGACCTAGTCTGGTGATCAGATGACTAAACACCCTATCAGTTTTCTTGGAACTCTCATCCAATAACTGATGGAAGTGGATGCAGAGATCCTCAGCCAGGCCCCAGGTGGAGCTCCAGGTATCCAACTGTTGAGAAAGAGAAGGGACTGCAAGAGTGTGAATTGTTGAATCCAAGATTACAAAAAGCACAGGGACAAATAGCCAAACGAATGGAAGCACATGAATTTTGAACCAATGGCTATGGAGCCCCCAGCTGGATCAGGCCCTCTGCATAAGTGAGACAATTGAATAGCTTGATCTGTTTGGGAGGCACCCCGTCTGTGGGACCAGTATGTGTCCTTAGTGCATGAGCTGACTGTTTGGAACCTTGTGCTTACACAGGGACAATTTGCTCAATCTGGATGGAGGGAACTGGACCTGCCTATATTGAATCCCCAGGGGTGCCTTGATCCTGGAGGACATGGGAATGGAGCGGAGCAACAGGGGGGAATTTGGGGGTGGGGGTGGGGCGTGGAGGATGGGGAACCCATGGCTGATATATAAAATTAATACACATCATAATATCGAAAAAAGAGTATGTTTTGTCTAATGTAAGTACACTATACATGCTTTCTTTTGTTTATGATGCTTATGAACTTTTTTTTTTTTATCTTTTCCCTTTTAGGTTGTGCATGTCAGTACATCTAAACTGAGTTTCTTTGTTGGTTGCATATGTTGAAATCTTGTATTTTTTATCAACATTTCTACTGTGTCTTCCTGGTAATTACTTCAATTTATTTACACTTAATCTGCTGCAATAGTAAGAATTTATCATTGTCATTTTTAATTATTGTGTCTGCTTTCTAATTCTTTTTTTTCTTCTGCTTTTTTCATAATTATCAATTAATAAAAAAATCATCCAGTTTTCAAAGATAGAAGTATTTGAAGGAAATACTTTTCAAATATCTATCTGACAAAGCAGACTTAGGCCTAGATCACATTAGTGTAAAATTTCTATGACTTAGATGCAGCTGCCAAACATTTGTAGGTCCATATTTAATCCCCAGACTCATGCTTGTGATGTCTGGGAAATAAAAAACTTTCAGTGTTAACTAGGTTATGATGACAAATATTAATGGGGTAGCAGTTACAAAAAAAAGCTCAAAAAGGAAGCACCAGCAAGTAATGTGATGTGTCAGAAATTAATTGGTCTTTGTTTAGATCCCATCTGAGGCACTAAGATTGCTGGCCAGCTTATGCTATCATTGAAATATATCTCCCCAAAATGCACAACCTTAAAATTTAATCTTTGACCATATACAATAATAATTTTTGGAAATGGGCCATTGGGATAAATTGAACTACACGATCACAAGTGAAGAGCACCATGGGACTTGTGGCTCTTTCTCTCTGTGTGAAGCCTTTGTCCATATCATTGTGATATAAGTAGGTCTTTGACTACTGCAAAGTATATACACCAACTATGATTTTGGACTGTGAAGTTTTCAGAACTCATGCAAAATGACCATCTTAAGCATCCTGTGGTTTCTAGTTATGACAACAAAAAATGAACTAGGAAAAATAACTGAGACCATGAGGAAAGAAAAAAGTCTGTATATAATGTGTACAACTTTCATTCAAAAGACACCATAAATTATCTCCTGTGTTCATAAACAGTCTTAGAGGTCTATGAATTGTGATTTAAGATACAAAAGCAAAAAATATACAAATGTTTTTAAGTCTCTCACTTTTGATTCCTCAATATATTTCTTTTTTGTTTTGTTTTGTTTTTTGAGACAGGGTTTCTCTATGTAGATTTGCACCTTTCCTGGAACTCA
The DNA here is from genome assembly GCA_949786385.1 of Onychomys leucogaster. Taxonomy (NCBI): domain Eukaryota; kingdom Metazoa; phylum Chordata; class Mammalia; order Rodentia; family Cricetidae; genus Onychomys; species Onychomys leucogaster. The sequence goes on from CATKUP010000062.1 coordinate 1,091,174, forward strand.
CTTTGTAGCCCAGGCTGGCCTCAAACTCACATAGATCTGCCTTCCTCTGCCTCCTGAGTGCTGGTATTTAAAGTGTGTGCCACCACTGCCTGGGTCAATATATTTCTTATACAGATTTATTTCATTGTATAGGGATTGATAATCATTATGAAGATTTATGCTCACACTTTGCTCAAGTGTGATTTCTTCTTGTGGCAAGATCAGTATGGTGGTTGCTGAGGCCAAATTTTAAAGTTCTTTACACTTCATTTTAAATATTTAATCTCATACATATGTAATGGTTTAATTACAGTTCTGGATTCCCTGAAAAATTTATTGGTATATTTCTTACAGGAGAAAACTTACATGGCTTACATATTTATTTTTATTTATACTATTGTATCTTATTATTTATCATTTTCTAATTTTCATATCAACATAACAAAAGATAATATTCTTAACTTATATGCATTACTCATTTCTAATTAAATCATCTCCTTTTATTAAGGCATTCATTATTCTTACATATTAGAACAAATAGAATTCCAGCCACTGAGATGGTTCATAGACTATAATACCTCTGAAACATACTTATGAAAAAATATTTATTCATCTTTTAGTTTTCTTATAGAATCACATCACAAACATTCTTTTGAGAGAAGCAATTTAGCTCAGTACTGAAAGTGAGCACCTCATTAAAATGTCTCTGGGTAATAAACATGCCAAAATGCCTCAAGTGTAAGCAATTAGTGCAGATGGGTAATTTGAATATGCATGTATTCCAGCTTTTATGTTGCTCTGCTCTATTTAAATTACCATTCTTTTGAGTTAATGTCACAGGTTTTCAGTCCTCTACACTACATTGAGAGTTCAGACTGAAAGTTATCTGCATGCTAGATCATGTCATATTTCAGTAAACTATCATTTTTCTATGTTTAGTCATTTCAGGCTAACAAACTCCAAACAGGATGGTGCTCAAAAGAAATTAGCTTAATCTGTGACATGCTGAATAGCTCAGTGATGGAATTCCTGCTAAAACAAATAGATACAAAATGATGGCATTGAGAATAATCATATAGAACCTTGCCTTGGAGGAGGTGGGAGTGAGGGATGAAGTGGAGGGGAGTTGGAGGCGGGGAGCAGGGAGGATGGGGGAATCTGTGGCTGATATGTAAAATTAAGTTAATTATAAAATAAAAATTATATAAAAAAATAAATCCTAATGAGAATTCAAATCAAATTTCCCATTTTGCTTGCTTGACAAAATTGAACTTTATACCTTTTATAAGTAAGAATTAGAAATAATTATGTTGCCACAGGTCCCTGTAGGAGAAACTCTAGAGTATATTTTAGTTATCTTTTATCATCACATACACACAAAGAAAACCACGCTAGATCTCCAGTTAACAGCTATTCTCTCTTACAGTGTCAGAATCCCCATTGTACACCAACATGGTGAGGGAATTAAGTGTACAAATTTGGTTTCTATAGTTTCATATTTTATTGAATTGTTGTATGGCTTCTGGATTGCAATCACTTGAAGGATTATTTCATTTTTTTTCTTATTATTAATTCATTTCTGCATGCTTTTCCTAATGCTGACATGCTTAGAACTCTTGTTAGTACAAGTTTTAACAGATGTTATACTCCCAGGCTGTGTTACTGGGACTTGTCCTTGGAGCATGAGCTGGCTGTTTGGAACCTTGGGCTTACACAGGGACACATGCTCAGCCTGGAAGGAGGGGACTGGACCAGCCTGTACTGAATCCACCAGGTTTAAATGAGTCCCCAGGGGAGTCTTGGCCCTGGAGGAGGTGGGAATGGAGGGGAGGGGCTGGCGGGAAGGGGGGGGTCCGGTCGGGAGGGGGGAGGACACGGGAACCCATGGCTGATGTATAAAATTAAAACTCATAATAAATAAAAGAGATGTCATTCAATTCTTTTGTAAGAACTTGTAAAAAAGCAGGCAGTAAGTGAGAGGGAAGGCTTAGAAATAATTGAAATGTGACTGCCAAGAAGATTCAATCACTGACAACCTCTTATTGAACTTCACATTTCACAACAGTTTAATATAGAACTTTGCATGTAATTATGGCTGTTGCTGTGACATGCATTTGGAAGGAGTAAAGGAATGACTCAAAGGACATGTGAATAGGAAAAGAAATATCTATTGCCTTAGAAAGGATGAACTACTTATACCTGGCAACAGATAAGGATAACATTTTCAAGGCTTTCCATTTATAGCAATTTGACCAATGTCATCCTATGTGTTAATATGAAATGACAATGTGCACTGAGAAGATGCCCTAGTTTTACAGTGTGTCTTTGCAAAACAGAAGCAAGTGGACTTCAAGTCAAAAGATTACCCCATCCACACAAGAAGATGTTTAAAACCAGAAATTCATTTCCAAACAAACATGGATATATAAAATAAATCCTCATTAAGTTTTATAGGTTGAGAAATGGACTTGAGATAGCAGTATACTTTCTTAAAGTCTGGTTAGGAGTAGGAAGAACAAATGAGAGAGGAAAGTCAGGTAAGAAGGATTGGGCACTAAGTGAAGTTGAATTGTTGTGTATTCACAAAAGCCTTCATTTATCTGATGGGGCTTTATAGAGCCTGGATGTTTTTTCCAAGTTGGAAATTGTGAAAAGGGGTCATACCACTAATATATTCATACTGACTAGCCATTTACTACAAAGTCATATTAGGGAAGGCTTGTAATTTGAGATGATATGAGATAGTTTTTGTTAAAGGCCATCTCTCAGTGGAAGCTGTGAGCTAGTTAACTGCCAGCAACTGGGGAAGAGAGGGCTTTGAGTCTGACATGGAAGTGGCTGTGGGCTGAGGTGCATGCCACAACAATTACTATGATACCCTACAAGCATCTGTTTAATTCTTCATATATCTGAGCTACCATAGAAATGATAAATTCTTATTTCAGGTCACAGAACCTATGGAGTATAGAATAAGATAAGGCATTAGGATTAAACACACTTTCAAAGTTATGTAAGTCTATCACTGTCATTTCCACCCCCTTCCTCCAACTCTGTATTATTCTTCTTCACTACCACCCAGAGAGCCATTTCTTGGGCACTTGTTCATGCACTCTAAAAGCACCATGCCTGAACCCTATCCCCACATCTATACTGTAGCATAACATACTCTGCCTCATACTATACTGCTGCTAAAAAAGTACCAACTTATCCTTCACTTTCAGACAAACCTCACTTAACAAAACTAAGTTTTGAGTGCAGGAGTACTGGTTTTTATGAAAGCATGATAGTTCCCATTCTTCTTACAAGCATTTACATTTGTTTGATAGGTTATCTGTTTTTTACTCACCTGATATAACACAACAAATTCAACAAATTTATTTAAATACTAGAAGGTAAATTCAATAATATTTCTCCATTTCTAGCTTAAACTAAAAGAACATTTAAAATATTTTTCATTAATTTTTTAAAAATTCTGACATAGAAGATATTCATGGTTACTCATCTCCAGTTCATTGCATATTTGTTATTCTGCTTTGAGAGTGCAGTCACTGGAATATGTTAACTATTAGATATTGTAGGGAGAAAGGGGCTAGCTACAGAAACCCACCCTGATCCTGGAGCCCAGAATTAGGAAAGATGGCTCAGATAAGGCCAATGAGAGAAACATATTTTAACTCAGATCAGTGTCATCTCTGCCACTATCAACTGACTTTGAAACCAACCAATCACAGAGCAGGTTATTAGAACCCTGGGGGAGGGAGTTGACTCCATCTGCTAGACTTCCTGTAAAAAAAAAAAAAAGAAAGTCCTGCCTAGTCAGTTAAAAAAGGAAGGCTGTTCTCTCCATCATAGTAGAGACAACTACTCTCCTGGAATCCTCCTTCCCAAATAAATCTCTTCCTCAAAAGAGTCTTTTGAGATTTGAAGATCTTCATTCCCTGGCATAGAGAAGATCCTTGCTTTGACGTCCCCCATTGGACAAAGCAAGAGAAAGAGAGAGCAGAAAGAGCAGGGCAAGGAGGAGCTGAACAGAAGATCTTCTCTGAGAGGTCTCTCAGTAGACAGAGAGAACTATAAGTAACACTTTTCTCCAGAGCCGGAGGACACTGCTACATTTCTTCAGGGTATCCCCTTTCATAGAGTGAAGCAAAAGAAGCAACATGTTAGGCCAGAGAAACAGAAATCTTCTAGGATCTTAAGTGGAGGCTGAGCAAAGCTCACCTCTAGAGGCTCTCCAGGAGAAGAGAAGGTTGCTATATCCTGTGGGGTGAACATCCCCCATCACACCAGGTATAACCTGACTTTCCCCAAGAGTCAGGATACCCTTCTCTGTTGAAGAAGTTCCAGGCTTAACTCTCCCAAGAAGTCAGAAGAATCGCCCTGCAGGGATGAAGTGTCTCCTGGCAGTTTCAGAATCACAGCTGTGCTACACAGCTCCAGGTGTCTGGATACTTTCAGAGTAGAGCTGTGGTTCTGAACAGCTCAATGTGTCTGAGATACCTCACCCTCCAGGGCTAAACTGTCTCCTTGCAGTTTCAGCCATCAATTTACTAACATTTTGCATTTTCTTTACTCTTAACATTCACCATCTCTAATTCCTCTTCCATCCTATCATCTTTACCTCCTCATGACATATCCCTTTAAATTTCATCTTTTCATTTGTTTCCTGACACACTGATTATAACTGGAGCCATCAATGTTGCAACAGCTTTAGAACTATTCATTAGAGTTTGGTGGGTTCACTGTTGGACACAAAACTGAAGACAAAGACTGCACTCCCCACAGAATAGTTCCGCAGGAAGGGGTAAGGACTATGTTAAGCTCTGTCCAATTAATGATTCAGTCTTCTGAAGTTCCAATATAGGCTATTGCTGGTGATGTGAGATCATGTTTGTAATGGCCATGTCCTGCCCTGAAGATAGCATCCACACTTCTTCATATCTTTCACCTCTTATATACTTTCTGTTCCTTTTGGACAGTGTTCCTGGAGCCTAAGAAGGGTTGGCATAAATGTCCTATAGGGCTGAAAACTTAAATGCAATTTATACTAAGAATTTTGTAGAGACATAAGCAATCATTACAAAAAGTGAAGTTTCTTCTATTATAGATGAGACTAATATTTATACTACAGTTTGGTCCCATGTTAGTTTAGAGAAACATCAGTAGTGAACACTGATTTACTGTTAGTGGGATTGTAAACTTATACAGCCATTATGGAAATCTGTGTTTTCCTCAAAAGGCTTGAGGTGGTTAAGGGAATTCAGGTTTAATTCCCAGCACCAATATGGTTGCTTTCAACTATCTGTTGATACCAGGCACACATATGGTATACAAATATACATAGAGGCAAAACAGCCTCATAATTTTTAACCTAGATATATATAACCATATGACCCCACTATGGATATAACTGTCTTGTTAAATAAGAAACATAGATCCAATTGCAGAGTTAAAAGCCACAAGGTCAGAGCAAGAGCTGAAAACCTTACTGTTCACTGCTTCTGCTGTCTTTCCACTCCACAAGAGACCTACTTCTGTGTGTGTGTGTTTTTTATAGACTTTCTGTTCTGTTTTCTCATTGCTTGTAAACCCAACCACATGACCTCCACATCACTACATGTCTGTACAGACCTCCATGTCTTCTAAGGTTGGTATTGAGAGTAAAGGCGTGTGTCACCATACTGGCTATATCCTTGAACACACAGAGATCTACCTAGCTCTGCTTCCCAAGTGCTGGGATTAAAGGTGTGCACCACCACCACCCAGCTTCTTCTATGGCTTTCTCTGACCACAAGTCAACTTTATTAATATACAAATAAAATCACATTTAAAAAATATAGTATCACCACACCCCACTATACAACTCCAGGTTATATAATTAAAGGAATCTATATACTACTCCTGAGATGCTTGATCATCTATACTCATTAATGCTTTAGTTGCAAAACCTAGAAAATGGAATGAATCCAGAAATACATCAACAGATGAATGAATAATGAGAATATTGTAGGCATACATGATGAAATTCAATTTAACTGTAAATAAAACCAAAATTATTAAATAAGCAAGTAAAATGGGAAGAACTGTAAAAAGTTTGCTGGATGTGGTAACCTAGGCCCAGAGACAAATGTCTCATATGCTCTCTTACATACTGAGCCTAGCTTAGTCTCATGAACTTAATATAGGGAAGCTATAGAAATCACTAAACTAGAAAAAGATCATTGAGGGGAGTGTCTTAAGTTTGTGAAAGCAAAGAGGACAAACATGGAGGTAGAAAGGTTCAAGTAAGGATTGGCATTGGGGGACAGGGGAAACAAAGGAGCTATAAATAATACACAATTAAAGAATAAAATAAACCTTAAAAAATAAAATGTATGTGTGTGTATGTGTGTGTGTGTGAGTGTGTGTGTGTGTGTGTGTGTGTGTGTGTGTGTGTGTGTGTGTGTTAAACATAGTGAGAATGGAGGTGTTCTTCCTGGCCACATCTAGCAGTATTTGTTTCTCAAACAAAATTCCCAGTCCCCTGTGTGAGGTGCTTTATGAGTTGTTGGCCAAGGTGGCTTCTATTTCTTCCCTTTCACTGACTCCTTCACCTTTATTTATGTCATCAATTAACTATTTCTAATTTATCTTAAATAATATTTAACTGAATAACACACTTTCCACTAATTTTTATATTTTCTGTCTTACAGACAATGGTGATGTCTTAGTAATTTTCTGTCTTGGTTTTTTCTGCTGTTGTGATAAAATGCATAAATAAAAGCAGTTAAGAGAGAAATAGCTGATTCATGAATTCAGTTCATCATAGGAAGTAATGACACCAGGAGTTTGAATCATCTGGTCACAGTGCATCCACATTCAGGAACAAAATGAGACAAATCCAAGTTAGCATTCAGCTCACATTCTCCATCATAGATATATTCTGAGATGCTCTCCCCAGGAACTGGCACATCCCCTAGTAAGGATGAGTCTTCCTGTTGCTTAGTCCTGTCATGGACAAAATTCTCACAACAGATGGTAAATTTTTATTACTGTATCTGATGGTATGAAAAATACAATTAAAGGTAACCAGAAAGCAGGAAAAATAAATGTTTGAAGAATATAAGAATAAAAATATTTTGAGCAAAAAGGGATTTGCATATAAAGATTAAGATAGCTGAATATTTCTTCCAGAATGATGAAAAAACACGAAGGACCAAGAGTTACAAAGCTCTGAATATGCTATATAACATATATAAAATTGAGACTTAGAGATAATATATGTAAGATATTAATTCTAAAGACAAAAGTCAATATATTGTTTCCAACTCTCTACTTCTTCTATCAATGTAGTTATTATCTGCTCTTGATAACAGTTACAAGGACTGGCTAAGAGTAAAAAATAATGTCTAATGAAGGTTAACTTAAAAGTGTTTTGTTTTGCCCAAATTTTGTTTCCAATTATTGCACAATGGATAAAAAAATACTAGACTTGAGCAATTGACCTCTGGGTGCTCAACAACCATATTTGAAGGTCTATATTACTGTGGTCAAAGGAAATAGAGGGACAATATTTTTTCTCAGTGTCCTCCAAAGTCAACTATCTTCCAGGGAACTGTGGGACATCACTCTAAATGTCCTGCAACTTTGGTAGGTCCCTTATTCTCTGGTTTGGAGTAATCATGCAAAGCCTATCTGGTAATTCTAACTGGTGTCAAGTCTACAAAGAGGATGATAAGGGCAACATTTCTTCAATGCTTGTAGATAAAGCTGCAGTCAAGCTTTTTATTTATTTTTAGAAGATGGGACAACTCATAAAAAGTGAGAGTAGAGGAATCAAATGTTCCTTCTAATACAAGTGACCCCAAGGACAAAATCTCAGATGGCCTTGAAGAAAAATAAGAATAGTTAATTTTGTCATATTCATAATCTTAAGCATTTACTGGGAAAGTATAAACACATATTTTAAAAGATTGATATATTTAATAGTCTGGGGAGTTAACCTACCCTCAGACTTTAGACTAAAATCCATATGATAAATTATTCAAATATTTCTCAATAATTATTTTTTTCTTGATAAGAAAAACACTGCTCAGATATAAGACTTGGGATCTTGAATCAATTCAATACTGCAGCACCTATCTGCAGCCAAAAATGGAGGCCCATTATTGTTTTAATCTAAAAACTGAATGATGATTGAATTTCTTCTCTCCCTCCCACTCTAGTAACTATTTTTGAAGGACTTCACACTGTGATTCTAGACACTACAAGTCTGAAATTTCCTAAGCTATTATGACTAGATCCTGTGCTCATAACTCTCAAATCTATTCTTGGAGGACAAAAAACAAGGTGAAAAAAAAAAGATTCAAATAGAGGGATGTGTTGGTATACCTATCAAGAGACTCTAGTGGACTGTGATTAAGACATTTTAAAAAATCCCTTGTTCTGGCTTCTCCTTATTCCCTGTGAGGTCCTGTAATGCTAATAACTCTTCCTTGGAATTCTTCACATCTCTTTTTGTTCATTAGTCAAGGGTGTCCTCTACTTCTTCCTCCTGGCTACTATACAAATTAATCTACCCATGTACTTTTGGTATCTTTAAGAGAAACCACTAAAAGAGCACCACAATTCCCATACCTAATGCTCTCATTCATCTTAAGAAGGCAGATTAGTCATTACCACAGTTCTATGACAATAGTTAGATGTATCTCTTTTGGGAAGAGAACAGTGAACAGGGGATAGAAATGGGTTAAGCAATTTAGTGTAAGAAGACACCAGAGGGAAGTTAAGTAGTTTCTTGGCTAAAGACCATAATTTTCTTGGGCTTGTAGGCAGTCTTTTCCTTTTTGGAGGTCAGTGGTGCCAGAAGTATTTAGGAGATCTGATCACTGATCTGGTTCCCAAATGATTTTAAGATTTCCTCTTCAGAGTGGGGAATGTTAAAGTAGATATAAATGGTCCTTCTGGCAAAGAGAATAGAATCTCTGGCCTGGGTGGAGATCTAAACGTCCAGTTAGACAGTGTGGTTGTTTTAAAATGAGAATTGCCCCCTACAGGCACAGGTATTTCAACAGTTGGTGGGACTCTTTGGAGAAGTTATGGAACTTTTAGAACATATAGCCTTGCTGGAAGAAATACATCACTGGGGACTGAGCATAGGCTTTGAGAGTTTTAGCCTTGCTCCATTTCTAGTTAATTCTTGCTGTTTCTGCACATGGACAGTCATGTGATATTTTAGCTTCCTAATCTGTCCATCTGTGAATATGCTTTCTCATCTATTATAGACTCTTTAGAACTTAAGCCAAAATAAACTCTTCTACAAGTCATTTTTGGTCATGGTATTTTATCATAGCAAGCAAAAGTAACTAATATAGTGTTATTGACCTGACTGCAAGACTAACCTTCCTGGAAGGTGGGTTATCATTGAGCAACACTACAGAGATAGGAGAATAAAAACTCTTCTTTTTTTTTTCCAAGACAGAGTTTCTCTGTGTAGCTTTGCAACTTTGGCCTCCTTCCCACAGAGATCCACCTGGCTCTTCCTCCTTAGTGCTGGGACTAAAGGTATATGCCACACTGCTTGGCCTAATAACTCTTCTTATAAAGAATACTGAATTGTTCCTAACCAGAATATCCAAAACTCCTATAATCCTAGAAGCCATGAGCTTTCACTGGGTTTGCTGAAATTTCTGAGTCCTGTTTACAATTTTTCCTTTTCCTTTATTCTGTCTGTCTTCTTTCAAATGTTGCCCCAAAATCAATGTGCACTTTTTCTGATAAGTTGGGTGCTATGGATATTACTCTGTATAAATAAAATGCTGATTGGCCAGTAGCCAGACAGGATGTATAGGCAGGATAAGAAAGGAGAGAATTTTGGGAGGTGAAAGGCTGGGTCAGAGATACTGCCAGCCTCCACTATGACAAGCAGGATGTAAAGTACTGGTAAGCCACAAGTTACATGACAACTTATAGACTAACAGAAATGGGTTAAGTTAAGATATAAGAACTATATAGCAATAAGCCTGCCTCAGCCATACAGTTTGTAAGCAATATAAGTTTCTGTGTGTTTACTTGGTTGGGTCTGAGCAGCTGTCGTTCTGGTGGATGAGAGAGATTGATTCTGACCATGGGCCAGGCAGGAAAACTCTAGCTACAAATGAAACCCAACAGCTTGACTGTCTACCTTAAACCTGTAAATATTTAATAACCAATTCAAAATGGAGCTAAAAACAGCTTCCTAGTTGTCTCTCTTAACTTGGTGGGTTCCTAGTGTGTGAGTTTGACCAGCCTTATGATGGAAATGAGACATCTGCAAGAGTTACATTATGCTGTGTGGTGGATTTATCCTTTGTTAGTTAAAAAAAAAGATTTCTGTGCTACATGCTGCTTTGTTAAAAACATAAAACTACTGATATGAATTTACAACATTCCCCCATGATTGGGCATGCCCTGCTGACCTAGATACTTCCACCTAGTTATTTCCAGTTCACAATAGCTATTTGTGCATCAAAATGTCTCACATGACTAGGACCCTGTGGCTTTGCATGGTTGCATAAAGCATGCATCACAGCCATGTGATCTACGTGCATGCATGGAGTAGCCACATGGGTCCATGTGTATACAAGCACGGCCCACCCTTTATAAGCTAGAGCCATGTTTCCCAGACTTACTCTTTCACTTGACCACATGTGTTTTCCGCAGGCATGTACACATCTGTCTCTTTCTTTCCTATATTAATAAAAACACTTGTTAGTGAATTTGTTGTGTTTCAGGACATTTCCTCACAGGGTAAGAGTGCCATCAAATAACTAACAGCCACAAAGCTTTGATAAAAACATAAAACCACTGTTTCTAAGAGTGATGGTGGCATTCAGAGCTGCCGGTAAAAGTACCACTGCAATATTGAAAAGCTAAGGTGGGTGAAACCACCAGCCAAAGCTGCTACTTTAGTCCTAGTTTAAAACAGTAGATTCATGATAAGACAGTTTCAGATGGAATAAGACTTTAAATGCTTTACCATGTGTGTAAAAATGTACGTAGGCTTTAAAGAGAGAAAAAAAAAAGAGAATATATCCAGTTATGAAAAAATAGATAGTTTTAAAAAATAAAGTCTTTAAGAGACAGTAAATGTAGTATAAAAATAAGCTACATAAAGATAGATATTATACAGAGAATTTGGATTGTGTTGTCTTTGGAATTTTTAACTAAAGAGAGATATGTGATTGTAAAGGCAGCAGAGTTAAGCTAATATGTATATTTTAAAAATACCTTGACTTCAAAACTTGGATCTAAAGATATGTTGCTTTGGAAAGGAGGCTCTCCTTTTGTTTCCATAGAAATCAAGTGGCTATGGATTTGTTCCAGATTAAGATACATCAGGTTTGACCAGCCAAGTCCCCTGAAAGGTCTCCGATGACACCATGGCCCAGATGATCCAACATCCAGAATGGTTTCAAGGCAACTGACTTAAAAGATATACCCTCATGGACTATTTCATAATCCTAAAATTGTCTTTGTATCCCCATATGATACAGTGCCCCCCTCCAGCATGAAGTAGTAAGAGAAACTGTGCCCAAATTCCCAAATATATCAAGCTAGCTTTGGAGATGGAATTGCCTTACTCCTTCTCTAAACCTAGGCATATTGCTAAAAGAAAGGTTAAGAGATTCTTGTGTCCCAAATCATAAGAGCCTTCTGGTATGGGACAGAGAAAAACCAATATTTTTATTTAAGTCAGGTTGATTATAAATGTGATCCCTTTCTAAAAAAGGGGGGCATATGAAATAGATATAATAGGAGAAAAGGGTAGATTAATGAACTTGCATCTAAGGAGCAACAACTTATTTGAAATGTTTTACATTGGTATAGATTTTAGTCTATTGATACAAACTTAAAGTTAATTTTTTTATACTGTGTGTATATTTCTACTCTTGTTTAAGGTATTATGTTTGTACAGCTCATTTAAAATTGGAGTGGATAATTAAAAATTAGATTAATAATTAGTCATCTATGATAATCATACTTTTAGCCATGTTAGTTAAGTCTTCTAGGTATACATAGATATATTTCAGATAGATAGATAATCTTCCAATACTTCAAACACCTACAGAATATGGCATTTAAAATATTTTTAAAATTTTAGTCTTTCTGTACAGTGAGACATGACTGCTCTTGGCATCACTGATTTACTTCAGAGAGGAGGATGGACATTGAAGACACTCTATATAGAGTTCATCTTCAGCTTGGCAAAAATAGCCATTTGTGCAAGAAACTGTTCTTGCCTGGACTACTTGATCAACTGGACATGCAAGACCCATAGGAAGGTTGCTACTAAACTTAGCTTGACAAAATAATCCTTTGGGTTCCTGCTTCGCAGAGGAAACTGCCAGACATTCTGCAGGACACTGAAAAAAAGTGACCAAGAGACTCTAGCCCTGTGGGGTTAGATAGATGCCCAAACTTTACAAAGGAACATTAGGTGTCCTGGCTGTCAGCTGTCTCTATCTACCCTGTAAGACTCCTGAAAGTTGCTTGCATCCTTCTCCAATTTCTCAGGTAATATTGTATCCTTCTGAAGTCTTTGATGTAGTTTAAGCTAGATAATTACAATTTTCCTTAGTTATGATAAAAGATAAGTTAGATATGAAAACTTAGACTCACAAATATAAGATAGATAGGATATATTCTTTAATTTTTCCAAATAAACTAGTTATTATAAATAGACTAGATATTATAACTGTAACTCTTGCTTGATAATTGTTTTGTTATGTGTAATTTTACTCTGTAAAATTTAAAATCTTCCTTAAAAAAAGGGGGTGGGGAAGTCCTGTAGATATCACTCTGTTTAAATAAAATGCTGATTGGCCAGTAGCCAGGAAGGAAGTATAGGCAGGACAAGACAGAAGAGAATTCTGGAAGGTAAAAGGCTGGGTCAGAGAGAAACTGGTAAGCCATGAGACCTGTGACAACTTATAGAGTAACAGAAATGGGTTAATTAAAGATATTAGAACTATATAGCAACAAGCCTGCCACAGCCATACAGTTTGTAAGCAATATAAGTTTCTGTGTGTTTACTTGTTTGGATCTGAGCATCTATGGGTCTGGCAGGTGAGAGAGATTTGTCCTAACTCTGGACCAGGCACACAATCTAGAGTTTTGATTACAATAATTCTCTGAAGCTTCTCTGTAAACTCTCCACCATAGGGTTGCCATCTGCCACATGGTTGACCTTTATGCCAGTAAATCAAAAAACATGGCTGTTTTCTTCCCCACCTCTATTATCTTCTTTTAGGCAGATGTTGGTATTTACAACTTGGCAACACAAGTTGTGTTTTTTTTTTCCTTTAAGCTTCAATACCAATTTCCTTGAGCTTCAAAAATTGTCTCTTTCTACAACAATTAATGAAACCAAAACTACCTGGTACACAGGCATATCCACAGGCCCATCTCCCAGATGATTTTAGGTCCTGTCCACATTGTATATTATTTATTTTTTATTTATTATATTTGTGTTTTAATTTTACACATTAGCCATGGTTCCCTTGTCCTACCCCTTCCTGTGCCCACTCCCATCTTCTCCCTAGGCCCTCCCTTTCATTCTCATCTTCTCCATGGCCAAGACTCCCCTGGGGACTCAATTCAACCTGGTGGATTCAGTATAGGCAGGTCAAGTCCCCTCCTTGTTTAATATTCTTATTAGAGCAGTTTGTTTTCTCCTCACAGGATAGCTAACCTTCAAGAATGAACTGTACTACAAAAATAGTTCCCTCTAATTGAACACAAAATAATGAGAGACATGTAAGCCAACAGAAGAATAAATCAGTACATGGAAACACAAGAAACATGAAAATTTAAGTTAATGTGATACTATCAAACAATATTTATCTCTCAACTACTGAATCCAAACATACTGAAGGGAATGAAATTCAAAATATACTTTTCAAAAATTTTCTGATAAAAATGAAAAAATTGCCTAAAAGAAGATACATAAACAGTTGAGGAAAGCCAGCTACTGTGAGTAAAAAGTAAGCATCACCAATGAGAAGATCAATAATATCAACAAAAAGGTTAGTGACATGAAAGAGAAAGCAACATATAAACTGTGATTTTAAATAACAAACAAAATAAAATATGTTGAAAATCACAAAGTGACTCAATCAAGCACAAGAAAGAATCCCAGGATGAAGTACAAATTTAAAGAAATACTACACTAAACCATCAAGAGAGAAACAACAAAAACATAAACAAATAAAAGTATGAAAATTATGTCCAGGTACTCAAAAATAAAATGTAACAAAAGATAAGATAACAGCTGAGTAACACTCCATTGTATAAATGTGCCTCCATTTCTTTGTCCACTCCTCCGGTGAGGGATATCTATATTGTTTCAGGTTCAGGCTATGACAAATAAAGCTGCTGTGAACATAGATGAGCATGTGTCTTTGTTGTATGATTGACCATCTTGAATATATATCCAAGAGTACTACAGCTGGATCTTTTGGAAGATTGATTTCCAGTTTTCTGAGAAACTACCACATTGACTTCCACACAAATAGATGAAACTAGAAAATAATGATCCTGAATGAGGTAACCCAGACTGAAATCTACAAGGATGACTCTAGGTAAGGCAGACTCCTAGCAATAGCAGATACTTAGCCTGAACTGGACATCTCCTTTGACCAGATTGGGACCTAGCTCACAAAAGAATATACCTTCTTCTCTAGACCCCATGGAACCTTCTCTAAAATTGACCACATACTTGGCCACAAAGCAAATCTCAAGAGATACAAAACAATTCAAATTAACTCCTGCATTCCTTGGAAAACCATTATTTAAAGCTATATGTCAACAACACAAAATACAGAAAACGTAAAACCTCATGGAAACTGAATAATGCTCAACTGAATCACCAATGGATTAAGGAAGAAATAAAAAAAGAAATTAAAGACTTCTGAGAGATCACTGAAAATGAATACACCACATACCCAAACTTATGGGACACTATGAAAGCAGTGCTAAGAGGGAAATTCATAGCACTGAATGCCCACATAAAGAAATATGAGAAATCACACAGTAGTGATTAGATAGCACATCTGAAAGCTTGTGAACAAGAAGAAGCAAAGTCTCCCAGGAGGAACAGATGCCAGGAAATTATCAGATTGAGAGCTGAAATCAATAAAATAGAAATACAGAGAATAATACAAAGGATTAAGGAAACAAAAAGTTGGTTCTTTGAGAAGATAAACAAGATAGACAAGTCCTTATACAAATTAAAAAAAAGACAGAGAGAGAGTATCCAAATTAACAAAATCAGAAATAAAAGGGGGACATAATAACAGACAATGAGGAAATCCAGAGAATCATCAGATCATACTTCAAAAGCCTCTACTCCACAAAAATGGAAAATCTAAAAGAAATGGATAATCTGCATAGGAACCACATACCTAAGTTAAATCAAGATGAGATAAACCATTTTAAATAGTCCAGTTGCCCCTAAGGAAATAGAAACAGTCATTAAATGTCTCCCAACCAAAAAAAAAAAAGCCCTGGACCTAATGGATTAAATTCAGAATTCTACCAGATCTTCAAAGACTTAATACCAATACTCTTTAAATTGTTCCACATAATAGAAGTAGAAGGTATATTACCAAACTCCTTCTATGAGGCTACAATTACCCTGATTCCTAAACCAAACAAAGATGCAACAAAGAAAGAGAACAACAGTCCGATCTCCCTCATGAACACTGATGCAAAAATACTCAATAAAATTCTGGCAAACAGACACCAAGAACACATCAAAACAATTATCCACCATGATCAAGTAGGCTTAATCCCAGAGATACAAGGGTGGTTCAACATATGAAAGTCTGTCAATGTAATATACCATATAAACAAACTCAAAGAAAAAAAAAAACACATGATCATCAAACTAGATGCAGAAAAGGCATTTGACAAAATCCAACACCCCTTCATGATAAAGGACTTGGAGAGATCAGGAATACAGGGAACATACCTAAACATCATAAAGGCAATCTACAGCAAGCCAACAACCAACATCAAATTAAGTGGAGAGAAATTCAAAGCAATACCACTAAAATCAGAAACAAGGCAAGGCTGTCCCCTCTCCCCATACTTGTTCAATATAGTACTTGAAGATCTAGACAGAGCGGTAAGGCAACAAAAAGAGATTAAGAGGAAACAAATTGGAAAGGAAGAAGTCAGGTCTCCCTATTTACAGATGACATGATATTATACATGAGTGACCCCAAAAATTCAACACAGGAACTTATACAGCTAATAAAAACATTCAGCAACATAGCAGGATACAAGATCAACTCAAAAAAATTAGTAGCCCTCCTATATACAATAGAAAAACAGGCTAAGAAGGAAGTAAGAGATATATTACCCTTTACAATAACAACAAATGATATAAAATACCTTGGGTTTACTCTAACTAACTAAGTGAAGGACCTACATGACAAGAACTTTAAGTCCCTGAAAAAAGAAATTGAAGAAGTCAGAAAATGGAAAGATCTCCCATGCTCAGAGATAGGCAGGATTAACATAGTAAAAATGGTGATCTTACCAAAAGCACTCTACAGATTCAATGCAACTCCAATCAAATTACCAACACAGTTCTTCACAGATCTGGAAAGAATAATACTCAACTTCATATGGAAAAACAAAAATCCCAGGATAGCAAAAAGAATCCTATACAATAAAACAACCTCTGAAAGCATCATGATCCCTGAACTCAAGCTCTACTATAGAGCTTCTGTAATAAAAACAGCTTGGAACTGGCATAAAAACCAACATGTGGACCAATGGAATCGAACTGAAGACTCTAACATTTACCCGCACACCAATGAACATACAATTTTTGACAAAAAAAAGCCAAAAATGTACAATGGAAAAAAGAAAGCACCTTCAACAAATGGTGCTGGCATAACTGGATGTCAATGTGTAGAAGGCTGCAAATAGATCCACATCTGTCAACAAGCACAAAACTTAAGTCCAAGTGGATCAAAGACATCAACATAAATCTAGTTACTATGAACCCAATAGAAGAGAAAGTAGGAAGACCTCTCGAACACATTGGCACTGGAGACCACTTACTAAATATAATATCAGTAGCACAGACACTGAGAGAAACAATCAATCAATGGGACCTATTGAAACTGAGAAGCTTTTGTAGAGCAAAGGACATGGTCAACAAGACAAAGTGACAGCCTTTGGGAAAAGGTGTTCACCAACCCCACATCTGACAGTGGGCTGATGTCCAGAATATATAAAGAACTCAAGAAATTAGACATCAAAATGCCCAACAGTCCAGCTGAGAAATGGGCTATAGAACGAAACAGTATTCTCAACAGAGGGAGCTCAAATGGCTGAAAGACCTTTAAGGAATTGCTCAACATCCCAATTATCTGGGAAATGAAAATCAAAAGGACTGTGAGATACCACCTTACACCTGTCAGAGTGGCTAAGATCAAAAACATAGAAGACATCTTATGCTGAAGAGGATGTTTAGCAAGGGGAACTCTTCACCACTGCTGCTGGGATTGCAAGTTGTACAGCCACTTTGGAAGTCAATGTGGTGCTTCCTTAGAAAATTGGGAATCCCTCTCCCCCAAGACCCAGCTGTAGCACTCTTGGGCATATACCCAAGGAATGCTCAATCATTCCACAAGGGCATTTGATCAGCTAAGTTCATATCAGCATTGTTTGTAATAGCCAGAACCTTCAAACAACCAAGATGCCCTTCAACTGAAGAATGGATAAAGAAAATATGGTACATATACACAATGGAGTACTACTCAGCAAAGAAAAAAATGATATCAGGATGTCTACAGGCAAATGGATGGATCTAGAAAAACTCATCCTAAGTGATGTAACCCAGACTCAGAAGGACAAACATGGTATGTACTCACTCATAGGAGGATACTAGATGTAAAACAAACATGACTAGACTGCTACAAAATTCCAGGGTGGGCTATCTTGAAAACAGGACCATAGGAAAGACCCAGGGATCACCAAAGACTGAGAAATGGATGAGATCTACATGAACAACATAGACGACACTGGGAGTAATTAAGGCCAAGACTTGAGGGAAAGAAAGCTTAGCGGAATAGGAGATCCCAGCTGGATCAATAACAGAAAGGGAGAACAAGGAATAACAGACCATGATAAATGAAGACCACATGAGAACAGGAATAGGCAGAGTGCTAGAGAGGTCCCCAGAAATCCACAATGATATATCCTCTGTAGACTGCTGGCAGTGATTGAGCAACAGCCTGATCTGACCTAGTCTGATCAAATGACTAAACACCCTAGCAGTTGTCTTAGAACTGTCATCCAATAACTGCTTGAAGTCGATGCAGAGATCCTCAGCCAGGCCCAGGTGGAGCTCCAGGTGTCCAACTGTCGAGAAGGAGGAGAGAAAGCAAGAGCGTGAATTGTTGAATTCAAGATTGCAAAACGAACAGGGACAAACAGTCAATCGAATGGAAGCACATGAATTATGAACCAATCGCTGTGGAGCCTCCAGCTGGATCAGGCCCTCTGCATAAGTGAGACAATTGAATAGCTTGATCTGTTTGGGAGGCTGCCAGGCTGTGTTACTGGAACCTGTCCTTGCTGTAGGATCTGGTTGTTTGTAATCTTGTGCTTACTCAAGGACACATGCTCAGCCTGGAAGGAGGTGACTAGACCTGCCTGTAATGAATTCACCATGTTTAAATGAGTCCCCAGCAGTGTCTTGGTCCTGAAGGACATGGGTATGGAGGGGAGGACAGACGGGAAGGTGGGGTTGGGGGTAGGAGGAACATGGATGGGAAACCCACAGCAGATGTATAAAATTAAAACACATAATAATAAAAAAGCAACATGTGGCCAATGGAATCGAATTGAAGACCCTGACATTGACCCGCACACTTATGAACATATAATTTTTCACAAAGAAGCCAAAAATTTACAATGGAAAATAAGACAGCATCTTTAACAAAGGGTGCTGGCATAACTGGATGTCAATGTGTAGAATGCTGCAAATAGTTTCATATCGGTCAACATGCACACAAAACTTTAGTCCAAGTGGATCAGAGACCTCAACATAAAACCAGTTGCTCTGAACCTGATAGAAGAGAAAGTAGGAAGACCTCTTGAATGTATTGGCACTGTAGATCACTTCCTAAGTATAACACCAGTAGCACAGACACTGGAAGAAACAATCAATCAATGGGACCTTTTGAAACTGAGAAGCTTTTGTAGAGCAAAGGACATGGTCAACAAGACAAAGCAACAGCCTACAGAATGGGAAAATTTCTTCACCAACCCCACATCTTACAGAGGGCTGATATCCAGAATATATAACGAACTCAAGAAATTAGACATCAAAATGCCCAACAGTCCAATTAAGAAATGGGCTGTGGAACTAAACTGAGAATTCTCAACAGAGGAAGTTCAAATGGCTGAAAGGCATTTAAGGAATGGCTCAACATCCCCAATTATCTGGAAAATGAAAATCAAAATTAATCTTGAGTTACCAATGTACACCAATCAGAATTGCTAAGATCAAAAATACAGAAGACAGCTTCTGCTGGAGAGGATGTGTAGCAAGAGGAACTCTCATCCCCTGCTGATGGGAATGCAAGCTTGTACAGCCACTTTGGAAATCAATGTGGCACTTCCTTAGAAAATTGGGAATCCATCCTCCCCAAACCCAGCTGTAGCACCCTTGGGCATATTCCCAAGGAATGCTCAATCATACCACAAGGGAATTTGCTCAGCTAAGTTCATATCAGTATTGTTTGTAATAGCCAGAACCTGTACTAAACCTAGATGTCCTTCAACTGAAGAATGGATAAAGAAATTATGGTACATATACACAATGGAGTACCACTCAGCAGAGAAAACCAATGACATCATGAGGTTTGCAACCTGAGTGAGCTAACTCAGACTCAGAAGGACAAACATGGTATATACTCACTCATAGGAGGATACTAGATATAAAATAAAGATTACTAGGCTGCTACAAAACTTCAGGGAGGCTACCTAGAAAAAGGGACCCTAGGAAAGACATAGAGATCACCCAATGACAGAGAAATGGATGAGATCTATGTGAACAACCTAGACGACTTTGGGAGTAATGAAGGGTAAGGTTTGAGGGAAAGAAAGCTTAGGGGAGCAGGAAATCCCTAGCTGGATCAAGAACAGAAAGGGAGATTATAGTGATATTTTATTTGTATTGAAATGTGATTTTATTTGTATTTCAATAAAGTTGCCTTGAGGTCAGAGCAAGCCAGAGTAGAAGCCGAGCAGTAGTGGGGCACGCCTTTAATCCCAGCACTTGGGAGGCAGAGCTAGGTAGATCTCTGTGTGTTCAAAGACACAGCCAGCAAGGCAGACACATGCCTTTAATCTCAATACCAACCATAGACGACCTGGAGGTCTGTACAAACAGGCAGTGAAAAGGAGGTCATGTGGCTGGGTTTACAACCAATGAGAAAGCAGAACAGAAAGTCTTTAAATAGACAGGACACACAGAAGTAGGTCTCTTGCAGAGAGGAAGAACCGCAGAAGCAGTTAAGGGTAAGGTTTTCCGCTTTTGCTCTGACCTCTTGGTTTTTAACTCTGCAATAGGTTCTGTGTTTCTTATTTAACAAGCAGGATACATCTGCATTTGGTGCCCAACGTGGCAAGAATTCATTAAAAAACCGTTTGCCTTGGAAGTGGGTCAAGCTTCCTGCCTGGGCGGGCCCAGCTCCCTAGTTCTGGAGCTCCGGCCTAACCCAGGCCTAGCTCAGCTTAGGACTCAGACCCAACTTGCCTTAGCTAGGAGCGGTTACTGCTGCAGCTGGAGTTACTTACTTAAAAAGCTGGTGCTACAAACAACTCAGGCCTGCGGGAGCTA
The DNA here is from genome assembly GCA_949786385.1 of Onychomys leucogaster. Classification (NCBI taxonomy): domain Eukaryota; kingdom Metazoa; phylum Chordata; class Mammalia; order Rodentia; family Cricetidae; genus Onychomys; species Onychomys leucogaster. The sequence goes on from CATKUP010000062.1 coordinate 1,112,040, forward strand.
CCGCTAATTGTGAATAGGCTGCTTTTGGCTGAAATGCCAGCACACGTGGTCAGTAGAAGCTTAAGGAAGCCAGAGCCCAGGCTCGTCTCGGCTCAGTCTGGAACATTGAAGCGGTTGGATTCAAGCTTTTAGCCAGAATGTGGCTACGCTTTCTTGCTTTCTCTCTCTCTCTCTCTGGATTCCGACCTTGGACTCTAGGTAGCTGTTTGGAAATTCCCTCGGATTTCTACTGTTCTGCGCAGAATTGGTAAGTCATTTATATCAGATATTTTAAAGGAAACTATTTAAAAGAGATTTTTTTTCCACATTTAAAAAAAATGGGTTTTATGTGTACATTGGAAGAACATTGGGCTTTGTTTGAAATTTTAGGCAGTGTGGTAATGGAACAACTATATGAGAAGATTAATGTTGATCGAATTATGTACATTATTAATCTTCTTATCCTTATTTTACTATTTAAAAAGATAGTCAATTTAAGTGCAAGGATAAAAATTTCAGAAAAGCCTGTTAAACCTGTTAAAATGAATTATAGAGAAATTCAGATTCAGACAGAAGAAAATAACAGTGAAGTTGTTTCAGGATTGGATTATAAGGTTACAGAAAGAAAGCCTGTTTTCACACAATCACCCTTAATTTATCTGGTAACCATACAACAGCAACCTGGTCAAGTGACTACACAAAATATTTGGACTCCAGTTGAAATGTTAGACATACAAAGGTTTAAGGAAACAATAGTATCTTATGGCATGCATTCTCCATATGTAAAACAAATGTTAAACTCCTGGTCAACTTATAATAGAATTATACCACAGGACTGGCGGGAGCTGGCATAGGCGGTTCTGGAACCTGGACAGCAGCTCCAGTGGCAAATGTGGTTCAAACAGGAAGCTAAAAACATAGCAAAACAATGTAGTGATAGAGGTATACAAATCTTCCAGGATCAGCTTGTTGGAGAAGGCCAATATGCTGCAGTACAAACACAATGTTTATATGTTATGCAAACTCTAATTCTTTGTCGAATGGCAGCCTTGAATGCATTGGACAGAGTTGAGGAACCAAGGAAGAAAACTGAGCCATTTACAAAGGTTATACAGGGCCCAAAAGAATCTTTAACAGATGTCTTACAAAGACTGACTTCAGCAGTAAAGAGAATGGTCCCAAATTCAGAAGCTAACCAGATAATAATTGAATCTTTGGCTTTTGAGAACACAAATGAAGCATGCAAGAGAATAATCAGGCCATTAAAGGCGAGATCTGCACCCTTGGAAGATTGGATTAGAGACACAGTTAATGTTGAGGCTCATGATCATGATAATATGTGGGTAGGAGAAGCAATTTCAAGAGTTTTGAGGAATGTTAGATGTTTTGGATGTGGAGAGTAAGGACATATGAAAAGGGACTGTAAACAGGGCACTTCTAGAAACAATGTTTCTTCAAGGAACAATGGCAACAGAATGCCCCTTCCTTCAGGAGTATGTAGAAGGTGTGGTAAGGGAAGACATTGGACCAATGAATGTAGATCAACAAGGGACAGACAAGGTAATACTTTGCCTCAGTCTTTGGGAAACTCCCAGAGGGGCCTCAGGCAGGCCCCTACAATGAATCCAGTTCAGACCTTTCCTGCAGTCGTAGAGGAGACTCCTACTCAGAGCAATTAAATGACCAAATGCCTAATGGAGTAAACCAGGCTAATCAGAGTAATGGAACAACTGAGACAGAGAGCAAAGAAAATTCAGGAGAGACCATAAAGAAAATTTTTTGGCAAACTTTTATAAATGAACAAAGACCACAATTAACAATAAAAATAAATGGTGTTTTGATGTCTGGTCTGGTAGACACAGGTGCTGATGTTACCATAATTGCACCAGAATTTTGGCATCCATCTTGGCCTGTTCAGGAGGTAAATGTTCAATTGTTAGGAATTGGAACATTATCTCAAGTTAAACAGAGTGCAAGATGGCTCGAATGTATAGGCTCAGAAGGACAGAGAGGCAGCTTAAAACCATATGTGGCTAACATAGCCATGAACCTGTGGGGTCGAGACCTGTTACAACAAAGGAATACTCAGATTAACATCCCTCCAACCTCAGAAATAAATTATAAACTAGCACATGTTTCTGAGAGAAATATTAGAAGGTATTATTCTAATGAGTGGTCACCAGCCATCCATATTATACAAGAACAGGGCACAAAAACTGATGATCTTCCAAAGGTACCAACAGCTCTACCTTTAAAATGGTTAACAGACAAGCCTGTATGTGTTCATCAATGGCCTTTAACAACAGAGAAACTCCAGGCTTTAGAAGAGCTGGTAGAACAGTTAAATGCTCAGCATATTGAAGAATCTACTAGCCCATGGAATTCTCCTGTATTTGTTATTAAAAAGAAATCTGGTAAATGGAGAATGGTAACAGACCTTAGAGCAATTAACAAAGTAATTCAGCCAATGGGCTCTCTACAATCTGGAATTCTTTGCCTATTCTGTTACCTAAAGTATAGCCTCTCATAGTTATCAATTTAAAAAGGCTGTTTCTTTTCAATACCCCTACAAAAAAAAGACAGAGAAAGATTTGCTTTCACGGTGCCTACTTACAATAATTCTCAACTGGTTGGAAGATTTCAATGGAGAGTACTCCCACAGGGAATGTTGAATAGTCCAACCCTGTGCCAATATTTTGTACAACAGCCCTTGGAAGTGATACGTAAAAAATTTCCTAAATCTATAATTTATCATTATATGGATGATATTTTACTAGCTGACTCAAGTGCAGATACTTTAGAAAGAATGTTTGAAGAAGTAAAGAAAATATTGCCTTGCTGGGGATTACAAATTGCTCCTGAAAAGATACAAAGAGGAGATTCTATTAATTATTTAGTATATAAAATAGAGCTACAAAAAATTAGACCTCAAAAGGTACAAATTAGAAGAGATCGCCTACAGACTCTTAATGAATTTCAAAGATTATTTGGGGACATTTCTCATCTACGAACTATTGTTGGGGTAAAAAATGATGAACTGAATAATATGTTCAAAACCTTAGAAGGTGACAAGGACTTAAAGAGTCCAAGAGAATTATCACCTGAAGCTGAGAAAGAATTGGCATTGGTAGAAAAAAAAGTACATGAAGGACATGTAGATTGTATTGATCCAAAGCTGGATTGCATTTTGGTTATTTTACCTCCTAGGCATTCTCCTACAGGAATATTAATGCAGAGAGAAGATATATTGGAATGGATATTTTTACCAAATAAACCAAATAAAAAATTAAAAACTTATGTAGAAAAAATCTCTGACTTAATTTTGAGAGGAAAATTGAGACTTCGTCAATTAGCAGGAATAGACCCAGCAGAAATTGTTGTACCTTTAACTAAAGAGGACACTGAAAAATTATGGACAGAAAGTGAACATTGGCAAAGAGCTTGCAGTAATTTTTTGGGAGAAATTAACAGCAAATATCCCAAAAGCAATAGAATTGATGTTATAAAGAGAGCTGATTGGATCTTGTCTCAAATTGTACTTGAAAAACCCATATCTGGAGTTCGGACATTTTATACAGATGCCAACAAACAAGGAAAGGCAGGTTATAAATCAGAAAATTTAAGTAAATTGGTTCAATGTCCTTATAATTCAGTTCAAAAATCAGAATTGTATGATATTCTGTTGCTATTAATGGATTTTTCAGAACCTCTCAGTATAGTTACTGACTCTCAATATGCTGAAAGAGTGGTATTACATATTGAGACTGCAGAATTTATCCCTGATGCTTCAGAATTAACTTCACTATTTATTCAATTACAAGATACAATCAGGGAAAGGAGTCATCCTTTATATATAACTCACATCCAATCCCATACTGGTCTGCCAGGCCCTCTAGCACAAGGTAATGATGAGATTGATAAATTATTGATAGGAAATGTGCTGGAGGCCTCAGAATTTAATAAGAAACATCATGTCAATAGTAAAGGTTTAAAAAAGGATTTTTCCATAACCTGGCAACAAGCCAAGGAAATTGTAAAGAAATGTCCTACTTGTTCCTTCTACAATCAGACACCATTACCAGCAGGATGTAACCCAAAGGGTACTCAGAAGAATGAAATCTGGCAGATGGATGTGTTTCAATTTGCAGAATTTGGAAAATTGAAATATGTACACCATACTATCGATACTTATTCAGGATTTCAATGGGCAACTGCTTTGAGTTCTGAAAAAGCTGATTCTGTAATCACTCATTTGCTAGAAGTTATGGCCATCATGGGTATACCTGTGCAAATTAAAACTGACAATGCTCCAGCATATGTCTCTATTAAAATGAAACAGTTTTTTGCTTATTATAATATAAAGCATATTACAGGTATACCACATAATCCTACAGGCCAAGCAGTTATAGAAAGATCCAACAGAACTCTAAAGGACATGATAAATAAACAGAAAGGGGTAACAAAAACTCCCAGAAATAGACTGCACAATGCTCTATTAACTTTGAATTTTCTCAATGATAATGAGAAAGGAACAACAGCTGCAGAGAGACATTGGTTAATAGAAAAAACAACAGAATTAAATCAGCCTATATACTTCAAGGATGTGCTGACCACAGAATGGAAACCAGGGTATGTGTTACGTTGGGGACGAGGTTTTGCTTTTGTTTCTGCAGGAGAAGATAAGCTGTGGGTACCATCAAAACTGATAAAGGTTCGATTTGAACAAGAGAGACCTCTTAATTAGAGGAGGTGATAGTTCATCAACCAACATGATCATCCAGTTTAAACTCACTTATAACATTAATACATGCCTTTTCATTTAATCAAATGTAACTTGCCAAAAGGGAACCTCCCCAAAATTAGTCTTGGGGAAGGCTTTTTGTTTTTGTCTTTTAGGAGAATGAAGGCTAAGTAATCTGAAGAACACTGGACAAATGAGACAACTGAAGAAAAAGGACAAATCATCTGTCCCAGGAAAAAGAGTAAAATGTCCTATTGGTATATCATCTACAAAATTTCATAAATCTTTCTAAATGTTTGTTTCTGTTCTTCTCTAAAAAATTAATACTCTTAGTCTTCTTGTAGTCCCAGTTCAATTAAAGATTCAAGCTGATTTTGGAGTTGGAGAATAGCTCTCTCCTCCTTTAAACTCAAGCATGTTGTTAAAAGGAAAATGAAGACTCCCTGTATCATACCAGAAGAAAGAGCCATCTTCTGACATGGGACAGGAGAAAAACCAAATTAATTAAGGGACTATTCTATTACTAATCGCAATTCTTTGATTCTATTCTGATTCTTTAAACTTTTCTTAAAATATGAATTTTATATCAAAATTTACAAGATATATATATTAAACTTTGTTAAGATAATAATGGTCATATAGAGTACTAATTAATTCTAGAGAAAAGGCTTCGATTAGCTGCCTATACATGTCTTTGTATTCGAATCTCTTTTCAGTTTTCTGCAGGAAATCACGGCCAGGCCTAACATCAAATGAAATCTCCAGGAAGAAGATGGGCCCCACAATGACAATTCCACGTGGAAAATAATATCACTAAGCTGACAAACATCATCTACAGATCAGCTTTGGACTACAAAGTGCTTAGAGCAATTCTGAGATGGTTAGCTGAGATGATCCAGTTTCAAAGACTACATGAATAAGGACTTGAGATAAACCCTGAACTTTGGCATTATGGATAACAAAGAATATAGTTATCTTTCCTAGAATTTGTCAATTAACCCAAAATTTTTCTTTTCAGAATAAAGATAACTTCGCCCATACCCAGCAGGAAGCAATTTTAAGAATTCAACACCCACATTCCCAAAGGGGTGGTGTGGGGTGGGTGGTTTTTTGGTCTTTTTATGGGTATTGGGTCTGGGATAGTTTTCATTGTTTAGGAGGGTTGGTTACAAGTTGTTGTTAAGGGTCACGAAAAGGGCTAGGCAAAAGGTGCTTGTTATAAAAAAAAAGGAAAAAAAGAAAAAGATAATTACTAGTTTTAAATACTTTACATTCAATTGGATTGTTTTATATTGTATACAAATTATTATTATTGAGATTGAGATTGTTAGAATATACCATACACGTATTCCTAATCTTGTTTGAGATATTGTATTTATACCATTCATTTAACAATGTAATGCAATTTGCTAATCCTTGAATGTTAGTATTACCAACTATTAGGATATAGAGAAATGAAAATTAGTGGTTAGACATTACAATTGAACTTGTAGTCATATTAGGTGTATTTTCAAGATCAAACAGATATATTTGAGATAGACAGGTCATCTTCAAACCCTTCAGAGATCTACAGAATGTGGCATTTAAAATGATTTAATAACTTAAGAATTTTTTCTTTTTTGCTATGACTATGAGACATGACGGCTCCTGGCAGTACCAATCTACTTCAGAGAAAATATGGGCATTGAAGAAACTGCATATGGAGCTAACTTTCATTGTGGCAAAAGTTAGCCACTGGACAACAAAGTATCCTCGAATCAACTGCTGACAAACAGGACAGACAGGACATGAAACCAAGGACTACCACTTCTTGCCAAAACAAGTGTGGTTGTGGCTTTAACAAAAGGCATCTTCTGAAGCCAGGACAATATGGCACCATCCCTGAAGTGAGTGACCTTTGCAATCTGTAAAAGGTACCATGCCCTTTTCTTCGAAGGCAGCTGAACAGGGAGTGGGCCAATGGCTTCTGATGTTTAATGGAACAGCAGATGAAACAGTTATTCTTGAAGAATAACTAAGCTCACCTCTCTCAATAGTAGACTGGCGTTTAATAGAGGGATGTGGAGAAGAACAGGATGCCAAGATGAAGCCACATATACACAGCCAAGAAACATGGACAGCTGAATTGAAAAGACATCAATAATTTCCAGAATTTAAAATCCTGAATCATGGCATGACACTAATGGAATTCAGGTGTTTCTGGTACATGGACTGCTCTCATCAAATGTGAGGTCAAACTGTTGACCTTGTATACATCCTAGTTCACAAAAGAGTCTGTCAGATATGCTAAGCCTGTAGGCTGAAGATGATGCCCCAACACTTCGGAGAAACCACAGGTGACTGTCCAGGCAGCTGGTTGTTTCTGTCAACTCACATTTTTTTTGGAAGCTGCTTACGTGCACTTCTTCTTTTTATTTATTTTTTTTATAGGTAGTATTATTTCTTTCTTGGGTCTCTGAGGGAGTTGAAGATCAGTTAGTTATAGTTATAATTATCTTTGTTAAGCATTTCAGAAAAATTCACTAAGAGCTGTAAGTGTATAAATTTGAAAGACGTTGTAAGACAGTTCTGTTATCTATATAAGTTAGGATAAAAAGTGAATCAGGTACATTCTGGACTTACCAAAATAGGATAGATAATGGAATTATTTTCTCTGAATTTGTCAAATACAAATGGACTAGACATTGTTTAGGTATTTATTGTTTGTATATATGGTATATATAGTTCTTGTACTTTTGTATATAGTTTTTCTTATATTAGTTATAACTTTTTCCTTTTTTCTTTTTATTAAAATAGAAAAGGGGAAATATAGTGATATTTTATTTGTATTGAAATGTGATTTTATTTGTATTTCAATAAAGTTGCCTTGAGGTCAGAGTAAGCCAGAGCAGAAGCCGAGCAGTAGTGGGGCACGCCTTTAATCCCAGCACTTGGGAGGCAGAGCTAGGTAGATCTCTGTGTGTTCAAGGACACAGACAGCATGGCAGACACATGCCTTTAATCTCAATACCAACCATAGATGACCTGGAGGTCTGTACAAACAGGCAGTGACAAGGAGGTCATGTGGCTGGGTTTACAACCAATGAGAAAGCAGAACAGAAAGTCTTTAAATAGACAGGACGCACAGAATGAGGTCTCTTGCAGAGAGGATGAACCGCAGAAGCAGTGAAGGGTAAGGTTTTCCGCTTTTGCTCTGACCTCTTGGTTTTTAACTCTGCAATCGGTTCTGTGTTTCTTATTTAACAAGCCGGATACATCTACAGGAGAACAAGGAATAACAGACCTTGATAAATGATGGCCACATGAGAGCAGGCAGAAGCAAAGTGCTGGAGAAGTCCCCAGAGACCCACATTATACACACTCTGTAGTCTGCTGGCAATGATGGAGAAAAAGCCTGATCTGACATAGTCTGGTGATTAGATGGCCAAACACATAAAGGTTGTGCTGAAACTCTCATCCAATAACTGATGGAAGTGGATGCAGTGATCCTTGGCCCAGCCCCAGGTGGAGCTGCAGGAGTCCATTTGTCATGAAAAAGGAGGGACTCTAAGATTGTGAATTGTTGAGACCAAGATTGGAAAATCACAGGGACAAGTAGCCAAATAAATGGAAGCACATGAATTATGAACCAAAGGCTGTGGAGCCCCCAGCTGGATCAGGCCCTCTGGATAAGTGAGACAATTGAATAGCTTGAACTGTTTGGGAGGCACCCAGTCTGTGGGACCAGGACCTGTCCTTAATACATGAGCTGGCTGTTTGGAACCTTGGGCTTATACAGGGACACTTTGCTCAGCTTGGAAGGAGGGCACTGGACCTGCCTGTACTGAATCCACCAAGTTTAAATGAATCCACAGGGGTTTAGTAGCCCTGGAATAGTTGGGAATGAAGGGATGTGGCTGGGAGGAAGGTTGGTCTTGTTGAGGGAGGGGGGAGGACAGGGGAACCCATGGCTGATGTGTTTTATTATAACATAAATATAATAAATTTAAAAAGCTGTAATTTTCTAAAGAAACTTGAGTCAAAGTAATTATTTAGCTAAGATGAGTTATAAATAGAAAATAAAAGATTAAATCATACTAGTACTAGACAGGGTATATATGAATATTTAAAAAACTCTTTCCTAGCTAAGTCTCTAGGCCTATTTTTCAGTGATAATCATGAACAACACTGTTTTGTATCTTTGACTCTAAATATTTCCTAAATTTGTAGAGATAAGTTTATGTGGATATTCAGTTTTGATTCTAATGTACTTAATATTTCTACTGTCCTGCATCTTGCTTTTTATTCTTTAACGTGTAGACAAATTTCTAAACACTCTGATTAAATAAGAAACACAGAGCCTAATACAGGGGTGAAAGCCATAGAGATCAGAGAAATAGGAATATCTACCAACTGGTAACCTTAGCCCACTATGGTGCTGTGGCTTCCCAAGAGAACCAGTTTCTTCCTATCTAACCTGTGCCTTTATTGCCTTGCTGTCTTGCCTTCTCATTGGTTCTTACCCCAGCCACCTCAGTTCCTTGTCACTGTCTGTCTATACAGACCTCCAGGTCTCTATGGTTGGTACTGGGATTAAAAGTCACCACACTTGAACACACAGCCTCTTGTGTTACCAGTGCCTGACTTTTGTTTATGGCAGGCTATCTATATTCTCTGATTTCCAGGCAAACTTTATTTATTAATATATGAATAAAATATTACCATATTTCAGCATAAATAAAATATCACCACACTAGTGACATACTTTGATATTGTCATACTGATGTGATAAATCCTTCTTGCCACCAGATATGGTGGCTATTAATTCCTATACTACTAGCCCTTGTGAAGCTGAAAGAGCTTGAAGACAACCCTGTCTATACAGGGAGTTCTTAGTGTGCCTGAGCTACAAAGTTAGACTCTTTATTAACCCCCCCCCCAAAATCCCACAATAGAAACAAATCTCTTTTTATTTCTAGACAGCTATACATTATATATTATACCATTATACATTATTCGTATTACTCCCTTGCACATAGCTATATGAGTATCAGGCTCTTCCCAGGCTTTTATAACACAAAACTTTTTTAGACAAATAGCAATACAAAATAAATGCACATATAATAGAAAACTTTAAATTATGCTTTTGGGCCAAAGGACATATACATTTACAATACTGGAAGACGTTGCTAAATTCTGTTCAAATTGCCTGTGCCTCCAAGCAGATTTTGGTCTTTGGCAAGCACAAACAGTGACTTTTTTTGTTTCATTTTGCTTGACATGGTTGTTTAAGCTCATAATCTGCCCCTCCCCCACCTCCACCCCCAAAACAAACACACACAAAAAGAATGTTGTTTTATTTTACTTTTAAATGTTAAAAATCAACTCCTTATATAAAGTGGCAAAATAGTTGCATAGATCTTATGAATTATCCTTCTGCAGCTTTTAAATCATCTCAGGATGACTTATGACAGCAAAAACCACATAATGATAGGCCATTGCTTGTTATGCTGTTAGTTAGAGACAGCCTGAAGGAAACCATTTTGGGGGAATGATAATGCATACCTATAGTTTTTGGCACTCAAAAAGGTGGAAGCATTTCCTGAAGTTTAGACCTGCCTAAGTCAGATATTGTTAAAAAGTGCTTGTCCAGCATGAGTGTTGTGTAACAATTTCTTAAAGGATAAAGCCCTCCACCTTGGTACCTAAGATATAGGCTATTCTAAAGGAGGTAAAACCTTCCATTCCTCAAGGAAGCTCATCAAAAGACATAATGTTCTTGGACATAAAATATTCCACCTTGCAGGAAAGCTTAAGGAAGTAAAGAACTCAAAAGCCTCATGGGGTCCCTGAAACTGATCATATTCACTAGGTCTTTCCTATATCCAGGATATATAAGGACTGCTGAGAGACATTCACTGACAATCAGCTGCATGGAAGTGGCTCAGCCTTTATTAGCTGCCTGTGGAGCTGTCTCCTGTATGAACTGTCATTAGGGGTTGCCTTTTGGTGATAAATCTGTCTTCAAGTCATTTCTAGTCTAGTAACTAACCTCTTAACTATATTCCTATAAGTAACCCTGATAAATCTTGCTGGTTTAACAAACTGAACTTTAGCGACATCCTTATGTGGGCCTATCACTTGTTTTCTATCTGGGATAAGTAGATGTATGTCATATCTCCCTGTGAATAGTGACATACAACACTGGCTTAGATAGGGAATTCCAGACCAGCCTGAGATGCAAAGTAAGAGCTTGTCTCACAACAAAGCAAAATTAAAAAACAAAAGACTGCACCTGTGCATGATAGATGCAGTTTTTTCTGAACATTTTGGATTCGTGGTTAGTTGACTCTCTGGCTGTAGAATCCACAGCTATGGAAGGGGGGTGGCTATATTTTTCTACAAACAGGAATGGTTTATTGTACAGAAGTACAGGATGACATCAGGAGTCCTGATGGTGGTTTGTCAGCATCAATATTGGGCTGGTTTTCAGAGGCAGAATAAAAGAGAAAGATGCATGTGGTCTAGAGAGTCTGGCTAAATATTTATTTGGAACCTTTTGTCACATCTGCTTTTAAGTACTTAAACATGTATTCAAGACATCACCATTCCCAAGAGGTATCACCATCTCCAGTGAGTGAAAAGATGAGATTTTTTTCTTTGTCAGTGCTGTCTATTTGATTTCAGGTGATTTGTTAAAAATTATTGAGAAATGTAGCCACAAATCCTTTACAGGTGGAAGTACTTTTCTTTTTAACTCAGTAGTGAACTCTCATCCTGGCAACTGTTAGGTCAAAGGCTGATTTCCCAAAGGCTGTCTAGAAGAAGTAGTGCATGCTTACTACATAGCATCTCTTGCTAGAATTCTTCACACCATTTAAGGTAGGACATAATGAGATGGATAATATTTGGGACAATACCAAACATAAGTTGCAGGAAATTTATTTCACTGGAAATGCATAGCACTAGGGAAGTTGAAAGTTGAGCACTGCTGTGAGCTTGAGACTAGAAAAAAAATTGAGGGGTTGGAAACTGCAGTAAAACCCTTGAGAGTACAGGCATGAGGACCTGAGTTTGAGCCCTAGAACCATATAAAAAAAAACCTGCATGTGGCAGTGCTCACATTTAATCTTTGTCCCAGGGAATTAGACAGCAGAATCTTTAGGTTTGCTGGCCAATAAGGCTAGCTAATTTGGAGAGCTCCAAGTTCAGTGGGATACTGACTGAAGAATACACTACCTTCAACATGCATGTGTTCACATGTGCATATATACCCATGCAAAACAATAACAATAATAAAATGTAGATATGAACACTCTTGTTGAATTGGGGTTATTTTAGCACAACAAAATATCCCTCTATGCCCTTGGATGATTTTACTCATACAGTAGTCAACTAAGAATCATGTTGTACTTAATATGAGGGTTTGTGTTTAGTCTTATTGTAGCATGTTATGTTGCATTTGGTTGATATCTCTGGAAGGACTACTTTTTTGTTTGAATGGAAATGGGAAGGAGTGGATCTGGGGGAGAGGGGAGGTGTGAGGAGGATGGGAAGGATGGAAGTAGGGCAAATTGTGGTTGGTATGTAATTTTTAAGAGAAAAATAAAAAAAGAATCATTCTGTAGAACTGCATGTTCAACAGCTGAACTGGATTAATCATTGTCTCTTCTATTACTATTATAATTATTATTATTACTATGTTGTTTTGTTTTTTGATACAAGGTTTCTCTGCATAGCTTTGAAACCTGTAGAAGAATTCTCTTTGCAGACCAGGCTGGCCTCAAACTCACTGCGATCCCAAGTGCTGGGATTAAAGGCCACCATCACCCAGCCTCTTCTATTATTACTAATGATTGATCTTAATGTAATTATATATTTACTTTTTACATAGTAACTCACTTAATGTGTATAACAACCTCATGAGGAAGGTACTATTGTCTTCATGCTACCAATGTGAAAAGTCAAGCACAGAGAGGTAAGTGATTTTCCTATAGTCACAGAGTTAGCTGAAAATGAAGATCAAGTGTCACCCTCCTCCCCCAACTTCAAATCCTGTATTATTTCTAACATTATCTAACATGCTCTACTTCTGTACATCAATACCACATATCAGGAGCAATGTACTAAGCCTGAAACAAATGAACAGTGATTTTCAAATGCATGACACAGGTTACCTTGTCTGAATCCTGAGTTATTTTGACATTTTCAGTAGCAAATTTTTCACTATACAGTTTCATTTCACAATTCTCAAGAACACCTCTAAAAACCTCGTGAGCTTGGATTCTTTACAGATGTACTCTTCTTCTTCTTCTTCTTCTTCTTCTTCTTCTTCTTCTTCTTCTTCTTGTCCTCCTCCTCCTCCTCCTCCTCCTCCTTCTTCTGCTGCTGCTGCTTCTTCTGCTTCTGCTTCTGCTTCTTTTTCTTCATAAAAGGAATATTATAAAAGTAAACAAATAATAGTTTACAAATAGTATATAAAAATATTCAAGGAAAGTTTACATAACTAGTGACAATATATTTGAATACATTTAAAATAATGCTTATTAATTTAACTTTAACATATTTATGGTGGTTAGTTCTATATTATCTTTATGTAGCTAGAATAATTTGGGAAGTTGGAACCTCAATAAAGAAAATGCCTAATCAGATAGTTCTGTTGGGACTTATCTTAATTAATACTTGATGTGTTAGGGCCCAACTCACTGTGAAGCAGTACTAATCCTGGACAGGAGGTCCTGGGGTCTTGAAGAAAGCAGGCTGAGCAAGCTATGGGGAGCAAGCTAGTAGTAAGCAGCATTTCTCCATGGCCTCTGCATCCATCAGTTCATTTCTCCAGGTTCCTGCCTTGAGTTCCTGCCCTGACTTTCCTCAGTAATAGAGTGTAGACAGAGTTGTAAGCCTAAATAAACCCTTTTCTCTACATGTTGCTTTTTTGCTCATGGTGTATTTTTACAGCAATAGAAACTCTAAGACAATATTATTATTTTCATTTTAGTATATTAATAATATATATTAAAAGTCACATGCATATATTCAACCTACTAACTTCGAATAAGTGAGAATTGTCAAATACAGAAGTATACAAACATATTGTCTGGAAGAGGAAGGTGTAATTTGGAAATTTTTTTAAAATTTTTATTAAGTAGTCCCATGTTAGATTTTTCTTTCTTCTGTGTGTACTCAAATTAATAAATATATAAACACATTATTGGTACAAGGAGGAAAATAACATGGATTCTTTATTTCCATGGATTTTATTAATAAGAATGGTTTTCATATTACTGTATTTCTTCAATGTCTTCTTTTTTAACAGTTTTTTTTAATTTTTTAAAAATTATTTATTTTATTCTTTTTATTTTATGTGTATTGGTGTTTTGCCTGCATGTGTGACTGTGTTAAGGTGCCAGAACTCCTGGAGTTGTAATTACAGACAGTGGTGAGCTGCCATGTGGGTACTGGGAATTGGACCCAGTTACACTGGAAGAGCAGTCAATACTCTAAACCACTGAGTCATTTTCCAACCTCTTTCTATGTGTCCTTAATCTGTTTTGTATTACAAAACTTTAATGACTAGATACTTAATGTATATTTCAGAAGCTTAACAGAGAATCAAACTGAGGAAGAACTCCACACCTTGCAACCCTGACGTACTTAGACAAAAAGACCAAAGTGAATGAAAATATTTTCTGCTGTGCAAAAAAAGGGACAGAATTCTAGAAGCAACAACTGTACAAAGGCATTCTAATAAACCAACGAGCTTGATGAACCAGCTTTACTAAAGTGCACTTACCTGATCATAAAAGCAACTCTGAAGAAAGTTCTTAAAAGTCATTATTTGGAGTGCATAACTTCCAAAATTTTTGTGTAAGTACCATGAAGAGTTCTGTAGATTTGAGTCAATTTCTAAAAAATGAAAATATACATTTGCATTTTTGTCAGGCATTAAGTCTCATCAAGGTCAACATGCAAGAGTAAAAATGCCCAATTTGGCCTGGAACTCCTATCTGGACCAGAGGTGAGTGCCCTGAGAGGCCTGCCTCTAAAACCCATCCCTCCATTCCAGGGAAGACCTGCCCAACTTGGCCCCAGATTTTGTCCATGACAGGCACAATTGGGAAGGTTTCCCTTTTCCAAGACCCCAGGAAGTCCCTGCAATCTCCACATCCTGCCCTCACACCCATCTGCCCAAAACCCCAGCCACTTCCTGAGACTCAGAGATCAGCCACCAGCTCCCATCCGGCCTGCACTCCCACCTGAACCAGAATTTCCATCCTGCCATGGAGCTCCCATCTGTAAAAGAAACAGAGACTCCAGCCACTTCCTGAGATTTAAAAACCAGCCCACAGCTTCCATCCTGCCCCAGAACTCCCATCTGGAACAGTGACCCCAGGTCCCATTTTGCCACGGAGCTCCCATTTGGAATAGATACAGAGACCCCAGCCACTTCCAGAGACTCAGAGACTAGCCTCCATAATCCCATCCAGCCAGCACTCCCATCTGGCCCAATGCTCCCATCTGGCCCACAACTTCCATCTAGACCAGAGAGAGGCTCCCTAAATATGTCAGCTCTGTCTGGAACAAGTGTGCTGATAAAACCAAGAACAAATCCGCAAGGAGATGGGCAGACATCAAGGCAGAAGTACATACAACAAAATGAAGTGCAATACAGTATCACCAGAACCTAGCCCTCCTCCAAAAGCTAGTCCTGAACATCATAGAATGGAAAAAGCAGAAGAAAACAACCTTATAAATAACACCATGAAGAGCCTAGGGCCTTATATAGAAGAAAACAAAAATGAAGTGGAGGAACAGATTAAAAAAAAAATGGGAAGAACCTATAAACAAACAAACAAAAAAAAAAAAACGCTAGAGGAAAGGACAAACACAGCAGAAGAAAGCAGTAAGTCCCTGAAAGAAAATAATGAAAAAGATAAGGGAAACAGTCCAAGACATGAGAGGAAAATAGAAAAAATGATGAAGACACTAGCAGAAGGATATTGATGAAAATAGAAAATCAGAGTAAATTAACAGAAATTTAAGTATAACCAAAAGAATGCAAGATATGAAAGAGAGTATCTCTGATGTTGAAGATACGGTAGAAGAAATAGATTCATCTGTCAGAGAAAACAGTAAAGCCAACAAAGTCATAATGTAAAATGCCCAAGAAATTTGGGACACCATGAAAAGACCAAACCTATGAATAATAGGGATAAAAGAAGGAGAAGAATACAAACTCAAAGGCACAGAAAATATATTTAACAAGATCATAGAAGAAAACTTTCCCAACTTAAAGAACGAAATGCCTATGAAGATACAAGAAGCCTATAGAACACCAAGCAGACTAGACCTCCCAAAAAAGTACCCTCGCCACATAATAATTAAACAACTAAACATACAGAATAAAGAAAGACTAATAAGGGAAGCAAAGGAAAGAGGCCAAGTGACTTATACAGGCAAACCCATCAGAATAACACCTGATTTCTCAATGGAGACTTTGAAAGCCAGAAGGAAAAGGACAGATATAATGCAGACACTAAGAGACCATGGATGCCAGCCTAGATGAATATACCCAGCAAATCTTTCAATCATCATAGATGGAGTGAACAAGACATTCCAAGACAAAAACAGATTTAAACAATACTTAACCACAAACACAGCCCTACAGAAAGCACTAGACAGACAACTCCAACTTAAGGAAGTCAGATACACCCTCAAAAACACAGGCAATAGAAAACACCACAGCAGTAAACGCAAAGAAGAGAAGTGCACACACACTACCACCAAAAAATAAAAATAACAGAAATGAACATTCACTGGTCATTAATATCCCTTAATGTTAATGGATTTAATTCTCCTTTAAAAAGACACAAACTGACAGAAAGGATATGCAAACATGACCCATTTTTCTGCTGCACACAAGAAAAACACCTCAAATTCAAAGCCTGACACCTCCTAAGACTAAAAGCCTGGGAAAAGACATTTGATTCTAATGGACTTAACAAGCAAGCTGGTGTAGCCATCTTAATATTCAGCAAAATAGACTTCAAACTAAAATCAATCAAATGTGATGAAGGATATTACATACTCATTGCAGGAAAGCTCCACCAAGATGAAATTTCAATTCTGAACATTTAAACCCCAAACACAAGGGCACACACATATCTAAAAGAAACATTACTAAAGCATAAATCACATATAAAATGCCACACATTAATAATGGGAGTCTTCAACACCCCACTTTCACCTCTGGACAGATCTGCCAAATTGAAACTTAACAGAGAAATAATGGACTTAACTGATGTTATGATGCAAATGGACTTAATTGATATCTACAGAACCTTCCACCCAAACAAAAAACAATATACCTTCTTCTGAGCACCCAATGGAACCTTCTCTAGAATTGACCATATATTTGTCCACAAAGCAAATCTCCACAGATCTACAAAACAATTGGAATAACCATCTGTGGTTTCTATCAGACCACCATGGTTTAAAGTTAGATTTCAACAACAACAACAAACTACAGAAAACCTACAATCTCATGGAAACTGAATAATGCTCAATAGAATCTCCAAAGCATTAAGTGAGAAAGAAATAAAAGACTTCCTAGAGATCAATGAAAATGAAAAAACCACATACCCCAAATTATGTGACACTATGAAAGCAGTGCTAAGAGGGAAATTCATAGCACTGAATGCCCACATAAAGAATTTGGAGAAATCTCACACTAGTGACTTAACAGAACACCTGAAATCTCCAGAACAAGAAGAAGTAAAGCCTCCCAGAAAGTATAGATTTTAGGAAATTATCAAATTGAGTGGTGAAATGAATAAAATAGAAACAAATAGAACAATACAAAAAATCAATGAAACAAAGAGTTGGTTCTTTGAGAAGATCAATAAGATAGACAAGCCCTTATCCAAACAAAACCAAAGACAGACAGAGAGCATCCAAATTAACAAAATCAGAAATGAAAAGGGGGACATAATAACAGACAATGAGGAAATCCAGAGAATCAACAGGTCATACTTCAAAAACCTCTACTCCATAAAACTGGAAAATCTAAAAGAAATGGATAATTTTCTGGATAGATTCCACATACCTAAGTTAAATCAAGGCCAGATAAGCCAACTAAATAGTGCAATAACCCCTAAGGAAATAGAATCAGTCATTAAAAGTCTCCCAACTAAAAAATAAAATAAAATAAAATAAAAGCCCAGGACCAGATGGTTTCACTGCAGAATTCTACCAGATCTTCAAAGAAGACTTTATACCAATACTCCTTAAAATGTTCAACACAATAGAAGAAGAAGGAATATTACCAAACTCCTTCTCTGAAGCTACAATTATCCTGATTCCTAAACCAAACAAAGATGCATCAAAGAAATAGAACTACAGACCTATCTCTCTCGTGAACATTGATTCAAAAATACTCAATAAAGTACTGGCAAAAAGATTCCAGGAAAACATCAAAACAGTTATCCACTGTCATCATGTTGGCTTCATCCTGGGGATGCAACAGTGGTTCAATATGTGAAAGTCCATCAATATCATATACCACATAAACAACCTCAGAGGAAAAAAACACATGATCATCTCAGTAGATGCAGAAAAGCCATTTGACAAAATCCAACACCCCTTCATCATCAAGATCTTGGAGAAATCAGGAATACAGGAAACATACCTAAACATAACAAAGGCAATTTACAGCAAGCCAACAACCAACAGCCAACATCAAATTAAATGGAGAGAAACTCAAAGCAATACCACTAAAATCAGGAACAAAGCAAGGCTGTCCCTTCTCCCCATACTTATTCAATATAGTACTTGAAGTTCTAGACAGAGCAATAAGACAACATAAGGAGATTAAAGAGATATAAATTGGAAAAGAATTGAAGCTTTCCCTATTTGCAGATGACATGATAGTATACATAAGTGACCCCAAAAATTCAACCAAGGAACTGATACAGCTTATAAACATCTTCAGCAACATAGCAGGATACAAGATCAACTCAAAAAATCAGCAGTCCTCCTATATACAATAGACAAACAGGCTGAGAAGGAAATCAGAGATACATTACCCTTTACAATAGCCACAAATGATATAACATAACTTGGGGTGCTCTAACTAAGCATGTGAAGGACCTATATGACAAGAATTTTAAATCCCTGAAAAAAGAAATTGAAGAAAATGGAAGGATATCCTATGCTCATGGATAGGCAGGATTAACATTGTAAAAATGGCAATTACTAAAATTATACAGATTCAATGCAATCCTCATCAAAATACCAACACAATTTTTCACAGACCTGGAAAGAAGAATACTCAACTTCATATGAAAAAAAAACATAAAACCCAGGATAGACAAAAGAATCCTGTACAATAAAACAACCTTGGGAAGCATCAATATACCCGACCTCAAGCTCTACTATAGAGTTACTGTAATAAATACAGCTTGGTACTGGCATAATAACCAACAGTTGGATCAATGGAATTGAAATGAAGACCCTGACATTAACCTGCACACCTATGAACACATAATTTTTCACAAAGAAGCCAAAAATGTACAAAGAGAACTGGAAAACATATTCAACAAATGGTGCTGGCTTAACTGGATGTCAAGGTGTAGAAGGCTGCAAATAGATCCATATCTGTCACCAGGCACAAAACTTAAGTCTAAGTGGATCAGAGACCTCAACATAAATCCAGTTACTCTGAACCTGACAGAAGAGAAAGTAGGAAGTACTCCTGAATGCATTGGCACTGGGGATCACTTTCTGAATATAACACCAGTAGCACAGACACTGAGAGAAACAATCAATCAATGGGACCTGTTGAAACTGAGAAGCTTTTGTAGAGCAAAGGACACAGTCAACAAGACAAAGAGACAGCCTACAGACTGGGAAAACATCTACACCAACCCCACATCTTACAGAGGGATGATATCCAGAATATATAAAGAACTCAAGAAATTAGTCATCAAAATGCCCAATGGTCCTTTTAAGAAATGGGCTATAGAACTAAACAGAGAATTCTCAACAGAGGGAGTTCAAATGGCTGAAAGACATTTAAGGAATTGCTCAACATCCCGAATTATCCAGGAAATGCAAATCAAAATGACTCTGAGATACCACTTTGCACCTGTCAGAAATGTTAACATCAAAAACACTGAAGACAGCTTATGCTGGAGAGGATGTGGAGCAAGGGGAACTCTCCTCCACTGCTGGTAATGCAAGCTTGTACAGCCACTTTGGAAATCAATACCCAATCATACCACAAGGTCATTTGCTCAGCTATGTTCATGTCAGCATTGTTTGTAATAGCCAGAACCTGAAAACAACGTAGATGCCCTTCAACTGAAGAATGAATAAAGAAAATATGGTACATATACACGATGGAGTACTACTCAGCAGAGAAAAACAATGATATCATGAGGTATGCAGGCAAATGGATGGATCTAGAAAAAAATCATTCTGAGTGACTCAGAAGAACAAACAAATTATGTCCTCACTCATAGGAGGATACTAGATGTAAAACAAAGATGACTAGACTGCTACTCACAATCTCAGGGAGGCTACCTAGAAAATAGGAACCTAAGAAAGACACATGGATCACCCAATGACAGAGAAATGGATAAAATCTACATGAACAACCTAGACGACACTGGAAGTAATAAAGGGCAAGACTTGAGGGAAAGAAAGCTTAGGGGAGCAGGAGATCCCAGCTGGATCAAGAACAGAAAGAGAGAACAAGGAAGAAGCAAAGTGCTAGAGAGGTCCCCAGAAATCCACAATCCATGTAGACT
Source organism: Onychomys leucogaster (assembly GCA_949786385.1). Classification (NCBI taxonomy): domain Eukaryota; kingdom Metazoa; phylum Chordata; class Mammalia; order Rodentia; family Cricetidae; genus Onychomys; species Onychomys leucogaster. Next base: position 1,132,548 of record CATKUP010000062.1, read on the forward strand.
ATTGGCAATGGCTGAGAGAAAGCCTGATCTGACCTAGTCTGGTGAACGGATGGCCAAATACCCTAACTGTCATGTTAGAACTCTCATCCAATGACTGATGTAAGTGGATGCAGAGATCTTTGGCCAGGCCCCAGGTGGAGCTTCAGGAGTCTAATTGGTGAGAAAGAGGAAGGATTCTAAGAGTGTGAATTATTGAGACCAAAATTGGAAAATGCACAGGGACAAATAGCTAAATTAATGGAAACACATAGATTATGAACCAAGTTGATCAAGCCCTCTGGATAAGTCAGACAAATGAATAGTTTGAACTGTTTGGGAGACACCCAGGCAGTGAGACCTGAACCTGTTCTTAGTGCATGAGCTGGCTGTTTGGAACCTGGGGCATATGCAGGGACACTTTGCTCAGCGTGGAAGGGAGGAACTGGACCTGCCTATACTGAATGTACCAGGTTGAACTGAATCCCCAGGGGTGTCTTTTCCCTGGAGGAGATGGGAATGGAGGGGAGGTGTTGGGGAGAAGGTGTGTTTGGAGGTGGTAATGGAGAGGACAGGGGAACCCATGGCTGATATGTAAAATTTAAATAAATAAACAAACAAATAAATAATAAATGGAGTTTCTCAAAAAAATATGTCTACTTATTCTTTGATGCAGGATCTCTCTATGAAGCCCAGATATGGCTAGTCTCACTTGCTAGCCTTTTCTATGTTTTCTCCTGTCCCTATTTTCTTACAGGTAACAGTCCAAACTCATGCTGCTTTTAGTTCAGTTCTGGGGATCAAACTCTGGTCTTCATGCTTACATGGCAAGCACTTTAACCACTGAGTCATCACCAAAGCCCAATTTTAATCTTCAATCCTGTTTTAAATCACAATAATTTCGCATGCTTAGAGATATAATATCATATTTCTCCTATATATTTATTTATATAATTTCATCATGCATGACAATGTAATAAAATGCATTATTTTTTCAATAATTATAAGTGATTTAATTTTTTATTAGTATTCAGGAATTTTTCCATGCTACCATTTTTAATATATTTTATATTAGATACCCTTTGTTGCAACTTTTAAATTTATTTTTCAAATACTTTCGAATTATTTATTTTATTTTGTGTTTATTGGTATTTTGCCAGAATGTATGTATGTTCACCATATGTGTGCCTGGTATCTGTGAAGGCCAGAAGAGGGCATTTGATCCCCTGAAACTGCATTTACAGATGGGTGTGAGACACTGTGTAGGTGCTGGGAATTTAACCTAGGACCTCTGGTAGATAGTCTAAACTACTGAACTATCTCTTCAGCTCCAATAAAGTTTAATAGAAAGTACTAATATCCTAATAAGACGGCATATATAATATTTACTTAGAGTTACTATTGTTTATTTAATGACTAATGACATGTATATCCCATGCTTAGTGAAGAAATGAATCAAATCTAACTGGGCTTGGTAGTACTAGCCTGTCATCCCAGCTACCAAGGAGGGTGAGGCAGGAAGTTCACAGGTTCAAGGTCTGCATGAGCAAATTTGATTTCATTTCATAAAATAAAAATTTAGAAATAAAAGAAAAACAACAGCAGTAACAACCAGGAACCTGGCTCTGTGGTAGAGTGCTTGCCATATGTTTAATCCCCAGTAGCACCAAATAATAATAGTGAGCTCTAAATACTGTTTGTTGAAGATACATTTAAAAAAGATAAAGCAGAGAGAAGGCATCAAGGACAAGGAAAGAAATCTTGTCTAACTGGAGGCTGTCAGATGACTACAGAAAGCATCCTCTCTAAAGTAAATATGAATCCAAACTCTGAGGTAGAACACTTGGGTTTTCATACACTCTTCCAAAGGTGCCAGCAAAAGAAGCCTAACATTAGTAAACAATGTCATGTGCAGGTAGACCCTGAGCTAAAGGACTGAGGACTTTTACAAACTGCACATGTTAAAGATTTCTGCTTCTTGTACAAGTATAATGAGCCTGCTTCTTTCAGCCCATAAAATAGCCTGGGATTTAGAAGTAAGTCTCCTGTCACTGGCAGAATTGAAGACATCTGACCATAAGACACTGACTGAATTTGTATGGCTTTCTCATTTTTCTATCCATGTTGGCAGCATGGCCTAAGATGCCTCTCATGTGATTTCCTAGTTACATTACCAGAGCTCCTTACTGAGATCACATCACCAAAGAAACAGACCCCTAAGAACATGCTGCAGAGCTATTGATAGAGTACAGTTAGTAATGACCACTTTGCACTAATTAAATGGAAAGTGAATGGCAGTGATTAAGCCACTGTTCAGGATTTTCTCAGATGCTTTTCTCTCAATCTAAGTCATCATTCCTTTGATTTGTAAAATAAAGTAAAGTAAGTTAGCTTGGAGGCTTGCTGGGAAGATAAACTAAGATAATAAATGTGAGGATGCTTTGAAAGTAAAAACTACATGAACATAATGTAAGTAGCATAAGTATGAGAACCTCAAAGGGGGAGTCACACCTGCTTTCTCTTCAGTTACAGATTATATGGGACTGTTTTGCTTTCTTCTTCTTTCATTATATACTTAATTTTATTTATTTTATATCCTGACCCCATTTCCCTTCCCTCCTCTCTTCCCATTCCCTCCCTTTATCTCCTCTCTGCCACCTTCAATCCATTTTCCACTGTTTCTGTCTAGGAAATTGCAGGTATCCCATATGTATCAACAAAATGTGGCATATAAATTTGCAATAAGAGTAAGCACCTGCCCTTGTATTAAGGCTGGGCAAAGCAACCCAGTATGTTTTATTCCATTTATTAAGTAATATAGTTAATTGCTTTGGGCTTCCAGATATAATATGGAAACTTGTCCCATGCTTCTCAAACACATTATAAGGGATAATTGAATAGAATACTAATAAATAGAAGTTAACAGTGCAGTGGGAGCACACATCTTTAATCCCAGCTCTCAGGAGGAAGAAGCAGTTTGAACTCTATAATTTCCAGGCCAGCATTGTGGGTTCCAGGAGAGCCAGGGCTACACAGATAAACCTAATCTTTAAAAAAAATGAACAAAAAATATTGGTGAAATTACTAAAGCCACTCCACATAGTTAAAAGGGAGGCTTATTTAATGACGTAACTTAAAAATGAATGGATATTTAGGTTGCAGGGTCTGGGAAAGTTATGTCACAGTCTGGTGGTGTTCTCTGGAGAACTCTTCTTGGTCTACCTCCAGCATCCAGGGTCCTGGAACCAAGAGAGCCCCAGGCATCCAGAACTCATGTCTGCAATATCATGAGTTCATTGAAGAACTCAGTACCATGTAGACATGACCATTACCAAAGCCTCAATGGGGGTTGGAACTTCCAGGTCAAAGCTGGAATGGCTACCCACTACATCTCCCCCTTTTGTCTAAATAAGAAGGTTCTAACCTAATACAAGACTATACACAAAAGAATGGTTGTCAAATATTGTCCAGGAGTACTGAGGGATAATGACCTAGATAAGATGGAACTACAATCAATGCGAACAATATCAAGCAAGAAACACATACTAAAATGAGAAGTCTAGAGCATGGAAAATGGCATGTTACAAAGATCATTCCAAAAGGTGTCCTATCCTAAAGAACCTGCCTCCAATACTTACTATGTTCTATCTAATATATTATATATACACATACACACACACATGTGATAGGTGTGTGTGTGTGTGTGTGTGTGTGTGTGTGTGTGTGTATGTATGTATATAAAGTTGTAACCAAAAGTCCTGAGAAGGAATATAATGGTACCTGAGAAATGGAAGATGGATGCAAGCAACTTTCAGGAGTCTTGCAAGACTAGACAGAGACAACTGACAGCCTGGATGGTCACCTAATGCATCTCAGCATTGTTGGTGAATACCAATTGGCTACAGGCCTAGAGTATCTGACAGACCATTTTCAGAAGCAGGAATTCTGAAAGACCATCTAACTCTGTCTTGGCAGAGTACAGTGGTCACTTTCCTTGTGTCACACTTGTCCAGAGGACAGCACTCATATTGTCAGCAGTTGAGGCAAGGGCAGTTCTGTGCCCTATAGGCTATTTTGTGCCAATAAGACAAACTTCCAAATATAATGTCCTAGAAGCCCAACATTCTCTTAGGATCAAATTGGAGCTACCAGGAGCAATTGTGTCTCACATCAACAGAATTCCAAGTTATTAAAATTCCATATCCTCTAGGGCTAGAAAGTGTTTGAAGATTACCTGTCCAGCTGACCTATATATCTGTAAATCTGGATAACCTAACTAATGTAACTATAGTGATGACAAGCATAGGTGACTATAAATCTGTAAGTCTTATCTACCGAAATAACCTAAGGACTAAGGACCTTCATGTAAACAAGGTAAACAGTCTTTAAGCAAATGTACAGTAAAGGATGATGACTTTAAAATTGTGACAATTTGAGCTCCTGTCTGCCCCAGAACTCCCATCAGGACCAGAGGTGAGTGCCTGGGACTATAGCCAGAGAGGCAACTGCCCCTGGGTCCCACCACTGGACACAGGCCATCCTGGGAGGACCTGCCCAACTTGGCCCCAGTTTCTGGCCAATCAGTGGGCCCTGCGGGAAGACTACCCTTTTCCAAGACTGCAAGCAGACACTGCAGTATCCATACTCTTCCACCCCACCCATTTGGCCAAGACTCCAGCCACTTCCTGAGACTCAGAGACCAACCCCCAGCTCCTATCCACCCCAGAACTCCCATCTGGACCAGAGGTGAGTGCTTGGGGTTATAGCCAGAGAGGCAACTGCCCCTGGATGCCACTGGTGGACACAGGCCATCCCGGGAGGACCTGCCCAACTTGGTCCAACCAAGAAAGAGAACTACAGACTGATCTTCTTCATGAACATTGATGCAAAAATACTCAATAAAATTCTGGCAAACACACTCCAAGAACACATCAAAACAATTATCCACCATGACCAATTAGGCTTCATCCCAGGGATACAAGGGTGGTTCAACATATGAAAGTCCGTCAATGTAATATACCATATAAACAAACTCAAAGAAAAAAAAAACCCACATGATCATCACACTGGATGCAGAAAAGGCATTTGACAAAATCCAACACCACTTCATAATAAAGGTCTTGGAGCGATCAGGAATACAGGGAACATACCTAAACATAGTAAAGGCAATCTACAGCAAGCCAACAGCCAACATCAAATTAAATGGAGAGAAACTCAAAGCAATACCACTAAAATCAGGAACAAGGCAAGGCTGTCCCCTATCCCCATATTTATTCAATATAATACTTGAAGTTCTAGCCAGAACTATAAGACAACATAAGGAGATTAAGGGGACACAAATGGAAAGGAAGAAGTGAAGCTTTCCCTATTTGCAGATGATGTTATAGTATACATGAGTGACCCCAAAAATTCAACCAAGAAACTGATACAACTTATAAACACCCTCAGCAACATAACAGGATACAAGATCAACTCAAAAAAATCAGTAGTCCTCCTATATCCAATAGACAAACAGGCTAAGAAGGAAAAACAAAAAAAAAACAAAAATCATTGGATAGCCAAAAGAATCCTGTACAATAAAACAACCTCTGGATGCATCACAATCCCTGACCTCAAGCTCTACTATAGAGCTACAGTATTAAAAACAACTTGGTATTGGCATAAAAACCGATATGTGGACCAATGGAACCAAATTAAAGACCCTGTCATTAACCCCCACACCTATGAACATACAATTTTTGACAAAAGAAGTCAAAAATATACAATGGAAAAAAGAAAGCATCTTCAACAAATGGTGCTGGCATAACTGGATGTCAATGTGTAGAAGGCTGCAAATAGATCCATATCTGTCACTGTCCACAAAAGGTAAGTCCAAGTGGATCAAATATCTAAACATAAATCCAGTTTCTCTAAACCTGATACAAGGGAAATTAGGAAGTAGCCATGAATACATTGGCATAGGAGATCACTTTTTTAAATATAACACCAGTAGCACAGAAACTGAGAGAAACAATCAATGGGACATGTTGAAACTGAGAAGCTTTTGTACAGCAAAGGCATGGTCAACAAGACAAGAGACAACCTACAGAGTAGGCAAAGGTCGTCACCAACCCCACATCTGACAGAAGCCTGATATCTACAATATATAAAGAACTCAAGAAATCAGACAACAAAATGCCTAATTGTCCAATTAAGAAATGGGCTATAGAACTAAACAGAATTCTCAACACAGGAAATTCAATTGGCTGAAAGACATTTAAGGAATTGTTCACCATCCCTAATTATCTGGGAAATGCAAATCAAAATGACTCTGAGATGCCACCTTACAACTGTCAGAATGGCTAAGATAAAAAACACTGAAGGCAGCTTATGCTGGAGAGGATGTGGAGCTAGAGGAACTCTCCTCCACTGCTGGTGGGAATGCAAGCTTGTACAGCCACTTTGGAAATCAATATTGTGCTTCCTTAGAAAATTGGGAATCCATCTCTGTAGAGAGCTGCATGCAGCTGCACCTTAAAGATGGTGCTGGCTTCCACCCTCTGCCCTCCCGATGGCAAGTGCTCGAAGTGGTCAACAAATCCTTATTTGGCTGTGGCTGGAATCGAGTGTTGCTTGCGTTTGCATGGACCAATGGACAGCACCCACGTGGCTGCTCAGGGTTGGCAGCCCATGCCTACTTAAGAGCTGGGAAGGGCTCGCCTGGAGAGAGACATCACTTGTAACAAGGTCCTGAATAAACTGCTTAAAGAAGAGCCCCGGTGTTGTGTCATCCTTGCTGGTCAAGGTGGGTGCAACAAATGGTGGCCTGTACAGGGAACCTCCTCATCTCTCCATGGGGCTCAGAACTTTCTGTAGTGAGGGGGTATACCGGTAAGTCCTCAGGTAAATTGGGGATCCTCGAAAAAAGCGGGGTTTTGCACTCACCTGTAAATAGAGGGGGAGCGGGATAGTAGAGCCACAACTACAGCGGATGGGTAATCAGGAAACAAAGTAAGAAAGTGAAACCAGAAGGCTGGGGCTGTTTGGTAAAGGCTCTGAGAAACCTCCAAAATTGAGGAAGAAAGGATATACTAAGATGGGTGCTTCCTCCTCGCACCCAATTTTCTGGCTCTTAATGAGCTCCTTCTTTCCAAGAAATTAAAGATTAAGAAAAGCACCTTAGAAAGGTTTCTGGAAGAGTGTGACATCTTTGCTCACTGGTTCGCAGTGTCTGGTAGTCTCATGATGGCGTCATGGGAGGAGCTAGGACATGACCTAGACTTTGCTGCAGAACAGGGAACGCTTAAGAATGGGGTAAGACCAGTGTGGAAATTAGATAGAGGTTGCCTGGAAGATCAGAGATGCAATGACACTGTGGAAAATGGACAGGCAGCTCTAGAGATACTCCATGAAGAAAGGTTGAAGAAGGCCGCCTCTAAAAAGGCCAGTAAAGGTGAGAAACAAAAACAAAAGGGACAGAACAGCTTATACCCTAGGCTTTCAGATTTGGAAAATTTTGAGGACTTAGAGTCCTCCAGTCTCTCTGATTTTGTCCTTGAGGATGAGGACATGGAATCATTATGCTAGTCTTTACGAAGTACCAAAATAAGAAAGAGACATAAAGACCAAGAGAAGAGTCAGGGTGAGAAGGAAAAGGAGCAGGAGTCTGAGTCTCATGTCCCTCCTTCTGCTCCTTCACTGTAGTGGATAGTCATCCCAGCATTGGCCTGGAAGTTACAACCCCCATTGAGGCTTCAGTAATGATCACACCCACAAGGCGGGGCAGAGGAGGGAATGGAAGACCAAGGATCAAGAGGAGGTCGCGCTCTTGGTTTGGGGACGCTGGACGCTGGAGGTAGACTGAGCAGAGTTCTCCAGAGAACACCGCCGGACTGTGTTATACCTTTGCCAGACCCTGCAACCTACCCCTTCATTTGTAAGTTACCCCACAAAATAAACCTCCCTTTTAACTACGTGGAGTGGCCTTAATAATTTCACCAATACTCCACCATATCCTGACACATTCCCTGTGCTATCGAATGCAGGGGCATACTTTAACCCTGATGTCTGGAGGAAAGTCAGGACAGAGATGCAGGTGGCATTCCCTGTGTTCCAGAACCCTCAAGGTAACAGGTACCATGAGCCATTGGATTTTAAGGTCATTAAATCATTGGCAGAATCTGTCCAAACCTATGGTATCACAGCCTCCTTCACAGTGGCTCAGTTGGAAGCTTTACACAGGTTTGCTATGACATCAATGGACTGGATGAACCTAGCAAGAGTCTGTCTCAGTTCAGGGCAATATTTAGATTGGAAGGCATTTTTAATAGAATTTGCTAGTGAGCAGGCAGCTGCAAACAGAGCCACAGGAGGAGGATAGTCAGCTTGGGACGTAGACATGTTATTAGGGCAAGGCAGATTTGCTAATCACCAGAATGGGTACCCAGTTCAAGTTTATGATCAGATAAACGTCATTGCCACAAGAGCATGGAAAACACTTCCCAATAGAGGAGAGGTGAGTGGCAACCTCACAAAGATCATTCAGGGGCCTATGGAACCATTGTCTGATTTTGTGGCTCATTTAGTAGAAGCTGCGTGAAGAATCTTTGGTGACCCTGATGCAGCTATGCCTCTAATAAAGCAGCTGGTTTACAAGCAATGTACGAAAGAGTGTAGAGCAGCCATAACACCATATAAATCTAAGGGTTTAGAGGTCTGGATGAAGGTATGTAGGGAGCTTGGAGGGCCCTTATCCAATGCTGGCCTTGAGGCTGCAGTTCTGCAACTCAACCAGAAGAAAAATGGAGCCAATGGCACCTGTTTTCGATGTGGCAAGATGGGTCATGTGAAACATAACTGCCCCCGAGGAGGAAGTGACCAAAGAACAGGGAACAGCCAATGCCCTATCCCCGGAATATGTCCAAAATGCAAAAAGGGGAAGCATTGGGCTAACGAGTGCAGATCTGATAGAGATATAAATGGACAGCCCATACAGAATAGTGGTCTTCCAAAAAATGGACAGCGGGCCCCCCGACCTCAGGGCCCACAAATATATGGGGCAGTAGAGAGTCAGGAACAGATCAGAAACCAGGAGCAGTGGCCGACCTTCAGACATCCCAAACACCGGGGCGAGCCACTGCAGGTTCAGCAGGATTGGACCTCTGTGCCACCACCTGACTCGTATTGACTCCCCAAATGTGGGTTCAGATAGTAGAGTTGGATTTCAAAGGTCCACTTAACCATGGTACAGTAGGATTACTCATTGGTAGATCGTCTACAACACTGAGGGGCTTACGGGTCCATCCTGGGATTATTGATTCAGATTATACTGGAATAGTCAAGATCATGGTTGAGTTGCCTAAAGGTATTACTGCCATTTCCCCAGGAGATAGGATTGCACAACTTGTCCTGTTACCTAGTTTGCATGAAACTTACCCAGCACATGATAGGGAAAGGGGAAGCAAGGGGTTTGGATCCTCAGGAACAAACTTAACATTTTTATCCTTAGATTTGGATCAGAGACCAATCTTACAATTGACTGTTAATGGCACCAAAATTAAGGGACTCTTGGACACTGGAGCAGATCAGAGTATTATTGCTAGTAAAGATTGGCCTCGAGGATGGCCAATACAAGTCTCCTCTCAAACATTACAGGGATTAGGTTATGCTAATGTTCCAAATGTCAGCACAAATTTATTGAATTGGAATGATGAAGAGGGGCATTCTGGTGTTATGCAGCCGTATGTCCTAGAACTCCCAATTTCCCTTTGGGGAAGGGATTTAATGCAGTCTATGGGACTGAAATTAAGTAATGAGTATTCCAAAGAATCCCAAGGTGTAATGAAGAATATGGGCTATCATCCTAATTTTCGGTTAGGAAAATTTTTACAAGGAAGGAAAAGTCCAATACAAGCACAACCAAGGCAAACCAGACAAGGACTGGATTTTTCTTAGGGGACACTGAGGAAGGTGTTACCATATCTTGGAAAACAGAGGAACCAGTGTGAGTTCCTCAGTGGCCACTCTCCTCCAAAAAGTTACTTGCAGCAAAGCAGCTAGTACAAGAACAGCTGAAAGAGGGACACATCAAACCTTCCCTATCTCCCTGGAATTCTCCCATATTTGTTATAGAGAAGAAATCAGGAAAATGGAGGTTACTACATGACCTTAGGGCAATAAATGGGCAAATGAAGATTATGGGTCCAGTACAATGTGGGCTCCCATTATTGTCAGCCTTACCAGAGGATTGGCCAATTATAGTGGTGGATATTAGGGATTGTTTCCTCTCAATACCATTGCATAGCAAAGATAGTGAGAGGTTTGCCTTTACACTGGCATCCATAAATCATGAAGAACCCGATAAAAGGTATCAATGGGTTGTCTTGCCACAGGGCGTGCCCAATAGTCCTACTACATGTCAATTGTACGTAGCAACTGCCTTGGAACTTTTGAGACAACAATTCCCAAAGCTAAAGTGCCTTCATTATATGGATGATATACTTTTAGCAGCTAAAGAGGAATGCCTGTTTCAGTCAGCCTATAGCTTTTTAGTTGAGGTATTGAAGGAAAAGGGATTATGTATTGCTCCAGAGAAGGTACAGCAAAGCAAAATTATAAATTATTTGGGGTCCAAAATAGGTAGTCATCAGGTCATGCCACAGAAATTAGAGATAAGAAAGGATCATCTTCGTACATTAAATGATTTTCAGAAATTATTGGGAGATATAAATTGGATCAGGGGCAGCTTGCAAATGGCCAATTATGAGTTAACACCATTGTATGGAATACTGAATGGAGATTTGGCTCTTGATTCGCCAAGACATTTAATGTCTGAGGCTAGGGAAGTCTTGAGAAAATTAGAGGGTAGGTTACATCAGGCTTTTCTCCAATGAGTACAGGAAGTTTATGAAATTAGTTTATGCATTTTACCTACATTCTTGCAGCCTACTGGAATTTTATGGCAAAAGCGACCTTTATTGTGGGTTCATCCCGAATTTCTCCCACAAAGTCTATAGAGTATTATCCCACTCCTTAGCATTACTTGCACAGCAGGGCATTCAGCAGTGTTTGCTACATTTCGGGACTTCCCCTAAGACATTAATCGTACCATATAATTCTAATCAAGTAAAAGTGTTATGTGCCATCATGGATGAGTGGGCAATATTATGCTGCTCCTATCAAGGAAGTGTAGACTGCCATTATCCCAAACATCCACTAATGAATTTTTTTTAAAGAGAACCCAGTAATTTTTCCTAAAATAACTGTTTCACAGCCTATTGCTGAGGCCAGTGTTATTTTTACAGATGGTACCAAAACTGGTCATGGTGCTTACATGATAAATTCAGATGAGCCTGTTAAGCATCAGTTCTCCCCTGGAGTGCCTCAGCAGGTGGAACTTTTAATTGTCATTGAAGTCTTTAAGGTCTGCTCCTTTCCATTTAATTTAGTCTCAGATTCAAGTTATGTTGTTAATGCTCTAAAAAGCCTTGAATGTGCAGGGCCAATCTACCCTTCCAGCTCAGTAGGCTCTTTATTCCAACAATTGTAAGGGTTAATATGGCAACACACAAGTCCATTCTTTGTACAACACATACGTGCACATACAGGATTAACTGGCCCTTGGCTGAAGGCAATACTAAAGTGGATTTATGCACTAGAGAATCATGTTTGTGGCCTCTGCAATTCAGCGAGCATGTGCTTTCCATAAAGAATACCATGTGAATGCAAGGACATTGCAGCAACAATTTTCCATCTCATGTGCTGATGCACACAAGGTGGTTCTGGTTGTCCCCAACGTGTTGTTTTCCATCATCCTCCTGGTCTGGGGGTTAATCCTCATGGTTTGCTCCCCCTAAAAATATGGCAGATGGACGTTACTCATATTTCTGAATTTGGATATGTCAAATATGTCCATGCCTCTGTGGACACTTGTTCAGATATCATACATGCCACCCCATGGCAGGAGAAAAAGCCTCTCATGTGATTGCCCACTGCTTAGAAGGTTGAGCTGCCTGGGGTAAACCTCAACAACTAAAAACTGACAATGGTCCTGAATATGCTGGACAGAAGTTTGCCTCCTTCTGTCACCAAATGAGTGTACAGTGGATACATTGCCTTCCCTATAATCCTCAGGGCCAAGGCATTGTGGGGCGTGCTCATTGCTTCCTAAAGGATTGCTAAAAAAACAAAAAGGGGGAATAGGCTATGGCCGTACCCTGAAGGATAGACTTTCTATTGTGCTTTTTACCTTAAATTTTTTGAATTTGGATTCTTCAAATTACTCAGCTGCAGACAGACATCAGTGTCCGCACAGCCCCTTAATGGGAATGGTGAAGTGGAAGGATACTTTGACGGGTATCTCTGGCATGGTCCTGATTCCGTGCTGACATGGGCATGAGGTTCTGTTTGTGTTTTCCCACAGGATCGACAGGATCCGATTTAGGTACCTGAGCGTCTGGTGTGAAAAGCTCAGGGCCATGCTGACGGTCCTCAGCCTGATATTGATGGGAACGTCGGAGCAGAGATGGGGAATCCTTTCGGCATTTCCAAGACCAATACCAGTGCAACATGACTCTTGCTTGTTCCCACGATTATTTATACCTTAGATTTACCCTACCTTCCCTTGGAAAAGGAGATAGCACCCATTGGTATCATTCCAGTTATCGCATCTGTATGTTTTCAAGTGTTGTATAATAGATCTGAAGAGCCAAAATGCATCCCATTATATGATCAAACTGCTGCTTGGTTTGACCTCTCCAACTCTACTAGTGGCCCTTGTTTAAATACTAGTGCATCCTGGGTCTGGGGATGGTGGCCTATAAATCATTCAAATGAAGCGCCACCTATGCAGCCCAAGTGGGCCCCTTATTGTTGGGGAAATAATTGGGGTGGAGCCTGGCCATGGACAGGATGCCAGAGCCGAGGGTCTGTTTGGGCCAATGCTGGAAAGTTCTTTACCTTTTCACCAACCATTAGTACTTTTGCCAATCAAACTACTGCGGGATGCAATTATACTTAACCAGGATCCATTCTTGTATAGCTCCTCTGTGGTATTAATGGCAGTTGTATGAATCTGGAGCCCATGGTCATAATAGGGGGAGGACAACAAGATGTAAGTGAATTTAAGTGGTCTACTTCAAAACCTTTTGCATCCTGGGATTCCTGCAAGAGGATTATCATTTAACAACCTCCCCTGCTAACCCAACAAGGGGTGTGTCCACTACCAATGCCAGATGTGAGGATGAGGGCGTAATACCATGGCAAAATGTATCATATAAGCCTACTCCCGTTTGTGTACATACTCCTTTCATGTTTATTGTTAGTAATGGTAGCTTAGAAAATTGTGATAATAAGACATGCTTTTATGCACAATGCTAGAATGCTTCTTTATTTTATCAAGCCATGGTGGTACAAATACCTAGGTGGATTCCAATACCTGTAGAGGCAACCACAGCCATGAGCATATTTCGAAGTAAAAGAGATTTTGGCATTATGGCGTCTATTATTGGAGCTATAGCCCTTGCTGCTGCTGGCACTGCCACTGCTGCTGTAGCAATGACCCATACAGTGCAGACTGCACAAACCTTGAATAATCTTTCCGCTAATGGAGCTGCAGCCCTGGAGCTGCAAAGAGGCATAAATGGCCAGTTAAAAGGAGGCCTGATGATACTGAACCAAAGAATAGATTTAGTACAAGAACAAGTTGATACTTTGTGGCAAGTAGCTCAATTGGTGATACCCAGGATTATGCATCACCAGTGTGGCCTATCAAATTTTACATATGCTGCAAATATGTCTAAACAGCTTTCTAGATACCTTACAGGTAATTGGAGCAGACAATTTGATGCTATGGTGGATGAGCTTCGCTTAGCCATTGTTGCTGTTAATTCTACCCGAGTGGATCCTGGACTTGAAGAGGGACTTTCATCCTAGATTTCTGCAGCCGTTAATCATCTGAAGGAGTGGGCAGGACTAGGAGCCCTAGCAGGTTTATTTGTGCTCTTCTCCTTGGTATGCCTGTGGTGTATCTGTCGCATAAGGTTTTCACAGCGTCGCAATGCAGCCATGATCATCCAAGCCTTTACAGCGATTGAGGCAGGGCAGTCTCCCCAAGCCTGGTTGTTGAACCTTAAAGAGTATTAAGCACAGGATGCGAGGCTTGTGCACTGCACTCAAGATTGGTAAATGCAATTTTGAGAAGAGCATGTCTGATAGCATGTGGGTTGATGCCCCAACTCCCACATCTGTAAAAAGGGCATTGGACAGGTCAGGTGTCCTTTGGGTGGATGACGCCTGGACAGACACTAGTACATGTCCAGTTTTGACAGAGGTCAGACCTCTACTCTTTCCTGTAGCTTTGCAAAACAAAAAGGGGGAACTGTAGAGAGCTGCGTGCAACCGCAACTTAAAGATGGCACTGGCTTCCGCCCTCCGCCCTCCCGATGGCGAGTGCTTGAAGTAGTAAACCAATCCTTATTTGACTGTGGCTGGAAACGAGTGTTGCTTGCATTTGCATGGACCAATGGACAGAGCCCACGTGGCTGCTTAGGGTTGGCAGCCCATGCCTACTTAAGGGCTGGGAGAGGCTCACCTGGAGAGAGACATCGCTGGTAACAAGGTCCTGAATAAACTGCTTAAAGAAGAGCTCAGGTGTTGCATCATCCTTGCTGGTTGTGTCAGCGTGATAGGAAATGTAGTTCAGTTCACACTGAGAAAGGCACTGTGGGAGATGTAGTTATTATGTCATAGAGAAAGGAACTTTGGGTAATGTAGATCCAATGGCATGGAGAAAGGCACTGAGGGAAATGTAGTAATTATGTAAAAGACAAAGACACTGTAGGAAATGAAATTCTGATGACACAGGGAAAGGAACTGCAAGAAATAAAGTTCTGATGAGATACACATAGGAACTGTGGGAAATGTAGTTGTGATGATGCAGAGAAAGGCACTGTGGGTAATGAAGTTCTGATGACATGAAAACACTATGAGATATGAGTTCTGATGACATAGAGAAAGGAACTGTGGGAAATGTTGTTCTGATGACATAGAGAAAGGCACTCTATGAAATGTAGTTCACAGCATGTAGAGAAAGTACAGTGGGAAATGTAGTATGATGACAAGGAGAAAGGTACTGTGGACAATGTTGTTCTCATGACATAGAGAAAGGCACTATGGGAAAAGTAGTTTGGATGACATGAATAAAGGCAAGGTGGGAAATGCAGTTCTCATGACTTAAAGAGTGGCACAGTGGGTGATCACACAGTGATAGACACTGTGGAAAATGATGTTCTGATGATATAGAAAAAGGAACTGTGAGAAATCTTGTTCTGTGACGTAGAGAAAGGCACTGTGGGCAATTTGATCTGAAGTCACCAAGAAAGTCACTGTTTGAAATGTAGTTCAGATGACACAGAGAATGTCACTGTGCTAAATGTAGTACTGAAGACTTAGAAAAAAGAACCATGGAAAACACATTTCTAATGACATAAAGAAGATGTAGTTAAAGGCACCATGAGAAATGCAGTTCTGATGACAAAGACAAAGGCACTGTGGAAAATGGTGTTCTGATGTCATAGAGATTGGCCACTGTGAGAAATGTATTTCTGATGACAAAGAGAAATGAACAATGGGAAATGTAGTTCTGACGAAAGGAGAAAGATACTGTGGACAATGTAGTTCTCATGATTAGAGAAAAGAACTGTGGGAAATGTTCTGTTTTCATTGAAACAGGTCATTATGGGAAATGTATTTCAGATGACACAAGCAATGTGGGAAATGTAATACTGAGGAGGTAGAGAAAGGAAGTTTGGGAAATGTAGTTCTGTTGACACAGAGAATGGAAGTGTGGGAAATTCAGATCTCATGATTAGATAAAGCAACTGTGGGAGATATATTTCTGATGATGTAGATAAAGACAACATGGACAATGTAGTTCTGATGTCATAGAGACAGGCACTGTGGGAAATGTAGTTCTGGTGACTCCATGGAAGGCATTGTGGGAAATGTATTATTGAGGATGAAGATAAAGGCAAGATGGGCAATGAAGTTCTGGTGCAATAGAGACTCTGGGAAATGCAGTTCAGATGACCTAATGAAGGAAGTGTAATAAATGTTGTTCTGATGTAAGAAAGAAAGGCACTGTAGGAAATGTATTTCTTTGACATAGAGAAAGGCACTGTGGGAAATTTAGTTCTTATGTGACAGCAAAAGACACCATGGGAAATGTTGTTTGGATGACATAGATAAAGGAAGTGTGAAAATTGTAGTACTGATATCATAGTGAAAGGAACAGTGGGAAAAGTAATTATGATGGCACTGAGAAAGGCATTGTGGGAAATGTAATTATGATGACATAGAGAAAGGCACTGTGGAAATGGAGGTTTGAAGGGGTAGAGAAGGGAAGTGTGGGAAATGGAGATCTGATAATGTAGATTAAGACAAGATGGGATATGTTGTTCTGATGACATTGAGAAAGGAACTGTGGGAAATATCATTTTGATGTCTTAGAAGAAGGGACTGTGGGAAATGTCATGCTGATGAAGAGAAAAAACTGTGGGTAAGGTATTCTAATAACCTAGAAAATGTAGCTCTTTAAATGAAATTCTGACACCATAGAGAAAAGATATTTGGGAAAAGTCATTCTCATGAAAGAGAGAAAGGCACTGTGGGAAATGTCATTCTGACGACACAAGAAAGGCTCTGTGGGTAATGTAGTGCTGATGACTTGGAGAACAGAACTATGGGAAATGAGGTTCTGATGATGTAGACAAAGGAACTCTGAAAAATGTAGTTCAGATGTCACTGACAAAGGCAATGAAGGTAATGTATGTCTGTGAAATAGAGAAAGGCATTGTGGGAAATGTAGTTGTGATGACATACACATAGGAACTGTGGGAAATGTAGTTCAGATGACACCAAGAAAGGCACTGTGGGTAATGTAGTTCTGTGACTTAGAGCAAGGTCCGGAGGAAAGTTATTTAATGATGTAGAGAAAGGAACTGTGGGGAATATAGTTCTCATGATGTAGAGAAAGGCAGTGTTGGAAATGTAGTTGTGATGCCATGGAGAAAGGGACTGCAGGAAATGTGGTTCTGGTGACACAGAGAATGTAATTGTGGGAAATGTGCTGATGAAACAGAGAATGGCACTGTGGGAAATCTAGTTTTATGACTCAAGAAAGGCCATCGTGGGAAATGTAGTTCTGTTGATGTAGAGAAAGGCACTATGGGAAATGTAGTTCTGAGGTCACAGTGAAAGACACTGGTGAAAAATATGCTCTGATGATGTAGAGAAAGGCCATGTAAGTTGTGGTTTTGGGGCTGGAGAGAAGTCTCAGAGTTTATGAACACTGGCTGTGCTTCCATAGGTCCTGAGTTCAATTCCCATCACCTATATGGTGGCTCACAATCATCTATAATGAGATCTGACTCCCTCTTCTGGCCTGAAGAGTACAAGCAAACACAACCCTCTCTATGTAATGAACAAATAAATCTTAAAAAAGGACTTATCAACAAAAATCTTTCAGATAATTCCCCTTTTAAAAAAATATGTGGTTTTGATGAACCAGAGAAAGGCACTGTGGGAAATGTATTTTTGATGAACCAGAGAAAGGCACTGTGGGAAATGTAGGTCTAATGATATAAAGGAACTGTGGGAAATGGCATTCTGATAACATACAGAAAGGAACCGTGGGAAATTTAGTGCTTATGTCAGACAAAGACATTCTGGGAAATGTAGTTCTGGTGACATAGAAAAAAGAACTGTGGGGAAATTAGTTGTGATGATGTAGAGAAAGGCACTGTGTGTAATGTAGTTCAGATGAAACTGAGGAATGCACTGTGGGAAATGATGTTCTGGTGACATAGATAGAAGCACTATAGCTAATGAAATTTTGACAACATAGGGAATGGCTCTGTGGGAAATGCAGTTATGATGGTGTATAAAAAGTCACTGTGGAAAATGTAGCTCTGATGTCATAATGAAAGGCACTATGGGTAATTCAGTTCTGAAGACGTACACAATGGCACTGTGGGAAATGTAGTTCTGAGGTCACAGGGAAAGACACTGGTGAAAAATAAGCTCTGATGATATAGAGAAATGCCCTGTAAGATGTGGTTTTGATTGAACCAAAGAAAGGCACTGTGGCAGTTGTATTTTTGATGAACAAGAGAAAGGCACTGTGGGAAATGTAGTTCTGACAACATAGAGAAAGGAACAGTGATTTTTTAGTCCTGATGACATACACATAGGTACTGTGGAAATGTAGTTCAGATAACACCAAGAATGGAACTGTCAGTAAAGTCTATGTGATAAGATTGACAGAGGCACTGTGGAAAATGTAGCTCTTGTGTTACTGAGAAACACACTGTGAGAAATGTAGTTCTGATGACATAGAGAAAGGAAGAGTGGGCAATGTAGTTCTGAGGACACAAAGCAAGGAACTTTGGGTAATGTGGCACTGTGGGAAATGTAGTTCTTGTGTCAAAGAGAAAGGAACTGTGGGAAATGTAGACATGATGACACAGTGAAAGGCACTGTGGGAAATGTAATTATGAAATCAATGAGAAAGGCACTATGGGTACTGAATTTCTGATAACATAGAGAAAGTAACTGTAGGAAATGTAGTTCTTGTCACACAGAGAAAGTTCTGTCTTGTGGTTCTAAAGATATAGAGAAAGGCACTGTGGGAAATGAAGTTTTGATGACACAGAGAAAGAAACTGTGGATATATAGTTGTGGTGTCATAGAGAAATGCACTGTGGAAATGTAGTTCTGATGATTTAGAGAAAGGCAATGTGTGAATTTTACTTCTGATGTCATACAGAAAGGCACCATAGGAAGTGTAGTTATGAAGACGTGAAGAAAGGCACTGTGGGAAATGTAGTTCAGACCACATAACACTGTGGAAAATGATGTTCTGATATAGACGACAGACATGTAAGAAATGTGGATCTGATGACCCAGAGAAAGGCACAGTGGAAATGTTTTTGTGGTCACATAGAGAAAGGCACAGTGGGAAATGTAATTACTTTGTCACAGAGAAAGGAACTGTGGGAATGTTGTTGTGGTGACCTAGAGAAAGGCACTGTGGGAAATGTAATTATGATGACACCAAGAAAGCAACTGTGGGAAATGAAGTTCAGATGACACCAAGAAAGGCACTGTGGGTAACCTCGACCTGATGAAACAGAGAAAGGCACTGGGAAAAATCTATTTCTATGAAATAGTGATTCCCACAGTGCCTTTCTCTAAGACATCAGAACTACATTTTCCACACATCAGTTCTCTATGACATCAGATGTACATTTCTCACAGAGCCATTTTCTGTGTTACCAGAACTGCATTTCCAAAAGCTCCTTTCTTTGTGACATAAGAACTACAGTTATCACAAGACCTTTATCCTTCTCATCAGAACTACATTACCAAAAGTACCTTTCTATGTCATAATAACATTTACCACAGTGCCTTTCTCTGTCTCCAGAACAACATTTCCTACAGTCCCAGTCTCCTTGACATGAGAACATATTTCCAACACTTTTTTTCTCCACATCATGAACTACATTCCCCACAGTTCCTTTCTCTAAGTCATCAGAACTACATTTCCCACAGTGTTTTTCTCTGTGACATAAGAACTATATTTCCCTTAATGCCATTGTCTGAGTCCTCATAACTACGTTTCCCTCAGGAACTTTCTCTAAGTGACAGAAATACATTTCCCACAGTGCCTTTCTCTGTTTCATCAGATTGACATTACCCACAGTGCCTTTTTGGTATCATCTGAACTTCATTTCCCACAGTACCTATTTGTTCATCATCAGATCTGCATTTATCACAGTTACCTTTCTCTATGACATCAGAACTACATGACCCAAAGTTCCTTTCTCTTTGTGATCAAAACTACATTTCACATAGTGCCTTTTTTCTATGTCACAGAACAACCTTTCCCACATTACTTTCTCTGACATCAGAAATACATTTCCCAAACTGCCTTTCTCTGTGTCACCAGAACTTTATCTATGTAATGAGAAATACATTTCCCACAGTTCTTTCCTAGACATCATCAGAACTGCATTTCGCACAGTGCCTTTCTCTGTTTCATCAGAGTGACATTTCTCACAGTGCCTTTTTTATTGTCATCTGAACTCTGTTTCCAACAGTGGCCTGTCTCCATGATATCTGAACTACATTTCCCCTCTTGACTTTCTCTACATCCTCAGAACTACATTTCCCACATTTCGTTTCTCTAGGTCACAGAACTACATTTCCAACAGTGACTGTCTCTATGACATCAGAACTACATTTCCCATCTTGCCTTTATCTACATCATCAGAACTACATTTCCCACTGTGTTTTGTACTACATTCCTCAGAACTACATTTCCCACTGTGCTTTTCTCTGTTATCAATACTACATTTCCCACATTGCTTTTCTCTATATCATCAGAACAATATTTTCCATAGTGTCTTTTTTTTTTTATCAGATCTACTTTTCCCAAAGTGCCTTTCTCTGTGTCATTAGAACTACATTTCACACAGTAACCTTTCTCTATATTGTCAGAGCTATATTTCCCATGGTTTCTATCTCCACATCATCAGATCGATATTTCCCACAGTTTCTTTCTCCATGTCATCAGAACTACATTGCCCACAGTGTTTTTCTCTATGTTATCTGAACTACATTGTCCACAAAACCTTTGCCTTCATAATCAGAACTAAATTTCCCACCATAACTCTCTCTACATCCTCAGAACTACATTTCCTACAGTGCCTTTACCCCTGTCATCAGAACTACATTTCCCACATTGGCCAAAATCTTAGACATCAGAACTACATTTCCCAATTTTGCTTTCTCTACATCATTAGAACCATATTACCAACTGTTCCTTTTTCAGTGTTATTCTCTATGTTATCAATACTACATTTTCCATAGTGCCTTTCTCTATATCATCAGAAAAATATTTCCCAGAGTGTCTTTATTCATGTTATCAGACCTACTTTTCCCAAAGTTCATTTCTCTACATCATCAGAACTATAATTCCTACAGTGTCTTCCTATATGTCACAGAAATTCATTTCCCCAAGTGCCTTTCTCTATTTTATCAGACCCAGCCTTACTCACAGTGCTTTTCTCAGTGAGATCCAAACTGCATTTCCCACAGCTCATATGTGTACATCATTAAACTACATTTACCACATTTCATTTTCTACATCATATGAACTTCATTTCTCACAAGGCCTTTCTCTATGTCATCAGAAATTCATTTCCCACTATGCCTTTCTCTGTGTTGTCAGAACTACATTTCCCCGAAGTGCTTATCTCTGTGACATCAGAAATACATTCCTCATCATGCCTTTATCTACATCATCAGTACTACATTTCCCACAGTGCCTTTCTTGGTAACATCTGAACTACATTTCCCACTGTTCCTTTCTCTATGACATCAGAACTACATTACCCAAAGTTTCTTTCTCTATGTTATCAGAACTAAATTACCCACAGTGCTTCTGCCTATGCCATCAGAACTACATTTCCCACATTTCCTTTCTCTGTTTCATCAGAATGACATTTCCCAAAATGTATTTCTCTATGTCATCAGAACTATGTTTTCCACAGTTCCTTTCTATAAATCTTCAGAACTACATTTCCCACATTTGCTTTCTCCCCATCACCAGAACTATATAAGCCATGAGCCTTTCTCTATGTCACCAGAACTACATTTTGCACAGTGCCTTTTTCTATGTCATGAGATCATCATTTCCCACACTTCTTATGTCTACATCACCAGAACTACATTATCATTGTGTCTTTCTCCATGATATGAGAACTTCATTCTCAACAATGTCATTTTCAAAGTCATCAGAACTATAATTTCCCATAGTGGTCTGTTTTTATAACAAAAGATCCACATTTCCCACAGTTGCATTCACTACATCATGAGAACTACATTACACACCGTGCCTTTCTCTATATCCCTAGAACTTCTGCTCCCACAGTGCCTTTCTCATTGTCATCAGAACTACATTACCCAGAGTGCTTTTCTGTATGACATCATAACTACATTTCCCACAGTGCTTTTCACTATGTGACAGAATGATCTTTCCCACAGTGCCTTTCTCTGCTTCACCAAATCAATATTTCCCACCATGCCTTTGACTAGATGATCAGAACTACATTTCCTTCAGTCCCTTTCTCTATGTCATCATAACTACATTTCCCACAGTGCCTTTTTCTGTGTCACCAGAAATAGATTTCCCTCAGTGTGTTTCTGCATGGCATAAGAACTACACTTCCAACACTACCTTTATCTACATCATGAGAACTACATTTCTCACAACTCCTTTCTCTAAGTCATCAGAACTACATTTCCCACAGTGTCTTGTCCTGTAACATAAGAACTACGTTTTCCATGGTGCTTTTTTTTACACCATCAGAACAATATAACATGCTCTTCCTTTCAATATGTCATGAGAACTACATTGTCCACACTACCATTCTCCTTGTCATCATAACTACATTTCCCACAGTACCTTTTTGTACGTCCTCAGAACTACATTTCTCACACTTTCTTTCTTTACATCATCAGAACTACATTTCCCATAGTCTATCTCTTTGCCATTCAGAACTACTTTTCCCACAGTGCCTTTCTGCATCTCATCAGAACTCATTACCTATAGTTCCTTTCTCTTTGTCATCATAACTACATTTTCCACAGTGCCTTTCTCTATGTAATCCACAACTCTTTTTATATAGAGCTTGTCTCTAGGTCATCAGAACATCTTTTCCCACACTACTTATGTCTACCACATCAGAATTACATTTTCCACAGTTCCTTTCTGTCTGTCATTAGAGCTATCTTATCCACAGTTCCTTTCTCTATGTCAACAGAACTACATTTCCCAGAGTGCATTTAACTATGTGACAGAACTATGTTTCCCACACTACCATTCTCTGCTTATTCAGAACTACATTTCCCACAGTGCCTTTCTTGGTGACATCTAAACAACATTTCCCTCACTGCCCATCTCTATGACATCAGAAATACATTGCCCATCTTGCCTTTATCTACATCATCAGAACTACACTTCCCACAGTCCTTTTTTCTCTGCTTTCTGATCTACATTTCCCACAGTGGCCTTTCTCTAAATCATCAGAACCTCAATAACCACAGTTACCTTCTCCACAGCATGAGAACCACATTTCCAACATTTCCTTTCTCTATGTCATCCTAACTACATTTCCCACAATGCCTTTCACTATGTGATAGAACAACCTTTCCCACAGTGCCTTTTCTTTTCCTCATCAAATTGACATTTCCCATCATGCCTTTAGCTAGGTGATCTGATCTACATCTCCCACAGACACTTTCTCTATGTAACGAGAACTACAGATCCCAGCTTGCCTTTACTCATGTCATAAGAAATCCATTTCTCACAGTAGCTTTTTCAATGTCATAATAACTACATTTCCCATAGTGTCTTTCTCTCTGTCACCAGAACTACCTTTCCCACAGTGCCTTTGCTGTTTCTACGAAACCACATATTGCAAGGCTTTTCTCTACATCATCAGAGCATATTTTTCCACAGTGTCTTTCACTGAGTGATCTGACCTACAGTGCATTTCTGTATTTCTTCAGAACTACAGTAATATAGTGCTTTTCTTCACAACTTCATAACTACATTACCAACAGTGACTATTTAGACATCATCTGAACAACACTTCCCACAGTGCCTTTCTCTACATCATCAGAACTACATTTCCATGGCTGCTTGTCTCTCCATCATCAGAATTTCATTTATCACAGTTCCTTTCTCTATGTTATGAGAACTTCATTACCCACAGTTCCTTTATTTGTCTCATCAGAACTACATTTCCCACACTTTCTTTCTCTATGACATCAGAACTACACTTACCACAGTGTATTTCTCTGTTTAATCAGATCAATATTACCAACAGTTTATTTCTTGTTGTCATCTGAACTTCATTTACTACAGTTCCTATGTCTACATCATCAGAACTACACTTATCAAAGTTACATTCTCTATGTCTTTAGAACTCCTATACCCAAAGTTCCTTTCTCTTTGTCATGAGATCTACATTTCCCACAGGTCCTTTCTCTATGTCACAGAACTACATTTCCCACACTGTGTTTCTCTGTGTCATCAGAACTACATTTCCCAAAGTGCCTTTCTTTGGTTCATTAAAACCACATCTTATAGAACCTTTCTCTACATCATCTGAGCATATTTTTCCACAGTGTATTTAATTGTGTGATCTTTAGAACTATATTTCCCACAGTGAATTTTGATACATCATCAGAACTACTTTTCTCACAGTGCCATTGTTTATGTCATCAGAACTACATTTCCTATAGTGCCTGTTTCTACATCATCAGAAATTCATTTACCACAGTTCCTTTCCCTATGTCATTAGAATTACATTACCCACAGTACCTTTCTCTACATCATCATAACTTCATTTTCCATAGTGAATTTTCTCACAGTGCCATTGTTTATGTCATCAGAACTACATTTCCTATAGTGCCTGTCTCTACATCATCAGCACTTCATTTACCACAGTTCCTTTCCCTATTTCATCAGAACTTCATTACTTACAGTTCCTTTCACTATTTGAGAGACCTACATTTCCCACAGTACCTTTCTCCCCTTCATCAGATCAACAATGCCCACAGTTCCTTTCTCTGTTTTATCAGAATTACATTTCTTAAATTCTCTTTCTCCACATCATCAGAACACATATCCTACAGTGCCTTCCTCTATGTCACAGAAATGCATTTCCTGCAGTGCCTTTCTCTGTTTCATCTGCACTACAATTTACACAAGTATTTCCTAAGTGTATGTCATCAGAACTATATTTATCACAGTTCCTTTCTCTATGACATCAGTAGTACATTATCCAAAGTTCCTTTCTTAGTGTCATCCAAACTACATTTCCCACAGTTTCTCTGTGGCATAAGAACTACATTTCCCACAGTGCCTTTCTCCATGTCATCAAAACAATATTACCCAAAGATCTTTGCTCTGTGACATCATAACTATGTTTCACACAATGCCTTTCTCTTTGTCACAGAAATCCTTTACCCACAATGCCTTTCTTAGTGTCATCCGAACTACATTTCCCACAGTACCTATGTGTACATCATTAGAACAACATTTATCACAGTTCTTTTCTCAATGTCATCAGAAGTACATTACAAAAATTTCTTTCTCTGTGTCATCAGAACTACATTTCTCACAGTTCCTATGTGTACGACATCAGAACTTCATTTCCCACAGTTCTATTCTCTATAATATTACAACCATGTTACCCAAAGTTCCTTTCTCAGTGTCATCTCAACTACATTTCCCACAGTTCCTCTGTGTTCGTCATCAGAACACATTTTCCCAAAGTTCCTGTCCCTACACATCACAATTTCATTACCCACAGTGTCCTTCTGTGTGTCATCTGATCTTCTTTTCTCATAGTTCCTTTTTCTATGACACCAGATCTACATTTAACAAGTGCCTTTCTCTGTGTCATCAAAACTACATTTCCCAAAGTTCATTTCTCTATGACATTCGATCTACATCTACCAAACTTCCTTTCTGTGACATTAGAACTACATTAGCCACAGTTCCTTTCTCTGTGTCATGAGAACTACATTTCCCACAAATAATTTCTCTATGACATCAGAGATACATTGATCACAGTTCCTTTCTCAACATCCCAGAACTGCATTCCCCACAGTTCCTTTCTCTGCTTCTTCCAAACCATATATTACACGGAATTTCTCTATATCATCAGAGCACACTTTTTTTCAGTGTCTTTCACTGTGATCGGAAAACTACATTTCCCATAGTTCCTTTCACTATGACAAGAAATTAAAGGGAGAAAAACTCAAATATCCAAAATAAACACACTATACACAAGATATTAAAAAAATAAATTATCATCTGAAAAAGGCCTAATATTTAAAATATGAATATGGAACATAATTAGAGAAATAAAACAAAAATTCTCATCAGACAAATGTCTAATATCCCAAATATACATATTGAACACAAGAGATCATATACACAATGAAAATTCTTATTTATAAAGGTCTAATATGCAAGCTAAACATAAGGACACAAGAAATCAGATCAATTAACCAAAAATTCTCACCTAATAAAGGTCTAACATTGAAAATATACATATAGAAAACAAGAAATCAGAAAAACAAAACTATTCTCATGTGATAAAGGTCTATTATGAAAAATATACTCATTGAACAAAAAAATAAAATAAGACAAAATTTCTATTCTGATTAAGATCTATTATAAAAAATATGCCTATTGAAAACAAGAAGTCAGATATCCATGTTGAACAAAAGAAATCAGAACAATAAAAAAATATCATCTATTAAATGTCTAATATACAAAATATACATATTGAACACAAAATATCAAATACATAAAACACAAATGTATATTCAAAACATACATATTGACATTATTAGATAATAAAATAAAATTTTTACTCTGATAAATGTCTAATTGGAAACACACATAGTCAACACAAAAAAGAAAAAGAAAACAGACATTCTCACATAACAATATACTAATATCCAAACTATACTTATTGAATACGTGGAATCACATAACTAAAAGAAAAAATCTTTTTTCATAAAGGTCTAATGTCACAAATATGCCTATTCTCATATGATACAATTCTAACATCTCAAAAATAAATACTGAACACAAGAAATTAGATAAATAAAACAAATTTTCTCATCAGATAAAGGTCTAATATCAAAATATACACATTGAACCAAAAAATCATGTAAATAATGCAAAATTATCATCTGATAAAGACCTAATATCCAAAATATACATATTGAACACAAGAAATCAGAAAAAAAACAAAGTTCCCATGTGATAAGGATCAAATATGAAAAATATACTATTGAAAACCAGAAATTAAATATAAAAACTTTTGAACTGATAAAGATCTAATATCAAACATATACATATGGAACATAATTAGATAAACAAAATCTCATCTGATAAAAGTCTTACATCCAAAATATACATACTGAATACAAGAAATTAATTAAGTGAATATTCTCACCTTATAAAGTACTAATATCCACCAGATGGTATTGACACATGCCAGTAATCCCAGTACTTGGGATGCAGAGGTAGCCGGATCTCTGTGAGTTCAAGGCCAGCCTGGTCTGCAGAGCTAGTCCAGGACAGGCTCCAAAGCTACTGAGAAACTCTGTCTGGTAAAACAAAAAAAAAAAAAGAAAGAAAATATTTGGGGTTGGGGATTTAGCTCAGTGGTAGTGTGCTTGCCAAGCAAGCTTAAGGTCCTGGGATCGATTCCCAGCTCCAGAAACAAAAATTAACTAACATCCAAAATATGCATACTGAACACAAGAAATCATATATAGAGAGAACAAAAATTCTCATCTGATAAGGTCTATACCAAAATATACAAACTGAATTCATGAAATAAGAAAAAATTCTCACCAGTAGGTTAATATCCAAAATATGCATATTGAACACAAGAAATTTTAAAAAAACAAACATTTTCTTCTACTTAAGGTCTAATATCCAAAATATACACACTGAACAGAATATATCAGACAAATAAAACAAAATTCTTTTCAGATAATTGTCTAATTTCAAAAATATTCTTATTGAACACAAGAAACTTATATTTAAAAATGTTCATTAAGTTGAGGATGTAGCTCAGAAGTAGAGTGCTTGCCTAGCAAGCACCAGGCCCTGTGTTGGGTCCTCAGCTCAAAAAAAGGACAAAAATTTACACCATTAAATTTCTAATATAAAAAATATACATATTGAAAACAAGATATCAGATATATAAAACAAAAATTGTCACCTGATAAAGGTCTAATATCCAACATATTTTTATTGAACCCAATAAATTTTATTAAACAAAAATTTCACATGTAAAGTTCTCATATACAAATTACATCTATTAAACAATAGAAGTCAGATAAATAAAACAAAAATTCTCACATGATAAAAGTCTAATTAACAAAATATACATATTAAGCATAAGAAAACAAAAAAGACAAAACAAAAATTCTCATCTGATAAATGTAAATATCAAAAATACACATATTTAACATTAGAAATAGGATAAAAATTATCATCTGATAAAGGTCTGATATACAACATATACATAGATCCCAAGAAATCAGATAAATAAAACAAAAAATCAAAACTGATAAACGTCTAACTTTAAGAATATCCAAAGTAAACACAGGAGTAATAAAACAAAAATTCTCACCTGATAAAAGTCTAATATCCAATATATACTTACTGAACACAAGAAATTTAATGAAACAAAAATTTTCAAATGATATATCTGTGATGTCCAAAATTTTGGGGAAAAGCATACTGTGAAGATGTAGCCTACCAGAAACACAGACCTTATAGAAAATGAATTAATGATGACAGAGTGGACCTGAGATTGAAACCAAAGGGTTTGAAAGAATGAATACAAATTCTTCACGCTTTATTCTGTGAAAAAGTTCAGGTGTTCTCACTTCTAATTTCTCTCAGTAGTCATTTGCTGTTGCTTACTGGTTAGTCTCTCCACCTTCTGCTTCATCTGCATCTTGGTGAGGAAGGTTTGGTGGGATGGTGGCTCCCTGGTGCTCCATGAAAACAAATTAACATGCATTATGACATGGCAAAGAGGATGGACAGTCCACCCTGATTCCTAATGTTTGAGAAAGCTTATTTACCAATGACTCAGTGACAGCCCCAATTATTTTGTTCCATGCTTCAGATGCCTACTCTGGGAAACTCAGCTGTCTTCTCTATTTGAAGGAAGTGGTTATCTCATTTAACTCATTCTCTCTGCCTTCATAGCAATGCTCAAAGTAATGAAAGAGATAGCCTCTTCAGGCTTATTCACAGTTGCAGTCTCAGAATTCAGCTTGGATGCTGAGTCCACAAGCTTGTGGGTTTATGAGTCAGGAGAAAATTGCCATATTTAGCAATCACCCCCATCATTTAGAGGTTCCCCAATTATCTTGACAGGTTACACTAACTGTACAACTATTGATGGAGAAGACATATAAGGGAAGAAAATGGTCACCAGACTCAACAAGTCACAACACTAACAACCTAGGACATACAGAGCATCTGGGAAGTACCCAAAGTTAGCCAGTATGGTTGAAGTACAGTGATGCCTTGCCTTGAAATTGGCACACCTCATTAATCCCTCCTGTTTTAATGTTGGTCTCATGTTCACTCATCAATGCCTGTCCTCCAAATGATACAAAAGCAAAGAGTTCCCAGCATAAAGCTTTGGCCTTATCTAACCACATAGCCAGAACAATTAATATCCTGGAAACCTTGAATTTTAAGAGCTATGACAATTACGGAAGCTCTGTTGGTTCCACAAGACTGCAGCTTTCTGTGTCCCATACTGGAAGATTCAGTTAAAGACCACTTCCTCCAAGAAGCTTCCCTTTTCCTGCACAGAACTCATTGCACAATTCCCTTGATCATTTCATTCTTGATGTTTTACACTGAAGCTGAAAGTCAGCTTTCTTCTGTCACTCACTTGTCTCTGTACACTTCCTATTCTCTTTTTGAACTAGACTCTTCTTTATACCATCATGTTCATCAGTAAAAGTAAAGATAATGTATAAACTTCCCATGGGTAGTTGGTATTGCCACAACATAGGCAACATCACAGAGGTTGCCAGGGCTCTCCAGGATACAATAGAATGTCCAGGGAAGAGCTGCAGATGTCATGGAAACTGACATTGCTTCCCTGCTAATAAGCATCCCTCATAATACACTAAAACTTTGCAGGAGCCACTGCTGAGATACAAGGGAAGACCTTCAATACATTCTTCATCCAAATCCAGAGATCTCTCTTTGATTGATTGAACATCTTTATTTTATTCCATGTGTGGAAGTGAATGTTTGTCTTGTACTGAAATTTTACATACACAAGGTAATAATATCAGAAATTTATGTATGCTATGGTTCAACATAAGTACCTGCATCTCCTTATCTCCTTAGCCATAAGACATTATTGGCTTAATGCTGACTGAGGACACTAGTTAAACAATTTCCTGTTAATGAGTCTACAGGGAACAGCTAGGCAGAGTTATGCTAGAGGAGGAGGCTGATACAGGCTAGGAAAAGGTACGCATAGGAGTGGTATACAGTCATGGAGCTCAGTGGGACTAAAATCTGAGTCATCAGCATGTGTGTAATGGGTATTTTACTCTCTGTTGAGTAGCTCATAGTGATCTGCTGTTACAGGGTAGTAAAGGTGGCCAGACAGCTGGTGTCTTGCACACAGAACATCAGTTTCCAATAGAGCAAAGGATATTCAGGAAAATCTTTTGCAAGCCCCTTCATATGTAGGAACATAGACACTAGGGTTCCAGTGGACACTCTAGATCAAAGGTTCTTGATTTTTCCAATTCTCTGACTCTTTAAATAGCCCTATCAAAAGTTCCTCATGTTGTGATGAACCCTAAACATAAAATTAAGAAACAATGAAACAATTATGTTAATGTTATGAATCATAATTCAAATATTTGATGTGCAGGATATCTGATATGCAACCCCCAATGGGGTGTTGACCCACAGCTTGAGGACCACAGATCTGACTGCAGGCAGAAATTTCCTGAAATCCTGGCAGTGATGCTGAGGCAGTGTGATTCTTAGTTTTCATTATCAGAAAGAATGAAACTAGTCACCTGGGAAAAAGGACACTAAATGAGGAAATGTATAGTTCAGATTTACTTTGAGCATTTCTCTGAGGAATTTTATTAATTGTTAATTGAGATAAGACTTCCTAAAATAGGCAGAATCATTTCATTGTCTGTAACCTGTACTGTGTAATTATGAAGAACCTATAGCATAAGTATAAACAAATGGGCAGCATGGGACATTTGTTTATCTCTACTCTTGGCTGTGGATGTGATATGATTAGGTGAGTTCCTACCTTGATTTGCCAAAAATGAGCTAGTACCTGGAATTGTGGGCTATGATCAATTTTTACCATTCTAGCTTGCTGTGCCTGATATCACAATGTAATAAAATTGTTAAGAAAGCACTCTATGTAAGAGAGGTTTTCACAACTCTGTGGGATATGTATTTCATAAAATGTTGATATCTGTCTAAAAAGAAGAGATCCTACTTCCTTCTGGACACAACCTGTGTTTCCATGCCACAGTTTGACAAAGACACAGAGACACCCATAGACTCATACAACACTTCACCCTGTCAACAAATGTCTCCTGATAGTGACTTGCCATATCAAATACTATGCTAAATTCTTCCAATGTGTTATATACAACAAGCTTCACTTCAATTAATTTATTTTTCTTTGAATTTCCTGAACATTAAACTTTTCAGATATGGGGAAATGGATCTGAACTCACTGAATTGACTATGAATTTCAATCTTATACTGTGTCCTTCCTTGAATGTCTGAAAAAGCTCCTTCAAGCTGAGAGCAAAGTAGCACCCTAAATTCCAGGTTTGTATGGGGGTAAGTAATGACTGGCAATGTGTCCACTAGTTACCTCGGTTTGGAAATTAACTCCAGGGCTGATGTACACACATCCCTGTGAAAGCTTCTTAGTTTCCCTCTAACTTCTGTGCCTCTTCATTAAGGTTTCTGTAAACAGATCTTTGACAAATTTCCTCCTTCAAAAGTACATAGACCTCATCAGATGTGAAATGTCACTTTGATTTTCTCTTTAACAGCCCCTTTTGAACTACATTCAAGGCTATCCAAGGAGAATAAGGTCTTGGGCTAGGAACTGAAATAACCACAGGTACAGGTTTAGAATGCAGGTCTGAGGAACAAAGTGCAAATTAAGGGCAGGACAGCAAGAATCCCAGGAAATTCTTGGTTATGTATTTGGCAGTTTAGCCTCTTGGCATGTCATTTTCTTCTACCTAGAATAAGATGGGTTGGGATGTGCCATGAAAATGGGTGCTGTCACAAGGCATGGCATATAAAATCACTTCCTTCATAAGTGGGACCCTGTTTTTTTTTGTGGGGACACAGGGTTTCTCTGTGTAACTTTGTGACTTTCCTTGATCTTGCATGGTAGAGGGACTTTGTTTTCTTGTTTGTATGGTTTTTTTGTGGGGTGGAGGTGATGAGCTAGCATTTATATGAGCTAAGCTGTCGATCTCTTTCAGGAGAACAGAGGCATCTGATCCTAAACTTACAAAAACTGCTGAAATGATGCTTCAGAGCAGAAAACCACTTCACTTGGTTGAAAAAAAAAATTGACACTATTCTACAAGACTGTTTCCAAATATTGTGCATGGCTCCTGTCCTTTGCCATTTGGAAATTCTTAATAGCTAACAATATTTATTGATTAACCACTTTCAGATGCTGAAAGCAAAGAATATGGAGAGGGAAGGTAAAAATCAACATATCTTTTCCTAAATATTGAGTTGTGTTTGCCAGTTCCAATCTCAGAAATCTAATCCTTATCTGGCTAATCTAATAACTAATAAATGCCACCTGTACCCATTGGTGTATTTTAATAGAAGAACATAAATATTTTGGTGAGTTACTAGAATTCATGTAGTGTATATTGTGTCCAAATATTAATACTTTCTTTTCTGTCTTGCTATTCTTATTTGGAAAATTTTCCTGTTGGAGTGGAAGTGAACTTCCCCAATTAAAATGGGGATACATTTTTTTAAATAAACTACTGTAACAGAATATGTCTGGGAGTTGCAAAAGCTTTTCCAATGAAAAGAAGCAGAATTTAAGAGGATCATGTTACATGCTGGGGGCAGAACAAGCCCTCAGAGTCAGCAAAGCTTGCAAAAACATATTTTATTTTGCAATTTGTTAGGAGAAACACTTTTTGTGCTTATTTTTTCAATTTTATAATTAACTTAATTTTACATATCAGCATATATTCCCTTGTCCTCTGTCCTCCCATCCCCCTCCTCTTCTCTCATTCCACCTCCCCCCCAGTTCCCATCTCCCCCAGGGCAAGTAATCCCCTAGGGATTCACCCCAGTCTTGTAGATTCTGTGTGGCAGGTCCAATCCTCTACTCCCTCTTCCCAGGCAGAGCAAAGTGTGCTAACATAGGCCCCAGGCTCCAAAAATCCAGTTCATGTACTAAGGACAAGACCCAGTCCCACTGCCTAAGGGCCTCCCTAACAGTTCAAGCTAATCAACTGTCTCACTTACACAGAGGGCCTGATCCAGTTCCATGGGGACTCCTCAGCTATTGGTTCATAGTTCATGTGTTTCCATTAGTTTGGCTATTTGTCCCTGTGCTTTTTCCAACTGTGGTCTCAATATCTCTTGCTCATATAATTCTCCTCTCTCTCACTGAATGGACGCCCAGAACTCCACCTGGTGCTTGGGTGTGGATCTCTGCATCTGCTGCCATCAGATATATGAGAGTTCTATCATGACAGTTAGGGTGCTTGGCCATACAATAACCAGAGTAGGTCAGTTCAGGCACTCTCTCAACCATTTCCAGTAGTCTATCATGGCGGTTTCTTGGTTGATTTCTGGGGACCTCTCTAGCACTTTGTGTCTTCCTATTCACATGGGGTCTTCATTTATCATGGTTTCTCTTTCATTGTTTTCCTTCTTTGTTCCTGATCCAGCTGAGTCCTCCTGCTCCCCTAAGCTCTCTTTCCCCTGACCCTTGTCCTTCACTCCCCACCCCCAACCATCTGGAGCAAGTTTGCTCATGTAGAACTCATCTATTTGTCTGTTGCTGGGCAATTCCTGTGCCTTTTTCAGGGTCATCTGTAGTTAGAGTTTTCATGCCTGGCACAGTCAGGACAAATCTCTCTTCCCGCCAGACCCACAGTTGCTCAGACCCAACCAAGTAAACACCCAGAAACTTATATTGCTAACAAACAGTACGGCCATGGCAGGCTTCTTGTTATCAACTTCTTTTATCTTAAATTAACCCATTCCTGTTAGTCTATACTTTGTCACTTGGTTTGTGGTTTACCAGTGTCTTTACATGTTGCTTCTCTTGGTGGTGGCTGGCAGTGTCTTCTCCCAGCCTTCCTGTTCCCAGCCTTCTCCTCTTTCTTGTCCTGCCTACCCTATTCTTCCTGCCTGGCTAGTAGCCAATCACCACTTTCTTTATACAGAGTGATATCCACAGCAGTTATTTTTCATAGGTGGCCTCCCTGATGATGTGAGTTGCAGTATGGTTATCCTTTGTTTTACATCTAGTATCCACTTATGAGTGAGTACATACATATACCCAAGGAATGCTCAATCATACCAAAAGGGCACATGCTCAGGTCTGTTTCTAGCAGCATTGTTTTTAATGCCAGAACCTGGAAACAACCTAGATGCCCTTCAACTGGAGAATGGATAAATAAAATATGGTACTTATACACAATGGAGTACTACTCTGCAGAGAAAAATGATGACATCATGAGGTTTGCAGCAAATGGATGGAATTAGGAAAACAATCCTCAGTGAAGTAACACAGACTCAGAAAGACAAACATGTTTTTCTAATTTCTTGTCTTCTTTATGTGTATTTTGGATATTAGACCTTTATCACGGAGAATTTTGTTTTATTTTCTGATTTCTTGTGTTAAGTTAGTAAATTTTTGATATTAGAACTTTATCAGAGACAATTTTGGTGTTATTTAATTTACTCTGTTCAATAACTGTATGTCTGATATTAGAAATTTATCAGATGAGAATTTTTGTTTTATTTAACTAATTGTATCCACTATGAATAGTTTGGATATGAGACCATTATCAGATGTGAGTTTTTGTTCTATTTATCTGATTTCTTGGGTTTAATAAGTATATTTTGGATATTGGTTCTTTACTGGGGACAAATTTTTTTTTCTAATTTCTTTTTTCCATGTGTATATTTTAGATGTTAGAATTTTAACAGATGAGAATTTTTATTTTATTTATCTAATTATGTTCAATATTTAAATTTGGGGTATTAGAACTTTATCAAATGAGAATTTTTGTTTTATATATTTGATTTATTCAATTCAATATGTATAATTTGTATATTAGACCTAACAGTGAGAATTTTGTTGTTTCTAATTTTTTTATATCAGTATATATATATATATATATACATTAGAACTTTATCAGTTGACAATTTTTGTTTTATTACTGTAGTTAGAGTTTTCCTACCTGGCCCAGAGTCAGGACAAATCTCTCTTACCCGCATTAAAGACACTTCATATGGAGTTTATCTTCACCTTGGACAAGAAACTGTTCTTGCCTGTACTGCTTGATCGACTGGACATGCAGGACCCATAGAAAGGTGACCACTAAACTTTGCTTGACAAAATGGTCCTTCAGGTTCCTGCCTTGCAAAGGAAACTGCCAGACATTCTACAAGACACTAAAAAAAAGTGACCAAGAGACTCTAGCCCTGTGGGCTGAAGACAAATGCCCCAACTTTACAAAGAAACATTAGGTAACTGTCCAGGCTGCCAGCTGTCTCTGTCTACTCTTACAAGACTCCTAAAAAATGCTTACATCCTTCTCCCGATTCTCAGGTAATATTATATCCTTCGGAGGTCTTTGATATGTTTAAAGACTAGATAGTTATAATTTCCTCAGTTATGATAAAAGATACATTAGATATAAAACCTTAGACTCATAAATATAAGATAGATAAGATATCTTCTTTAATAATGTAACTGTAATTCTTGCTTGATAATTGTTTTGTTATATGTAATTGTACTATGTAAAAGTTAAAACCTTCCTTAAAAAAAAAAAAAGAAAAGGGGAAGTGCTGTGGATATCGCTGTGTGTAAATAAAGTTCTGATTGGCCAGTGGCCAGGCAGGAAGTATAGGCGGGACAAGAGAGTAGAGAATTCAGGGAAGTAGAAGGCTGGGGAGACACTGCCAGCCGCCGCCATGAGAAGCAACATGTAAAGACACTGGTAAGCCACGAGCCATGTGGCAAAGTATAGGCTAACAAAAATGGATTAATTTAAGATAGAAGAAGTAGATAACAAGAAGCCTGCCACAGCCATACAGTTTCTAAACAATGTAAGTTTCTGTGTGCTATCTTGGTTGGGTCTGAGCAACTGTGGGACTGGCAGGTAAGAGAGATTTGTCCTGACTCTGGGCCAGGTAGGAAAACTCTAACTACATATTACCTCATATCTAGTTGTTATATGTATACATTGTATATTAGTCTTTTATCTGATGAGAATTTGTGTTTTATTTATCTGATTTCTTGGGTTCAATGTGTATATTTTTTATATTACATCTTTAACATTTGAGAATTTTTGTTTTATTTATCTGATATCTTTTGTTAATATGTATATTTTGCATATCACAGATTTGTCATTTTAAAATTTTTGTTTTATTCAATTTTTATGTACAGTAAGTATATTTTTGATTTAGAACTTTATCTGGTGAGAATTTTTCTTTTATTTTTCCTATTTTGGGGGATCAGAATGCATGTTTTGAATATTTCAATTTATCAGATGAAATTTTTTGTTTCATGTAATTTCTTGTGTTCAATGTTTATTTTTGATATTACACCTTTGTTACTTGAGAAATTTGTTTCATTTTTTTCTGATTTCCTCTGCTTATTAATATGTACATTTAGGATATTAGACCATTATCAGATGAGAAATTTTTGTTTTATTTATCTGATTTCTTGTGTTCCATATATATATTTTTATATTAAACCTCTATCAGATGAGAATTTTTATATTATTTATCTGATTTCTAGTGATGAATATGTATATTTTGAATATAGTTCTTTATCAGGAGACAAATATTTTTTATTTAATTTCTTGTATTCAATAAGTATGTTTTTGATTTTTCACATTTATCACATGAGAATTTTCTTCTCTTTTTCTGATTTCTTGTGTTTGATGTGTATATTTTGGATATTAGACAGAGTTGACTATTGTTGTTTATTTAATTTCTTGCCTTTAATAATATTTTTTATATTTGACCTTTATCACATAAGGATCTTGTGGGTTTTTTTTTCTGATTTCTCAGGTTCAATATGTACATTTTGGATATTAGATCTCCTTTGGGTGAGAATTTTTGTTTATCTAATTTTGTATATTCAAAAACAATATTTTTGATTTTGACTTTGATCACATGAGCATTTTTGGTTTTTTGATTACTTGTGTTCAGTCTGTATATTTTGGATGTTAGAACATTATAAGATGAGAATTTTTGGTATTACACCTTTATCAAAAGACAATTTTTTGGTTTTTTGTCAGATTTGTTGGGATATTGGACTTTTGACTGAAGAGAATTTTTGTTTTATATAACTTCTTGTGTTCTGTATGCATATTTTTCAACTGGACCTTTATGAAATGAGAAATGTTGTTGTTTGTATCTGATTTCTTGTGTTCCATATATGTATTCTGGATATTGGAACTTGATCAGATGAGAAATTTCCTTTAATTTTTCAAATTTCTTGAGTTCACTATATTTATTTTTCATATTAGACCTTTATTAGCTGTGAGAATTTTTGTTGTATTCATGTTTTCTAATTTCTAGTGTTCAATATGTATATTTTGGATATTAGACCTTTATTAGATGAAAAATTTAGTTTTTTGGTTTTTTGAGATATGGTTTCTCTGTATAGCTTTGTGCATTTCCTGGAACTTGCTTTGGAGACCAGGCTGCCCTTGAATTGACAGAGATCTGCCTGGCTCTGCCTCCTGAGTGCCTGGCTGTTTTTTTCTATTTTTATATAGTATCCTCTTATGAGTGAGTATATATCATGTTTGTCCTTCTTTGTCTGGGATATTTATCATCTGAGAATTTTCTTCTCTCTTTCCAATTTCTTGTGTTCAATATAAATTTTTGGAATATAATAGATTTATCAGATGAATATTTATATTTCATTTAATTGCTTGTGCTCAATAAGTATATTTTGTTTTGTTTTTTACCTTTTTCACATGAGGATCTTGTTTTATTTTTCTGATTTCTTGTGTTCAGTATGTATATTTTGAATATTACACATTTATGAAATGATTTTTTTTACTTTATATGATTCCTTTCGTTCATTATGTGTATTTTAGATATTAGACTTTATCTGGTGAAAATTTTTGTTTTAGTTAATTTTGTATGTTCAATATGTTTATTTTGGATATAAACCTTATCACAAGATAATTTCTGTTTTATATAATTTCTTTTGTTTTATATATATATTTTGGATACTCGACATTTATCAGATGAGAATATTTCTTTTAATTTCTTGTGTTCAATTACTGTGTTTTTGATAATTGACATTTATCACATGAGGATTTTGTTTTCTTTTTTTGATTTCTTGTGTTAAATATGTATATTTTGGATATTAGAGTTTGATCACATGAGAATATAATTTTAGTTATCTGATTTCTAGTGTTCAATATGTATATTTTGAATACATACATTAGTGATGGAAGAATTTTTATTTTATTTAATTTCTTGTATTCAATATTTTTACTTAGGATATTAGACCCTGATAAGCTGAGAATATTTGTTTTATCTAATTCCTATGTTCAACAACAATATATGATATTTTAACATTATCACACACGAATTTTTGGTGCTTCAGATTACTTGTTATCAATATGTATATTTTGGATATTAGACCTTTATCCGATGAGAAATTTTGTTTATTTACCTGGATTCTTGGTTTTAGTACATATTTTTGATATTAGACATTTAACAGATGAGAAATTTTGTTTATTTTTCTGATTTCTAGTGCACAAAATGTATATTTTGGGCATTAGACTTTTATCAAATGAGAATTTTTGTTTTATCTAATTTCATATATTTGATAACAATATTTTTGATATTGACCTTTTATCACATGAGCAAATTTGGTGTTTGTGATTACTTGTGTTCAGTATATATATTTTGGATGTTAGACCTTTACCAGATGAGAATTTTGGTATCATTTATCTGATGTCTTGTTTTCAATATGAATATTTTTTATATTGGACCTATATCAGAAAGATTTTTTTGTTGGAGAATATGTCCTTTATTTGGTTTCAGAATGAGACATTTTTCTATTTCTATTCTTTCAGTCTTAGCTGAAATGTAGTTCCTAGAGATTCTGAATTGCTATAGAGTAAGGGTTAGAAGACAAGACATTAGCCCCTAAGCAGTCTCCAGCCAGTAAACCTTCTGACAGATTTCCACACATGTTAGTGTTCATCAGAAAATGGATAATTAGGGTGGCCATCAAATATTGATGCATTCATGTATTGCAAATTTCTGTTAAGTCCATCAAAGACTTTCATATCCTCTGTACACAACTGGAATTAAAAAACATACAAAAACAGTCTACAGATTCAGTGCAATCCCCATGAAAACCCAAACACAACTGTTCCCAGACTTCTATGTTCTCTTTGACTCACTTTACATTGAGAGTGCTGTTGAGGGCCACAATCCCACAATGCAACTGGTAGCAAAGGGCAATCAAGGCTGGAGTTTGATTGTATTTTCTTTTGCTATGGAAAAAAGAACTGGTTCATCTAAGAGAACAGGGGAGTTCTGGCCCACCCACCTTGTATACCGTTGTGTTCCCAGGATACCAATGGCAACCAGTACAATGTCATTTGACTTGCAGAAATCCAGAAATTTCATTTGGTTGAGATAACAATGACATTCTACCATGGTTGTCCTTCTGGGTCTGGGTTACCTCACTCAGGATGATTGTTTGCCTGCAAACCTCATGATGTCATTGTTTTTCTCTGCTGAGTAGTACTCCACTGTGTGTATGTACCATATTTTCTTTATCCATTCTTCAGTTAAAGGGCATCTAGGTTGTTTTCAGGTTTTGGCTATGACAAACAATGCTGTTATGAACATAGCTGAGCAAATGACCTTGTAGTATCATTGAACATTCCTTGGGTATGGTATATGCCCAAGAGTGCTACAGCTGGGTCTTGGGGGAGATGGATTCCCAATTTTCTAAGGAAGCGCCATATTGATTTCCAAAGTGGCTGTACAAGCTTGCATTCCCACCAGAAGTGGAGGAGAGTTCCCCTTGCTCCACATCCTCTCCAGCATAAGATGTCTTCTGTGTTTTTGACCTTAGCCTTTCTGACGGGTGTAGATGGTATCTCAGAGTTGTTTTGATTTGCATTTCCTGAATAATTAGGGATGTTGACCAATTCCTTAAATGTCTTTCAGCCATTTGAACTTCCTCTGCTGAGAATTCTCTGTTTAGTTCTTTAGCCCATTTCCTAAATCGACTGTTGGGCATTTTGATGTCTAATTTCTTGAGTTCGTTATATATTCTGGATATCAGCCCTCCGTCAGATGTGGGGTTGGTGAAGACCTTTTCCCATTCTGTAGGCTGTTGATTTGTCTTGTTGACTGTGTCCTTTGCTCTACAAAAGCTTCTCAGTTTCAACAGGTCCCATTGGTTGATTGATTGCCTCAGTGTTTGTGCTTCTGGTATTATATTTAGGAAGTGATCTCCTATGCCAATGCATTCAAGAGTACTTCTTACTTTCTCTTCTATCAGGTTCAGTGTAACTGGATTTATGTTGAGGTCTTTGATTCACTTGGACTTAAGTTTAGAAATTGATCTATATCTGTGAGCATGCACAAAACTTAAGTCCAAGTGAATCATATAGATCTATTTGCAGCCTTCTACATGTTGATATGCAGTTATGCCAGCACCATTTGTTGAAGATGCTTTCTTTTTTCATCGTATATTTTTGGCTTCTTTGTCAAAAATTATATGTTCATAGGTGTGCGGGTTAATGTCAGGGTCTTCAACTCAATTACATTGGTCCACATGTTGGTTTTTATACCAGTACCAAGCTGTTTTTATTACTATAGCTTTATAGTAGAACTTGCTGTAGGGGATTGTGATGCCTCCAGAGGTTGTTTTATTGTACAGGATACTTTTCGCTATCCTGGGTTTTTTGTTTTTCCATATGAAGTTGAGTATTATTCTTTCCAGATCTGTGAAGAATTGTTTTGGTAATTTGATGGGGATTGCGTTGAATCTGTAGATTGCTTTTGCTAAGATCTCCATTTTTACTATGTTAATCCTGCCTATCCATGAGCATGGGAGATCTTTCCATTTTCTCACATCTTCTTCAATTTCTTTTTTCAGCGACTTAAAGTTCTTGTTATAGAGGTCCTTTACATGCTTAGTTAGAGTAACCCCAATGTATTTTATATCATTTGTGGCTATTGTATAGGGTGATGTATCTCTTATTTCCTTCTCAGCCTGCTTGACTATTGTATATAGGAAGGCAACTGATTTTTTTGAGTTGATCTTATATCCTACTATGTAGCTGAAGGTGTTTATAAGCTGTATCAGTTCTTTAATTGAAATTTTGGGGTCACTCCTGTATACTATCATGTCATCTGCAGATAGGCAAAGCTAGCCTTCTTCCTTTCCAATTTGTATCGCCTTAATCTCCTTATGTTGTCTTATAACTCTGGCTAGAACTTCAGGTGAATAAGTCTGGGGAGAGGAGACAGCCTTGCCTTGTTCCTGAATTTGGTGGTATTGTTTGAGTTTCTCTCCATTTGATTTGTTGTTGGGTGTTGGCT
The DNA here is from genome assembly GCA_949786385.1 of Onychomys leucogaster. NCBI lineage: Eukaryota > Metazoa > Chordata > Mammalia > Rodentia > Cricetidae > Onychomys > Onychomys leucogaster. Next base: position 1,174,036 of record CATKUP010000062.1, read on the forward strand.
TACTGTAGATTGCCTTTTTTATGTTCAGGTATGTTCCCTGTATTCCTGATCACTCCAAGACCTTTATCATGAAGGGGTGTTGGATTTTGTCAAATGCTTTTTCCACATGTATATTTTCAATATTAGACCTCTTTTCCATGAGAATTTTATTTTCTTTTTCGGATTTCTTGTGTTCTCTATGTATATTTTGGATATTAGATCTCAATTTTGGTGAGAGTTTTTGTTTTATTTCTCTGATTTCTTGTGCTTAATATGTATATTTTGGAAAAATTTGTTTTGCTTAATTTTTTCTGTTCAATATGAATTTTATTTGGGGGGGGAGGTTTCAAGACAGGGTTTCCTTGTGTGGTTTTGAACCTTTCTTGGACCTCACTTAGTAGCCCAGGATGGCCTCAAACTCACAGAGGTCCACCTGGGCCTGCCTCCCAATTGCTGGGATTAAAGTCCTGCACAGCCAATACCTGGCTACATTATGTGTATTTTTGATATATGACCTTTATCGGAAGAGAATTTTTGTTTTATTTCTTTGGTTTCTTGGGTTCATTGTGGACATTTTGGATATTAGATCTTTTATCAGATGAGAGTTTTTGTAATATTTATCTGATGCTAGTGCTCAATGTGTATATTTTGGATATAAATATTTATTACAGGAATAAGTATTTATTTGATATTTCACATTTATCTCATGAGAATATTCTTCTCTCTTTACAATTTCTTGTGTTCAATGTGTATTTTCTGTATATAAGATATTTACCACCTGAGAATTTTTGTGTCGGTTAATTGGTTATGTTCAATAAGTATATTTTTTTATTTTTACCATTATCACATGAGAATCTTGTTTTATTTTTGTGATTTCTTATGTTCAATATGTATATTTTGAATTAGTCATTTATTAAATTGATAATGTTTTTCTTTATCTCATTCCTTAAGTTCAATATATGTATGTTGGATATTAGACCTTTATCTGGTGAGAATTTTTGTTTAATTTAATTTTGTATGTTCAATGTGTTTATTTTTGATATAAACCCTTATCTGGAGATAATTATTGTTTTATTTAATTTCTTGTGTTAGATATATTTTTTGGATACTCGAAAGGTATCAGATGAGAATATTCCTTTTAATTTTTTGTGTTCATTATGATGTTTGTGATATTTGACATTTATCACATGAGGAATTTTTCTTTTTCTAATTTCTTGTGTTCAATATGTACATGTTGGATGTTGGGGCTTTATCAGGGGAGAACTTTATATCTTATTTAGTTTCTTGTGTTCAATAATTATATTTTTTATATTTGACTTTAATCACATGAGGATTTTGTTTTCTATTTCTGATTTCTTGTGTGAATATGTATATTTTGGATATTAGAACTTGATCACATGAGAATTTAATTTTATTTCTCTGATTTCTAGTGCTCAATATGTATATTTTTAATGTAGCCATTTATTATGTACAAATTTTTATTTTATTTAATTTCTTGTGTTCAATATGTATATTTTGGATATTAGTCCTTTATAAGCTGAGAATATTTGATTTATCTAATTTCCTACATTCAATAACAATATTTGATATTTTGCCATTATCACAAAAGCATTTTTAGCACTACTGATTACTTGTTATCAATATGTATATTTTGGATTTTAGACCTTTGTCAGATGATAATTTTTGTGTTATTTTTCTGATTTTTGTGGTTCAGTATGTATGTTTTGAATATTTCAATTTATCAGGTGAAAATTTTTGTTTTATGTTATTTCTTCTGTTCAATATGTGTATGTGTATTTCTGATATTAGATCTATTGGATCTTTTTCAGATGAGAAATTTATGTTTTATTTATTTGATTTCTTGTGGTCAAGGTATATATTTTTTTATTAAACCTCTATCAGAATAGAACTTTTGTATTATTTATTTCATTTCTTATGTTCGATATGTATATTTTGGATACTATACCTTCATAAGGTGAGAATTTTTTTCCAATTTTATACATTCAGGTCAATATTTTGGATATTTAATGTTTATCACCAGAGATTTCTTTTTTGTTTCTGTGATTACTTTTTTTCAGTGTGTATATTTTTGATTTTAGACCTTTTACAGATGAAAATTTTTGTTTTATTTATCTTATTTCTTATTTTCAATATGTATATTTTTGCTATAAGTAAGATGAAAATTGTTTTATTATTAATCTGATTTCTAATGCTCCATATGTATATTTTCAATATAGAAATTCATCGGGGAGTGTATTTGTTTATTTTATTTCTTGTATTCAATATGTATATTTTTGGTATTAGACCTGTATCAGGTGAGAATTTTTGTTTTATTTATCTGATTTCTTGTGTTCAATATGTATATTTTTGATATTAGACCATTATCAGATGAGAATTTTTTAAATTTCATATAATCAATAACAATGTTTTATATATTTGACTTTTACCACATAAGAACTTTTGTTTTTCTGACTAGTTGTGTTCAATATGTATATTTTAGATGTTAGACCATTATCAGATAGAAATTTTTGATTTTTTTAAATTCTTGTGTTCCATATGCATATTTTTGGTAATAAACCTTTATTAAATGAGAATTTTTGATTAATTTATCCATTTTCTTGTGTTCACTATGAATGTTTTTTATATTAGACCTTTTTAGATGAGAATTCTTGTTTTATTTTTCTGACTTCTTGTCTTCAATATATATTTTTGGTATTAGACATTTATCAGGTGAGAATATTTGTTTTGTTTAATTTCATGTGTTCAATTTTTATATCTTTGATATTGGACTTATATTAGATGAAAATTTTCATGTTATTTATCTGAATCCTTTGGATCAATATGTATATTTTGGATATTAGATATCAGATGAGAAAATTTGTTTATTGATTTTCTTGTGTTTTATACACACACACACACACAAACACACACACACACATATATTTGATATTAGACCTTTATCAGATGAGCATTTTTGTTTTATTACCTAAGTATGGTCAATATGTATATTTTGGACATTAGACCTTTATCAGATAAAATTTGTTTTATTTACATTATTTCTTATGTTCAATATGTATATTTGCAATATTCAACCATTTTCAGATGACAATTTTTGTTTCCATATCTGATTTCTTAATTTCAAAGTGTATATTTTGCATATTAGACCATAATTGATGAAAATTCTGTTTTACCTTATTTCTTGTGGTCACTATGTATATTTTTGATATTAGACCTTAATCCAATGATAATTTTGGTTATATTTAATTTCTTGTGTTCAATAACTGTATTTTTGATATTAGACATTTATCACATGAGAAGTTTTGTTTTATTTATTTAATTATGTTCAAATTGTATGTTTTGGTTATTAGACCTTTATGAGATAAGAAATTTTAGTTTGTTTTTCTGGTTTCTTATGATGAATGTGTATATTTTGGATCATAGTTTTTATCAGATGAGAATTTTTATTTTATTTATCTAGTTAGGTTCAATATATATATTTTGGATATTATACCTATATTTCTATGAGAATTTTATTTATCAAATTTCTTGGGTTCAATGCATATTCTTTGTATATTAGACTTTTATCAGGTGAGAATTTTTTATTAATTTTTCATGTTCAAAATGTATATTTTTGATGATGATCTGTATCACATGAGGATTTTGTTTTCTTTGTCTGCTTTCTTGTGTTCAATATGAATATTCAAGATATTAGAACTTTTTCAGATGAGAAATTATGTTTCACCTAATTTTGTATGTTCAATAAGAATATATTTGATATTTGCTCTTTATCATATGAGAAGTTTTTGTTTATCTGATTCTTTGTGTTTAGTTGGGGTATTTTGGATATATTGGATATTAGATGCTTATCAGGTGAGAATTGATGTATATTTTTTTATTTCTAGTTTACAATATGTTCATTTTGTACACAGACCATGTTTAGGTGAAAATTTTTCTTTTATATAACTTTTTGTGTTCAATCTGTATATTAGGATATTAGACCTTTATAAAGTGAGAATTTTTGTTTTATTTAATTTCCATTGTTTAATAAGAATGATTTTCATATTTGACCATTATTACTTGAAAATTTTATTTTTTTCCCTGATTTCTTGTGTTCCATATGTATATTTTGGATGTTAGACCTTCATCATGTGACTATTTTATTTATCTGAGTTCTTTTGATCAATAAATGTATTTTTGATATTCAACCTTTATTACATGAGAATTTTGTTTTGTGTTTCTCTTATTTTGTCTTCAATGTGAATGTTTTGGGTATTAGACCTTTATTAGATGAGAATTTTGGTTCTCTTTATCTGAATTCTTGTTTTCAATATATATATATTCTGAGTATTAGTGACAATTTTTGTTTTCCTTGTCTAATTATGGTCAATATGTATATTTTGGATATTATACCTTTATCAGGTTTGAATGTTTGTCTTATCTGATTTCTTGTTTTCAATTTGTATATTTTGAATATAAGAACTATATCTAATGACAATATATTTCTTATTTATCTGGTAAGAGATGTTCAATGTGTATAATTCAGACATTAGTCCTTGGTCAGATGAGAATTTAATTTTATTTATCTGATTTTTAGTGCTCAATATGAATATTTAAGATATAGTCACTAATGAAGGAAGAATTTTTATTTTATTTAATTTCTTGTGTTGAATATGTATATTTAGGATATTAGACCTTTATAAGTTGAGAAAACTTGTTTTATCTAACTTCCTATGTTCAATAACAATATTTGACATTTTACCATTATCACATAAGTATTTTTAGTGCTTCTGATTACTTGTTATCAGTATATATTTTGGATGATAGACCTTTATCAGATGAGAATTTTGTTTTATTTATCTGGATTCTTGGCTTTAATACATATGTTTTTGATATTAGACCTTCAGCAGATGAGAAATTTTGTTTTCTTTATCAGATTTCTAGTGTTCAATATGTATATTTTGGGTATTAGAGCTTTATCAAATGAGAATATTTGTTTTATCTAATTTCATCTGTTTAATAACAATATTTTTGATATTGACCTTTATCACAAGAGCATATTTGGTTTTTCTGATTACTTGTGTTCAGTATGTATATTACTTCCACCAGAAATTGGATGAGAGTTCTAAGATGACTGTTAAGGTGTTTAGACATCTGATCAACAGACTAGGTCAGATCAGGCTTTCTCTTGACCTTACCCGCAGACTACAGAGCATATATCATTCTGGATTTCTGGGGAGCTCTGGAGCACTCTGCCTATTCCTCTTCTCATGTGATCTTCCTCCATCATGGTCTGTTGTTCCTCATTCTCCCTTTCTGTTCTTGATCCAGCTGTGATCTCCTGTACCCCTAAGATTTCTTTCCCTCAAATCTTGCCCTTCATTACTCCCAATGTCATCTGGGTTGTTCATGCAGATCTCATTAATTTCTCTGTCGCTGGTTGATCGTTTGGGTCTTTCCTAGGGTCCCGTTTTCTAGGTAGCCTCCCTGGAATTGTGTTCCAGTCTAGTCATCTTTGTTTTACATATAGTATCCTTCCATGAGTGAGTACATATGTATTTGTCTTTCTGAGTCTGCGTTAACTCACACAGGATGATTTTTCCTACATCCATACATTTACCTGCAAACCTCATGATGTCATTGTTTTTCTCTGCTGAGTAGTACTCCATTGTGGATATATACCAAATTTTCTTTATCCATTCTTCAGTTGAAGGGCATCTAGGCTGATTCCAGAATCTGGCTATTACAAACAAAGCTGATATGAACATAGATGAGCAAATGCCCTTGTGGTATGATCGAGTATTTTTTGGGTATATATCCAAGTGCTATAGCTGGTTCTTGGGAGAGATGGATTCCCAATTTTCTAAGGAAGCACAATATTGATTACCAAAGTGGCTGTACAAGCTTGCATTCCTACCCGCAGTGGAGGAGAGTTCCATTTGCTCCACATCCTCTGCAGCTTAAGCTGTTTTTTGTGCTTTAGATCTTAGCCATTCTGACAGATGTAAGGTGGTATCTCAGATTCATTATGATTTGCATTTCCCAGATAATTAGGGATGTTGAGCAATTCCTTAAATGTCTTTTAACCATTTGAACTTCTTTTCTGAAGAATTCTCTGTTTAGTTCTATAGCCCATTTCTTAATTGCGCTGCTGGGAATTGTGAGGTAAATTTCTTGAGTTATTTATATATTCTGAATATCAGCCCTCTTGCAGATGTGAGGTTGGTGAAGACCTTTTCCCATTCTGTAGGTTCAACAGTCAAGAAAGTGAAGGTTCTGCAAGAGCATGAATTGTTGAATCCAAGATTGCAAAAAGCACAGGGACAAATAGCCAAATGAATGGAGGCACATGAATTATGAACCAAAGGCTGTGGAGCCCCCAGCTGGATAAGGCCCTCTGGATAAGTGAGACCACTGAATAGCTTGATCTGTTTGGGAGGCACCCAGTCTGTGGGAAAGCATCTGTCCTTAGTGCATGAACTGGCTGTTTTAAACCTTGGTCTTACACAGGGACACTATGCTCAGTCTCGAAGGAGATGACAGACCCTGCCTGTATTGAATCCACCAAGTTTAAATGAATCCCGAAGGGTGCCTTGATCCTGGAGGATATGGGAATGGACGGAAGTCCTGCAGGGAAGGAGACAATGGGGGAAACCATGGCTGATGTATAAAATTTGAAACACAAAATTATAAAGAAAAAATAAAAATGAAAAAAAAGATCATCACAGTTGATCCTGAAAACACCTTTAAAAATAATAACCATTTAATAATGAGTTCTTAGAGAGATGAAGGTTACAATGTATACACATTAACATAAAAAGACCATATACAGCAAAAGAAAAAACAATATAATATTACATAGAATGTCCAAACAATTGCACTAAAATCAGGTGGAAAACAAGTTGTCCACACACTGAATATCTATTCAATGTTGTAGACAAAACAAAACCAATATTCAAAATTTTCAATAGAGCAATAAGTCAAGAAAAGGTAATCAAGGGGATGCAAATTAGGAAGGAAGAATTCAACATTGGGGTATTTGCAAATGAAATGGCATGTGCAGAGGCCACAAACATTTTAAAAATGAACTTTTAAAGCTGATACATATCTTCAGTAATTTAACAGAATACAGACTAACAAAACAAATTCAGTTTCCCTTATATATAAAATAATTAAAGGTCTTAGAAAGAGATACAAGAAAGATAATGATTTCCAGTAGCCACGAATACCTTAAAAAATCTGGAGTAATTCAAACCACACAAATGAAAGAACTGCAGAACAAGAACATTTAGGCTTGGAAAAAGGAAGTGGAAGGACATAGTAGAAAGTGTAATGATATCCTAAGTACCATGGATAAAGTGGACTTACACAGGAAAAATGCTAATCTTACCAAAAATCAGCTGAAGATAAGGGCAATTTCCATCAAATTTCGAATATAGTTCTTCACTGACCTGGAAAGCAAATACTGAAATTGGTATGCAAAAACCAAATACCCAGGATAACTAAACAATTCTTTACAATACATGAACTTTGGGAGCCATGACTATCCCTGACTTCAATAAAGTCATAAAAACAGTGGAGTATTGGCATAGAAACAAACATGAATTAAAGGGACTGAATTGAAGAAACTGTTCTTCATCTAAACAGTTATATACATCAAATTTTTTTAAAGAAGACAAAATTTACTGTGGAATAAGAATGCATCTTCAAAAAATTTTGTTGGCAAAACTGGACAATAAATGTTGAAGCAAGCAGATAGATCCATGCCTATTGATATGCACTATTGAAATCCAAATGGATAAAAGACCTTAATGTAAATGTACTTACATTGAACCTGACAGAAGAGCAAATGGAAAGCAACCTTGAGCTCATGGGCACAAGACACACTTCCTGAACATAACACATACCAGAGACTTATAGACCAACAATTGATAAATGGGACTTCCTGAAAAATTAGATTCTTTTGAAAGGAGAAGGAAGACAAAATGGAAGAATGCCAAATGAGAACAGACCTTTGGCAATCCCACATGTGACAGTGGGTTGATCTCCAAAATATATAAAGGACTAAATAATCTAGACATGAACATACCTAAAATTCCAATAGAAATGAAGTATGGATCTAAACAGAATTCTCAATAGAAGACTCTCATATGCCTGAAAGACATTGAAGACATTGCTCAACATAATTAGTCATCAGGGAAATGCAGATCAAAATGACTCTGAGTGTTAATGACTAAGATCAACCATACTGGTGACAGCTTACCTTAGAGAGGATGTGGCATAAGGGGGAACACTACTGCACTGATGGAGGGAGTGCAAACTTGGACAGCCACCCTTTTAATCTGAAGGTGGCTTATCATAAATTGGGAGTCAACGTACCTGATGACCCAGCAATACCACTACTGGGCATGTACCCAAAGTGCTCAGTGACACCATAGGAACACTTGTCCAACTATATTCATAACAAATTATTCATTAGTCAGAAACTTGATGCAAACTAATTTCCCTAACTTGAATGATGCTTACAGCAAAGGTGGAATATTTACACAATGGAATATTCCTCATTGCTTAAAAAAATACACAAGAAATCAATGGCTTTATGTATTATGCAGGCAAATGTATGGGACAGGAACAAATCATCATGATTAGATAACCCAGGACCAATAGTAAAATCATGGTGTGAACTCACAAGTGGATATTTGATTTAAAATGAGGGATAATCTGGCAAAAATCCTCACCTGCAGAGAAGCTAGGTAAATAGTAAACCATATGTGGCATATGAATGGAAGGCCCCCAGATGGAGAAATAGTTGAAGTTCCCTGAGTAAATTGTGAGTGTGAGTAGTTGGCAGGAGACAGGGTATAAGAACGTGAGGGATCTAGCTGGCCAAAATTTTGGAGGAATGAAGAGGGAGAGATATAAAGGAGATAACTTGATAGAAAAAGGAATTAAGGAGTGAGGGAGAATACTGGTCTCAGGAAATTCTCAGCAATCCAGAAGGATGACCCCTACTAAGACTCCTAACACAAGTGGAGAAGGAGACTTAACTGGACTTCCCCTGTAATTACACTAGTTAGTGAATATCCTAATTATCATCTCAAAATCTACATCCAGAAAAAACTGATAGGGGCAGATGAAGTGATTCACAGCCTGCACTGGGCTAAGCTTCTGGAGTTCATTTGAAGAGAAGGAGTAGGAATTGTATGAGCAAGGCCAGGTCAAGATGACGATGGAGAGAATTACAGAGATACCACATCCAAGCTAGTAGGGTCTCACAGATTCTTACTTGAGAGTTGATCAATCTGCATGGTACTGAAATAGGCACACTGAGTCTGTGGGTCTCCAAGCAGTGAGACCAGGTTTTATCCAGGGTCCCTGTGCTTTGTTTTTGGGGCCCACTGCCTAGGGCAGTAAACCTTGCTCATCATGATGCCAGGGTTAGGGTATGGGGTAGGAGCTGTCTCAACAATGTATAACATATTTTTGACACACTTAGGGAATCCTTGCACTCTGAAGAATGGATGCCATTTTGGATAGTTGTGTTTGGGCTGGAAGTAGAAGGAGGTGAGAATGTATAACTGATATTTCTATGCACATTGAAAAAAACTTAAATGAAGCAAAAGTTCAAAAAGAGAGTAAGTAATCCCATGAGAGATATTGATGGTCTTCAGTTTATATTTTATTTTTGTTCATTTTGTTTTGGATCAATTTAAAGCAGTGAAATGCCTTTATATCCAAATTACTTATAACAGTCAGATGGAAATGACAAAGGTAGGTAGGAGTGTAAAAAGAGACACCTGACATGTTTGATGTCTTCTGGGTCCAAGTCATAGCCTGTAAGTCATTAGTAAATATTTGTCCTGGTTTTTAGACCATCCCAGTGAAAGACAAACTTACTAAGTTACTCGTGAGTAGGCAATTAATACTGAAGTATATAGTATGTTTAATATGAAACAACAAAAGCCTGAAGTTTAAAGACATGGACTTAATTTTAGTTTTTCCATTTATGGATGCTTTATCTTGTAGTAGAAATTTAGAGTAGGTATCCTGTTGTTCATCTGCTGAACCAGCTTACAGCTGCTGCATTCAATAAAATATAATGGAGGCAATACCAGTAACCTTTGCAGAGGAAGATCTTTTGTAGGTTTGGGATCACATGTACCCTAGAATTCCATACTCTGTTCCTTTGGTAGAGATCTCAAAACTCTGGCATCATCATCCTCATCTTAATCATCTTGATCAGATTACAGGAGTAGGTACCTACTGTCACCATCTGTTAACATTGTATCCAAATTCCCCTGAATTTTCGTGTATCCTAGATGCTTGATTGGCCATTTCCATGGGGTGCACTATGAAACAGAACTTGTAGATACTGTGCCCAATCCACTGCCAGAGCTCTCAATTCTGTGGTCCTTCCCTTTACTCTGCCCAGCCTGGAGACTATAGAGTGCACATGATGTGTATGAAGACTGTGAGTCAGCCATGAACACATTGTCCTTCATTGTCTCCTTATTACAGGAAGAGGCTGGGTCATTAGACAGAACATCCAAGTCTTGTTCATCCTCCTGATTCCTGTCCTTAAGGGGATCCTGAATTCTATCAGAAACATTTCCATTCATAGGCTTGTCTTCAATCCCTTTCACCAATTCTTCATCTATTTTAGAGTTCTCAGAGGTGATCACATTTTCCCTTCCTTCATGACTTAGGCTTTTCTCAAAGCAAAATTTCCCTTCAGCAAATTTGTTGGAAATGTTGTACGTAACAGCTGGCTTCCTTGCTCTTTGCACAGTGTTTCTTCAATCTGCAGTTTTTCACTTAAATTCACATCAAGCATGTCTCCCATCCCATGTTCTACCACCAACCTTGAATTACCTTTCTTCTTTGTGACTTTGCTTCTCTGAGACTTGGATAAGCTCTTCACCGCCTTGATACTGTCATTAGATATCAAAACCCTCTCATTCCCATCAAGAAGTTGTCGGGATTACAGTAATTATGTGAGTTGTTATCACAAATACTGGTGGTATTAAACTCTCCTTTCTGAAAAGAGACTGCCTTCAATCCTTGATGGTTCACATCCATGGCATTACAGTTATCTGGCTCATCAGATTGTAACACTGGATTCACCTTGCCATTTTGTTTTGCTTTTGTCAGTTGTCTTTATGCTTTTGGCCTTTCTGTCTTGTACCACATTAAAAGGGCAATTTTACTATAAGTTTGCATTCTGAAGTAGATTTGTTTGGACTGTTTAAAGAAGTAGAATTAGCAAGAAATTGCTCCTGGAACTCAGAGATAGTATTCATCCTCTGGTTGTTGTGTTGGAAGACATCTTCAACCAGACTGATCTCCCTTGGGAGATCATCAATGAGCTGTGTGGTCTGAACCATCTTTGGGATCTTGTCCTCATGGTCTGGCAGAAATTCTTTTCTTGTCCAGGCTTGAAAGGCCATCTTCAGAGCTTTACACCCATGGATGAGGTAAGGTGCAGGGCATCTGTCTTTCTCTCGCAGGCCTCCAAGAATGTCAAGGATTTGCTTTCTCACATGACAACATATGGTCCCAAATCTGGGAAACACAAAGAGGTGTGGTGTGCACAGCTGCCTCTGAATTTCATACACTTTGAGCTGCATTTCAATGTTAAGACTGTGCAAGAATTTCCCCACAAATGCTAAGCAATCCACGGGGGTCATTACCGCAGGGCTCATCCTGCAGGAAGGAAAAGTGTCTGACCTTGCTTCACAGAACACTTGTAACACTTGTCCACCTGGTCACCAAAGAACATCTCTTTTTCTTTAGGGGAGTTGCTCCAACACTCAAAAAGTGTCAGGTTAGCATTTGTTGGGCAGATCAGATAGAAGATCTTTTCACGCTTAAGCATATGATACCAGATTGAAGGGGCCCCAAATTCAATGTGAAAATCTGTATAGCTTTCCTGAACACTCATAAAGCAACATTTCTGTATACTAGGTATTTCAAAGCCACTCTCGTCAGGTCTAAATTTTCATCCCAGGAAATCCTACAAACTATCTTCAACATCTCTACTATATTAGAGAGCATGGTATTAGAGAATTCCAAACTGATTATATTGAAGACTTTTTCCCTCTTACCACTGTGATAATATTTCACAAACTCACCAAGTGTCATCTTGGAGCTAGTCTGAGAGGCCACTTCAATTGCATCAATCTCTTTGTGAGAACCAACATATATTTCAACTCTCTGTCAGTGAATTATGTAGGGGGAAGCTTCATGCCCAACCCTTCCTTCTTCATCACAAGGGTGGGTACACTGAAGCTACTCTCTTCCAGGAAATCTACTGTCAGCTGATTTCCTGTGGGATTCAAAATCACTTCATCAGAGCTATCAAAAGACTTAGACTGAAAATGGTGAATAAACATTGAGCTCCCAGTCTTAACTGGCTCTGTCTCAAGACCTTTGTTCTCCTGTGACATCCACGCTGCTTTTTCATAAGTGAAGGTCCTTGTGAGGTCTCACAGTTTGGACAGTGGTAAATGTCAATGTCATCTGCTTTCTCTTCTTCAATGCCAACACAACAACCATGGAACCAGTCCTGGCACAAATCACAATGAATCATGAAGTGGTTCTCATCATAAGGCTGTTGACAGAGACAATACACAGGCACTGAAGTCATCTTCACAAAGTGAAATGGTTTTATACCACATCAAGACTTGTGGTGTTAAAAAAGGAAAACAGTGTGGCAGCAAGTACCTGGATGATGACAGATCACTGGGACCGAGCCTTTAGAATTCCCTTCACTCAGAGGGATCAGACACAGTTCTTGGCCCTGCTCTCCATTGTGCCATGCCTGGCCCACTTTCTTTCACCTTGTTTATAGTAAACAATGGAAGTGTCTTAACAATCTACTGTAACCAATATGTTGCTGTGTTCTTCCTTCCCAGTTTCTAGAATTTTCAGCACTAATATTATGATGCAAATGACAACATTAACAAGGAGGCGTGGAGCTTCTTTACAGTGAAAAGAGAGTGCAGAGTGGGACATGACAAATATAACTTTCTTGGAATAGAGGCACCTCTCACCAACGAAGTAATATTATGCCAAAAACTCACATAGTGCTGAGATTGAAATAATTATCAAAATTTGTCCTCTGACTTTCACAAGTATTAAACAGAACTCATATATTAATATGGTAATTACTTAATTAAAGATGATCTCAATTTCTCATATTTTTTCTGAAGCCAATAGGGAAAGGAGATAAATAAAGACAAGAAATGCAATTGGTCAAATCATTGTGTTGACATCACTGAGATACCATGTGGATTTTTTCCTTTAATGTAATAAAATAATTGTGAAGACTATATTAAATAAACATACTTTATGAGTAACTAATGTATTCCAAGAACTATTATAACTCAGTGAATAAACAAAGTATTCCTATTCTGCTGTTCATAAATATTGCCCTGCTTTAATAAGTGGTATTTCTTTAGAAATAGCACACTTTTTATGTGCTATTGGGTTCAATTTGGTTTTTTTTGTGTTTGTTTCATTGTTTTCATTTTTTTCATTTTATATTTTTGCATCCATCTTCCTTACATAGTACAGTATTTTGCTCTGTGATTCCTTTAAAATTCAGCAAGATATAGTCAAATGTTCAAGCCTGAGCACCAGATAACATTCTTTAGGAATCATAGGCTAGAAGCAAAAACTGAGTCTCATGATTTCCTTGTACATCCACACACAATTCTTACAATGAAAAACAACAGGTCATTTTTAATTTTTAAGAATATGGGAACTATAGAGATGGTTCAGCTCTTAGGAGCACTTTCTTTGTATAAGAAAACTGGAATTAGATTTACAGTCACCCACATAGCAGCTCAGAAGAAGTCAAATCCATTCCAACAGGGCCAGACATATTTTGTCTTCCATAGGAACAGGACTCAAATACCTGTTCAGTAAAAAGAGCCATACATATTAACAAACAATGAATGAGGAAGACACCAAGTGATGTGGTAGAGGCCAGGTACTAGCAAAGACAAGACTATTTAAAAGGATGACCCCCCTTAGACCAATAGCAATTTTGGAGAATGTGCTTGAAATGGCCATCACTGGTAATGAGATTATCATATACTGTATCTGTCATCATAGAGTTTTCATGCAATAACTGTTGGAAACAGGTATAAAGATCTAAACGCATGCTCCAGGCAGAGCTGAGAGATTCCAGTAGAAGAGGGGGAAGAGGGATTAAATGAGCAGTGTTTTGGCAGCAATGGTAACAAGATCATGATAGGGAAGTCTACAGATACAACTGAACCAATGTAAAAGAAACACATAAATTTATTCTGATAACTGTAGAAAATTCATGGGACCAGACTACACCCTATGCACATGGGAGACAGTGGGTATGAAGCTGGTTCTGTTTGAATGGTCCCTGGCAGTGTGATCAACAATATCCCTGGTGAATGAGATGGCTTTCTTAATTTGAACCCCTGGTTAAGTCAAGTCTCTACCTGCTTGTAAAGCACGAAGGAGCTTAGCCTGTCCAAACTGAAAATAACAAAATTATTGATGCCCCAATTGGAGAACTTACCTAGTTTAAGGAGGGAATAGTTGTGGGATGGGAGCAGAATAGGAAGAATGATGAGAAAAAATGTTACGTTCATATGTAAAAGGAATAAGAAAAAGAAGAAAAAGAAAAATGATCCTTACAATGAAAAAAGCACTTAGTTAGCCAATCATTTTCTGTCAACTTCCCTGACAAAAGTGATAGAGTTCTTCACAAACATAGATTGTGTGATAGATCATGATGTAAGAAACTCTTACTGAAAGGTTATTTTGAGACTCAGTATTCATTATGTCCCTAATCCAACCCTACAAGAGTCCTTCACTAGCCTGGTTATTCTTTTGCATGCTTCATTTGTGTTCTGAAAGGACAATGTTCCATTATTATCTTTTTACCTCTAAATTTGGTACCTACTATTTACTCTCTGCTGATGACAAGTTTGGTAAGATTTCTCCAGGTAACTTTAGATCTTTTGTAAATGATTCAAATTTTCTTTCCTATTTCCTCAATTTTCATCCTTCCATTTACATCTACTATGCAGCACAGAATTCAGGTTTGCTTATCATATTAATATAGTCTTGTTATATCAGTGTTTTTTTTCTTTATTGTTATGACCTTTAAATTTATACTGCAGCCATGATTTCCACTATCCTCCCACTTCCCGTACCCATCGCCAGCTTCCTCCATCCACTCCCCTCCATTCCCATGTCCTCCACGTTTAAGGCACCCCTAGGGATTCATTTAAACCTGGTAGATTCAGTACAGACAGGTCCTGACACCTTCTTCCAGACTGAGCAATGTGTCCATGTGAAAGCCCAAGGTTTCAAACAGCCATCTCATGCACTAAAGACAGATCCTGTTCCCACAGACTGGATGTCTCCCAAACAGATCAAGCTATTCAATATTCACACATATCCAGAAGGTCTGATCAAGCTGGGGGCTCCACAGACTTTGGTTCATAATTCATGTGCTTAAATTCATTTTGCTATTTTTCCCTGTGCTTTCTTCCGATCTTAGATTCAACAATTCACGCTCTTGCAGACCCTCCTCTTTCTTGACAGTTGGACACCTGGAGCTCCACCAGGTGCCTGGCTGAGGATCTCTATATCCCCTTCCATCAGGTATTGGATATGAGTTGCAAGATAACTGTTAGGGTGTTTAGTCATCTGATCAACAGACTAGGTCAGATCAGACTTTCTCTCAACTATTGCCAGCAGACTACAGAGGATATATCACTGTGGATTTCTGGGGACCTCTGGTGCACTCTGCCTATTCCTCTTCTCATGAGGTCTGAATTTATCATGGTCTGTTATTCCTCATTCTCCCTTTCTGTCCTTGATGCAGGTGGGATCTCCTGTTCCCCTAAGCTTTCTTTCCCTCAACTCTTGCCCTTCATTACTCCCACTGTCATCCAGGATGTTCATGCAGATCTCATTCATATCTCTGTCATTGGGTGATTCTTGTGTCTTTCCTAGGGTCCCATTTTCTAGGTACCCTCCCTGGAATTGTGTACCAGTCTAATCATCTTTGTTTTACATCTAGTATCCTCCCATGAGTGAGTACAAACCATGTTTGTCTTTCTGTTTTTGGATTACCTCACTCAGGATGATTTTTTCTAGATCCAACCATTTACCTGCATACCTAATGATGTCCTTCTTTTTCTCTGTTGAATAGTACTCCATTGTGTATATGTTCCACATTTTCTTTATCCATGCTTCAGTTGAACGGCATCTAGTCTGTTTCCAGGTTTTGGCTATTACAAAAAGAGCTGATATGAACATAGCTGAGCAAATCCTCTTGTGGTATAATGAGCATTTCTTGGGTATATGCCCTAGAGAGCTATAGCTGGGTCATGGGGGAGATGGATTCCCAATTATCTAAGGAAGCACAATATTGATTTCCAAAGTGGCTATACAAGCTTGCATTCCCACCAGCAGTGGAGGAGAGGTCCCCTTACTCCACATCCCCTCCATAATAAGTTGTCTTCTGTGCTTTTGATCTTAGCCATTCTGACAGGTGTAAGGTGGTTTCTCAGATTTGTTTTGATTTGCATTTCCCAGACAATTAGAGATGTTGAGCAATTCCTTAAATGTCTTTTAGCCATTTGAACTTCCTCTGTAGAGAATTCTCTGTTGAGTTCTATAGCCCATTTCTTAATTGGACTGTTGGGCATTTTGAGGTCTAATTTGTTTAGTTCTTCATATATTCTGAATATCAGCCCACTTGCAGATGTAGGGTTGGTGAAGACCTTTTCCAATTCTGTAGTTCCAACAGTCAAGAAAGAGGAGGGTCTGCAAGAGCGTGAAATTTTGAATCCAAGGTCACAAAAAGCACAGGGAAAAATAGACAAATGATTGGAAGCACATGAATTATGAACCAAAGGCTATGGAGCCACCAGGTGGATCAGGCCCTGTGGATAAGTGAGACCATTGAATAGCTTGATCTGTTTGGGAAGCAACCAATCTGTGACACCAGGATTTGTCCTTAGTGCATAAACTGGCTGCTTGAAACATTTGGCTTACACAGGGACACTTTGCTCAGTCTCAAAGTAGATGACAGGAACTGCCTGTATTGAATCCACCAGGTTTAAATGAATCCCGAGGGGTGCCTTGATCCTGGAGGACATGGGAATGGAGGGAAGGTGCTGGTAGGAAGGAGAAGATGGGGGAATCCATGGGTGATGTATAAAATTTAAAATACATAATTATAAAGAAAAAATAAAAAAAAAATAGATCATCACAGTGGATCCTGAAAACACCTTTTATAAAATAATAACCATTTCATAATGAGTTCTTAGGGAGATGAAGTTTACAATGCATACACATTAACTTAATAAAGACCATATACAACAAAAGAAAAAACAATATAATATTATACAGAACATCCAAACAATTGCACTAAAATCAGGTGTAGAACATGTTGTCCACACTCCTAATATCTATTATGTAGTAGTCAAAACAAAAGTAATATTCAAATTCTAAATAGAGCAATAAGACAAGAAAAGGTAATCAGCTGGATGCAAATTAGAAAAGAAGAATTCAACTTTGGGCTATTTGCAATGAAGTGGCCTCTACAGAGGCCACAGACATTTTAAAAGTGAACTCTGACAGCTGATACATACCTTCAGTAATATGACAGAATACAGACAAACAAAACAAATTCACTTTCCCTTATATAAAAATAAATAAAGGTCTTAGAAAGGAATACAAGATAGATAATGATTTCCAGTAGCCACAAATAACTTAATAAATCTGGAGTAAGTCAAACCACAGAAATGAAAGAACTGCAGAACAAGAACACTAAGGCTTTGAAAAAGGAAGTGGAAGGAGATAGCAGAAAATGTAATGATATCTTAAGTACCATGGATAAAGTGGATTTACATAGTAAAGATGGTAATCTTACCAAAAATCAGCTACAGATACAGTCCAATTTCAAACAAATTTCTAATATAGTTCTTCACTGACCTGGAAAGCAGAATACTGAAATTGGTATGCAAAAACAAAATACCCAAGATAACTAAACAATTCTTTACAATACATGAACTTCTGGAGCCATGACTATCCATGACTTCATGACTTCAGATCATCAATGAGCTGTGTGTTCGGAACTATTTTGGGATCTTGTCCTCATGGTCTGGCAGAACTTCATTCCTCATCTAGGCTTGAATGGCCATCTTCAGAGCTTTACAGTCATGGATCAGGTAAGGTGCAGGGCATCACTCTTTCTCTCACAAGCCTCAAAGAATGTCAAGGATTTGCTTTTCCACATCCCTACATATGGTCTCAAATCTGGGAAACACAAAGAGGTCTGGTGTGCACAGCTGTCTCTGAATCTCATACACTTTGAGCTGCATTTCAGTGTTAAGAATGTGCAAGAATTTCCCCCCAAATGCTAAACAATCTGTGGGGGTCATTACAGCATAGATCCATCCTGCAGGAATGAAAAGTGTCTGAACTGGCTTCATAGAACACTTGTAACACTTGTCCACCTAGTTTCCGAAGAACATCTCTTTTTGTTTAGGGGAGTTGCTCCAGAATCAAAAAATGTCAGGTTTGCATTTGTTGGGCAGATCAGATAGAAGATCTTTTCACCCTTAAGCACATGATACCACTTTGAAGGGCCCCCAAATTCAATGTGAAAATCTGTATAGCTTTCCAACATTCATAAAGCAAAATTTCTGTATATTAGGTCTTTAAAAGCCACTATCCTCAGGCCACAAATTTTCATCCCAGGAAAGACTAAGAACTATATTGGGCATCTTTACTGTATTAGAGAGCATGGTGTTAGAGAATTACAAACTATTATAAAAGTCTATTATATTTTAGACTTTTTCCCTCTTACCACTGTAAAATATTTCACAAACTCACCCAGTGTCATCTTGCAGCTAGTCTGAGAGGCCTCATCAATGGCATCAATCTCTTCATGAGATCCAACATATTTTTCAACATCTCTGACAGTGAATGATGTTGGGTGAAGCCTCATCCCCAAGCCTTCCTTCTTCAAAAAAAGGATGGGTATAATGAATTTAATATCTTCCAGGAATTCTACCATCAGATGACTTCCTGTGAGATACAAAAACACTTCATCAGGCCTATCAAAAGACTTAGATTGAAGCTGGTGAATAGACAATGAGCTCCCAGTCTTAAATGGCTCTGTCTCTACACCTTTGATCTCCTGTGAACATCCACGCTGCTTTTTCATAATGGAAGGGCCTTGTAAGGCTTCACAGTTTGGACAGTGGTAAATGTCAATGTCATCTGCTTTCTCTTTTTCAATGCCAACACAACTACCATGGAACCAGTTCTGGCACAGTTCACACTGAATCATGAAGTGGTTCTCATCATAAGGCTGTCGACAGAGACAGTACACAGGCACTGAAGTCATCTTCACAAAATGAAATGATTTTATACCACATCAAGACTTGTGGTGTTAAAAAAGGACAACAGTGTGGCAGCAAGTACCTGGATGATGATAGATCACTGGTCCTAGCCTTTATAATTTCTTTCACCAAGAAAGATCAGACATAGTTCTTCTTCCTGCTCTTCCATTGTGCCATGCCTGACCCACTTTCATTGGCCCTGAAATCAGTGGTAAATTTCGGGAGTTTAAAGGAAACACCTGAAGTATCTTAAGAATCTCCTGTAACTACTATGTTGCTCTTTCTTCCCAGTTTCTAGAATTTTCAGCACCAATATTATGATGCAAATGACAACATCAACAAGGAGGGGAGGCGCTACTTTGCAGTGGAGAGAGTGCAGAGTGGGACATGACAAATATAACTTTCTTGGCATAGAGGCACTTCTCACCAAGGAAGTGAAATCATTCCAAAAACTCACATAGTGGTGAGATAGAAATAATTATCAAAATTAGTCCTCTCACTTTCACAAGTATTGTACAGAACACATATATTAATATGGTAATTATTTAATTAAAGATGATATCAATTTTTCATATTTTTTCTAAAGCCAATAGGGCAAGGAGATAAATAAAAACAAGGAAAAGGTATTGGTCAAATCATTGTGTTGCCATCACTGAGATACCATGTGGATTTTTTCCTTTAATGTATTAAAATAATTGTGAAGACTATATTTAATAAACATGCTTTTTGAGTAACTACTGTATTCAAATAGCTATTATAACACAGTGAATACAGAAAGTGTATTTCATAAATATTGCCCTACTTTAATAAGTGGTATTTCTTTAGAAATAGCACACTTTTATGTGCCTCTGGGGTCAATTTGTTTTTTTTTTTTCTGTTTTCGTTTTTTTTTTTCTTTTATATTTTTGCATCCTTCTTCCTTACATAGTACAGGATTTTGCTCTGTGCTTCCTTTAAAACTCAGCAAGCCTGAGCACCTGATAACATTCTTTAGGAACCACAGGCTAGAAGGGAAACTGAGTCTCATGATTTCCTTGTACCTCAACATGCCTTTCTTTTAATGAAATACAAAGGTCATTTATAATTTTTAAGAATATGGGAACTATAGAAATGGTTCAGCTCTTAGGAGCACTTTCTTTGTATAAGAAAACTGGAATTAGATTACAGGCACCCACACCAGCTCACAAGAAGTCAAATCCCTTCCAATAGGGCCAGATATAATTTGTCTTCCACAAGCACAGGACTCAAACACCTGTGCAGTAAAAAGACCCATACATATTAACAAACAATGAATGAGGAAGACACCAAGTGACAAGGGAAAGAACAGGTACTAGGGAAGACCAGACTATCTAAAAGGATGACCCCACCTTAGACCAATACCAATTTTGGAGAAGGTGCTTGAAATGGCCTACACTGTTAAGATTATCATATACTGTAACTGTCATCATAGAGTTTTCATGCAATAACTGATGGAAACATGTATAAAGATCTAAACGCATGCTCCAGGCAGAGCTGAGAGATTCCAGTAGAAGAGTGGGGAGCGGGAATAAATGAAAAGTGTTTTGGCAGCAGTGGCAACAAGAGCTTGATAGGGAAGTCTACAGAGACAACTGAACCAAGGTCAAAGGAACACATAAATTTATTCTGACAACTGTGTAAAATTCATGGGACCAGACTAGACGCTATGCACATGGGAGATATTATGTTTTGATGGTGGGTCTGTTTGAACGGCCCCTGGCACTGTGATCAACAATGTCCCTGGTATATGAGATGGCTTTCTGAATTCCATTCCCTAGGTTAAGTCACCTCTCTAACTGCTCGTAAAGCATGGAGGAGCTTGGCCTGTATAAACTGAAAATACCAAACTTATTTACGCCCCCATTGGAGAACTTACCTAGATTAAGGAGGGAATGGTCGTGGGATGGTAGCAGAATGGGAAGAATGATGAGAAAACAAATGTAAGGTTCAGATGTGAAAGGAATAAGAAAAAGAGGAAAAAGAAAAATGATCCTTACAAGGAAAAACGTACTTAGCCAATCATTTTCTGTCAACTTCCCGGACAAAGGTGATAGAGTCTTTACAAACATAGATTGTGTGATAGAGCATGATGTAAAGGAACTCTTACCCAAGAGATTATTTTGAGACTCAGTATTCATTGTGTCCCTGATCCAACCCTCCAAATGTCCTTCACTTGCCTTTTTGCATGCTGCATTTGTATTCTGAAAGGACAAAGGTTCCATTATTATCTTTTAACCTCTAAATTTGGAATCATACTACTTACTCTCTGCTGATGACAGCCTTGCTAAGATTTATCCATGTACTTGTAGATCTTTTGTAAATGATTCACCATTTCTTTCCTGTTTCCTAAATTTTCTTCCTTGCATTTACAGCTGCTATGCAGCACAGAACTAAGGTTTGCTTATCATATTAATATAGTCTTTTTATATTGGTGTTTTTCTCTTTATTATTATGTATGCTAAATTTATACAGCAGCCATGGGTTCCCCTGTCCTCCCCCTTCCCTTAGCCACCCACCTTTCTCCAGCCCTTCTCCCCCATTCCCATGTCTTCCTGCATTATGGCACCCTGGTAATTCATTTAATCATGGTGGATTCAGTAGAGACAAGTCCTGCCACCTCCTTCCAGAATGAGCAATGTGTCCATGTGTAAGCCCAAGATTTCAAACAGCCAGCTTATGCACTAAGGACAGATCGTGGTCCCACAGACTGGATGTCTCCCAAACAGATCAAGCTATTCAAAGGTCTCACTTATCCAGAGGGCCTGATCCAGCTGGGGGCTCCACAGCCATTGGTTCATATTTCCTGTGCTTCCATTTGTTTGGCTATTTGTCCCTGTGCTTTTTGCAATCTTAGATTCAACAATTCACTCTCTTGCAGACCCTCCTCTTTCTTGACAGTTGGACACCTGGAGCTCCACATTGGGCCTGAGTTAGGATCTCTACATCCACTTCCATCACTTATTTGATGAGAGTTCCAAGAAGACTGTTAGTGTGTTTAGTCAGCTGAACAACAGACTAGGTCAGATCAGGCTTTCTCTCGCCCATTGCCAGCAGACTACAGAGGATATATCATTGTGGATTTCTGGGGACATCTGGAGCACTCTGCCTATTCCTCTTCTCATGTGGTCTTCATTTATGATGGTCTGTCATTCCTCATTTTCCTTTCTGTTCTTGATCTAGCTGGGATCTCCTGTTCCCCTAAATTTTTTTCCCTCATATCTTGCCCTTCATTACTCCCACTGTCCTCCAGATTGTTCATGCAGATCTCTTTCATTTCTCTGTCATTGGGTGATCTTTTGGGTCTTTCCTAGGGTTCCGTTTTCTAGGTAGCATCCCTGGAATTGTGTACCAGACTAGTCATCTTTGTTTTACATCTAGTATCCTCCCATGAGTGAGTACATACCGTGTTTGTCTTCTGAGTCTGTGTTACCTCACTCAGGATGATTTATTCTAGATTCGTCAATTTACCTGCAAACCTCATGATGTCATTGTTTTTCTCTGCTGGGTAGTACTCCATTGTGTATATGTACCACATTTTCTTTAGCCATTCTTCAGATGAACAGCAACTAGGCTGTTTCCAGGTTCTGGATATTACAAACAAAGCTGATATGAACATAGCTGAGCAAATGCCCTTTGGTATGATTGAACATTTCTTTTGTATATGCCCAAGAGTGCTATAGCTTGGTCTTGGAAGAGATGGATTCCCAATTTTCTAAGAAAGCACCAAGTGGCTGTACAAGCTTGCATTCCCAACAGCAGTGGAGGAGAGTTCCCCTTGCTCCACATCCTGTGAAGGATAAGCTGTGTTCTGTGCTTTTGATCTTAGCCATTCTGACAGGTGTACGGTTGTATCTCTGATTCGATTTGATTTGCATTTCCAAGATAATATGGAACGTTGAGCAACTCCTTAAATGTCTTTTAGCAATTTGAACTTCCTCTGTGGAGAATTCTCTGTTTAGTTCTATAGCCCATTTCTTAATTGGACTTTTGGGCATTGTGAGGTAAATTTCTTGAGTTATTTATATATTCTGAATATCAGCACTCTTACAGATATGGGGTTGGTGAAGACCTTTTCCCATTAAGTAGGTCCAACAGGCGAGAAAGAGGAGGGTCTGGAAGAGCATGAATTGTTGAATCCAAGATTGCAAAAAGTACAGGGACAAATAGCCAAATGAATGGAAGCACATGAGTTATGAACCAAAAGCTGTAGAGCCCCCAGCTAGATAAGGCCCTCTAGATATTTGAGACCATTGAATAGCTTGATCTGTTTGGGAGGCACCCAGTCTGTGGGACTTGGATTTATCCTTAGTGCATGAACTGGCTGCTTGAAACATTGGGCTTACACAGGGACACTTTGCTCAGTCTCAAAGTAGATGACAGGACCTATATGTATTGAATCCACCAAGTTTAAATGAATGCCAAGGGGTGCCTTGATATGGAGGACATGGGAATAGAGAGGAGGTGCTGGGAGGAATGAGAGGATGGAGGAACCCATGGCTGATGTATAAAATTTAAAACACATAATTATGAAGAAAAAATAAAAATGAAAAAAAATGATCATCACAGTGGATCCTGAAAACACCTTTTAAAAAATAATAACCATTTAATAATAATGAGTTCTTAGAGAGATGAAGGTTACAATGTATACACATTAACATAATAAGGGCAATATACAGCAAAAGAAAAACCAATATAATATTGTAAAGAATGTCCAAACAATTGCACTAAAATCAGGTGGAAAACAAGCTGTCCACACTCTTAATACCTATTCAATTTAGTAGTCAAAACAAAAGTAATATTCAAAATTCTTAATAGAGCAATAAGACAAGAAAAGTTAATCAAAGGGATGCAAATTAGGACAGAAGAATTCAACATTGGAGTATTTGCAAATGAAATGGCATGTACAGAGGCCACACCACAAACATTTTAAATTGAAATCTTAGAGCTGATACCTCTCTTCAGTAATTTGACAGAATACAGACTAAGAACACAAATTCAGTTTCCCTTATGTATAGAATAATTAAAGGTCATAGAAAGAAATACAAGAAAGATAATGATTTCCAGTCGCCACAAATTACTTAAAAAATCTGTAGTAATTCAAACCACACAAATGAAAGAACTGCAGAACAAGAACATTAAGTCTTTGAAAAAAGAAATGGAAGGAGATAGCGGAAAATGTAATGATATTCTAAGTACCATGGATAAAGTGGACTTACATATTAAAAATGCTAACCTTACCAAAAATCAGCTACCGATACAGTGCAATTTCCATCAAATTTCTAATATAGTTCTTCACTGACCAGGAAAGCACAATACTGAATTTGGTATGCAAAAACAAACTACCCAGGATAACTAAATAATTCTTTACACTACATGAACTTCTGGAGCCATGACTACACCTGACTTCAATAAAGTCATACAAACAGCTTGGTATTGGCTTCGAAACAAACATGAATTAAAGGGACTGAATTGAAGAAACTGCTCTTCATCTTCACACTTATATATACCAAATTTTGTTTAAAGATGACAAAATTTACTGTGGAAAAGAAAGCATCTAAAAAAAATTTTTGTTGGCAAAACTGGAAAATAAATGTTGAAGCATGCAGATAGATCCATGTCTATTGATATGCACTATTCCAACCCAAATGGATAAAAGACCTTAATGTAAACGTAGTTACATTGAACCTGACAGAAGAGCAAATGGAAAGCAACCTTGAGCTCATGGGTACAGGAGACACTTCCTAAACATAACTCATACCAGAGACCTATAGACCAACAATTGATAAATAGGAATTCCTGAAAAATTAGAAGCTTTTGCAAGGGGAAGAAGACAAAATGGAAGCATGCAGAATGAGAACAGACCTTTGTGAATCCCACATGTGACAGTGGGTTGATCTCCAAAATATATGAAGGACTGAATAACCTAGACATGAACATGCCTAATATTCCAATAGAAATTGAGTATGGATCTAAACAGAATTCTAAATAGAAGACTCTCATATGCCTGAAAGACATTGAAGTCATTGCTCAACATCATTAGTCATCAGGGAAATGCAAATCAAAATGACCCTGAGAGACCACTTTAAACCTCTGTGAAATGCTAAGTTCAACCACACTGATGACAGCTTACCTTAGAAGGATGTGGCATAAGGGGAAACATTACTCCACTGCTGGAGGGAGTGCAAACTTGGACAGCCACACTTTTAATCTGAAGATGGCTTATCATAAATTGGGAGTCAACGTACCTGAAAACCCAGCAATACCACTATGGTGAATGTACCCAAAAATGCTCAGTGACACCATAGGAACACTTGTCCAACTATATTCATAACAAATTATTCATTAGTCAGAACCTGGATACAAACTAAATTTCCCTAAACTGAATGTGCTTAAAGCAAAGGTGATATATTTACACAATGGATTATTCCTATTAGTTAAAAAAATAAACAAAAAATTCAATGGCTTTATGAATTATGCAGGAAAATGTATGGGAAAGGAACAAATCATCATGAATTAGGTAACCCAGGACCTATAGAAAATCATGGTGTGTACTCACAAG